>CM075777.1:38677944-39877944 GCA_037974665.1 Ehretia macrophylla | reverse complement strand
GGCTACCTAAAATCTATCATGTGAGGTGTCGGTATTGCATTGATCTAAATTCCCTAGGATAATGGGTTTGACTTAAACAGTTCTTAGAAGACCAAAAATCTATAATGTGAGGTCAGGGGAATTGTAGGCAAAAAGATTGGGATTTGTATGTAATGTATTGAATAAGGTGTTATTCAACTATTAGTTTTTGATTCACCAAAAATCTATAATGTGAGGTGAAACAAAAATTAATGGCCCCCCCAATCCACTAAGAAAATCATTGATTTGATTTTTCATTTTCTACTAGGAAAGTGTGGGATCCAAAAAATTTAGTGGGGGTACTATTTGATTTAAAGACCCAAGTCAAGTAGTTAATAATACGTTATATAATTTCAATTAATTATTTTATGTAGTTACATGTCAAAAATGAATCCTCTTGCAACTATCCTAGATAAGAACTATTTGACCGGACCAAACTATGCTGATTGGTTCCGTAACTTGAAAATCATACTGAGTTCTGAAAAGATAGAGTACGTGTTTGATGGTCCACTTCCTGAAGAGGCTCAAGGGGCATCTCAAGAGGAACTGGAAACCATTAGGAAATAGCGTGATGATGCGTTGAAGGTCAAAAGCTACGTTTTGGCTTCAATGATAAATGAGCTTCAACGTCAACACGAGGACATGGAAGATGTCACTGAAATCATCAAACTCTTACAAGAGTTGTATGGTGTAAAGAACAAGGTTGCTAGGTATGAGATATCTAGGGAATTGCTCCGATTGAGGATGAGTGAGGAATCAGATATCAATACGCATGTTCTTAAGATGATCGGTTTGATCGAGCGTCTTGAATCCTTTAATTTCTCTATGGATTCGAACTTGCAGACTGACTTGATACTTCAATCTCTACCTGAATCCTTCTATTCCTTTATTGTCAATTTCTAGATGAATGACATTGAGTGCACCTTACTTCAACTCTTGAATATGCTGGTTATATAACAAGGGCAGATGAAAGGAAAAGATAAGGAAACTGTGTTGGCATTTGCCTCTTCTTCATCTGCTAAGAAGCAGAAAAAGAACAAGAAGAAAGGTAAAAAGGCCCCTCAGGGCAAGCCTACTGGAGGCGTGGCCAAGAAGAAGGGGAATGTTGCAAAGCTTGGAACTTGCTTTCACTATGAGAAGGAAGGACATTGGAAGATGAATTGTCCAGAGTACCTCAAGAGTTTGAAAGGAACGGGAAAGGCTTCTGCAGGTATGTCTCGATTGCTCATGTTTGAGATTAGTCTTTTGATTAATCATGATTCTAGTTCATGGGTGCTAGATTCTGGTGCCACTTCTCATATTTGTACTTATGTACAAGAACTGAGGAGAAGTAGAGCTTTGGGAGAAGGCGACGTGGTCCTGAAGGTGGGAAATGGAGCAATGGTTGCTGCATTAGCTATTGGGACATGTTGTCTTACTTTGTCGTCTAAATTTACTTTAGTTATGGATAATTGTTTATTTTTGCCAAATGCTTTGAGAAACATCATTTTCGTTTCAGTTTTAGTTCAAAATGGTTTTGAATTTAAGATTATGGATAATGGATGTTTTATTTATTTGCGAAATAAATGTGTTGGCACTGGCAAATTAGTAAATGGGCTTTATATACTTGATATAAAGAGAGACGACGATAAAAATGAGTAATGCATGAATGTACAGACCTTTAAAAGGTCTAGAGATACTATTAATTCTAAATATTTGTGGCACTTAAGATTAGGTCATATAGGGGAAGCTGGAATCACAAAGTTGGAGAAAGAAGGACTTATAAGCGTATGTGGCCGGAGTCCATTCCCAGCATGTGAATCTTGCATCCTAGGTAAAATGAGCAAATCACCCTTTGTGGGACAAAGGCAAAGAGCTACAAACATTTTAGAATTAATATACACTAATGTGTGTGGGCCATTTGGTGAATTGGCCCAAGGTGGTTTTGCCTACTTCATTACTTTTATTGATGATATGTCTCGGTATGGGTATGTGTATCTTATGAAACACAAATCTGAATCCTTTGAAAGGTTCAAAGAATACAAAGCAAAAGTAAAAAACCAAACTGAAAAAAGGATTAAGGCTCTTCAGTCTGATCGAGGAGGGGAATACCTTAGTACTGAATTCCAGGAATATCTCAAAGAAAATGGTATAATCGTATCATTGACTCCACCTGGAACACCTGAGCTTAATGGTGTGTCGGAAAGGAGAAATAGGACTCTGTTGGACATGGTCAGATCAATGATGAGTTATACTGATTTACCTATTGGCCTTTTGGGCCATGCTCTTCTCACTGGAGCATACAGCTTGAATAGGGTCACTTCCAAATCAGTTGTAAGCACTCCTTATGAGATCTGGAGAAATAAGAAGCCCAGCTTTAATCACATTAGAGTATGGGGTTGTCCTGCTTACATTAAAAGGCTTAAAACTAAAAAATTGGAAGCAAGCTCTGACAAAGTCAGATTCATTAGTTATCCCAAGGATTCGTTAGGATACAACTTTTATTCCCCTACTGACCAGAGAGTCTTCGTTAGCAGACATGCCATATTCTTGGAGGAAGAGTTCATCCAAGAAGGTGGTTTAGGAAGAAAATTAAAGCTTAATGAGGGAAACATTGAGCAACCAATTGACCAGATAGAAACCCAGGATTTGATCCAGGATGAAACTATTCAAGAAGAACCAACTGCTTCACCACAGATATGCAAATCTTTAAGGACTGTTTGTCCCCTTTCAAGTTATAGCTACCTTCATAGCCAAGGACAAGAGTTGTTCACATTGGATGATGGTGATCACGTTGATGATCCCTTAACCTATGAAGAAGCTATTTCTGATAGGGACTCTGGAAAATGGCTTGAAGCCATGAAATCACAAATGCATTCAATGCACATCAATCAAGTTTGGAATCTTGTAGACCCACCTGAGGGTATTGTACCTATTGGGTGCAAATGGGTATATAAGAGAAATAGGGGTGCAGATGGGAAGGTGGAGACCTTCAAAGCAAGGTTAGTGGCAAAAGGTTACCGTCAGAGACAAGGAGTTGACTATGAGGAAACCTTCTCGCCAGTAGCAATGCTCAAATCCATTAGGATTTTATTGGCTATAGCTGCACACTATGATTATAAGATATGGCAGATAGATGTCAAAACGGCTTTTCTTAATGGCTTCATTGAAGAAGACATTTATATGGAACAACCAATAGGTTTTGAATCTATAGGTGAAAGTCGCAAAGTGTGCAAGCTAAAGAGATTCATCTATGGACTCAAACAAGCATCAAGGAGTTGGAACAAACGTTTTGACGAGGTCGTCAGAACATTTGGCTTCATTAAGAATGAAGATGAGCCTTGTTTTTACAAGAAAGTCAGCAATAAAGCAGTTATATTCCTCATCTTGTATGTAGATGACATACTACTGATTGGGAATGACATTGGTATGATGTCATATGTTAAAGTCTGGTTATCAAGAACATTCTCCATGAAGGACTTGGGGGAAGCAACTTATATCCTAGGAATTCGAATCTGTAGAGATAGATTGAAAGGGTTGATAGGTCTATCCCAGAGTACATACATAGATAAGGTGTTAAAGAGGTTTAACATGCAGGATTCTAAAGAGGGTTGTTACCTTTTAGACATGACATTCATCTTTCTAGGGCTATGAGTGCTAAGACAGCTGAAGAAAGAGAGAGGATGAATAGGATTCATACGCTTCAACAATTGGAAGCCTTATGAATGCCATGCTATGTACTAGGCCTGATATCACTCATGCTGTAAGTGTTACTAGCAGATATCAGTCAAATCCAGGTGATGAACACTAGATAGCAGTCAAGAATATCCTAAAGTACCTAAACAGGACTAAGGATATGGTCTTGGTATATGGGGGAGGAGAATTGAAAATCGAGGGTTTCACTGACTCGGATTTTCAGTCTAATGTGAATGATCGTAAATCCACATCTGGATTCATTTTCATTTGTAATGGAGAAGTGGGCAGTTGGAAGAGTTCCAAACAGAGTACGACTGCAGATTCCACTACAGAAGCCGACTACATCGCAGCATCAGATTCAGCAAAAGAGGCAATTTGGATCAAGAAGTTCATCTCGGAATTCGGAGTGGTTCCCTCTATTGAGGTTGCAGTGCCTTTGCATTGAGATAATAATGGAGCGATAGCACAAGCTAAGGAACCAAGGTCTCACCAGAAATCCAAACATGTAGAGAGGCGTTACCACATTATCCAAGAAATTGTGGGAAGATAGTGATGCAGAAAGTAGCTTCAGCAGATAACAATCCCCCACTTGACTAAGGCTCTGACTAAGCAGTATTTGGATCAACACTTAGAGGGGATGGGTATGAGATACCATTCTGATTGGTTTTAGTGCAAGTGAGGGATTGTTAGGAATAATGCCCAAAAGCCAATAAATTGTATTTTGGAATTATGGATAATATGTTATTTAATTTATTAATTCATTTAATATGAGAAGTTTATTTATTTATTATAAATGTTTTGATTAAATAAATAAAGTCCTTAGAATACTATTTATAGATTCTATCCTTAGGAGTAAGGATATGAGTGACGAAATTTATAATCATGAATATATTCTAAAAGTTATCCCCGATCATAGGATAAACTAATTGAGCGTTAGTTTATCCGGATAGATCAGATTACAGTCTACTAACCAAAGTATATGAGATATCAGTTTGGGCGATTTGTCTCATATCGTTATAGTAGATGTATAAATACTTATTGTAAATAGGTAACTGGATTTGACAACCGATATAACGAATTACATGGAATGTCAATAATTCTTTGTATCATGTAATTATGCAATTAATCCTCAGACCTGAGACACTACGATTATCTCATGATTAGGAATGTCATGATTTGTTGGTGCAGATAAGCTAGTCCTAATCATGAATTAGACAATGTATTCAGTGGTTGTGATTTATTCTGTCATGCAGAAATGTATGTGTAGACACGAAAACTGTCAATTGGGTGTCCTATGCAGTTTGATTAATTGAGTGACTTGAAATCCTTGACCAAGGTGGAATAGTAAAAGTTATTTAACGAATTATTCATTAGTTACTAATTAATTAGGTTTTGGCATGTGGTCGAGTAAGATAGTTTGACGATCCAATCCATGACTCTGGCTTGATCGGGATAGTTGAAACAGTAGGATTTGATTGTATAGAAATTACTAAATGGGTTCATATACTTGTACTTCATTTTTAATTGGGTAATCGCGATATACTGCTAGGTGTCACTCGCGATTTGTAAATTAATTAGAAGAAGTTCTAATTTAATTAATTAGTTGAATTAATTATTCGCTACTGATTAATTATGAACTCGAGAGGTTACACACAAATGGAGTCTGCAGATTAATTGGATTAGATAAAAAAATTAAATTAAATTTCGGATGGTCCTAAATCTTAATTTAATTGGGCTCGTAATAATTAGATGATGATCTGATTAATATGAAGCCCAAGACTGGTGAGTTTAAGACCAGCCCACTTATGACTTAGGTCATATATGTTTTCTATATATAGAACTATTCTAACAGAGAAACAGCTAGCACAATTTTTATAGTCAGAATAAAATATAGGATTTCTCTAGAAACCTAGTGGGGGTAGAAATTCAATTAGCAAGTGCAGATTCTGTGTAGATCAATCTTAGAGGCTTCACACGTGGGGAGCTTGATTCAGATTCTACATCGAACTACGTTTCAAGAGATAATCCTAAAACTATTACAGATTTAATTTAATTATATTAAATTATTATCTGATTTAAATCTGCATAATTAAACATGAACGGATACATAATTAAAATTTTATGCTGCACAATTATTTTATTGTCATGTATATTTTCCAATACTGGTAAGCAAGTAGAGGTCTCCATAAGGTGGTCTTTGAGATGGACTCAAAGGAAGTCTACCTTGCTGTTACAAATTCTGTAGAGTGATGCAGCTGAAAGATTGATTGATGTCCATAGTCTTCCTTGACCCACCGTTTACTTTTTCACTCATTTCTTGTTAATGTGACTAGTTAACACAGACATCAGAATTTACATAAAAGAGAGCAAAAAAATGTGACTAGTTAACACAAAGTGGCTGAACAAAATTCAAATTAAATTAAGGGTGAAGTGCACCAAACTCTCTTATACTTTAGCGAAAGTACACAACACCCTTCTATAGTTCAAAAACTCCCTGAACTAGTCCCTATGTTTTTTAAAAATACACAACACCCCCTATAGTTATAAAATCCGTTATATTTAACGGATTTTGTAAAAAAGATGTAAATACCCTTAATTTTTTTTCATTTCTATCTTTTGCCATTTCCTCTTTTGTTTAGGCAAAAAAAAAAATGACAATTTGGTCAATTCATATAATTATTTAATGAATAAATTCGTTAAAAATGAAAAAAAAATCTCATTTAACGTGTGTGAAGTACACTCTCTGTTAAATTTAACAGATTTTTTTACGGTAGGGGGGTGTTGTGCACTTTTAAAAAACTACAATGACTAACTCAGAGGATTTTTAAACTATAGAGGGGTGTTGTACACTTTCGCCAAAATACAAGGGGGTCTAATGCACTTCACCCTTATCTACAGCTCGTTACCTTGAACCTTTTGCTGACTTGAATCCATACGTGAGAGGTTTTGGAAGGCACGGTGGAGGAGGCTTTGGAAGTATTTTTGTTGGCGATGTTCTTGAGGGTAATAGATGGAAGCTTGAACCAGCGAGGTATGCTTTTAAAGTTGTTTCCCGCGACAGCGAAGATGATGCGTATTTGATTCGAGTAATAATTCTAAAACTTCTTTGTTTATTTATTCTATTTAGTTTTGCTTAGTTATCAAAAAGAAGGTATTGATAGTAAGTATCTTATGTTTGTCATCTCGTGTTCGCAGCATGAAGCCCAATCCCTGAATACGTTTTTATATCCCAATGTTGTTCGACTCCATGCATATGGCGTGCAATCCTTGTATGTGGGTCCAGCCATTCTCGTTTTATCCTTTATAAATGGGAGAAATCTTGCTGATGTAATTGCAGGTATTCCTTTAGTCCTTTGTTGCTTTAACTATAGTAAAACATTCCATACAATTTTCCATTCTCTATCTAGGAGTAAACTATTTTTTTGATGTTGATCATGTGAAATTTTTGGACACGTCTTTCAAACTTTTGATGATATCCTATTCGTGGATTAACTAGTTATCCATTCCAATGGATGCATATAGTGACGTAACTTTTATTGCCCTTAATAGTATCCCGACCATTGCATTGCATCATAATTTCTTGAAAGAAATATTTATCACTGTATATATTAGCTTAGTGATTGGGAAAGCAGGTTGGCTGGTGACAATGTTTTTTTAAACTTGGATACTTTTGTAATATTATTTCTGGTATTCATAAAACAAAAATTTCATGCTTTTGCATTTTTTTCAAGTTCATAGGGGGCAACATAATAGGTCATTTTATATGTGACTCCAGTTGACAATTGGTCTGTTATGCTATTAAAGTTGCAGTCTATATTGTCCGTATAGATTTCATACACAGGAAAACATATAAATGGGTTGCTCAATTAAAGCGAGTGGCATTATATTGAAACTTCTCCAATAAAGCATATCACTAGTAATGCAGACTTGTGAGGGGCGGTTTAGAATTGATAGCGTACAGAGTAGATTAGCTCAGCATGTAATTGTATGTACTGCAGTTATCTCTATACTTAGCTAAATGTATAGGAATAGTTTCTGTTAGGAAAAGTACAGCTGGCAATAGCTGTATTTTAAGCATGTGCAGAATTACATCTTAGAGCACATGACTATAAATAGATTGTAACTGTATAATTTCAGATTCAATGAAAAAGATCATAAACTCTCTCTCTCTATCCCTACACTAAGTTTCTTCAAGAATTACTTTGAGCTCCAAAGCAGAGTCTTTTTCACTTTCTAAATGGTGTTTAGAAACGACATGTGAACTTTTTCGGAAACTAATCCGACCTATCTTATTCTTTTAACATGGCTGTGTAATTGTTGGAGATATTATTGGAGATCATGACGATCTAAAACATTTGTAATTGAACATGCACTAAGTGCACATTTTACTATAGTAGGTTATAGGGACAAGAGGTCGTTGTTTTCCTTTCCTTTTCTTAATTTTATTCTTTTGTCTCTTCCCCTATTGAACGAGAACCAATCATCAAATGCAAAACGGTACATTGATTTATTACTATCCATTTTGTGGTCTTAAGAGACAATTTTGTGATAAATCTATTTTTCTCGAGGGGTGATTACTGCAACTGAAATTTCTTCAATTTCCATGTTTTCTGCAGATGACAAGTTGGACTACAGTAATGCCTTGAAAATTTTACAGGGTATTGCATATGCATTACATTGTATCCAAACGCATTCCGCTGAGAGGTGTCCATCTATGCAGATTCCAGACTAGAGAACGTCGTCATTGATGAGGTAAAGAAGTTGTTCCAGTTCAAGTAGAACTTTTGAATACGAAATTAACTTTTGTATGTGAACAAATAAAATTTTGGTGCAAGTCAAAAGAAGACAAAAAACAATGGAAAAAGGAAGATTTGTGCATCAAAGTTTGGTGTAAAATTAGGCACATGAAAATCCTTTTCACACTACTATTTTGCTTTGATTTTGGGTATGGAATGAGCCTATAAATAGAGGCTCATTCCTTACCATTTTGCATCACCAAGCAAAGCAAATTAGAGAAAAAACGTAAGCTTTCTCTTGAGTAGTTTTCTTCCTCTTTTGTTGTTCTATATTTATGAGTGAGAGTTAGTTTCTTCTATTATTTGAGATAGTGATATTGTTCTCTCCTTATATTAGAGAGAAGGTTATTGTAAAATACTCTACATCATAGTGAAATCCTCCATTACTTGCCCGTGATTTTTCTCTCGATTTGTTTGAGGGTTTTCCACGTAAATCTTATGTCTCTACTTTCTCTGTTCTCATTCATATTTTAGCTGCGTGATACTGCTTGTTTCCGACCATTCCGCTGCGCTGATACCCAATAATGGTATCAGAGCCACTAGTTATGGGCCACTGGTATACATACGGGGTTACTATTCATGATTACTATTCACGCATACGGTATAATACTATTCACCTATACGGTAACGATACTATTCCCGTATACAGTTTTGGTACAATTCACGTATACGGTACTATTCATATAAATAGTACTATTCACAGTGAAATAGTGGGAGCCGGTTCAACTTACGAAGCAGATCGTTGTTAATGCTATGGCAGCAAAATTTGAAATTGAGAAGTTCAACAAGAAAAATTTTTCTCTATGGAAATTAAAGATGAAGGCAATCTTGAGAAAGGAGAATTGCTTGGCAGCAATTGGAGACAGACCAGCGGAGGTGATGGACGACAAGTGGAAAGAGATGGATGACAACGCTATGGCTAATCTGCACATGGCATTGGCAGATTCGGTATTGTCAAGCGTTGAGGAAAAGAAGTCAGCAAAAAAAATTTGGGATGCGCTGACCAAACTGTATGAGGTTAAGTCACTTCACAACAAGATTTTCTTGAAGAGGAGACTTTACACCCTTCGGATGAGTGAGTCCACATCGGTGACAGATCACATCAATACCTTAAATACGCTATTCTCTCAATTGACTGCAATTGGGCATAAAATAGCGGAGCTTGAACGTGCAGAAATTCTACTTCAAAGTATACCTGATTCGTATGATCAACTCATCATTAGTTACACTAACAATGTTCTTTCAGATTTTGTTATTTTTGATGATATTGCAGCCGCTGTTCTGGAAGAGGAATCTAGGCGCAAAAGTAAGGAAGACAGAATCGAAAGTTCACAACAAGCAGAGGCATTATCAATGGTGAGAGGTAGATCAACGGAACGTGGCTCTAGTAGGAGCAACAACCAAGGTAGATCAAAATCAAAGAGTAGAAAGAATATCAAATGCTACAACTGTGGCAAGAAAGGGCACTTCAAGAAGGATTGTTGGAGCAACAAAAAGAATCCCGAGGTGACAAATTCTCAGGGATGTGTGGCAACTGCACCAAATGATGGAGATATTTTATACAGCGAAGCAACAACTGTATCAAAAGGCAGAAAGGAGCTCATTGATGATTGGATAATGAATTCGGGAGCAACATCGCATATGACCTCTCGTAGAGAATGGTTCCACACCTATGAACCTATCTCTGGAGGATCTGTGTACATGGGTAATGATCATGCCTTGGAGATTGCTGGCATCGGTACCGTCAAAATTAAAATGTATGATGGTACCATTCACACCATTCAAGGGGTACGACACGTGAAGGGCTTGAAGAAGAACCTATTGTCCATTGGACAATTAGATGACCTTGGTTGCAAAACCCATATCGAGGATGGGATCATGAAGGTTGTCAAAGGAGCGCTTGTGGTGATCAAGGCAGAAAAGATTGGGGTAAATCTATACATGCTTTTGGGAGATACGTTGCAGGAGGCAGATGTATCAGTTGCATCAACTAGTCAAGAAGAATCAACTATAATGTGGCATCGCAGATTGGGCCACATGACAGAACAAGGCTTGAAGATTCTAGCTGAACGTAATCTCCTACCCGGGCTCAAGACGGTAAACTTACCTTTTTGTGAGCACTGTGTTACCAGTAAGCAGCATAGATTGAAATTTGGGAGATCTACTGCCAGAAGCAAACACATTCTAGACTTGATCCATTCAGACGTTTGGGAATCACCGGTTTTGTCCCTAGGAGGAGCCAAATACTTTGTATCATTTATTGATGATTACTCCAGGAAACTATGGGTGTATCCAATCAAGAACAAGTCAGATCTGTTTCCAATATTCAAAACTTTCAAAGCGCTGGTGGAACTTGAATCCGGGAAAAGGATCAAGTGTTTGAGGACGGACAGCAGAGGAGAATACACTGAAGGGAACTTCTTGGCATTTTGCAAGCAAGAGGGTATTCAGAAGCAATTTACTGTTGCACATACACCTCAGCAAAATGGTGTAGCAGAGCGGATGAACAGAACTCTTCTTGAAAGAATGAGAGCTATGTTGGAAACTGCAGGTCTAGCCAAATCATTTTGGGCAGAAGCAGCTAGAACTGCTTGTTACGTGATAAACCGGTCACCGTCAACTGCAATTGGGTTGAAGACACCAATGGAAATGTGGACCGGAAAACCCGCAGATTATTCTACCTTGCACATATTTGGGTGTCCAACATATGTGATGTATGGTTCCCAAGAAAGAACAAAGCTGGATCCAAAATCTAGGAAATGTGTATTCTTGGGAAATGCTTATGGTGTTAAGGGGTATCGCCTGTGGGATTCCATTGCCCACAAGGTTGTCATCAACAGATATGTGATATTTGCAGAAGATAAACTGCAAAGTGAAGATGATAGCAACACTTCAAATGAGACTACTACAATACAAATTAAAGATAAGTCAGAACAAGGAGATGCTTCTTCTGAAACTGCACCGGAGCACAAGGAACAAGAACCAGATGATGCTGAGGTTATAGAAGTCTGACGTTCATTGCGTCAGACAACAAGACCAACTTGGCATTCAGATTTTGTCATGGTGAGCAATGCTACATACTGTCTTCTAACGGAGGATGGAGAGTCATCTACCTTTCACGAGGCTATAAAAAGCCTCGATGTTGCCCTGTGGATGACAGCAATGCAGGAAGAAATTGAAGCTCTACATAAAAACAAGACGTGGGAGCTTGTTCTACTACCACCTGGATGGAAAGCCACTGGTAACAAATGGGTCTACAAGATCAAGCGAGATGGTAATGACCAAGTAGAGCGATATCGTGCTAGACTGGTGGTGAAAGGATATGCTCAGAAAGAAGGAATTGACTTCAATGAGATATTTTCTCCTGTGATAAGACTTAAAACTATCAGAGTAGTCTTGGCCATGTGTGCTGTGTTAGACTTACATCTAGAACAATTAGATGTAAAGACGACTTTTCTTCATGGAGAGCTTGAAGAAGAGATTTACATGCTTCAACCAGAAGGTTTTGTTGAGAAAGAAAAAGAAAACTTGGTTTGCAGGTTGACCAAATCTTTGTACGGTTTAAAGCAGGCGCCAAGGTGTTGGTACAAGAGATTTGATTCATTCGTGATTAGCCTTGGGTACAACAGACTCAATTCAGACCATTGTACGTACTACAAGAGGTTTGGCGATAATGATTTTATCATTCTGCTGTTGTACGTGGATGACATGCTGGTAGCAGGTCCCAGTAAAGATTGGGTCCAAGAACTGAAGGCACAGTTAGCTGGGGAGTTTGATATGAAGGATTTGGGACAAGCAAACAAGATTTTAGGGATGCAAATTCACCGAGACAGAAAAGGAAGGAAGGTATGGATTTCCCAGAAGAATTACTTGAAGAAAATCTTGCGGCGCCTCAATTTGCAAGATTGTAAGGAAATCTCGACCCCGCTTCCTGTCAATTACAAATTATCCTCAAGTATGTGCCCTAGTACTGAAGCGGAGATGATAGAATTGTCTCGAGTACCGTATGCATCAGCAGTGGGAAGTCTCATGTTCGCTATGATATGCATGAGACCAGATATTGCTCAAGCAGTTGGTGCGGTCAGTCGATTCATGGCGAATCCTGGTAGAGAGCATTGGAATGATATTAAGAGGATCCTAAGATACATCAAAGGGACGTCGGATGTTGCATTATGTTTTGAAGGATCATAATTTACTGTCAAGGGTTTTGTTGATTTTGATTTTGCAGGTGATGCTGATAAACGGAAGTCCACTATAGGCTATGTGTTTACAGTTGCAGGCAGCGTGGTAAGCTGGATATCTAAATTACAGACTGTTGTGGCCCTATCTACAACAGAGGCTGAATACATGGCAGCTACACAAGCCTGTAAAGAAACAATCTGGATTAAACGGTTAATGGAGGAGCTCGGGCACAAACAAGAGAAAATTCCCTTGTTTTGTGATAGTCAGAGTGCCTTGCACATTGCAAGGAATCCAGCATTTTATTCCAGGACGAAACACATAGGTGTTCAATATCACTTTGTTCGAGAAGTAGTGGAAGAAGGGAGTGTGGATATGCAGAAGATTCACACCAACGAGAACCTTGCAGATGTCATGACAAAGCCAATCAACGTTGACAAGTTTGTTTGGAGTAGATCCTCATTTGGCCTAGCAAAGACGTAAGCAACATGAAATTGGCAAGTATTGAGAGATTTGAAGTGTCACCAAAATTTTAAGTGGGAGAATGTGAACAAATAAAATTTTGGTGCAAGTCAAAAGAAGCCAAAAAGCAATGGAAAAAGGAAGATTTGTGCATCAAAGTTTGGTGTAAAATTAGGCACATGAAAATCCTTTTCACACTACTATTTTGCTTTGATTTTGGGTATGGAATGAGCTTATAAATAGAGGCTCATTCCTTACCATTTTGCATCACCAAACAAAGCAAATTAGAGAGAAAACATAAGCTTTTTCTTGAGTAGTTTTCTTCCTCTTTTGTTGTTCTATATTTATGAGTGAGAGTTAGTTTCTCCTATTATTTGAGAGAGTGATATTGTTCTCTCCTTATATTAGAGAGAATGTTATTGTAAAATACTCCACATCATAGTGAAATCCTCCATTACTTGCCCGTGGTTTTTCTCTCGATTTGTTTGAGGGTTTTCCACGTAAATCTTATGTCTCCACTTTCTCTGTTCTCATTCATATTTTAGCTGCGTGATACTGTTTGTCCCCAACCATTCCGCTGCGCCGATACCCAACATTGTATACGGAACTAACGTTTAAATTATCACGTCTGCAGGATTATAATGCAACTCTTGTTGACTTTGGACATTGTGGTTTTGAAGGAGAGTGGGACAGAGTAGCTTCACACCTTTTCACAAGACTAAAGGGTAAGCACATAATGCTTCTTATCACATCTGCAGGATTATCGAATGTTAGAAATTTGTACTACAGTTTATTTCTCCCACAATGTTGGGTGCAAAATATAACATTATATGTGAGAATGGTTTAATGGTTTAATATCCTCATTTCAGGTTCGGATCTTGAGGATGGTGATAGGAAACTTGATGCCAGGGACAACACTTTTGTGTTAGGAATGTTTATTTTGAAAGTAGTAACTAATTTAGTGGTTTCGAAGCCAAGACTGAAGGCCATTATAAGGGGTCACGAACAATTGACGGGTGTCGACAACATTATTCGTCAGAATTTAAGAAGCACAGGCTGTCAAGGAGAGCAGGCTATTAAAGTGATCTCTTTGGCTCTACGTTGCATTAATCTTCCAGAAGACAAAGGTGAATACTTATTCGCTTATGAGGTTGTGGATCATTTGAACCAGCTCCGGGTACGATCACTTTCTATTTCTATTTATTGCCATTTTCTATTTATTCTACCAACTGACGGAATCTTAATTTGTTTACCATGTCAGAAGGAGCTGGAAAATTTGTAATCGTTAATCCTCTAGTTAAGGGAACTCTTTGACATTTCTTACGTACTATAGGAATTGACTTCCGAGTGGAATTTTTGAAAACTTGGGTAACATGGATCTAGTTAAGGGAACTCTTTGACAATTCAAATTGAGGTCCATTTATTACGTGCAGCTGCTGCTGGGAATTGTAGCTTCTGCCACTGGAACAGCAGGTGCAGTAGGTTACTTGGGTTTAAAAGGCAACTCTCATACTTTATGGATGAAGATATGCAATAGACTCGATCAATTCTGCAAGCATGTAGCAACATCTGTTATATTCTTATTGTTTGCTTCAATTCTGCTAGTGTTGTTTTGCTCAATACCTATGCCCTGTCCAAGAAGATCCCCAAGTAAATCCTAGCAAATGTCCCGGCTCGTGCAGTTCGTGTTTTGTGTGCTTGTGTAGTTGCCTTCTTGCACAATCAGTGTAGCGCAATTGTGTAGTTGCCTTCATGATTTCAATAGGCACTTTCAGAAACTTTGGTTCTTTCCCCAAAAGCTTAAACAGCATCTCCCCTTGTTCCAATGGTGTCAGTGCTTTCCTAGGTCCACTAATCGGCAAAACCTGATTAATCTTATCTTCACTCAACACACAATCCGAAATGAACGAAGCTAAATCTTGTTCGCTTATCGGCTTGCAAGCACACAACTTCCCATCTCCAAACATCACATAAGGCTTTCCATTTTTCACTAACTCAACCTGCCCTCCTAAGCTTTTCGGCTTCTTCCATCAATTCAGCCTCGAATTTCGATTTCGCCCTCTGAAATTCAAGAAGAGGCTATTGCACACATATAGCAGACAGCAATACGAAATGAACAGCCCCGAATTTCCTCCTAGCTAAAAGACTATTCTTAGTAGCCTCATAATCAATCTTCCAAGAATCTTTGATGCCACCATTTCTACTAGCAAGACAAGAAACAACATCAATTGAACCCCCTAAATTTCCCAAACTTTCCTCTAAAACATCCAATTTTGTTACATCTGAAAAGCACACATTAGCACCATTTAACATCTCCAAAGTATACTCTTTACCGTTTTTACCTCTAATGCCAGCAATGGCTATAACATTAAACCCTCAATTAACCATCTCTTTAACTACAAATTTTCCAATGTAACCAGTTGACCACACAACCAAAACATTGATATCTTTTGGATTCTTGGCTCTAAATGAAGCTGCTGCTGTTTTTGGTGCTGCCTCAACAGCTGATGCAGATGAAGCTATAATGTTGTTATTGTTGTTGCATCTTTCTTTACTAAATTTAGAGGGTTGTGATGAATGTAAACAAGGAAAAGATAGAGCATGATAAAGGGGTTGAGGTTACCTGAAAACCATTGATGAAATGAGAAGATAAAGGTCTTGGTTTTTGCCATAGAAAGGTGTGTTGCAAGTGGACATGTTTTTGAGTTCAGTTTGAACTAGGAGGCACCAAAATGGCTTGTGTGTGGCTTTGATGTGCATTTCAATGGAGAAATAGACAGTTGGAAGAAGATTTTAAGGTATTTGATAGCATGGTGGTTAATGGGATGCTTTGTCATCAAACAAGAATCCAAATGATTGGCTGATATTGATGGAAAAATTCAACACAATATCTTTAACTGGAAACTCAAAAAGTGTTGGTACCAAACTAAATCTAGTCATGGCCCAAATGAAGTGTTGGCCCAGTGAGAATACCCACACCAATGACCAAAAGTAATCAAGATTTATTTTAGTTGAATACAATTGTAAGATCAGAATAATACATGTAATAAGATGATTGTGAAGTTCTATTTTAGGATGGTGTCTGTGTGTCTATTGTGAGTTAGTTGTGTGAAGATGTTTCTTAGAATTATAAAAAAAAAATAATCCCAATCCCATATCTTTTTCTTTCTTTTATACTCATGATGGGGAACTCCCCCTAGGAGGCCATTTGGACTCATATATGGACCCATTGAATGCAGTATAATCAGATTAATCAAGTATAAGACTTATTTGGATCAGTTTTGATAAAAAAAAGTTTTTTGACTGATTCAAACCCAAGAAGTGAACAAGTCTCTTACCCATACTCCAAACGCTACACCTCTTGGTTAAACTCTCAGGATTCTAACCCCACAACTTCTTGGATGGTGTTTTAGTAACTAACCACCCATAAAGCGCATGAGCAAGATGTAAGCTCCTGTTTTATATCGGTTGTGTATAAAATATGTACTCAATATGTTTGCAGACCAATAGTTGAATTTTACAAGCTACTAGGTGAAAATATAGGCTCTCCACACTTCCCGATGATCTCTAATACTACCAACACGAGTTTAGACTCAATGTGTTGACAGACTAATAGTTAGACTTGAATCATTACAAGAGAACTTAACATGGGCATAAAATTGAAACCAGAACAGGTCAATGCAATTGCAGGACCGGTCAGTGCTTTCGATGTCACTACGCTTGTTATGGCTCCTATAGGATCATCATTCACCCTACAATATATATGGTTTATTCCGAGGAAGCCAATTTCTCATTAAGAACCAAAAATCTCATGAAACAACCATCAACATAAAGATGGACAATTTTTGAACATGTCTGCAATTTGTTTTCATACAAGTGGTGCTTATTGACGAGCACAAATGGTACAAATAGAACAGAAAATATTAATTACACTCACGCTCGTCTTTATACATCAGAGTCCAGTAGAGGAAAGAAAATTGGAACCTTCATCATCAATTAATAGCTGCTCCATCTTGATCCAACAATACCCAGAAATGTTGGAAAAATAGAATTAAGTGAGATACGACCTTGCTTGAAGAGGATCTCTGTCCTATAGGCTCGTACATCTGCATCCTAGGGTCCTAAGGAGATGGAATTAAGCGAGAAATGACACTTATTCAGAGACTCCAAGGAACTGAGCAAAATTAGGATATTTCGGTTCCCACCCTAGTTCTGCATGAGTGTTCGAGTTATTTAATTGCTTCCCCAGAGGGTCAATAGTTCCTGCAAACACAAGAAGTGATAGTGAAGCTTTTGAAAACTTTGATCACTTTATCCAGGTTATTTTGATCGTTAAATTACATGACATGAGAGAGAACATAATATGTTACATTTAAGCGTATTCAACAATCCTAACCTATCAGCATGCAGAAGTTTACCAGTAAAACCCTGAAACTTTTGGCTATACTTTCCACTCTTGTTGACCAGATCCATCATTTCCTGCCTGAAAAAGAGAGTTTAAATAGGTAGGAAAACAATTTAAGGGATTAGAAAGCCTATCAGGCACAATTAGGTCAAAGTAAAACATCTTCAAGAAACATGAAGAAGCCATCAAACCCAAGAAGATACGGCCTCTAGGTTTCTTGTTCAAGATAGTAACTGAAAGTTAAGCTGCGTCCTATTGATGACACGAAGCAGTATTCAAATTTTAATGGTTGAAAGTAGAATTTGAATACCAATCAAACAGAATTGTTCACCAATTATACAAACTTAAATTTATAATTAACCACAAAAAGAAAGAAATTGTGTTACACAATGAAGACAAATAGAGAACAGTCCTAAAGAGAGAATATAAGCATGAACACACAAGTGTATTCGAAGCTCGACTTGAGGCAAAGGTACTATCAGTTGTAGATCAAAAAGGAGGATGTGCCTAAAACGGCTTTCAGGACGAGATATGGGCATTATGAATATGTGGTGATGCCATTTGGACTAACTAATGCCCCTGCAGCTTTTATGGACTTGATGCACAGGGTGTTTCAACCCTACTTGGACCAATTTGTGGTGATTTTCATTGATGATATTTTGGTATACTTGAAATCCGAGGCTGAGCATGAACAACATCTGCGATTGGTACTGCAGAATCTTGGAGAGCATCAATTGTATGCAAAGTTTAACAAGTACGAGTTTTGGTTGCAGCAGATTGCATTTTTGGGGCATATCATATCCCAAGAAGGAATAGCAGTGGATCCAGCAAAAATAGAAGCGGTGATGTCTTGGAAGAAGCCGAAAAATGTTACGGAGGTTCGGAGTTTTCTTGGTCTAGCCGGCTATTATCAGAGGTTCGTGAAGGATTTCTCTAAGATTGCAGGACCGTCTACAAAGCTCACTCAAAAGAAAACAAAGTTCGTGTGGGATGACAAGTGTGAGAACAGCTTCCAAGAATTGAAGAAAAGATTGACTACCGCACTTGTTCTTGCATTGCCTGAAGGGAGTCAAGGTTTTGGAATCTATAGCGATGCTTTGAAGGAAGGACTAGGTTGTGTGTTGATGCAAAATGGTAGAGTAATTGCGTATTGTTCTAGGAAACCGAAGCCGTATGAATTGAACTACCCGACGCATGATTTGGAGTTAGCAACTATTGTGTTTGCACTCAAGAAATGGAGGCACTATCTGTGGGGTAACAAGTTCGAGGTGTTTACTGATCACAAGAGCTTGAAATACTTATTCTCACAAAAATAGTTGAACATGAGGCAAAGGCGGTGGATGGAGCTTTTGGATGATTATAACTGCACAATCAATTATGTGCCCGGTAAAGCAAATGTAGTTGCAGATGCCTTAAGTCGGAAAGCGAGCATGGCAAAATGGGAAGTCAAGGTGCATGAGTTATTAGAGGAAGCATTTTTGTGGAAACCACAATTTACTCAAAAAGGGTTACTATTTGCCACTACACAAGTTCAATCGACCTTGTTGTCTGAATTACGAGAAGCTCAACAGAAGGACCAATAGTTTCAAAAGATTAAAGAAAACAACACAGATTTTAAGTTTCATGATGATGGTGTTTGGAGGTTTAGGAATCGGATTTGTGTTCCTAATGAGCCAAAGCTGAAAAAGAAGATTCTTGAAGAAGCCCATAATTCAAGATACACTATTCACCCCGGCGGAACAAAGATGTACCGGGATTTGAAGCAACACTATTGGTGGAATAACATGAAGTGAGAGATTGCGGAGTTTGTGGCACGGTGTTTGACTTGCCAGAGAGTCAAAGCAGAACATCAACGACCAGCAGGTTTACTTCAGCCGTTGGAAATCCCTCAATGGAAATGGGAACATATAACTATGGATTTTGTTATGGACCTGCCCAAGTCAAAAAAAGGTCATGATGCCGTTTGCGTCATAGTGGATAGATAGACTAAGTCAGCGCACTTCTTACCGATGAACAAGGAGGATAGTCCTGAGAAGTTGGGAGATATGTATGTGGCGGAGATTGTAAGATTGCATGGGATGCCTGTGAGTATTGTATCGGATAGGGACCCTCATTTCACTTCCCAATTTTGGAAGAGATTGCAAGAAGCTTTGGGAACGAAGTTGAGTTTCAGCATGGCTTATCACACTCAGACTGATGGACAATCTGAGAGAACTATTCAGATTCTGGAGGATATGCTGAGGGCGTGTATTTTAGACTTCGGGAAAGGTTGGGAGAAATATCTGTCTCTAGCAGAGTTCGCTTATAATAATAGTTATCAGGCCACTATCGGGATGGCCCCATTTGAGGCATTGTATGGACGTAAGTGTCGAACCCCAATTTACTGGGATGAAGTAGGTGAGACAAAGACTTTTGACCCGACCCTTCAACCTGAACTTATGAAGCGATAATATCCACCTCATCCGAAAATGGATGCTTACCGCCCAGAGCAAGCAGAAAAGTTATGCAGACCGACGGAGATGGAGCCTAGAGTTTGAGGTCAGCGACAAGGTGTTCTTGAAGATATCACCCCAGAGGGGACTGATTAAACACGGCAAGGGTGGAAAGTTGAGCCCGAGGTTTGTAGGACCATTTGAGATAATTGAGAAGGTTAGCAAATTGACATATTGCCTGGCACTACCCCAAAACCTCTCCAATATTCACGACGTCTTTCATGTTTCTATCGCATATCTTGGGGCCAGAGCTATTGCAGCTTCGGGAGAACTTGTCTTATGAAGAGAAGCCCATTCGGATCCTAGACCAGCAAGATTGGGAGTTGCGTAGTAAATCTATACCGATGGTGAAAGTGTTGTGGGATCATCATGGAGTTGAAGAAGCAATGTGCGAAAGGCGAGACCAGATGGAGCAACAGTATCAAGCTTTATTTCAAAGGTAATATTGAATTTTCGGACGAAATTCTTTTAAGGAGGGGAAGATGTGAGGCCCGACCTCGATTTGCGTGCGATACCTCATTTCGTGTGCCTAACCTAGATTTGCGTGCCTTGACCTAGGTTTAAGATTTGTATTTCGTTTTGTGTGCCTTGCATTGAATTACGTACATTCATTTAGGGTTGCGTGCATTTACTTAGGAAACGTGCATTCGTCTCGTAGTTTGTGCCTTACCTCGTAGTGCGTGTCCAAAATCTAGGAAAGCGTGCCCTCACGCTAATCAAGAAAACATCTTACGCGAAGCACTAAATCATTAATTAATCCTACAAATTCCACTAACTAATATTAAATTGCTAATTCAACCCACTAGAAGACAAAATCTCATAAAAAGCTTGACATTCCTTATTCTTTATTCCTTATTCTTTGCATATCCCAAAAACACAATTAAAATATTGCTCAACCAAGAAAAAAATTCAGATTCTTGCAATGCCTTGGCCGACCACCTTGTGTGCATTTGTGCTTGCTTGCATAATTCAAAATTAAATCTAGACATCCTATGACATTCTATGACACAAGCAATAGAAAAAAATGGCTAAAAAATCCTCACCAATGCACCATTCTCGACCCATTCTCTTGCCCATGCTAGGATGTTTCAAATTGTGCTTCTTGAAGACACAAAAATCTGAATTTACATGCTCAAGGCCGACACAAGCATCAATATCCATCAAGCTTCATTTTTTTTTCATTCTTTCTCCCTTTCTCTCCTTCTTCTCTCCCTCTCTTATTTCTTCTCTCTCTCTCTCTCTCTCTCAGCCTTGGCTGAGTTTCTGCACTCCATAGCTTAATTTCATCACTCAATGGTTCATCAAGACATGCAAGAAGCTTAGGAGCTCGACCAAGCAAAACTAGGAGCAAAGAAGCACACATGCAAGCCTTTAGCACCTCCATTTCGGCTTAGGTGAGTTTGTTAGCTTCCATTTCTTTTCTTCTTGTTCTAACCACATGCACCTACTAAGAACTTGGTTACTAAGCTAGGAAATTAGAGAAATCCCAAGTTGTCTCTCGGCTAAGCAAGGAAAAAGATCAACTTTGTGCTTCACCAAGAGTTTGTGCATCTTCTTTGTTGTCTTGCTAAGGTGAGGGCTAAAACTTCTTGAAAATCTTTCAAAAAACCACATGCATGCCCTTAAATGTCTATCTTTACTTCTGTACTTGAGATATATGTGTGTTCATGGGCTTTTATAAACATGCATGGCAAGATATTTGGCTAGAATGTGATGATAGATGAAATCGTGTATGTGACAGCCTTCTGTCTTGTTGGTGCGAGGTGATTTTGACTAGGTAAATGATGTTGAAAATGCGTGAAAATTGGTAGGTAACTAGTTTTTCCAGTTCTGAACACTTTTTTCAGAAATAGGCCAAAGCTAATTTTGACTCTAAGGTCCTCAAATTGGAAACATATCAAAATGTCTCCAAATCTGGAAAGTCTGGAAAAATGCAGCAGGTTTTGGCAGATTCACTAACCTTGTAGAACGAACCAGTTTTGACTTAGTAAATGATATCCAAAATGCATAAAATTTTCGATGCTGATAGAATTTTCAGTTCTGGACATTTTTGTCAGAAATGGACTAAGGCTAAATCTGACACTAAGGCCCTCAAAAACGACAAGTATTGAAATGTGTGCAAATCTGGACAGTTTTGCGTTGTCTCACTGTTTTGGCAATAACTCTTGAACCTGAACTCCAAATGATGCGAGGTTTGTTTCTGAATTTAGTTCACTCCTTAAGCTTTAATTTGAATTCTTATTCACTGGAATTGGAGATTGTTTGCGTGTCTTAATGATTGTGAGAAAACAGTCCATTGCAGTGAGGGTTTCACTTAGTGATATGCTTAGAAAAATTAATGTAGCTTCTCTTGTTGTATTAAATGCTTGGGATTATGGCATTTGGATGTTGTGTGGAATGTTTTGAATGCTTGAGGGTGTTTGAATTAATCAATGCATGGCTTGAGTTTAATTATGAGATGACTTGGGGCTTAATTGCCAGGTAAGCATGGATTGAAACCCTAGTGACTAGGTAAATTCACTAAGTTGTTGATCCTATGGATATCGTGTTTGATTATGAAATTAGTAGGCTGCCCGTAGTTGCCCTCGTAGCCCTAAACATGATTTCGATGATTACATGTTGACAAGTAGGCCTTTCTTGCACCCGGTTCCACGTCGATGTCGTTGCATGTTGAATAATCTTATTATTTGATTTCGTGAACTTCGAAATGAGTTATATGACTTGATTTACATGCGTTACATGGCTGCCCGTTTAATGTTCATATAACTCCATGTGCTTTTCAAGTGAAATTACTTGTCTTATCATGCATCGCTTGTTTACTTGTCAATGTGTAATCTTATGACTGCTCGGAGGCAACCTACTTTGTTGTCCTCCTAATGTGATACATTAAATATCATAAATGTGCATTGCATACAAGGTTGCAACCTTTCATTCTGGCGTGGTAGCGTTCACGCACACCGGGCGGCATCGGGCTTGCCGGTGCAACCGTGACTACCATTTTCCAATTTCCTCTCTCGCTTGGGGGCTAGACTTCCTCGGAGAGGTGGATCGTAGGATTTCGGGGTACATCCGGAGTACACCCATTTGGTGTGATAAGGGGTTGATTTGAAGTCGACCGCAACAACTAATACTGGAATTGAACTGAGAGAAAAAGCTCACCGTATCCTTTTTACTATGTGTATAAGTACTCTCGCTTGGTTCCTAGAGGACCTCGTGGAAGAAAGACGGGTAATTGCGTTCTTTTACTATTATATTACATTATGTACTTGCTCGTGATACATATCATGCTTGCAAAAAGGGTTTTTATAAGTTGAACCAGAAAATGAGTTTCAAAACTTATTTCTCGTTCCCCCTCGCTGAGTTCATAAGGACTCACCCTCTTTTATCATCTCAGGTGAAGAAGACCAGGAACAGGTACCCGAGGAAAACGTGCCTAATGATGATTCCTTGGAATGATTGCTTGCCCTACGTGTTTTACGTGACTATGGCCATTTTGTGAACAATATGTTGCTTGAAGACTATTTCATCTCTTATGATGCTTGCTATTGTAATGTAAAATATCCCCATTGTAATTTGGGGTTTAATTTTGACTTGTACTGATCATAACTAGATAGACACTACTATGGTCGTTTTTGCTATCGTTATTGGCTAGTATCTATCATAGGATTATGAAGTATCAGGTAAGGATTAAGTAAAATGAACTTATCAAATCTTAAGTAGGTACTCATTGATAAGCTAAGATCAACAGGTACGTTTGTAATAAGGATTAACAAACAAACGAGACATAGTATCATGCTAGGTTATTAATCAAACGAGACTTTGAGATAACTGGTAGGCATTTCGATTGGTTATAATAGTAATCTTACTTAGAAATGAAATTAAGATTGGAAATTTTGAGGCGTTTAGAGAATTAGGTCAAACTAAATAGCCCAATTACAGCCGTTATGCTGTCAGTTTTCCGGAGAATTTGTGGAGTTTAGGCCAAAATGTTAAGTGTTAGACTTTTATAAACAGTTATGTACATGATATGACTTGAATGTTTAGATCACACCCTAGTCTAACCTTATAGGTCGGGTTAGGGTGTGACAATACCAGCACTAATTGATCGGATCCTATCAGAACTCCGAAGTTAAGCATGCTTGGGCGAGAGTAGTACTAGGATGGGTAACCCCCTGGGATGTCCTCGTGTTTCACCCCAACTTTCGTTCTATTTTTTTGCCCCGTTTAGCCTTGCCAAGATGCTTTATCCCTCACATTTCCATTGTCGAGTCCCACGGCATCTTGGGCAAGTCAACTTCACTTTGCGTAGAGGTTGGGCACGAAAACTGAGGGCATGGAGCCTGTGACCAGGTCTCCTATCTCCGGTGCCCATAACTTTTGATCCGTAAAGAGTTATGCGACACATAGCATACCGTTGGAAAGCTCTCTAAGAGCTCTACGATAGGGGCAGCAAGCCTACTCTGCTGTGCCTATTTTCAGAGCCCAAAATCAAACATTTTCATTAGTTTTGGGCTACTTTTCTTCTCTTTGCGCTGTTTCTTCATCACGGATCTTTCGTCGTGAATCGCGAAAAGGACAATACATACGGGTTTTGTGCCCTCAATATGATGGATGCGATCATACCAACACTAATGTATTGGATCCCATAACAACTCCGAAGTTAAGCGTACTGGGCGGGAGTAGTACTAGGATAGGAGACCCCTTAGGAAGTCCTCGTGTTGCACCCCCATTTTCGTTTTGTTTTTTTGCCCCGTTCAGGCTTTCCAAGATGCTTTATTCGTCACATTTCTATTATCAAGTTCCACGAAATCTTGGGCAAGACAATTTCACTTTGCGTAGAGGCTGGGCCTGCAAACTGAGGGCGGGGGACCATGACCAGGTCTCTGTCTCTTCGGTGCCCATAACTTTTAAGTCGTAAAGAGTTATGCAGCGCATAGCATACCGTTAGAAAGTTCTTTGAGAGCTCTATGACGAGGGTACCTCGCCTGCTCAGCAATGCCTATTTTCGGAGCCCAAAATCAAACGTTTTCATTAGTTTTGGACTACTTTTCTTCTTTTTGCATTGTTTCTTCATCCCAGATCGTTCGTCATGAGCCGCAGAAAGGACAACACATGTGGGCTTTGTGCCCTCAACATGATGGGTGCGATCATACCAGCACTAATGCAATGGATCCCATCAGAACTACGAAGTTAAGCGTGCTTGGGCGAGAGTAGTACTAGGATGGGAGACCCCCTTGGAAGTCCTCGTGTTGCACCCCCTTTTTCATTTTGTTTTTTGCCCCGTTCAGGCTTGCCAAGATGTTTTATCCATCACATTTCTATTATCGAGTCCCACGGCATCTTGGGCAAGACAACTTCGCTTCGCGTAGAGGCTGGGCCTGCAAACCGAGGGCGTTGGTCCTGTGATCCGGTCTCCGTCTCTCCGGTGCCTATAACTTTTCATTAGTTTCGGGCCAATTTTGTTCTTTTTCCTCTGTTTTCTCGTCTGGATCGTTCTTAGTGAGTTGCGAAAAGGACAACACATAAGGGTTTTGTGCCCTCAACCTGACGGGTGTGATCATACCAGCACTAATGAATCAAATCCCATCAGAACTCCGAAGTTAAGCGTGCTTTTGCTAGAGTAGTATTAAGATGAGAGACTTCGACCCCCGGGAAGTACTCGTGTTCCACCCCCCTTTTCTTTTTATTTTTTTGCCCTGTTCAGGCTTGTAAAGATGCTTTATCCGTCACATTTCTATTATCGAGTCCCACAGTATCTTGGGCAAGGCAACTACGTTTCACATAGAGGCTGGGCCTGCAAACCGAGGGCGTGAGGCCTGTGACTAGGTCTCCGGCGCTTCGGTGCCCATAACTTTTGATCCGTAAGGAGTTATGCGGCGCACAACATACCGTGAGAAATCTCTCAGAGAGCTCTACGATGGGGATAGTAAGCCTGCTTGGCTGCGCCTATTTTCAGAGCCTAAAATCGAACGTTTTCATTAGTTTTGGGCTACTTTTCTTCTTTTTGAGCTGTTTCTTCATCCCGGATCATTCGTCGTGAGCGGCGAAAAGGATCACACATAAGGGCTTTGTGCCCTCAACATGACGGGTGCGATCATACCATCACTAATGCATCAGATCCCATAAGAACTCCATAGTTAAATGTGCTTGGGCGAGAGTAATAGTAGGATGGGTGACCCACTGGGATATCCTCTTGTTGCACCCCCCTTTTCGTTTTGTTTTTTTGCCCCGTTCAGGCTTGCCAAGATGCTTTATCCGTCATATTTCCATTATCGAGTCCCACAGCATCTTGGGCAAGACAACTTCTCTTCGCGTAGATACTAGGCCCGAAAACCGAGGGCATGGGGCTTGTGACCAGGTTTCCGTCTCTCCGGTGCCCATAAGTTTTGATCCGTAAGGAGTTAAGTAGCGCATAACATACCGTTAAAAGCTCTCTAAGAGCTCTACGACCGGGGCAGCAAGTCTGCTTTGCTGCGCCTATTTTCAGAGCCCAAAATCGAACTTTTATATTAGTTTCAAACTACTTTTCTTCTCTTTGCGTTGTTTATCATCACGGATCGTTTGTCGTGAGCAGCGAAAAGGACAACACATACGGGCTTTGTGCCCTCAACATGACGGGTGCGATCATACCAGCACTAATTGATCGGATCCCATCAGAACTCCGAAGTTAAGCGTGCTTGGGCTAGAGTAGTACTAGGATAGAAAACCCCCTAGGAAGTCCTCGTGTTGCACCCCCATTTTCATTTTGTTCTTTTGCCCTGTTCAGGCTTGCCAAGATGCTTTATTCATCATATTTCTATTATCGAGTACCACGGCATCTTGGGCAAGACAACTTCGCTTCACGTAGAGGCAATGCCCAAAAAACCGAGGGCATGGGACCTGTGATTAGGTCTCCATCGCTCCGGTGCCCATAACTTTTGATCTGTATGGAGTTATGCGGCACACAGCATACCGTTGGAAAGCTCTCCGAGAGCAGTACGATGGAGGCAGCAAGCCTGGTCAGTTGTGCCTATCTTTTTGAGCCCAAAATTGAATGTTTTCAATAGTTTTGGGCCACTTTTTTTCTTTTTGCACTGTTTTTTCATCTCGAATCGTTCGTCGTGAGCCGTGAAAAAGACAACACATAAGAGCTTTGTGCCCTCAACATGACGGGTGTGAACATACCAGCACTATTGCATCGGATCACATCAGAACTCCAAAGTTAAGTGTTCTTGGACGAGAGTAGTACTAGGATGGGTGACCCCCTGGGATGTCCTCGTCTTGCACTCCCCTTTTCGTTTTATTTTTTTCCCCATTCAGGCTTGCCAAGATGCTTTATCTATCACATTTCCATTATTGAGTCCCACAGCATCTTGGGCAAGACAACTTCGTTTCGTGTAGAGGCTGGGCCCACAAACCGAGGGCGTAGGGCCTGTGATTAAGTTTGCGTTTCTCCGGTGCCATAACTTTTGATCCGTAAGGAGTTATGCGGTGCATAGCATACCGTTGGAAAGCTCTCTGAGAGTTATACGACGGGGGCAGCAAGCATACTCCGCTGCACCTATTTTTGGAGCCCAAAATCGAACGTTTTCATTAGTTTCAAGCCATTTTTCTTCTTTTTACGCTGTTTCTTCATCCCAGATCGTTCGTCGTGAGCCACGAAAAGGACGACATATAAGGGCTTTGTGCCCTCAACATGGTGAGTGGGGTCATACCAGCACTAGTGCATCGGATCCCATCAGAACTCCGAAGTTAAGCGTGCTTGGGCGAGAGTAGTACTAGGATAGGAGACCCCTTGGGAAGTCCTCGTGTTGCACCCCCCCCCTTTCGTTTGGTTTTTTTGCCCCGTTCAAGCTTACGAAGATGCTTTATCCATCATATTTCTATTATCGAGTCCCATGGTATCTTGGGCAAGACAACTTCACTTCGCGTAGAGGCTGGGCCCGAAAAACCGAGGGCGTGGGACCTGTGACTAGGTCTTCGTCGTTCCGGTACCCATAACTTTTGATTCGTAAGGAGTTATGCGGCGAACAACATACTATTGTAAAGCTCTCCAAGAGCACTATAATGGGGGCAGAAAGCCTGGTCGGTTGCGCTTGTATTTGAAGACCAAAATTGAATGTTTTCATCAGTTTTGGGCTACTTTTCTTTGTTTTGAGCTGTTTCTTCCTCCCGGATTGTTCGTCATGAGCCGTGAAGAAGACAACACATAAGGGCTTTGTGCCCTCAAAATGACGGCTGCGATCATACCAGCACAAATGCGTCAGATCCCATCAGAACTCCAAAGTTAAACGTGCTTGGGCGAGAGTAGTACTAGGATGGGTGACCCCTTGGGATGTCCTCATGTTGCACACCCCTTTTCGTTTTATTTTTTTGCCCCGCTCAGGCTTGCCAAGATGCCTTATGCATCACATTTCCATGATCGAGTCCCACGGCATCTTGGGCAAGACAACTTTGCTTTGAGTAGAGGCTGGGACAGCAAACCGAGGGAGTGGGGCCTGTGATCAGGTTTGCGTCTCTCCGGTGCCCATAACTTTTGATCCGTAAGGAGTTATGTGGTGAATAGCATATCGTTGGAAAGCTCTCAGAAAGCATTACGATGGGGGCAGCAAGCCTACTCAATTACGCCTATTTTTGGAGCCCAAAATAGAACATTTTAATTAGTTTCGGGCTACTTTTTTTTTTTTTGTGCTGTTTCTTCATCCCGGATCATTCGTCATGAGCCGTGAAAAGGATAACACATGCGAGCTTTGTGCCCTCAACATGACGGGTACGATCATACCAGTACTAATGCATCGGATCCTATCAGAACTACGAAGTTAAGCGTACATAGGCGAGAGTAGTACTAGGATGGGAGACTCCCTGGGAAGTCCTCGTGTTGCACCCCACTTTTCGTTTTGGTTTTTTGCCAGGTTCAGGCTTGCTAAGATGCTTTATCTGTCACATTTCTATTATCGAGTCCCACGGCATCTTGGGAAAGACAAATTCACTTCGCGTAGAGGTTGGGCCCGCAAACCGAGGGCGTGGGGCCTTTAATCAGGTATCTGTCTCTCCGGTGCCCATAACTTTTGATCCGTAAGGAGTTATGTGATGCACAGCATACTGTTGGAAAGCTCTCTAAGAGCTCTACTATGGGGGTAGCAAGCCTAGTCGGTTGCGACTATTTTTGAAGCCCAAAATTTAATGTTTTCATCAGTTTCGGGCCATTTTTCTATTTTTTCCTCTGTTTTTTCGTCCGGATCTTTCTTAGTGAGTTGTGAAAAGGACAACACAAAAGGGTTTTGTGCCCTCAACCTGACGGGTACGATCATACCAGCACTAGTGCATCAGATCCCATCAGAACTCCGAAGTTAAACGTGCTTTTGCTAGAGTAGTATTAGGATGAGAGACCCCCTAGGAAGTCCTCATGTAGCACTTCCCTTTTCGTTTTGTTTTTTTGCTTCGTTCTGGCTTGCCAAGATGCTTTATCCGTCATATTTCTATTATCGAGTCCCACAGTATATTGGGCAAGGCAACTTCGTTTCGCGTAGAGGCTGGGCCCACAAACTGAGAGCATGGGGCCTGTGACTAGGTCTCCGGCGCTCCGGTGCCCATAACTTTTGATCCGTAAGGAGTTATGTGGCGCACAGCATATCGTGGGAAATATGTCCGAGAGATCTACGTCGGGAGCAGCAAGTTTGCTTTGCTGCGCCTATTTTTCGAGCCCAAAATCGAACATTTTCATCAGTTTCGTGCTACTTTTTTTCTTTTTGCACCGTTTCTTCATCCTAGATCATTCGTCGTGAGCGGCGAAAAGGACCACACATAAGGGCTTTGTGCCTTCAACATGACGGGTGTGATCATACCATCACTAATGCATCAGATCCCATCAGAACTCTAAAGTTAAGCATGCGTGGGCGACTACTGGGATGTCCTCGTGTTGCACCCCCTTTTCGTTTTATTTTTCTACCCCGTTTAGGCTTGCCAAGATGCTTTATCCGTCACATTTCTATTATCGAGTCCCACAGCATCTTCGGCAAGACAAATTCTCTTCGCGTAGAGGCTAAGCCTGAAAATCGAGGGCATGGGGCCTGTGACCAGGTCTTCGTCTCTCCGGTGCCCATAATTTTTGATCCGTAAGGAGTTATGCGGTGCATAGCATACCGTTGGAAAGTTCTCTAAGAGCTCTACGACGGGGGCAGCAAGCTTGCTCTGCTGCGGCTGTTTTCGGAGCCCAAAATTGAATGTTTTCATTTGTTTTGGGCCACTTTTCTTCTCTTTGCGCTGTTTCTTCATTACGGATCGTTCGTCGTGAGCCGCGTAAAGGACAACACATACGGGCTTTGTGCCTTTAACATGACGGGTGCGATCATACCAGTACTAATGAATTGGATCCCATTAGAACTCTGAAGTTAAGCGTGCTTGGGCGAGGGTAGTACTAGGATGGGAAAACCCCCTGGGAAGTCCTTGGGAAGTACCACGGCATCTTGGGCAAGACAACTTCGCTTTGCGTAGAGGCTGGGCTCGAAAAACTGAGGGCGTGGGGCTTGTGACTAGGTCTTCGTCGCTCTGGTGCCTATAACTTTTGATCCGTATGGAGTAATGCGGTGCACAGTATACCGTTGGAATATTCCCTGAGAGCACTACGACGGGGGCAGTAAGCATGGTTGGTTGTGCCTATTTTTTCTAGCCCAAAATTGAATGTTTTCATTAGTTTCGGGCCACTTTTCTTCTTTTTGCGTTGTTTCTTCGTCCTGGATCGTTCGTCGTGAGCCATGAAAAAGACAACACATAAGGGCTTTGTACCGTCAACATGACAGGTGCAAACATACCAGCACTATTGCATTGGATCACATCAAAACTCCAAAGTTAAGCGTGCTTGGGCGAGAGTAGTACTAGGATGGGTAACCCCCTGGGATGTCCTCGTGTTGCACCCCTCCTTTCATTTTATTTTTTTGCCCCGTTCAGGCTTGCCAAAATGCTTTATCTGTCACATTTCCATTGTCGAGACCCACGACATCTTCGGCAAGACAACTTCACTTCGTGTAGAGGCTGGGCCCGCAAACCAAGGGCATAGGGCCTGTGATCAGGTTTGCGTTTCTCCGGTGCCCATAACTTTTGATCTGTAAGGAGTTATGCGGCGCATAGTGGATCGTTGGAAAGCACTCTGAGAGCTCTACGACGGGGGTAGCAAGCCTACTCCGCTGCACCTGTTTTTGGAGCCCAAAATCTAACGTTTTCATTAGTTTCAGGCCACTTTTTTTCTTTTTGCGCTGTTTCTTCATCCCGAATTGTTCGTCGTGAGCTGTGAAAAAGATGACACATATGGGCTTTGTGCCCTCAACATGACGAGCGGGATTATACCAGCACTAATGCATCGGATCCCAACAGAACTCCGAAGTTAAGCGTGCTTGGGTGAGAGTAGTTTTAGGATTGGAGACCCCCTAGGAAGTCCTCGTGTTGCACCTCCTTTTCGTTTGGTTTTTTTGCCCCGTTCAGGCTTGCCAAGATGATTTTTCCGTTATATTTCTAATATCGAGTCCCAAGGTATCTTGGAAAAGGCAACTTCGCTTTGCGTAGAGGCTAGGCCCTCAAACCGAGGGCGTGGGGCCTGTGACTAGGTCTTCGTCGCTCCGGTGCCCAAAACTTTTGATCCGTAAGGAGTTATGTGGCGCACATCATACCGTTGCAAAGCTCTCTGGGAGTACTACGACGGGGGCAACATGCCTGGTCGGTTGCATCTGTATTTGGAGACCAAAATTGAATGTTTTTATCAGTTTTAGGCTACTTTTCTTCTTTTTGCGCTATTTCTTCGTCCTGGATCGTTTGTCATGAGCCTATAAGGGCTTTGTGCCCTCAAAATGATGGGTGCGATCATACCAGCCCAAATGCATCGGATCCCATCCGAACTCCAAAGTTAAGCGTGCTTGGGCGAGAGTAGTACTAGGATGGGTGACCCCCTGGGATGTCCTCGTGTTGCACCTCCCTTTTCATTTTATTTTTTTGCCCCGTTCAGGCTTGCCAAGATGTTTTATGCGTCACGTTTCCATTATCGAGTCCCACGGCATCTTGGGAAAGACAACTTCGCTTCGCGTAGAGGCTGGGCCCGTAAACCGAGGGCCTGGGGCCTGTGATAATGTCTGTGTCTCTCCGTTGCCCATAACTTTTGATCCGTAAGGAGTTATGCGACGCATAGTATATCGATGAAAAGCTCTCAAAGAGCCCTACGACGGGAGTAGCATGCCTACTCTGCTGCGCCTATTTTTGGAGCCCAAAATCAAACGTTTTCATTAGTTTTAGGCCACTTTTCTTCTTTCTGCGCTGTTTCTTCATCTCGGATCGTTCGTCGTGAGCCGCGAAAAGGACGACATATGAGGGCTTTGTGCCCTCAATATGACGGGTGGGATCAAACCAGCACTAATGCATTGGATCCCATCAGAACTCTGAAGTTAAGCGTGCTTGGGCGAGAGTAGTACTAGGATGGCAGACCCCTTGGGAAGTCCTCGTGCTGCACCCCCCTTTTCGTTTTGTTTTTTTGCCCCGTTCAGGCTTGCCAAGATGCTTTATCCGTCACATTTCTATTATCGAGTCCCACGGCATATCGGGCAAGACAATTTCCTTCACGTAGAAGCTCGGCCTGCAAACCGAGGGCGTGGAGCCAGTGACCAAGTCTCCATCTCTCCGGTGCCCATAACTTTTGATTTGTAAGGAGTTATATGGCGCATAGCATACCGTTGGAAAGCTCTCTGAGAACACTATGCGAAGCAGCAAGCCTGCTTAGCTGCGCCTATTTTTGGAGCCCAAAATTAAATGTTTTCATTAGTTTTGGGCTACTTTTCTTCTTTTTGTGCTGTTTCTTCATCCTGAAAAGTTTGTCATGAGCCGCGAAAAGGACAACACATGTGGGCTTTGTGCCCTCAACATGACGGGTGCGATCATACCAACACTAATGCATCGGATCCTATCAGCACTACGAAGTTAATCGTGCTTGGGCGAGAGTAGTACTAGGATGGGAGACCCCCGGGGAAGTCCTCGTGTTGCACCCCACTTTTCGTTTTGTTTTTTTGCCCCATTCAGGCTTGCCAAGATGCTTTATCCTTCATATTTCTATTATCGAGTCCCACGGCATCTTGGGCAAGACAACTTCGCTTCGCGTAGAGGCTGGGCCTGAAAATTGAGGGTGTAGGGCCTGTGACTTGGTCTCCGTCGCTTCGATGCCCATAACTTTTGATCCGTGAGGAGTTATGTGGCACATAGCATACCGTTAGAAAGCTCTCTACGAGCTCTACGACGGGGGCAGCAAGCCTACTCTGCTGCGCCTATTTTCGGAGCCCAAAATTGAACATTTTTATTAGTTTTGGGCCATTTTTCTTCTTTTTAAGTTGTTTCTTCATCCCGGATCATTCGTCGTGAGCCGCAAAAAGGACAAGACATACGAGCTTTGTCCCCTCAACATGACGGGTGCGATCTACCAGCACTAATGCATTGGATACCATCAGAACTCCAAAGTTAAGCGTGCTTGGGTGAGAGTAGTACAAGGATGGGTCACCCCTTGGGATGTCCCCTGTGTTGCACCCCTTTTTTATTTTGATTTTTTTCCTCGTTCAGGTTTGTCAAGATGCTTTATCTGTCACATTTCCATTATCGAGTCCCATGGCATCTTGGGCAAGACAACTTCGCTTCGCGTAGAGGTTGGGCTCGTAAACCAAGGGCGTGGGGCTTGTGACCAGGTCTTCGTCTCTCCAGTGCCCATAACTTTTGATACGTAAGGAGTTATGCGGCGCATATTGTACCGTTGAAAAGCTCTCTAAGAGCTCTACGATAGGGGCACCAAGCTTGCTCTGCTGCGCCTATTTTTAGAGCCCAAAATAGAACATTTTCATTAGTTTCGGGCTACTTTTCTTCTTTTTGCGTAGTTTCTTCATCATGGATCGTTCGTCGTGAGCCACGAAAACGACAACACATACAAGCTTTGTGCCCTCAACATGACGGGTGCGATCATACCAGTACTAGTGCATCGGATCCCATCAGAACTCCGAAGTTAAGCGTGCTTGGGCGAGAGTAATAGTAGGGTGGGTGACCCCCTGGGATGTCCTCATATTGCACCCTACTTTTGGTTTTGTTTTTTTGCCCTGTTCAGGCTTGTCAAGATGCTTTATCCGTCATATTTCTATTATCGAGTACCATGGCATCTTCTACAAGACAACTTCACTTCAAGTAGAGGCTGGGCTCGCAAACCAAGAGCAAAGGGCCTGTGACTAGGTCTCCGTGGCTCTGGTGCCTATAACTTTTGATCCGTATAGAGTTATGTGGCGCACAACATACCGTTGGAAAGCTCTCCTAGAGCACTACTACAAGGGTAGCAAGCCTGGTCGGCTGCGGCTGTATTTGGAGCCCAAAATTGAATGTTTTCATTAATTTTGGGCTGCTTTTCTTCTTTTTCTGTTGTTTCTTCGTCCCGGATGGTTTGTCGTGAGCCGAGAAAAAGACAACATATAAGGGCTTTGTGCCCTCAAGATGACGGGTGCCATCATACTAGCACAAATGCATCAGATCCCATCAGAACTCCAAAGTTAAGTGTACTTGGGTGAGAGTAGTACTAGGATAAGAGACCCCCTACGATGTCCTCGTGTTGCACCCCCTTTTTCGTTTTGTTTTTTTGCCTTGTTCAGGCTTGCCAAGATGCTTTATCTGTCACATTTCTATTATCGAGTCCCACGGCTTTTGGGCAAGGCAACTTCGCTTCACGTAGAGGCTAGGCCTAGAAAACGAGGGCGTGGGGCCTGTGACTAGGTCTCTGCCGCTCCGGTGCCCATAACTTTTGATCCGTAAGGAGTTATGCAGCACACAGCATACCGTTGGAAAGCACTCTAAGAGCTCTACGACGGTGGTAGCAAGCCTGGTTGATTACGCTAGTTTTCGGAGACCAAAATTGAATGTTTTCATCAGTTTCTAGCTACTTTTCTTGTTTTTTCATTGTTTCTTCATCCCGGATCGTTCCTCGTGAGCCGTGAAAAGGACAACACATAAGGGCTTTGTGCCCTCAACATGACGGGTGCAATCCTACCAGCACTAATGCATCGGATCCTATCAGAACTCCGAAGTTAAGTGAGCTTGGGCGAGAGTAGTAGGATAGGAGACCCCCTAGGAAGTCCTCGTGTTGCACCCCCATTTCGTTTGGTTTTTTTGCCCCATTCAGGCTTGCCAAGATGCTTTATCCGTCACATTTCTATTATCGAGACCCACGGTATCTTGAGCTAGACAACTTCGCTTTACGTAGAGGCTGGGCCCGCAAACTGATGGCGTGGGGCCTGTGACTAGGTCTCCGTCGCTCCGGTGCCCATAAGTTTTGATCCGTAAGGAGTTATGCGGCGGACAGTATACCGTTGGAAAGCTCTCCGAGATCTCTATGATAGGGGCAGTAAGCCTACTTTGATGCACCTATTTTTGGAGTCCAAAATTGAACGTTTTCATTAGTTTTGGGCCACTTTTCTTATTTTTGCGCTGTTTCTTTATCCCGGATCTTCGTCACGAGCGGCGAAAAGGATGACACATAAGGATTTTGTGATCTCAACAAGACGGGTGTGATCATACCTGCAGTAATGCATCGGATCCCATCAGAACTCCAAAGTTAAGCGTGCTTCAGCGAGAGTAGTAGGATGGGTGACCCCCTGGGATGTCCTCGTGTTGCACCCCACTTTTCGTTTTGTTTTCTTGCCCCGTTCAGGCTTGCCAAGATGATTTATCCAACACATTTCTATTATATAGTCCCAAGGCATCTTGGGCAAAACAATTTCGCTTTGTGAAGAGGCTGGGCCTGCAAACCGAGGTCGTGGCCAGGTCTCCGTCTCTCCAGTGACCATAACATTTGATCCATAAGGAGTTATGTGGCGTATAGCGTACCGTTAGAAAGCTCTTTGAGAGCTCTACGACGGGGGCAGCAAGCCTGCTCTGTTACGCCTATTTTCGGGCCCAAAATCGAACATTTTCATCAATTTCGGGCCACTTTTCTTCTTTTTGTGTTATTTCTTCATCCCGGATCGTTCGTCGTGAGCCGCAAAAAGGACAACACATACGGGTTTTGTGCCCTCAACATAACGGGTGTGATCATACCACCACTAATGCTTCGGATCCCATCAGAACTCCAAAGTTAAGCGTGCTTGGGCAAGAGTAATAGTAGGATGGGTGACCCCATGGGATGTACCCATGTTGCACCCCCCCTTTTTTGTTTTGTTTTTTTGCCCCGTTCAAGCTTGCTAAGATGCTTTATCCATCACATTTCTATTATCGACTCCCACAGCATCTTGGGCAAGACAACTTCGCTTCGTGTAGAGGCTGGGCCTACAAACCGAGGGCATGGGCTTATGACCAGGTCTCCGTCTTTCCGGTGCCCATAACTTTTGATCAGTAAGGAGTTATGTGGCGCACAGCATACCGTTGGAAAGCTCTCCGAGAGTTCTACGATGGGGGTAGCAAGCCTGCTCAGCTGCGCCTATTTTCGGAGCCCAAAATTGAACGTTTTCATTAGTTTCGGGATACTTTTCTTCTTTTTGCGCTGTTTCTTCCTCCTGGATCGTTCGTCGTGAGCCGCAAAAAGGAAGACCCCTTGGGAAGTCCTCGTGTTGTACCCCCCTTTTTGTTTTGTTCTTTTGCCCCTTTCAGGCTTGCCAAGATGCTTTATCCGTCACATTTTCATGATCGAGTCCCAAGGCATCTTGGGCAAGGCAACTTCACTTAGTGTAGAGGCAGGGCCTACAAACTGAGGGCGTGGGGCCTGTGACTAGGTCTCTGTTGCTCTGGTGCCTATAACTTTTGATCCATAAGGAGTTATGCGGCACACAATATACTGTTGGAAAGCTCTCTGAGAGCTCTACGACGGGGCAGCCAGCTTGCTCGGCTGCCCCTATTTTCGGAACTCAAAATCGAACGTTTTCATCAGTTTAGGGCTACTTTTCTTCTTTTTGCATTGTTTCTTCATCCCGGATTGTTCTTCGTGAGCGGTAAAAAGGACCACACATAAGGGCTTTGTGCCCTCAACATGATAGGTGCGATCATACCAGCGCTAATACATCGGATCCCAATAGAACTCCGAAGTCAAGCGCGCCTGGGTGAGAGTAGTAGTTGGGTGGGTGACCCCCTGGGATGTCCTCATGTTGCACCCCACTTTTCATTTTGTTTTTTTGCCCCAATCATGCTTGCCATTTCCATTATCGAGTCCCACGGCATCTTGGGCAACACAACTTCACTTCGCGTAGAGGCTAGACCCAAAAACCGAGGGCATGTGGCCTGTGACCAGGTCTCCGTCTCTCCGCTGCCTATAACTTTTGATTCGTAAAGAGTGATGTGGCGCATAGCATACCGTTGGAAAGCTCTCTAAGAGCTCTACGACGGGGGAAGCAAGCCTGCTCTACTGTGCCTATTTTCGGAGCCCAAAATCGAATGTTTTTAATAGTTTTGGGTCACTTTTCTTATTTTTGTGCTGTTTTTTCATCACGGATTGTTCACCGTGAGCCGCAAAAAGGACGACACATAAAGGCTTTGTGCCATGAACAAGACTGGTGGGATCATACTAGCACTAATGCATCGGATCCCATCAGAACTCCAAAGTTAAACGTGCTTGGGCGAGAGTAGTACTAGGATGGGAGACCACCAAGGAAGTCCTCGTGTTTCACCCCCCTTTTCGTTTGGTTTTTTTGGCCCGTTCAGGCTTGCGAAGATGCTTTATCCGTCACATTTCTATTATCGAATCCCATGGCATCTTAGGCAAGCTAACTTCGCCTCGTGTTGAGGCTGGGCCCGCAAACTGAGGGTGTGGGGCCTGTGACTAGGTCTCCGTTGCTCCGGTGCCCATAACTTTTCATCTGTAAGGAGTTATGTGGCACACAGCATACCGTTGGAAAGCTCTCCGAGAGCTCTACGACGTGGTAAGAAGCCTGGTTGGTTGTGCCAGTCTTCGAAGCCCAAAATTGAATGTTTTCATCAGCTTTAGGCTACTTTTTTTCTTTTTCTGCTGTTTCTTCGTCCCGAATCGTTTATCGTGAGCCGTGAAAAGGACAACACATAAGGGCTTTGCACCCTCAACATGACGGGTGCGATCATACCAGTACTAATGCATCGGATCCCATCAGAACTACGAAGTTAAGCATGCTTGGGCGAGAGTAGTACTAGGATGGGAGACCCCCTGGGAAGTCCTCCTATTGCACCCCCTTTTCATTTGGTTTTTTTGCCCCGTTCAGGCTTGCCAAGATGCTTTATCCATCACATTTCAATTATCGAGTCCCAAGGTATCTTAAGCAAAGCAACTTCGCTTCGTGTAAAGACTGGGCTCACAAACCGAGGGTGTGGTGCCTGTGACTAGGTCTTTGTCACTCCGGTGCCCATAACTTTTGATTCGTAAGGAGTTATGCGGTACACAAAATACCATTATAAAGCTCTCCGAGAGCACTACGACGGGGGCAGCAAGCCTAGTCAGTTGCTCCTATATTTGGAGCCCAAAATTGAATGTTTTCATCAGTTTCAAACTAGTTTTCTTCTTTTTGTGCTGTTTCTTCGTCCCAGATCGTTCGTCGTGAGCCGTGAAGAAGACAACACACAAGGGCTTTGTGCCCTCAAAATGATGGGCGCGATCATACCAGCATAAATACATCAGATCCCACCAGAACTCCAAAGTTAAGCATGCTTGGGTGAGAGTAGTACTAGGATGGGTAACCCCCTGGGATGTCCTTGTGTTGCACCCCCTTTTTGTTTTATTTTTTTGCCCCGTTCTAGCTTGCCAAGATGCTTTATGCGTCACATTTCCATTATCGAGTCCCACGACATCTTGGGCAAGACAACCTCGCTTCGTGTAGAGGTTGGGCCCGTATACAGAGGGCGTGGGGCTTGTGATCAGGTCTGCGTGTCTCCAATGACCATAACTTTTGATCCATAAGGAGTTATGCGGCGTATATCATACCGTTGAAAAGCTCTCTGAGAGCTCTACGGCGGTGGCAGCAAGCATACTCCGCTGCGCCTACTTTCGGAGCCCAAAATCGAACGTTTTCATTAGTTTCAGGCCACTTTTCTTCTTTTTGCGTTGTTTCTTCATCCCGGATCTTTCGTCGTGAGCCGCGAAAAGGACGACACATAAAGGCTTTGTGCCTTCAACATGACGGGTGGGATCATACCAGCACTAATGCATCGGATCCTATCAAAACTCCAAAGTTAAGTGTTCTTGGGCGAGAGTAGTACTAGGATGGGTGACCCCCTGGGAAGTCCTCGTGTTGCACCCCCTTTTTGTTTTGCTTTTTTGCCCCGTTCAGGCTTGCTAAGATTCTTTATCCTTCACATTTCTATTGTCGAGTCCCACGGCATCTTGGGCAAGACAACTTTGCTTTGCGTAGAGGCTGGGCCCGCAAACCGAGGGCGTGGGGCCTGTGACTAGGTCTTCGTCACTCCAGTGCCCATAACTTTTGATCCGTAAGGAGTTATGCGGCACACAACATACCATTAGAAAGTACTCTAAGAGCCCTACGACGGGGGCAACAAGCTTGCTTGGCTTCGCTTGTTTTCAGAGCCCATAATCGCACATTTTCATCAGTTTCGGGCTATTGTTCTTCTTTTTACGCAGTTTCTTCATCCCAGATCGTTCGTCATGAGCGGCAAAAAGGACGACACATAAGGGTTTTGTGCCCTCAACATGACGAGTGCGATCATACCAGCAGTAATGTATCGGATCCTATCAGAACTCTGAAGTTAAGCGTGCTTGGGGGAGAGTAGTAGTAGGATGGGTAACCCCCTGGGATGTCCTCGTATTGCACCTCCCTTTTCGTTTTGTTTTTTTACCCTGATTAGGGTTCCCAAGATTCTTTATCCATCACATTTCTATTATCGAGTCCCACGGCATCTTGGGCAAGACAATTTCGCATCACGTAGAGGCTGGGCCTGCAAACCAAAGGCATGGGGCCTATGACCAGGTCTCCGTCTCTCCGGTGCCCTTAACTTTTGATCCGTAAGGAGTTATGCGGCGCATAGCATACCGTTGGAAAGCTCTTTAAGAGCTCTATGACGGGGGTAGCAAGCTTGTACGGCTGCGCCTATTTTCGGAGCCCAAAATTGAATGTTTTCATTTGTTTTAGGCTACTTTTCTTCATTTTGCGCTGTTTCTTCATCCCGGATTGTTCGTCGTGAACCGTGAAAAGGATAACACATACGGGCTTTGTGCCCTCAACATGACGGGTGCGTTCATACCAGGACTAATGTATCAGATCCCATCAGAACTCCGAAGTTAAGCATGTTTGGGTGAGAGTTGTACTAGGATGGGAGACCCCCTGGGAAGTCCTCGTGTTGCACCCCATTTTCGTTTTTTTTTTTACCTTGTTCATTCTTGCCAAGATACTTTATCTGTCATATTTCTATTATCGAGTACCACAGTATCTTAGGCAAGACAACTTCACTTCGCGTAGAGGCTGGGCCCACAAACTGAGGGCGTGGCGCTTGTGACTAGGTCTTCGTTGCTTCAGTGCATATAACTTTTGATCCGTAAAGAGTTATGCGGTGCATAGCATACCGTTAGAAAGAAATCTGAGAGCTCTACGACGGGGGTAGCAAGCCTGCTTTGCTGCACCAGTTTTTGGAGCCCTAAATCAAATGTTTTCATTAGCTTCGGGCAACTTTTCTTCTTTTAATGCTGTTTTTTCGTCTCGTATCCTTCGTTGTGAGCCGCGAAAATGACAACACATACGGGCTTTGTGCCCTCAACATGACGGGTACAACCATACCAGCACTAATACATCGAATCCCATCAGAACTCCAAAGTTTAGCGTGTTTGGGCAAGAGTAGTTCTAGGATGGGTGACCCGGTCAGATGTCCTCGTGTTGCACCCCCCTTTTCATTTTGTTTTTTTGCCCTGTTCAGGCTTGCCAAGATTCTTTATCCGTCACATTTCCATTATCGAGTCCCACGGCATCTTAGGCAAGACAAATTCGCTTCGCGTAGAGACTGGGCCCGCAAACCTTGGGCTTGGGGCCTGTGACCAGGTTTCCGTCGCTCTGGTGCCCAAAACTTTTGATCAGTATGGAGTTATGCGGCGCATAGCATACCGTTGGAAAGCTCTCTGAGAGCTCTACGATAGGGGTAGCAAGCCTGGTCGGCTGCGGCTGTATTTGGAGCCCAAAATTGAATATTTTAATTAGTTTCGGGCTACTTGTCTTCTTTTTCCATTGTTTCTTCGTCCTGGATCGTTTTTCGTGAACCGAGAAAAAGACAACACATAAGGGCTTTGTGCCCTCAACATGACAGGTACGATCATACTAGCACAAAAACATCAGATCCCATCAGAACTCCAAAGTTAAGCGTGCTTGGGTGAGAGTAGTACTAGGATGGGAGGCCCCCTGGGATGTCCTCTTCGTTTGGTTTTTTTGCCCCGTTCAGGTTGCCAAGATACTTTATCTGTCACATTTCTATTATCGAGTCCCATGGCATTTGGGCAAAGCAACTTTGCTTCGCGTAGAGGTTGGGCCTGCAAACCAAGGGTGTGGGGCTTGTGATTAGGTCTCCGTCGCTCCAGTGCCCATAACTTTTGATCCGTAAGGAGTTATGCGGCACACAGCAAACCGTGGGAAAGCCCTCCGAGAGCTCTACGATGGGGGTAGCAAGCCTGGTCGGTTACGCCTGGTCAGTTACGCCTATTTTCGGAGACCAAACTTGAATGTTTTTATCAATTTCTGGCCACTTTTCTTCTTTTTTCACTATTTTTTCATCCTGAATCGTTCGTTGTGAGCCGTGAAAAGGACAACACATAAGGGCTTTGTGCCCTCAACATGACGGGTACGATCCTACCAGCACTAATGCATCAGATCCTATCAGAACTCCGAAGTTAAGCATGCTTGGACGAGAATAGTACTAGGATGGGAGACCCCCTGGGATGTCCTCGTGTTGTACCCCCCTTTTCGTTTTGTCTTTTTGCCCCGTTCAGGCTTGCCAAGATGCTTTATTCGTCACATTTCCATTATCGAGTCCCACGGTATCTTGGGCAAGGCAACTTCACTTTGAGTAGAGGCAGGGCCCACAAACCGCAGGCGTGGGGCCTGTGACTAGGTCTCCATCGCTCCGGTGCCCATAACTTTTGATCCGTAAGGAGTCATGCGGTGCACTGCATATTGTTGGAAAGCCCTCCAAGAGCTCTACGACGGGGGTAGCAAGCTTGCTCTGCTGCACCTATTTTTAGTGCCCTAAATCATATGTTTTCATCAGTTTTGGGCTACTTTTCTACTTTTTACGCTATTTCTTCGTCCTGACTCGTTCGTCGTGAACGACGAAAAGGACCACACATAAGGGCGTTGTGCCCTCAACATGACGGGTGCGATCATACAAACACTAATGCATCGGATCCCATTAGAACTCCGAAGTCAAGCGTGCTTGGGCGAGAGTAATAGTAGGGTGGGTGACCCCCTGGGATGTCCTTATATTGCACCCTACTTTTGGTTTTGTTTTTTTGCCCCGTTCAAGCTTGCCAAGATACTTTATCTGTCATATTTCCATTATCGAGTCCCACGGCATCTTGGGCAAAACAACTTCGCTTCGCGTAGAGGCTGGGCCCGAAAACCTAGGGCATGTGGCCTGTAACCAGGTCTCCGTCTCTTCGATGCCCATAACTTTTGATCCGTAAGGAGTTATGCGGCGCATAGCATACCGTTGGAAAGCTCTCTAAGAGCTCTTCGATGGGGGTAGAAAGCCTACTCTATTGCACCTATTTTCAAAGCCCAAAATTGAACGTTTTTGTTAGTTTCAGGCCACTTTTCTTATTCTTGTACTGTTTCTTCATCACAGATCGTTCGTCGTGAGCCGCGAAAAGGATGACACATAAGGGCTTTGTGCCCTTAACATGAGAGGTGGGATCATACCAGCACTAATACATCGGATCCTATTAGAACTCCAAAGTTAAGCGTGCTTGGGCGAGAGTAGTACTAGGATGAGAGACCCCCTGGGAAGTCCTCGTGTTGCACCCCCCTTTTCGTTTAAATTTTTTTGTCCCGTTTAGGCTTGCCAAGATGCTTTATCCATAACATTAATATTATCGAGTCCCACGACATCTTGGACAAGGCAACTTTGCTTCGCGTAGAGGCTGGGCCCACAAACTGAGGGCGTAGGCCTGTGACTAGATCTCCGTCCCTCCGGTGCCCATAACTTTTCATCCGTAAAGAGTTATGTGGTGCACAACATACCGTTGAAAAGCTCTTCAAGAGCTCTACGACGGGTCTACCAAGCATGGTTGGTTGCGCCAATTTTTGGAGACCAAAATTGAATGTTTTCATCTGTTTTGGGCCACTTATTTTCTTTTTCTGCTATTTCTTCATCCCGAATCATTCATCGTGAGCCGTGAAAAGGACAAAACATAAGGGCTTTGTGCCCTCAACATGACGGGTGCGATCATACCAGCACTAATACATCGGATCCCATCAGAACTCTAAAGTTAAGCATGCTTGGGTGAGAGTAGTACTAGGATGGGAGACTCCCCTAAGAAGTCCACTTATTGCACCCCTTTTTCGTTTGGTTTTTTTGCCCCGTTCACACTTGCCAAGATGCTTTATCTGTCACATTACAATTATCGAGTCCCACAGTATCTTAGGCAAGGAAACTTCGCTTCGCGTGGAGGCTGGGCCTGCAAACCGAGGGCGTGGGGCTTGTTGGTAGGTCTCCGTCACTCTGGTGCCCATAACTTTTGATCCGTAAGGAGTTATGCGACGCACAGCATACCGTTGTAAAGCTCTCTGAGAGCATTACGACGGGGGCAGCAAGCCTAGTACGTTGCTCCTGTATTTGGAGCCCAAAATTGAATGTTTTCATCAGTTTTGGGCAACTTTTCTTCTTTTTGCGTTGTTTCTTCGTCCAGGATCGTTCGTCGTGAGCCGTGAAGAAGACAACACATAAAGGCTTTATGTCCTCAAATTGATGGGTACGATCATACTAGCACAAATACATTGGATCCCATCAGAACTCCAAAGTTAAGCGTGCTTGAGCGAGAGTAGCACTAGGATGGGTGACCCCGCGGGATGTCCTCGTGTTGCACACCCCTTTTCAATTTTTTTTTGGCCCCGTTCTTGCTTGCCAAGATGCTTTATGCATCACATTTCCACTATCGAGTCCCATGGCATCTTGAGCAAGACAACTTCACTTCATGTAGAGGCTGGGCCCGCAAACCGAGGGCGTGGGGCCTGTGATCAGGTCTGCGTCTCTCCGGTGCCTATAACTTTTGATTTGTAAGGAGTTATATGGTGCATATCATACCGATGAAAAGCTCTCTAAGTGCTCTACGATGGGGGCAGCAAGCCTACTCTGTTGCGCCTGTTTCGGAGTCTAAAATTGAATGTTTTCATTAGTTTCAGGACACATTTCTACTTTTTATGCTGTTTCTTCATCCCGGATCGTTCGTCGTGAGTCGCAAAAAGGACGACACATAAGGGCTTTATGCCTTCAACATGACGGGTAGGATCATACCAGTACTAATGTATCAGATCCTATCAGAACTCTGAAGTTAAGCGTGCTTGGGCAAGAGTAGCAGTAGGATGGGAGACCCCGTGGCAAGTCCTCGTGTTGTACCCCTTTTTTCATTTTGTTTTTTTGCCCCGTTCAGGCTTGCCAAGATGATTTATCCGTCACATTTCTATTATCGAGTCCCACGGCAGCTTGGGCAAGACAACTTCGCTTTGCGTAGAGGCCGGGCCCGTAAACCAAGGGCGTGGTGCCTGTGACTAGGTCTCCGTCGCTCCGGTGCCTATAACTTTCGATCCGCAAGGAGTTATACGGTGCACAACATACTATTGGAAAGCACTCCGAGAGCTCTACGACGGGGGCAGCAAGCTCGCTTGGCTTCGCTTGTTTTCGGAGCCCATAATCGAACGTTTTCATCAATTTTGGGCTACTTTTCTTCTTTTTGCGTAGTTTCTTCATCCTAGATCATTCATCATGAGCGGCAAAAAGGACGACACATAAGGGCTTTGTGTGAGGCCCGACATCGATTTGTGTGTGATACCTCGTTTCGTGTGCCCGAACCTAGATTTAGGTACCTTGACCTAGGTTTAAGAGTCGTGTTTCATTTTATGTGCCTTGCATTGATTTACATACATTCATTTAGGGTTGCGTGCATTTACTTGGAAAACGTCCATTCATCTCGTAGTGCGTGCCCTAAACCTAGGAAAGCGTGCCTGCACGCTAGTCAAGAAAACATCTTACATGAAGCACTAGATCATTAATTAATCCTACAAACTCCACTAACTAATATTAAAATGCTAATTCAACTCACTAGAAGACGAAATCTCACAAAAAGCTAGACATTCTTATTCTTTATTCTTTAATTTTTTGCACATCCCAAGCACACAATAAAATAAGCTCAAACAAGACAAAAATTCAGATTGGAACACTAGCTTGGCCGGCCACATGGAGCATTTGAACATGCATTGCATATTTCAAAATTCATACCTAGACATTCTATGACAAGCTCATGACACAAAGCATAAAAAAATGACTCAAAAACCCTACCCAATGCACCAAAATCTCGACACACTCAATTGCCCATGCTAGGGTGATTCAAATTATGCTCTTGAAGACACAAATTCTGAAATTTGCAAGCCCATAGCCGACCCATGCATCAAACTCTTCAAGCTTTCATTTCTTTCTCACATTCTCTCTTTCTCTCATTCACTCTCTCATTTCTTCTCTCTCTCTCTCGGCCTTGGCTGCAATTGTAGACTCCATAGCTTAAGCTCATCATCCTAAGATTCATCAAGACCTTCAATCCACTAAGGAACTCGACCAAAGAAGCTAGAATGCAAAAAGACATACATGCAAGCTCATAGGGCCTTCATTTCGGCTTAGGTATGTTGATAGCTTCTATTTCATTTTCTTTTTGTTCTAACCACATGCACATACTAAGGACATGGTAACTCGGCTAGGAATAAAGAATCTCAAGTCATTACTCGACCAAGCAAGGAGAAAAGTCGATCTTGTGCATCATCAAGAGCTTTGTGCATCTTCGTTATTGTCTTGCTAAGGTGAGGGCTAAAACTCTTTTGAGAAGCTTTCAAAAACCACATGCATGCCTTTGAATGTCTATTTTTACCTCTGTACTTGTGATATATGGGTGTACATGAGCTTTTGTAAACATGCATGGCAAGATATTTGGCTAGAATGTGAAGATAGGTGAAATCGCATAAAGGACAGTCTTCTGACTTGTTGGAACGAAGTAATTTTAACCAGGTAAACGATGTTGAAAATGTGTGAAAATTGTTAGGTGACTAGTTTTTCAAGTTCTGAGCATTTTTCACAGATATAGGCCAAAGCCAATTTTGACTCTATGGTCTCCAAATTGGCAAAACATCGAAAGGTGTCCAAATCTGGAAAATCTGGGAAAATAGCAAGTTTTGGCAGATTCACTGTCCTTGTAGAACCAACCTGTTTTGACTTAGTAAATGATGTCCAAAATGCATGAAATTTGGTATGCTACTAGATGATTCAGTTCTGGACATTTTTGTCAGAAATAGACTAAGGCTAAATCTGACCCTACGGTCCTCAAACACGACAAGTATTGAAATGTGTACAAATCTGGATAGTTTTGCATAGTCTCACGGTTTTGGCTATAACTCTTGAATCCGAACTCCAAATGATGCGAGGTTTGTTTCTGGATTTAGTTCACTCCTTAAGCTTTAATTTGAAATTTTGTTCACTGGTATTGGAGATTGTTTGCTTGCCTCAATGATTGTGAGAAAACAGACCATTGCAGTGAGGTTTTCATCTAGTGATATGCTTTGAAAATTATTGTAACTTCTCTTGTTGTATTAAATGCTTGGGATTGTGGCAATTGGATGTTGCGTAGACTGTTTTGAATGCTTTAGAGTGTTTTAATTAATCGATGTACGGCTTGAGTTTAATTACGGGACAACTTGGGACTTAATCGCACGGGTAAGCATGAATTGAAACCCTAGTGACTTGGTAAACTCACTAAGTGTTGATCCTATGGATATCGTGTTTAATTATGTGATTAGTAGGCTACCCGTATAGCCCTAAATGTGATTCCGATGATTACATATTGACAAGTAGACCTTTCTTACACCCGGTCCCACGTAAACATCGTTGCATGTTGTATGACCTTATTATCTGATTACATGAACTTCGAAATGAGTTATATGACTCGATTTACATGCGTTACATGGCTGCTCGTTTAATATTCATATAACTCCATGTGCTTTATAAGTGAAATTACCTATCATAACTTGCCTCGCAGTTTACTTGTCAATGTGCAATCTTATGACTGCTCGGAGGCAACCTACTTTGTTGTCCTCCTAATGTGATATATTAAATGTCATCAATGTGTATTGCATACAAGGTTGCAACCTTTCATTCTGGCGTGGTAGCGTTTCACGCACAAGGGTGGCATCGGGCTTGCCGTTGCAACCGTGACTACCATTGTCCAATTCCCTCTCTCGCTTGGGGGCTAGACTTCCTCAGAGAGTTGGGTCGTAGGATTTTGAGGTATATCCGGAGTACACCCATTTGGCGTGGTAAGTGGATGATTTGAAGTCGGCCGCGTCAACTGATACTGGAAATGAACTGAGAGCAAAAGCTCACTGTATCCTTTCCACTATGTGTATAAGTACTCTCGCTTGGTTCCTAGAGGACCTCGGGGAGGAAAGACGGGCAATTGTTCTCTTTACTTTTATATTACATTATGTACTTACTTGTGATATATGTCATGCTTGCAAAAAGAGTTTTCATAAGTTAAATCGGAAAAAGAGTTTCAAAACTTATTTCTTGTTCCCCCTCGCTGAGTTCATAAGGACTCACCCTCTTTTATCATCTCAGGTGAAGAAGACCAGGAACAGGTACCCGAGGATAACGTGCCTATTGATGACTCCTTGGAATGATTGCTTTCCCTACGTGCCTTACTTGACTATGGCCATTTTGTGAACGATATGTTGCTTGAAGACTATTTCTTATGTTGCTTGTTATTATATTGTAAATGACCCTCGTTGTAATTTGGGATCTAATTTTGGCTTGTATTGATCATAACTAGATAAACACTCTTATGGTCATTTTTGCTATCGCTACTGGCTAGTATCTATCACAGGCTTACGAAGTATCAGGTAAATGATTAAGTAAAATGAATCTATCCAATCTTAAGCAGGTACTCATTGGTAGGCTAAGATCAACATGTACTTTTGTAACAAGGATTGACAAACAAACGAGACAGAGTTATAATGCTAAGTTGTTAATCAAACGAGACTTCGAGATAACTAGTAGGCACCCCGATTGGTGATCTTAGTTGGAAACGAATTTGAAATTGAAAGTCTCGAGGCGTTTAGAGAATTAGGTCAAACTAAAGAGCCCAATTACTGCCGTCATGCTGTCAGTTTTTTGGAGAATTTGTGGAGTTTAGGCTAAACGTTAAGCGTTAAACCTTCATGAACGATTAAGTACGTGATATGACTTGAATGTTTAGATCACACCCTAGTCTAACCTTTATAGGTCGGATTGGGGCATGACACCTTATATTAATGGTATTAGAGCTTAGATTGCTTAAGCCGGGTTTAACTCTCAAACCATGGGTAGAAACCCTAAGGTAATTGAGATGACTTGTTTATATGTGTTATTGTGTAACGATATCAAGTGTGCCTTCTCTGTCTCTATGTGCTTATATGATTAACATGTCTTAACTGTTTCTAGAATTGTGTATCTATATAAATTATATGTTGCATATCTTATGCATTAAATTCTTGTTTGTCGTATTCTAATAAATTGTGCATCGTAATTTGTGCCTATAGATGGCTGGCCCTAGTACCTGCACTACTAATAGGAACGGTGAGCCCCAAGAGACCGGAGATGCTTATCAAACTAATCCCGGCATGGCTATGTTTAACATGATGGCGAATGCCATGGATCGCGTGTCGTGAGTGATGGAACGTCAAGATGCACTTGAAGCAAACAACAACAACAACAACAGGAATGATGGTAACCATGGGAAAAATAGCAGAATGCGGGAGTTCCTTGACTTTCGCCCGTCCAAATTCCACGAGGAAGCTGATGATGAAAAGGCAGAGGCTTGGCTGTTTGAGATTGAAAGGATTTTCAAACCACTTGACTATACTGATGAAGAAAATGTGGAGTTTGTTGTGTTTCTGTTGCACGGGGATGCTGAGCATTGGTGGCACACTGTGGAGGTGCTTTGGGAAACTGATCATACACCTCGCTTGTGGGGTAATTTCGTTAAGGCATTCAAGGAGAAATACATACCTGCAGTTTTCAGGAAGAGGCGGATTGAGGAATTCATGCACTTGAACCAGGGTAACATGACGGTGGCCTAGTACAAGGCTCGTTTTGACTAACTGTCCCGTTATGCTCAATACATGGTCAGTACCCCTGAGGCGAAGATGTGGAAATTTACGAATGGATTGAGGCCAGAAATTCAAGATCAGTTGGCTTCGCATGACTTCACTACCTATTCTGCTCTTCTTGCTGTTGCTTCCCGAGTTGAGAAGAGAAAACTTGATAGAGCCGGTTCAAGTCAGCCGAACAAGAAACCATATCAGCCTCCAGAACAACAGAAGAAATTCCAGAGCCAGAGTCGTAGTCAGGGCCAGAGCCAGAACAGACCAGTTAATAACCGTGGCCCGACTAAAGCACCATTAGCCTCTTCTACCCGCGGATCCACAGGTAGTTCACCTGCTACTCAGTCTATCAACTGTTCTTACTGTGACAAGAAAGGTCATACCGAGGCCCAGTGCCGGAAGAAGTCAGGACGATGTGTGCGATGTGGCAGTGATCAGTATCAGATTAAGGATTGCCCTAAATGGCAAGGAGGACAAAATCAAGTTAAACCAGCTGGTAGAGGCAAGACTCCAATTCCTAGAGTTCAGGCCCGAGCTTATGCTATTGAGTGCGAGGAGCTTCCTGAGGAGACCGCTGTTGTTGAAGGTACATTCTTGATACTGAATCAACCTGTTAGGGTGCTAATTGATCCAGGTGCTACTCATTCATTTATTACTCCCTTATGTGTACAACGTGTGAAACTTTGAGTTGTGTGTTTGCCTTACGAAGTAAAAGTTGGTACTCCAATAGATTCTAAACTTGTTACTCGCTCAGCTTGTAAATCATGTAAAATCCAAATTAAAGATAGGGAATTCTCAGCCAATCTTATTGTATTACCCTTTTGAGACTATGAAGTCATCTTAGGGATGGACTGGTTGGTAAAGCATCATGCCCAACTAGATTACCGGACGAAGATTGTAACATTCCAGATACCTGGTCAATCAATATTGGAGGTAATGGGTCGAAGAGACTTCACCGGGAGTTCCATCATTTCATCTACGAAAGCAGTGAAGTCCTTGAGAAAAAGATGGAGTGGATACTTAGCTTACCTCATCAACAAGCCGTCGGACAAAGCTAAGTTAGAAGAGATGCCAGTGATTAAAGATTATGCGGATGTGTTTCCAGAAGAATTGCTCGGTTTACCCCCAAATCGAGAGATCGAGTTCATTATAGAATTACTGCCTGGCACCCAGCCAATATCTAAAGCTCCCTATCGTATGGCACCAGCCGAGCTACAAGAATTGGAGGACCAATTGCAAGGATTGTTGAAGAAGGGGTTTGTTCAACCAAGTTCTTCTCCGTGGGGTACACCAGTCCTATTTGTAAAGAAGAAAGACGGAACGTTGAGGCTATACATCGATTACCAAGGATTGAACCAAGTGACCGTCAAGAATAAATACCCACTTCCACTGATCGACGAGTTGTTTGATCAACTTCAGGGAGCTAAAGTGTATTCGAAGCTCGACTTGAGGCAAGGGTACTATCAGTTGCGGATCAAAGAGGAGGATGTGCCTAAAACGGCTTTCAGGATGAGATATGGGCATTATGAATATGTGGTGAAGCCATTTGGGCTAACCAACACCCCCGCAGCTTTTATGGACTTGATGCACAGGGTGTTTCAACCCTACTTGGACCAATTTGTGGTGATCTTTATTGATGATATTTTGGTATACTCGAAATCCGAGGCTGAGCATGAACAACATCTGTGATTGGTACTGCAGAAACTTCGAGAGCATCAATTGTATGAGAAGTTTAGCAAATGCGAATTTTGGTTGCAGCATATTGCATTTTTGGGGCGCACCATATCCCAAGAGGGAATAGCAATGGATCCCGCAAAGATAAAAGCGGTGATGTCTTGGAAGAAGCCGAAAATGTTACGGAGGTTCGGAGTTTTCTTGGTCTACCCGGCTATTATCGGAGGTTCGTGAAAGATTTCTCAAAGATCGCAGGACCGCTTACAAAGCTCACTCAAAATAAAACAAAGTTTGTATGGGATGACAAGTGTGAGAACAGCTTCCAAGAATTGAAGAAAAGATTGACTACTGCACTTGTTCTCGCATTGCCTGAAGGGAGTCAAGGTTTTGTAATCTAGAGTGATGTTTCGAAGGAAGGACTGGGTTGTATGTTGGTGCAAAATGGTAGAGTGATTGCGTATGTTCTAGGAAACCGAAGCCGTATGAATTGAACTACCCGACACATGATTTGGAGTTAGCGGCTATTGTGTTTGCACTCAAGAAATGGAGGCACTATCTGTGGGGTAACAAGTTCGAGGTGTTTACTGATCACAAGAGCTTGAAATACTTGTTCTCACAAAAAGAGTTGAACATGAGGCAAAGGCGGTGGATGGAGCTTTTGGATGATTATAACTGCACAATCAATTATGTGCCCGGTAAAGCAAATGTAGTTGCAGATGCCTTAAGTCGGAAAGCGAGCATGGCAAAACTGGAAGTTAAGGTATAGGAGTTGTTAGAGGAAGCATTCTTGTGGAAACCACAATTGACTCAAAAAGGGTTACTTTTTGCCACTACACAAGTTCAATCGACCTTGTTGTCTGAATTACGAGAGGCTTAATAGAAGGACCAACAGTTTCAGAAGATTAAAGAAAGCAACACAGATTTCAAGTTTCATGATGATGGTATTTGGAGGTTTAGGAATTAGATTTGTGTTCCTAATGAGCCAGAGTTGAAAAAGAAGATTCTTGAAGAAGCCCATAACTCCAGATACACTATTCACCCCGGCGGAACAAAGATGTACCGGGATTTGAAGTAACACTATTGGTGGAATAACATGAAGAGAGAGATTGCGGAGTTTGTGGCACGGTGTTTGACTTGCCAGAGAGTCAAAGCAGAACATCAACGACCAGCAGGTTTATTTCAACCGTTGAAAATTCCTCAATGGAAATAGGAACATATAACTATGGACTTTGTCATGGACCTGCCCAAGTCACAAAAGGGTCATGACGTCGTTTGGGTCATAATGGATAGATTGACTAAGTCAGCACAATTTTTTCCGATGGTGAAAGTGTTGTGGGATCACCATGGAGTTGAAGAAGCAACATGGGAAAGGCGAGACCAGATGGAGCAATAGTATCCAGCATTATTTCAAAGGTAATATTGAATTTCGGGATGAAATTCTTTTAAGGAGGGGAAGATGTGAGGCCCGACCTCGATTTGCGTGCGATACCTTGTTTCGTGTGCCATAACCTAGGTTTAAGAGTCGTGTTTCGTTTTATGTGCCTTGCATTGATTTACGTGCATTCATTTAGGGTTGCGTGCATTTACTTGGAAAACGTCCATTCATCTCGTAGTGCGTGCCCTAAACCTAGGAAAGCGTGCCTGCACGCTAGTCAAGAAAACATCTTACATGAAGCACTAGATCATTAATTAATCCTACAAACTCCACTAACTAATATTAAAATGCTAATTCAACTCACTAGAAGACGAAATCTCACAAAAAGCTAGACATTCTTATTCTTTATTCTTTAATTCTTTGCACATCCCAAGCACACAATAAAATAAGCTCAAACAAGACAAAAATTCAGATTGGAACACTAGCTTGGCCGACCACATGGAGCATTTGAACAAGCATTGCATATTTCAAAATTCATACCTAGACATTCTATGACAAGCTCATGACACAAAGCATAAAAAAATGACTCAAAAACCCTACCCAATGCACCAAAATCTCGACACACTCAATTGCCCATGCTAGGGTGATTCAAATTATGCTCTTGAAGACACAAATTCTGAAATTCGCAAGCCCATAGCCGACACATGCATCAAACTCTTCAAGCTTTCATTTCTTTCTCACATTCTCTCTTTCTCTCATTCACTCTCTCATTTCTTCTCTCTTTCTCTCGGCCTTGGCTGCAATTGTAGACTCCATAGCTTAAGCTCATCATCCTAAGATTCATCAAGACCTTCAAGCCACTAAGGAACTCGACCAAGCAAGCTAGAATGCAAAAAGACATACATGCAAGCTCATAGAGCCTTCATTTCGGCTTAGGTATGTTGATAGCTTCTATTTCATTTTCTTTTTGTTCTAACCACATGCACATACTAAGGACATGGTAACTTAGCTAGGAATTAAGAATCTCAAGTCATTACTCGACCAAGCAAGGAGAAAAGTCGATCTTGTGCATCATCAAGAGCTGTGTGTATCTTCGTCATTGTCTTGCTAAGGTGAGGGCTAAAACTCTTTTGAAAAGTTTTCAAAAACCACATGCATACCTTTGAATGTCTATTTTTACCTCTGTATTTGTGATATATGGGTGTACATGAGCTTTTGTAAACATGCATGGCAAGATATTTGTCTAGAATGTGAAGATAGGTGAAATCGCATAAAGGATAGTCTTCTGACTTGTTGGAGCGAAGTGATTTTGACCAGGTAAATGATGTTGAAAATGCGTGAATTTTTCGCAGAAATAGGCCAAAGCCAATTTTGACTCTAAGGTCTGCAAAATGGCAAAACATTGAAAGATGTCCAAATCTGGAAAATCTGGGAAAATGAAGCAGGTTTTGGCAGATTCACTGTCCTTGTAGAACGAACCAGTTTTGACTTAGTAAATGATGTCCAAAATTCATGAATTTAGTATGCTGCAATATTTTTCCGTTCTGGACATTTTTGTCAGAAATAGACTAAGGCTAAATCTGACCCTAAGGTCCTCAAAAACGACACGTATTGAAATGTGTACAAATCTGGACAGTTTTGCGTAGTCTCACGGTTTTGGCTATAACTCTTGAATTCGAACTCCAAATGATGTGAGGTTTGTTTCTGGATTTATTTCACTCCTTAAGCTTTAATTTGACATTTTGTTCACTGGAATTGGAGATTTTTTTCTTGCCTCAATGATTGTGAGAAAACAGACCATTGCAGTGAGGTTTTCATCTAGTGATATGCTTTGAAAATTATTGTAACTTCTCTTGTTGTATTAAATGCTTGGGATTGTGGCACTTGGATGTTGTGTGGACTGTTTTGAATGCTTGAGTGTGTTTTAATTAATCGATGTACGGCTTGAGTTTAATTACGGGACAACTTAGGGCTTAATCGCACGGGTAAGCATGAATTGAAACCCTAGTGACTAGGTAAACTCGCTAAGTGTTGATCCTATGGATATTGTGTTTAATTATCTGATTAGTAGGCTGTTCGTAGTTGCCCTTATAGCCCTAAATGTGATTCCGATGATTACATATTGACAAGTAGACCTTTCTTACACCCGGTCCCACGTAAACGTCGTTGCATGTTGTATGACCTTATTATTTGATTATGTGAACTTCGAAATGAGTTATATGACTCGATTTACATGCGTTACATTGCTGCCCGTTTAATATTCATATAACTCCATGTGCTTTACAAGTGAAATTACCTGTCATAACATGCCTCGCGTGTTTACTTGTCAATGTGCAATCTTATGACTGCTCGGAGGCAACCTACTTTATTGTCCTCCTAATGTGATATATTAAATGTTATCAATGTGCATTGCATACAAGGTTGCAACCTTTCATTCTGGCGTGGTAGCGTTTCACGCACACCGGGTGGCATCGGGCTTGCTGGTGCAACCGTGACTACCATTGTCCAATTCTCTCTCTCGCTTGGGGGCTAGACTTCCTCGAAGAGTTAGGTCGTAGGATTTCGGGGTATATCCGGAGTACACCCATTTGGCGTGATAAGTGGATGATTTAAAGTCGGCTGCGTCAACTGATATTGGAAATGAACTGAGAGCAAAAGCTCACTGTATCCTTTTCACTATGTGTATAAGTACTCTCGCTTGGTTCCTAGAGGACCTCGGGGAGGAAAGACGGGTAATTGTGTTCTTTACTTTTATATTACATTATGTACTTACTTGTGATATATGTCATGCTTGCAAAAAGAGTTTTCATAAGTTAAACCAGAAAAAGAGTTTCAAAACTTATTTCTCGTTCCCCCTCGCTGAGTTCATAAGGACTCACCCTCTTTTATCATCTTAGGTGAAGAAGACCAGGAACAGGTACCCGAGGATAACGTGCCTATTGATGACTCCTTGGAATGATTGCTTTCCCTATGTGCCTTACTTGACTTTGGCCATTTTGTGAACGATATGTTGTTTGAAGACTATTTCTTATGTTGCTTGTTATTGTATTGTAAATGACCCCCGTTGTAATTTGGGGTCTAATTTTGGCTTGTACTGATCATAACTAGATAGACACTCTTATGGTCGTTTTTGCTATCGCTACTGGCTAGTATCTATCACAGGCTTACGAAGTATCAAGTAATGGATTAAGTAAAATGAATCTATCCAATCTTAAGCAGGTCCTCATTGGTAGGCTAAGATCAACAGGTACTTTTGTAACAAGGATTAACAAACAAACGAGACAGAGTTATCTGCTAGGTTGTTAATCAAACGAGACTTCGAGATAACTAGTAGGCACCCCAATTGGTGATCTTAGTTGGAAACGAATTTGAAATTGAAAGTCTCGAGGCGTTTAGAGAAGTAGGTCAAACTAAAGAGCCCAATTACTGCCATCATGCTGCCGGTTTTCCGGAGAATTTGTGGAGTTTAGGCTAAATGTTAAGTGTTAAACCTTCATGAATGTTTAAGTACGTGATATGACTTGAATGTTTAGATTACACTCTAGTCAAACCTTTATAGGTCGGGTTGGGGCGTGACACTTTGTGCCTTCAACATGATGGGTGCGATCATACTAGTAGTAATACATCGGATCTATTAGAACTCTGAAGTTAAGCGTACTTGGGGGAGAGTAGTAGTAGGATGGGTGACCCCCTGGGATGTCCTCGTATTGCACCCCCCTTTTCATTTTGTTTTTTTTCCCTGTTCAGGGTTCCCAAGATTCTTTATCCATCACATTTCTATTATCGAGTCCCACGGTATCTTAGGCAAGGCAACTTCGATTCGCGTAGAGGCTGGGCTCCCAAACCAAGGCCGTGGGGCCTATGACCAGGTATCCGTCTCTCCGGTGCCCATAACTTTTGATCCGTAAGGAGTTATGCGGCGCATAGCATACCGTTGGAAAGCTCTCTGAAATCTCTATGACGGGGGCAGCAAGCCTGCTAGGCTACGCCTGTTTTCGAAGCCCAAAATCGAATGTTTTCATTTGTTTCGGGCCACTTTTCGTCTTTTGGCACTGTTTCTTCATCCCGGATCATTCGTCGTGAGCCGTGAAAAGGACAACACATACGGGCTTTGTGCCCTCAACATGACGGGTACGATCGTACCAGCACTAATGCATTGGATCCCATCAGAACTCCAAAGTTAAGCGTGCTTGGGTGATAGTAGTACTAGAATAGGAGACCCCCTAGGAAGTCCTCGTGTTGCACCCCCTTTTCATTTTGTTTTTTTCCCCCATTAAGGCTTGCCAAGATGCTTTATCCGTTACATTTCTATTATTGAGTACCACGGTATCTTGGGCAAGACAACTTTGCTTCACATAGAGGCTGGTCCCACAAACCGAGGGTGTGGGACCTATGACTAGGTCTCCGTCGCTTCGGTGCGCATAACTTTTGATCCGTAAAGAGTTATGCGGCGCATAGCATACCGTTGGAAAGCTATCTGAGAGCTCTACGACGGGGGTAGCAAGCCTGCTTAGCTGCGCTAGTTTTCGGAGCCCAAAATTGAATGTTTTCATTACTTTTGGGCTACTTTTCTTCTTTTTGTGCTGTTTCTTCATCTCGGATCGTTTGTCGTGTGCAGCAAAAAGGACAACACATACGGGCTTTGTACCCTCAACATGACGGGTACAACCATACCAGTACTAATGCATCAGATCCCATCAGAACACCAAAGTTAAGCGTGCTTAGGCGAGAGTAGTACTAGGATGGGTGACCCCCTCGGATGTCCTCGTGTTGTACCCCCCTTTTCATTTTATTTTTTTACCTCGTTCAGGCTTCCCAATATTCTTTATCCATCACATTTCCATTAACGAGGCCAACGGCATCTTAGGCAAGACAACTTCGCTTCGCGTAGAGGCTGGGCCCGCAAACTGAGGGCTTGAGGCCTATGACCAGGTCTCCGTCATACTGGTGCCCATAACTTTTGATCAGTAAGGAGTTATACAACACATATCATGCTTTTGGAAAACTCTCCGAGAGCTCTACGATGGGGGTAGCAAGCCTGCTCAGCTGCGCCTATTTTCGGAGCCCAAAATCGAACGTTTTGATCAGTTCTGTGCTACTTTTCTTCTTTTTACGTTGTTTCTTCCTCCCGGATCGTTCGACATGAGCCGCGAAAAGGACGACCCATAAGAGCTTTTTGCCCTTAACATGACGGGTGCAAACATACCAGCACTAATGCATCGAATCCCATAAGAACTCTGATGTTAAGCGTGCTTGGGGGAGAGTAGTACTCGAATGGGAGACCCCTGGGAAGTCTTCGTGTTGCACCCCGTTTTTGTTTTGTTTTTTGCACCGTTCAGGCTTGCCAAGATGCTTTATCCGTCACATTTCTGTTATCGAGTCCCACGGCATCTTGGGCAAGACAACTTTGCTTCGCGTAGAGGCTAGGCCTGCAAGCCGAGGGTGTGAGGCCTTTCACCAGGTCTCCGTCTATCCGGTACCTATAAGTTTTGATCCGTAAGGAGTTATGCGGCGCACAACATACCGTTGGAAAGCTCTCTGAGAGCTCTACAACTGGGGTAGTAAGCCTGCCCTGCTGTACCTATTTTCGGAACCCAAAATCCAACATTTTCATTAGCTTTGTGCCACTTTTCTTCTTTTTACACTGTTTCTTCATCCCGGATCATTCGTCGTGAGCCGCGAAAAGGCCAACACATACGGCTTTATGCCCTCAATATGACGGGTGCGATCATACCAGCACCAATGCATCGAATCCTATCAGATCTCCAAAGTTAAGCAAGCTTGGGCAAGAGTAGTACTAGGATGGGTGACCCCTTGGGATGTCCTCGTGTTGCACCCCCATTTTCGTTTGGTTTTTTTGCCCCGTTCAGACTTGGCAAGATGCTTTAACCATAACATTTCTATTATCGAGTCCCATGGCATCTTGGGCAAGACAATTTCGCTTCGTGTAGAGGCTAGGCCCGTAAACTGAGGGCGTGGGGCCTGTGACCAGGTGTCCGTCTCTCCGGTGCCCATAACTTTTGATCCGTAAGGAGTTATGCGACGCATAGCATACCGTTGGAAAGCTCTCTGATAGTTCTACGACAGGGGCAGGAAGCTTGCTCGGCTACGCTTGTTTTTGGATCCCAAAATTGAAAGTTTTCATTAGTTTTGAGCCACTTTTCTTCTTTTTGTGCTGTTTTTTCATCTCGGATTGTTCATCGTGTGTTGTGAAAAGGACGACACATACGGGCTATGTGCCCTCAACATGACGGGTGCGATCATACCAGCACTAATGCATTGGATCCCATCAGAACTCCGAAGTTAAGCGTGCTTGGACGAGAGTAGTACTAGGATAGGAGACCCCCGAGGAAGTCCTCGTGTTGAACCCGGCTTTTCGTTTTGTTTTTTTGCCCCATTTAGGCTTGCCAAGATGCTTTATCTGTCACATTTCTATTATAGAGTCCCACGGCTTCTTGGGCAAGACAACTTCGCTTTGCGTAGAGGCTGGGCCCGCAAACCGAGGGCGTGGGGCCTGTGACTAGGTCTCCGTCGCTTTAGTGCCCATAAACTTTTGCTCCGTAAAGCGTTATGCGGCACACAACATACCATTATAAAGCTCTCTGAGAGCTCTACGATGGGGGCAGCAAGCCTGGCTAGTTGCGCCTATTTTCAGAGCCCAAAATTGAATATTTTCATCAGTTTTAGGCCATATTTCATCTTTTTGCGCTGTTTCTTCGTCCCGGATCGTTCATCGTGAGCCGTGAAAAGGACAACACATAAAGGCTTTGTTCCCTAAACAAGACGGGTGCAATCATACCAGCACTAATGCATCGGATCCCATTAGAACTCCGAAGTTAAGCGCACTTGGGCGAGAGTAGTAGTAGGATGGGTGACCCCCTGGGATGTCCTTCTGTTGCACCCCCCTTTTCATTTTGTTTTTTTGCCCTGTTTAGGCTTCCCAAGATGCTTTATCTGTCACATTTCTTTTATAGAGTCCCACGGCTTCTTGGGCAAAACAACTTCGCTACGCGTAGCGGCTGGTCCCGCAAACCGAGGGTGAGGGGCCTGTGACCAGGTTTCTATCGCTCCGGTGCCTATAACTTTTGATCAGTAAGGAGTTATGCGGGGCACAAAATACCGTTGGAAAGCTCTCTTAGAGCTCTACGATGGGGGGCAGCACGCCTGCTCGGCTGCATCTATTTTTGAAGCCCAAAATTGAATGTTTTCATTAGTTTTAGGCTACTTTTCTTCTTTTTGTGACATTTTTTCATCCCGGATCGTTCGTCGTGAGCCACGAAAAGGATGACACATAAGGGCTTTGTGCCCTCAACATGACGGGTGCATTTATACCAGCAGTAATACATCAGATCCCATCTGAACTCCGAAGTTAAGCATGCTTGGGCAAGAGTAGTAGTAGGATGGGGGATCCCTGGATGTCCTCGTGTTGCACCCCACTTTGTGATTTGTTTTTTTGTGCAGTTCAGGCTTGCCATGATGCTTTATCCATCACATTTCTATTATGGAGTCCTACGGCATCTTGGGAAAGACAATTTTGCTTCGCGTAGAGGCTGGGCTCGTAAACCGAGGGCATGGGGGCTATGACCGGGTCTCCGTTGCTCTAGTGCCCATTACTTTTGATCCGTAAGGAGTTATGCGGCACACAACATACCGTTGGAAAGCTCTCCGAGAGCTTTACAACGAGGGAAATAAGCCTGCTCGACCGCTCCTGTTTTCGAAGCCCAAAATCAAATGTTTTCATCGGTTTCAGGCTACTTTTCTTTTTTTACGCTATTTTTTCGTCCCGGATCGTTCGTCGTGAGACGCGAAAAGGACGACACATAAGGGCTCTGTGCCATTGACATCACGGGTGCGATCATACCACCAGTAATGCATCGAATCCCATCAGAACTCCGAAGTTAAGCATGCTTGGGCAAGAGTAGTACTAGGATGGGAGACCCCCTGGGAAGTCCACTTATTGATGTCATGCCCCGACCCGACCCCGCGAAAGGCCAAGCCCGGACCCGACACACGGACGGAGTTTCGTCTGTACCGTGGACTTTCGGAAAACCCTAAAATCAAGATAACACTTGCGGAAGGCAGATAATAGTAATCAAACCAGCCAACTTTCATCCAAACATACATTTCCTATTAACCAACTTTCCAAACCCAAAATGATATGCATACTACACAGGTATTCATGCCACTAAACTATTAGCTATTAGCATGCATTTCTTCACTAGTCATCCGAGTATAAGTTTACAATTTTACAAACTTTAATCCATTACATCATAAGACCATTAAAGGTCTCAAAATAGAAAAATACAAACAAGGCTACAAGCCTCAAAATTAAGCGACCTTCACGCAATATACATAACAAGCAAGGTTTGCACAAAACTGGTAACCAACCACCAACAAAGCAGGGAAGTGCTATCACAGAAACACCTCCACCTGCTCCTCCTCCTCTATTACCTCGAGATGGTCTGCTTCAACTACTCCTGTAAAAACATGGTATAGAAAGGAATGAGCAAAAACTATTGCTCAGTGAGGGCAATTGGTCTCAATGACGGATATGAGAGGAGTATGCAATGCAATTAGCCAAGCAATACATACAAAACATATAAAGATACATCCAAAGCCAACAATAAAGCAAGGCAAGTATTTAAAGCTGCAAACACTCAATTAAAGGATACGATACTCTTTTCACGAGCAACTTTCAAACACGAATTCGATGACGACGCGCCGGCCCAAACCACCTTATAACACCAGTTTGGAATACCCCGGAAGTATCCATCAACCTACGACCCAAATCTCCCTGGGAGGCAACCCAAGCGAGAAAGGGAATAGCAGCGGAGCTAGAGCAACCAACACTGGCAACCCAAGGCTACCCAGAGAGGCCCATCACTCACGCGCGAGACACTATGCAATGCAAGACTCGATACAAGGCGATAAACAAGCGATAAAGCCACACGTGGGAGAATAAAAAAGTAGATTACTCTCGCACGCAATAGCAGCAATTGATAAGCAATTCAATCCAAAACAACTCAAACAAGTATTTCAAGTAATTCTAAGCATTCTATAGGCATAAAGACAAGAAAACACACAAAAACACAAATCGGCCCCAACTATCAAAACGCTACCATTTCCAAACGAGCCACGAGTTTTGGAAACCGACTTCGCCAACCCTCCTAGGTCACCATAAGGCACGTCTAAAGACCCCGAAACCTTTCTTTACCCTAGAACTCGTGCAAAGCCTCGATTTCCCTCTTTCTCGTTTGAACTACAACTATAACAACCAAACACCCAACCAACGCCATAATCGCACCAAAAGTGCTTCCATGGCTTCCCGAAGCAATGCCAACACGCAAAATGAGAAAACGCTAAAGTCGACCTAAACGACCCCGACTTTTCCAAAGGTATAATTCTCGTTTTTTCCACTACGCAACCCAAAAAAATCACATATTTTGGCATTCTAGCGTACCTAGCACATTTTTACATCAACAGAAAGCATAACAGCGCAACTTCAACATTTCAAGGATTTACTATTCACAAAATACTATTCATTTAACAATTTAATTTGCAATCACAACATTTAACTGCAGAAAATGTTGCAAAGCTATAAATACATGTTCTACAAATGCCAAGGAACATTCTAGAAGCATCAAATCGATTTAAATAATGATCTACGGATAAATCTAAAAATTGACAAAGTTAACATACACAACGTATAAATGCGCAAATAACATGCTTCCCTCACCTTAAGTACTCCTAGTCGCTAGGAAAACAACGTTGGTTGCCTCAGAAACCACCCCGCACGAGCTCTCGCGAAGATTGATCGATTGGAAGGTGAAAGGTTTTTTTTTTTTTCTTCAATGAAGCTCACGGCCTGCTGCTCACTGTTTTGCTGCTGTTTTTTTTTTTATTATGCTAAGTTATAAGCTTATAAGGTGTTAAATGGTCAAAGTTGGTCAAGGGCTAAGTCAAACTACTTAAGACTTGGTCAAAGGCCCCTATTTTGAGCGTTTTAAAGCCGTTTTAGCTAAGGTAAGGTCAATTAAAGCTAGCAACAATTAAAATATAAAATTTAAGTCATCTAAATACTAGTTTCACTATTTGCTGAGGACTGGAAATCGTTCTCTAGCTATCGCTCCTTAAATGCAATGCACGTTGCGTCGGCGAGAAAGCAACAATTAATTCCCAAAGAATTTAAGGAAATATAATTTTCAAAATAATAAACAAAGAAAATTCACATTCCGGGCTCGGGTATTACACCCTCTCCCCCTTAAAATAATTGCGCCCACACAATTCTTACCTGGTCAACAAACAACTCCGGGTACTGATCCCGAACTTGGTCCTCTCTTTCCCAAGTCGCTTCCTCAAACCCATGATGATTCCACAGAACCTTTACTAACGGAATACTCTTTCTGCGAAGCTCCTGAATCTTCCGATCCACAATTCTAATCGGTTTCTCTTCATAAGACAACTTTTCTTCAATCTGCAAGGGCTCTGGTTCAAGTACATGTGAAGGGTCTGGATGATACTTCTTCAACATAGACACGTGAAACACATCGTGCAGTCTCGACAAGCTCGGGGGTAAAGCTAATCGATAGGCCAAAGGACCTACCTTTTCGGTGATCTCATACGGACCCACATACCTGGGACTAAGCTTCCCGCTCTTACCGTGCCGAATCAATCCCTTCCGTGGAGAAATCTTAAGAAACACCCAATCTCCCAAATCAAACTTAAGATCCCGACGGTGCTTATCTGCATAACTCTTCTAACGACTCTGAGCTGTAAGCATACGCTGGCGAATAAGGTGAACATTATCTACCATCTTAATCATCTCAGGTAACACAGTCGGATCAACTGTTCTCATCTCTCCAACCTCTTCCCAATATAATGGGGATATGCATTTACGACCATACAACGCCTCGTAGGGAGCCATACCTATAGTAGATTGATAACTATTGTTGTAGGTGAACTCCGTTAAAGGCAAAAACTTCTCCCAATTCTTCCCAAAGTCAAGCACACATGCCTGAAGTATGTCTTCCAAGATCTTGATGGTTCTCTCAGACTGGCCATCAGTTTGTGGATGATATGCAGTGCTGAAGCTCAACTTAGTTCCCATGGCCTCTTGCAACTTCTGCCAAAAATGAGATCTGAATCTAGGATCCCTATCTGACACTATACTCTGTGGCACACCATGCAATCTCACAATATTAGCAACATAAAGTTCAGCTAACTTATCAAGGCTATCCTGTTTGTTCACGGGAATAAAATGTGTAACTTTAGTCAAGCGGTCCACAACAACCCAAACAGAATCACATCCTCTCGGAGATCTAGGAAGATCGGTCACAAGGTCCATTGTTATATGTACCCACTTCCATTGCGGAATCGACAACGACTGTACAAGTCTGGCTGGCCTTTGATGCTCAACTTTAACCCTCTGACAAGTCAAACATCTGGATACATACCCAGCAATCTCCCTCTTCATATTGTTCTACCAGAAGTGTTGCTTCAAATCTCTATACATTTTTGTACTGCCCGGGTGAATCGTGTACCTCGAATAATGTGCCTCGGACAGGATCTCATTCTTTAAAGTCGGATCACCAGGAACACATACCCTGTCCCTGAATCTAAAGATGCCATCTACATGTAATTTAAACTCCGACTCTCCCCCTTTTGACTTTTTTTGGATCTTCAAGATGTGAGGATCAGTCTTCTGAGCCTCTCTGATCTGTGCTAGCAATCCTGACTGAATCTGTAAACTAGCAAATCGAATCCTTACCTCAGTAGCTTCTAGTTTCCATGAACAAATTTCTTCCAAAGTCTCCCAATCCTTGATAATCAAGTTTGCAACAGTAGCCTTTCGGCTCAAAGCATCAGCAACAACATTTGCCTTACCTGGCACATAGTTAATAGAATAGTTATAGCCACCCAATAGCTCTAGCCATCTCCGCTGCCTCATATTTAGATCCTTCTGTGAAAACAAATACTTGAGACTCTTGTGGTCAGTAAATATTTCAAATCTGCAACCCCACAAGTAATGACGCCACTTCTTCAAAGCAAACACAACTGCAGCTAACTCAAGATCATGTGTAGGGTAGTTGACTTCATAAGGTTTCAATTTCCTAGAAGCATAGGCAATCACCTTACCATTCTGCATTAAAACACAGCCCAAACCTTCCTTAGATGCATCACTGTAGACAACAAAGTTCTCCGTTCCCTCAGGTAAAGCTAGTATAGGAGCTGTAGTTAGTCTCTTCTTCAATTCTTGGAAACTGGATTCACATTTAGCATCCCAGTTGTAAGCAACTTTCTTCCGAGTCAACTGGCTCAAAGGTCCAGAAATTTTAGAAAAGTCTTTAACAAATCTCCGGTAGTAACCTGCCAATCCAAGAAAACTCCGAATCTCTGACACCGTCTCAGGTCTCTTCCAAGATGAAACAACCTCAATCTTAGCTGGATCCACTGAAATTCCACGATCTGGAAAGATATGGCCTAGAAAAGATATCTGGTTCAACCACAACTCACACTTGCTGAATTTAGCAAAAAGCTTGTTTTCCTGTAAAGTCTGAAGCACAATCCTTAAGTGTTGCTCATGTTCATCCTCGTTCTTCGAATACACTAAAATGTCGTCAACGAAGATCACGACAAACTGATCAAGGTAAGGCCGAAAAACCCTCTGCATCAAGTCCATGAATGCGGCTGGTGCATTTGTCAATCCAAACGGCAACACAACAAACTCATAGTGGCCATATCTAGTCCTGAATGCCGTCTTTGGTATATCGTCACTCAGAATTCTAAGTTGATAGTAGCCCTGCCTCAAGTCAAATTTGGAGTAAACACTCGCACCCTGCAACTGGTCAAACAATTCTTCAATCAACGGCAAGGGGTATTTGTTCTTAATCGTGACTTGATTAAGTCCCCTATAATCAATGCATAACCGTAGCATGCCGTCTTTCTTTCTCACAAACAATACAGGCGCACCCCACGGCGAAGAACTAGGTTGTATAAACCCTTTCTCAAGCAAGTTCTGAAGCTGAATTTTTAACTCCTGAAGTTCGGCCGATGCCATTCTATAAGGACTCCTAGAAATTGGCGCAGTGCCTGGTACAAGATCAATCATGAACTCAATCTCCCTATCTGGTGGTAAACCCGGTAATTCCTCGGGAAATACACTAGGAAAGTCTCTAACAATCGGAACCTCATTCAAACTCAACTTATCAGCAGGCTGATTGATCAAATAAGCTAAGTAAGCTTCACAACCCCTATTCAACAACTTAGAAGTCTTGATCGCTGATAAAAGTGGAATGCGGGCAGCCCTGCAGTTCCCAACAATCTCTAGTACCGGTAGGTCAGGAACCTTAAGATAAACGACCTTTGTTCTACAATCCAACTGAGTATAATACTTTCCCAACCAGTCCATTCCCAAAATGATTTCAAAGTCACGGAATGGCAATATAATTAAATCAGCAGGAAATTTACGGTTCTCAATACATATATCACAAGATTTGCAAATAGACTCAGTAACAAATTTTTCACCCAAAGGAGTACTAACTTCAACTTCATGAGGCAAATTATCAATGCAAACATTCACAGATCGTGCACATGCAGGAGTTATAAACGAATGTGTAGCTCCGGGATCAATCAAAACTTTAACTGGCTGAGTATTGAGAAGAAAGGTACCTTCTACTATAGCTGTAGTATTGGGTAGCTCCTCTGCATCCAGCGCAAAGACCCTAGCCTGAACCCTCTGTGCTGGACGTGCACCTGCTGCCCTATTCTAAACACCTTGGCCTCCACCACGGCCCTGAACATTATTATATTTAGGGCAATCCCTCACCCTATGGTCATCACTGCCACAACCCGTACATTTACCACTCTTCCTCCAGCAGTTAGCCTCAATATGCCCTGGCCGATTACAATAATTACACTGCTGATTTTTCCTAACCGCAGTGTTTCCTGTAGGTGCTGGGGCTCTGGCAGGGGTAGGAACTGTAGCTCCCTGCTGAGGTCTAGTCACAGCTGGCCTAGCCTGAATCTGCTGCTGTGGCTGATACGGACGCTGCTGAGGACCCTGTGTAGAAGCCTGATACTGCCTCGGCTGACTCTGGCTGCTCTGGCCCAAATACTGCTTCTTACTCGGCTGACTGCTCTCAGCTAACATCTCAGCCTTCCGTTTCTCAAACTTCGAGGCTGCCTGAAATGCCTCGGGAAAAGTAGTGTAGGTCTGCCCAGTCAAATGCAACTGTATGTCCATTCTCAGCCCACGGACAAACCTATGTATCATCCTCCTAGCCGGCCGTACCAACTCCGGCATATACCTCGACAGGCTAACAAACCTAGCCTCGTACTGAGCAACAGTCATATTTCCCTGCTTCAGGGCCACAAACTCATCTTCCCGTCTTTCCATTGCCATCTCGGGAATATATTTGTCCCGGAACTCACTTACAAAATCATCCCACAAATGTGGTACATCCTCACAATCCCACCTCAATCTGACAGTATTCCACCACTGCTCTGCATCACCCTCAAATAGAAATGATGCATAATCTATTCTTGCCTCATCAGTGTACCTCAAAGCGGTAAAAATCTTCTCAACTCGATTAATCCATCTCTCGGTCGCCTCATCATCCGGCTCCCCGAAGAACTTTCCCGGCTCGTGCCTCAGAAATTTCTCTAACTGATTGTTCTCAACTCTGTACCCTTGTCCACCAGGATTATCTTGATTACCCTGGGGATTATTCCGGTCCTGGCTCTGCTCATGTGCTACCTGTGTGATCCGGTCTGCTGCAGTAGTCATGGTAGCCATAAACTGCTCGGGCAACGGCTCCTGACCCTGTTCTGCTGCCTCTTCATCTGATCCTATACCTTGAGTACCACGACGTGGCGGCATAGTAGCAACTCACAATAGCTGGCAACATTTAAAAGCAGTTTATAGACAGAAATATAGCACATAAGATTAGATAACACTCAAGTCAATAACAATCCAATATTCTATCACACAATTCACATAAGACAAGTTTAACTTGTCAAACTATTCCACTTAAACACACAAACATTCCAAGTTCACAAAGTCATGTTATAACATTTTCTTTTCACTTAGCAATAATACATAAACACTTTAGCATTTTAGACCTTTACCCCACAGACCGAGAATCATATCCCGGCTCATGCAAGACTAACCTGGCTCTGATACCACCTAAAGATGTCACGCCCTGACCCAACCCCGCGAAAGGCCAAGCCCGGACCCGACACACGGACGGAGTTTCCTCTGTACCGTGAACGATCCCAAAACCCTAAAATCAATATAACACTTGCGAAAGCCATATAATAGTAATCAAACCAGCCAACTTTCTTCCAAACATACATTTCCTATTATCCAACTTTCCAAGCCAAAAATGCCATGCATACTACATAGGTATTCATGCCACTAAACCATTAGCTATTAGCACGCATTTCTTCACTAGTCATCCGAGTATAAGTTTACAATTTTACAAACTTTAATCCATTACAACATAAGACCATTAAAGGTCTCAAAATAGAAAAATACAAACAAGGCTACAAGCCTCAAAATTAAGCGACCTTCATGCAATATACATAACAAGCAAGGTTTGCACAAAACTGGTAACCAACCACCAACAAAGCAGGGAAGTGCTATCACGGAAACACCTCCACCTGTTCCTCCTCCTCAATTACCTCGAGAGGGTCTGCTTCAACTACTCCTGTAAAAATATGGTATAGAAAGGAATGAGCAAAAACTATTGCTCAGCGAGGGCAATAGGTCTCAATGACGGAGATGAGAGGAGTATGCAATGCAATTAGCCAAGCAATACATACAAAACATATAAAGATACATCCAAAGCCAACAATAAAGCAAGGCAAGTATTTAAAGATGCAAACACTCAATCAATGGATACGATACTCTTTTCACGAGCAACTCTCAAACACGAATTCGATGACGACGCGCCGGCCCAAACCACCTTATAACACCAGTTTGGAATACCCCGGAAGTATCCATCAACCTACGACCTAAATCTCCCTAGGAGGCAACCCAAGCGAGAAAGGGAATAGTAGCGGAGCTAGAGCAACCAACACTGGCAACCCAAGGCTACCCAGAGAGGCCCATCACTCACGCGCGAGACACTATGCAATGCAAGACTCGATACAAGGCGATAAACAAGCGATAAAGCCACACGTGGGAGAATAACAAAGTAGGTTACTCTCGCACGCAATAGCAGCAATTGATAAGCAATTCAATCCAAAACAACTCAAACAAGTATTTCAAGTAATTCTAAGCATTCTATAGGCATAAAGACAAGAAAACACACAAAAACACAAATCGGCCCCAACTATCAAAACGCTACCATTTCCAAACGAGCCACGAGTTCTGGAAACCGACTTCGCCAACCCTCCTAGGTCACCATAAGGCACGTCTAAAGACCCCGAAACCTTACTTTACCCTAGAACTCGCGCAAAGTCCCGATTTTCCCCTTTCTCGTTCGAACTACAACTATAACAACCAAACACCCAACCAAAGCCATAATCATACCAAAAGTGCTTCCATGGCTTCCCGAAGCAATGCCAACACGCAAAACAAGAAAACGCAAAAGTCGACCTAAATGACCCCGACTTTCCCAAAGGCATAATTCTCGTTTTTTCCACTACGCAACCCAAACAAACCACACATTTTAGCATTCTAGCATACCTAGCACGTTTTTGCATCAACAGAAAGCATAACAGCGCAACTTCAACATTTCAAGGTTTTACTATTCATAAATTACTATTCATTGATCAATTTAAATTGCAATCACAACATTTAACCGCAGAAAATGTTACAAAACTATAAATACATGTTCTACAAATGCCAAGCACCATTCTAGAAGCATCAAATCAATTTAAATAACGATCTACGGATAAATCTAAAAATTGACAAAGTTAACATACACAACGTATAAATGCGCAAATAACATGGTTCCCTCACCTCAGGTACTCCTAGTTGCTAGGAAAACAACATTGGTTGCCTCGGAAACCACCCCGCACGAGCTCTCACGAAGATTGATCGATTGGAAGGTGAAAGGTTTTTTTTTTCTTCAATGAAGCTCACGGCCTGCTGCTCACTGTTTTGCTGCTGTTTTTTTTATTTATTATGCTAAGTTATAAGCTTATAAGGTGTTAAATGGTCAAAGTTGGTCAAGGGCTAAGTCAAACTACTTAAGACTTGGTCAAAGGCCCCTATTTTGAGCGTTTTAAAGCCGTTTTAGCTAAGGTAAGGTCAATTAAAGCTAGCAACATTTAAAATATAAAATTTAAGTCATCTAAATACTAGTTTCACTATTTGCTGAGTACTGAAAATCGGTCTCTGGCTATCGGTCCTTAAATGCAATGCACGTTGCGTCGGCGAGAAAGTAACAATTACTTCACAAAGAATTTAAGGAAATATAATTTTCAAAATAATAAACAAAGAAAATTCACATTCCGGGCTCGGGTATTACAATTGAACCCTTTTTTCGTTTGGTTTTTTTGCCCCGTTCAGGCTTGCCAAGATGCTTTATCCGTCACATTGCAATTATCGAGTCCCACGGTATCTTAGGCAAGGAAACTTCGCTTTGCGTGGAGGCTGGGCCTGCAAACCCAGGGCGTGGGGCTTGTTGCTAGGTCTCCGTCTCTCTGGTGCCCGTAACTTTTGATCCGTAAGGAGTTATGCGGCGCATAGCATACCGTTGGAAAGCTCTCTGAGAGCTCTACGATGGAGGCAGTAAGCCTGCTTTGGTGCGCCTATTTTTGGAGCCCAAAATCAAATGTTTTCATTATCTTTGAGCTAGTTTTCTTCTTTTCGCGTTGTTTCTTCATCCCGTATCGTTCGTCGTGAACCTTAAAAAGGATGACACATAAGGGCTTTGTGCTCCCATCATGGCAGGTGCGATCATACCAGTACTAATGCATTGGATCCCATCAGAACTCCGAAGTTAAGCGTGCTGGGACGGGAGTAGTACTAGGATGGGAGTCCCCCTGGGAAGTCCTCGTATTGCACCCCCCTTTTCGTTTTGTTTTTTTACCCCGTCCAGGCTTGCCAAGATGCTTTATCCATCATATTTCTATTATCGAGTCCCAAGGCATCTTGGGCAAGAAAACTTCGCTTCGCGTAGAGGTTGGGCCCGCAAACCGTGGGCGTGCGGCCTGTGACTAGGACTCCGTCACTCCGGTGCCCATAACTTTTTATGCTAAAGGAGTTTTGCGGCGCACAGAATACTGTTGGAACGCTCTCCGAGAGCTCTACGATAGGTGTAGCACGCCTAGTCTGCTGCGCCTATTTTTGGAGCCCAAAATTGAATATATTCTTCAATTTTGTGCTACTTTTCTTCTTTTTGTGCTGTTTCTTCTTCCTAGATCGTTCGTCATGAGCCGCAAAAAGGACAACACATAAGGGCTTTTTGCCCTCTACACGACGGGTGCGATCATACCTGCACTAATGCATCGAATCCCAACAGAACTCCAAAGTTAAGCATGCTTAAGCGAGAGTAGTACTAGGATGGGTGGCCCCCTGGGATGCCCTCGTGTTTTACTCCCCTTTTTGTTTAGATTTTTTGCCCCGTTCTGGCTTACCATGATGCTTTATCTATCACATTCTATTATTGAGTCCCACAGCATCTTGGGCAAGACAACTTCGCTTCGCGTACAGGTTGGGCCCGCAAACCGAGGGCTTGGGGCCTGTGACCAGGTCTCCATCGATCCTGTGCCCATAACTTTTGATCCGTAAGGAGTTATGAAGTGCACAGCATACCGTTGGAAAGCTCTCCGAGAGCTCTACAACTGGGGCACCAAACCTGCTCGGCTGTGCCTATTTTCGTAGCCTAAAATCGAACGTTTTCATCAGTTTCGGGTTACTTTTCTTCTTTTTGCGCTGTTTTTTCATCCCAGATCGTTCGTCGGGAGACGCGTAAAGGAAGACACATATGGGCTTTGTGCCCTCAACATGACGGGTGCGATCATACCACCAGTAATGCATCGGATCCCATCAGAACACCGAAGTTAAGTGTGCTTGGGCGAGAATAGTACTAGGATGGGTGAACCCCTGGGATGCCCTCGTATTGCACCCCCTTTTTTGTTTTGTTTTTTTGCCCTGTTCAGGCTTGCCAAGATGCTTTATTTGTTATATTTCTATTATCGAGTCCCACATTATCTTGGGCAAGACAATTTCACTTCGCGTAGAGATTGGACCCGCAAATAGAGGGTGTTGGGCCTATGACCAGGTCTCCGTTTCTCCGGTGCCCATAACTTTTGATCCGTAAAGTGTTATGCGGCGCATAGCATACCGTTACAAAGTTCTCTGAGAGCTCTACGACGGAGGTAGTAAGCCTGCTCTGCTGCACCTATTTTCGGAGCCCAAAATCGAATGTTTTCATAAGTTTCGAGCCAGTTTTCTTCTTTTTGCATTATTTCTTCATCCCGTATCGTTCGTCGTGAGCCTTGAAAAGGACAACACATAAGGGCTTTGTGCCCCCAACATGATAGGTGCGATCATACCAGCACTAATGAATCAGATCCCATCAGAACTCCAAAGTTAAGCATGCTTGGGTGAGAGTAGTACTAGGATGGGTGAGCCCCTGGGAATTCCTTAGGTTGCACCCCCCTTTTTGTTTTGTTTTTTTTCCCCGTTCAGGTTTGCCAAGATGTTTTATCCGTCACATTTCTATTATCGAGTCCCACGGCATATTGGGCAAGACAACTTCGCTTCACGTAGAGGTTGGGCCGGCAAACCGAGGGCGTGGGGTGTGTGACTAGGTCTCCGCCGTTCTGGTGCCCATAACTTTTGATCCGTAAGGAGTTATGTGGCGCACAAAATACCGTTGGAAAGCTCTCCGAGAGTTCTACGATGGGTGCAGTTTGTCTAGTCGGTTGCGCCTATTTTCGAAGCCCAAAATTGAATATTTTCTTCAGTTTTGGGCCACTTTTCTTCTTTTTGCGCTGTTTCTTCATCCCAAATCGTTCGTCGTGAGCCGTGAAAAGGAGAACACATAAGGGCTTTGTGCCCTCAACATGACGGGTGTAATCATAACAGCACTAATACATCGGATCCCATCAGAACTATAAAGTTAAGCGTGCTTAGGCGAGAATAGTACTAGGATGGGTGACCCCCTAGATGTCCTCGTGTTGCAACCCCCTTTTCGTTTAGTTTTTTTGCCACGTTCTGGCTTACCAAGATGCTTTATCTTTCAGATTTTTATTATTGAGTCCCACGGCATCTTGGGCAACACAACTTCGCTTTGCGTAGAGGTTTGGCCCGCAAACCAAGGGTGTGGTGCCTGTAACCAGGTCTCTGTTGCTCCGATGCCCATAACTTTTGATCCGTAAGGAGTTATGTGACACACAACATATCGTTGGAAAGCTCTACAAGAGCTCTACGACGGAGGCAGCAAGCCTGCTCGGCTGCGCTTGTTTTTGGAGCCCAAAATCAAACATTGTCATCAGTTTCGGGCTACTTTTCTTCTTTTTGCATTGTTTCTTCATCCCAGATCGTTCGTCGTAAGACGCAAAAAGGACGAAACATAAGGGCTTTGTGCCCTCAATATGATGGGTGTGATCATACCACCAGTAATGCATCAGTTCCCATCAAGACTCCGAAGTTAAGCATGCTTGGGCGAGAATAGTTCTAGGATGGGTGACCCACTAAGATGTCCTCGTGTTGCACCCTCCTTTCCGTTTTATTTTTTTGACCCGTTCAAGCTTGCCAAGATGCTTTATTCGTCACATTTCTATTATCGAGTCCTACGGCATCTTGGGCAAGACAATTTCGCTTCACGTAGAGGCTGGACCCGCAAACTGAGGGCGTTGGGCCTATGACCAGGTCTCCGTCTCTCTGGTGCCTATAACTTTTGATCCGCAAGGAGTTATGCGGCACATAGCATACCGTTGGAAAGCTCTCTGAGAGCTCTATGACTAGGGTAGCAAGCCTGCTTTGTTGTGCCTATTTTTGGAGCCCAAAATTGAATGTTTTCATTACTTTTGAGACAATTTCTTCTTTTTGCACTATTTCTACATCCCGGATCGTTTGTAGTGAGGCGCGAAAAAGACGACACATAAGGGATTTGTGCCCTCGACATGACGGGTATAATCATACTGGCACTAATGCATTGGATCCTGTCAGAACTCTGAAGTTAAGCGTGCTTCGGCGAGAGTATACTAGGATGGGAGACCCCTTAGGAAGTCCTCGTGTTGTACCCCCCTTATCGTTTTGTTCTTTTGCCCCATTCAGGCTTGCCAATGACTAGGTCTCCGTCGCTCCGGTGCCTATAACTTTTGATCTGTAAGGAGTTATGCGGCGCATAGCATACCGTTGGAGAACTCGAATCTTTTCATCAGTTTCGGGCCACGTTTCTTCTTTTTGCACTGTTTTTTCATCCCGGATCGTTCGTTGTGAGCCGCAAAAAAGACGACACATAATGGATTTGTGCCCTCAACATGACGGGTGCGATCATACCAGTACTAATACATCGGATCCCATCAGAACTCCGAAGTTAAGCGTGCTTGGGCGAGAGTAGTACTATGATGAGGGACCCCCTGGGAAGTCCTCGAGTTGCACCCCCCTTTTGGTTTTGTTCTTTTGCACCGTTCAGGCTTGCCAAGATGCTTTATCCGTCATATTTTTATTATCGAGTCCCACGGCATCTTGGGCAAGACAACTTCACTTCGTGTAGAGGTTGGACCCAAAAATCGAGAGCGTGGGGCCTGATTAGGTCTTCGTCCCTCCGGTGCCCATAACTTTTGATCCATAAGGAGTTATATGGCACACAACATACCGTCGGAAAGCTTTCCAAGAGTTCTACGATGGGGGCAACAAGCCTACCTTGCTGCAGGTATTTTTAGAGCCCAAAATCGAATGTTTTCATCAGTTTTGGGTCACTTTTCTTCTTTTTTCGCTGTTTCTTCCTCTCGGATAGTTCGTCGTGAGCGGCAAAAAGGACGACACATAAAGGCTTTGTGCCCTCAACTTGACTGGTGCGATCATACTTACACTAATGCATCGGATCCCATCAGAACTCCGAACTTAAGCGTGCTTAGACGAGAGTAGTAGTAGGAATGGTGACCCCCTGGGATGTCCTCGTGTTGCACCCCACTTTTCGTTTTGTTTTTTTGCCCCATTCAAGCTTGCCAAGATGCTTTATCCATCACATTTTTATTATCGAGACCCACGGTATCTTGGGCAATACAAACCGAGGGCATGGGGCCTGTAGACAGGTCTCCGTCTCTCCGGTGCCCATAACTTTTGATCCGTAAGAAGTTATGCGGCGCATAGCATACTGTTGGAATGCTCTCTTAGAGCTTTACGACGGGGGCAGCAAGCTTTCTCAGCTACACATATTTTTGGAGTCCAAAATCGAACGTTTTCATTATTTTCGTGCTACTTTTATTCTTTTTGCGCTGTTTCTTCATCCCGGATCATTCCTCGTCAGTCACGAAAAGGACAACACATGCGAGCTTAGTGCCTTCAACCTGAGGGTATGATCATACCAGCACTAATACATCAGATCCCATCAGAACTCCGAAGTTAAGCGTGCTTGGGCGATAGTAGAACTAGGATGGGAGACCCCATGGGAAGTCCTCGTGTTGCACAGCCTTTTCGTTTGGTTTTTTTTCCCCGTTCAGGCATACGAAGATGCTTTATCCGTCACATTTCTATTATCGAGTCCCACGACATCTTGGGCAAGAAAACTTCGATTCGCGTAGAGCTGGGCCAACAAACCGAGGGGGTAGGGCCTGTGACTAGGTCTCCGTCGCTTCGGTGCCCATAACTTTTGATCCGTATGGAGTTATGCAATGCATAGCATACCGTTGGAAAGGTCTCTCAAGGCTCTACGACGAGGGTAGCAAGCCTGCTCTTCTCCACCTATTTTCAGGGCCCAAAATCGAACGTTTTCATTAGTTTCGTGCCACTTTTGTTCTTTTAGCACTGTTGTTTCATCCCAGATCATTCGTCGTGAGCCGCGAAAAGGACAACACATACGGGCTTTGTGCCCTCAACTTGACGGGTGCGATCATACCAGCATTAATGCATCGGATCCTATCAGAACTCCAAAGTTAAGCGTGCTTGGGGAAGAGTAGTACTAGGATAGGTGACCCCCTGGGATGTCCTCGTATTGCACCCCCCATTTCGATTTGTTTTTTTGCGCCGTTTAGGCTTGCCAAGATGCTTTATCTGTCACATTTCTATTATCGAGTCCTACTGCATCTTGGGCAAGACAACATCGCTTCGCGTAGAGACTGGGCCCGCAAACCGAGGGCGTGGGGCTTGTGGCTAGGTTTTCGTCGCTTCGGTGCCTATAACTTTTTCTCCGTAAGGAGTTATGCGGCGCATAGCATACCATTGGAAAGCTCTCTGACAGCGCTATGATGGGGGTAGTAAGCCTGCTTTGTTGTACCTATTTTTGGAGCCTAAAATCGAACGTTTTCATTAGTTTCAGGCCACTTTTCTTCTTTTAGCGCTGTTTCTCCATCACGGATCGTTCGTTGTGAGCCGCGAAAAGGACAAAACATATAGGGTTTGTGCCCTCAACATGACGGGTGCGACCATACCAGCACCAATGCATCGGATCCCATCAGAACTCCGAAGTTAAGCGTGCTTGGGCAAGAGTAGTACTAGGATATAAGACCCCCTGGGAAGTCCTCGTGTTGCACCCCCTTTTCGTTATGTTTTTTTGCCCCGTTCAGGCTTGCCAATATTCTTTATCCATCACATTTCTATTATTGAGTACCACGGCATCTTGGGCAAGACAACTTTGCTTCGCGTAGAGGCTGGGCCCTCAAACCGACGGCGTTGGGCATGTGACTAGGTCTCTGTCGCTCCGGTGCCAATGACTTTTGATCCGTATGGAGTTATGCGGCGCACAACATACCGTTGGAATGCTCTCCAAGATCACTACAACAGGGGCAATAAGCCTGGTCGGTTGCGCTTGTTTTTGAAGCCCAAAATTGAATGTTTTCATCAGTTTTGGGCCACTTTACTTCTTTTTGAGATGTTTTTTCATCCCGGATCGTTCGTCGTGAGCTGTGGAAAAGACAACACGTAAAGGCTTTGTGCCCTCAACGGGATGGGTACGATTATACTAGCACAAATGCATCGTATACTATAAGAACTCCAAAGTTAAGCGTGCTTGGCCGAGAGTAGTACTAGGATAGGTGACCCCCTAGGATGTCCTCGTGTTGCACCCCCGTTTTTGTTCTATTTTTTTGAACCGTTCAGGCTTGCCAAGATGCTTTATCCATCACATTTCTGTTATCGAGTCCCACAGCATCTTGGGCAAGACAACTTCGCTTCACGTAGAGGCTAGGCCCTCAAGCTGAGGGCGTGAGGCCTTTCACCAGGTCTCCTTCTATCCGGTGCCTATAAGTTTTGATCTATAAGGAGTTATGCGGCGCACAACATACCGTTGGAAATCTTTCCGAGAGCTCTACAACAGGGGCAGAAAGCCTGCCCTGCTGTACCTATTTTTGGAACCCAAAATCCAACGTTTTCATTAGCTTTGGGCCACTTTTCTTCTTTTTGTGCTGTTTCTTCAGCCCGGATCATTCGTCGTGAGCCGCGAAAAGGACAACACATATGGCTTTGTGCCCTCAATATGACAGGTGCGATTATACCAGCACCAATGCATCGAATCCTATCAGAACTCCAAAGTTAAGCAAGCTTGGGCGAGAGTAGTACTAGGATGGGTGACCCCTTAGGATGTCCTCGTGTTTCACCCCCATTTTCGTTTGGTTTTTTTGCACTGTTCAGACTTGGCAAGATGCTTTAACCATCACATTTCTATTATCGAGTCCCATGGCATCTTGGGCAAGACAATTTCTCTTCATGTAGAGGCTAGGCCCGTAAACCGAGGGCGTGGCGCCTGTGACCAGGTGTCCGTCTCTCCGGTGCCCATAACTTTTGATCCGTAAGGAGTTATGCGGCGCATATCATATCGTTGGAAAGCTCTTTGATAGCTCTACAATGAGGGCAGGAAGCCTGCTCGGCTACGCTTGTTTTCGGATCCCAATATTGAAAGTTTTCATTAGTCTTGAGCCATTTTTCTTCTTTTTGCGCTGTTTCTTCATCCCAGATCGTTCGTCGTGTGTCGTGAAAAGGACGACACATACGGGCTATGTGCCCTCAACATGACGGGTACGATCATACCAGCACTAATGCATTGGATCCTATCAGAACTCCGAAGTTAAGTGTGCTTGGACGAGAGTAGTACTAGGATAGGAGACCCCCGAGGAACTCCTCGTGTTGAACCCCGCTTTTCGTTTTGTTTTTTTGCCTCGTTTAGGTTTGCCAAGATGCTTTATCTGTCACATTTCTATTATAGAGTCCCACGGCTTCTTGGGCAAGACAACTTCGCTTCGCGTAAAGGCTGGGCCCGTAAACCGTGGGCGTGGGGCCTTTGACTAGGTCTCCATCGCTCCAATGCCCATGAACTTTTGCTTCGTAAAACGTTATGCGGTGCACAACATACAATTAGAAAGCTCTCTGAGAGCTCTATGATATGGGCAGCAAGCCTGGCTGGTTACGCCTATTTTCGGAGCCCAAAATTGAATGTTTTTATCAGTTTTAGGCCACATTTCATCTTTTTGCGCTGTTTCTTCGTCCAGGATCGTTCATCGTGAGCCGTGAAAAGGACAACACATAAAGGCTTTGTTCCCTCAACAAGGCGGGTGCGATCATACCAACACTAATGCATCGGATCCCATTAGAACTCCGAAGTTAAACGCACTTGGGTGAGAGTAGTAGTAGGATGGGCGACCCCCTGGGATATCGTTCTGCTGCACCCCCTTTTTCATTTTGTTTTTTTGCCCTGTTTAGGCTTGCCAAGAAGCTTTATCTGTCACATTTCTATTATCGAGTCCCACGGCATCTTGGGCAAGGAAACTTCGCTATGCGTAGCGGCTGGTCCCGCAAACCGAGGGCGAGGGGCCTGTGACCAGGTCTCCGTCGCTCCGGTGCCCATAACTTTTCATCAGTAAGGAGTTATGCAGGGCACAAAATACTGTTGCAAAGCTCTCTTAGAGCTCTACAATGGGGGCAGCATGCCTGCTAGGTTGCGTCTGTTTTCGAAGTCAAAAATTGAATGTTTTCATTAGTTTTAGGCTACTTTTCTTCTTTTTGCGCTGTTTTTTCATCCCGGATCGTTTTTCGTGAGCATAAGGGCTTTGTGCCTTCAACAAGACGGGTACATTTATTCCAGCAGTAATGCATCGGTTCCCATTTGAACTCTGAAGTTAAGTGTACTTGGGCGAGAGTAGTAGTAGGATGAGGGATCCCTTGGGATGTCCTCGTGTTGCACCCCACTTTGCGATTTGTTTTTTTGCGCAGTTCAGGCTTGCCATGATGCTTTATCCATCATATTTCTATTATCGAGTCCCACGGCATCTTGGGAAAGACAATTTCGCTTCACGTAGAGGCCGGGCTCGTAAACCGAGGGCATGGGGGCTGTGACCGGGTCTCCGTTGCTCTAGTGCCCATAACTTTTGATCCGTAAGGAGTTATGCGGCACACAACATACCGTTGGAAAGCTCTCCAAGAGCTCTACGACGGGGGAAGCAAGCCTGCTCGGCTGCGCCTGTTTTCGAAGCCCAAAATCAAATGTTTTCATCGGTTTCAGGCTACTTTTCTTCTTTTTACGCTATTTCTTCGTCCCGAATTGTTTGTCGTGAGACGCAAAAATGACGACACATAAGGGCTTTGTGCCCGCGACATCATGGGTGCGATCATACCACCAGTAATACATCGAATCCCATCAGAACCCTGAAGTTAAGCGTGCTTAGGTGAGAGTAGTACTAGGATGGGTGACCCACTGGGATGTCCTCGTGTTGCAGCCCCCTTTTTGTTTTGTTTTTTTGCCCCGTTCTGGGTTGCCAAGATGTTTTATCCGTCATATTTTTATTATCGAGTCTCACGGTATCTTGGGCAAGACAATTTCGCTTCGCGTAGAGGCTGGACCCGCAAACTGAGGGCGTTGGGCCTATGACCAAGTCTTCGTCTCTCCGTTGCCCATAACTTTTGATCCGTAAGGAGTTATGCGGCGCATAGCATACCGTTGGAAAGCTCTTTGAGAGCTCTACGACTGGGGCAGTAAGCCTGCTCTGGTGCGCCAATTTTCAGAGCCTAAAATTGAATGTTTTCATTATGTTTGAGCCAGTTTTCTTCTTTTCGCGTTGTTTCTTCATCCTGTATCGTTCGTCGTGTGCCTTGAAAAGGATGACACATAAGGGCTTTGTGCTCCCGTCATGACGGGTGCGATCATACCAGCACTAATGCATCGGATCCCATCAGAACTCTGAAGTTAAGCGTGCTAGGGCGGGAGTAGTACTAGGATGGGAGTCTCTCTGGGAAGTCCTCGTGTTAAACCCCCCTTTTTGTTTTGTTTTTTTACCCTATTCAGGCTTGCCAAGATGCTTTATCCGTCACATTTCTATTATCGAGTCCCACGGCATCTTGGGCAAGACAACTTCACTTCGCGTAGAGGTTGGGCCTGCAAACCGTGGGCGTGGGGCCTGTGACTAGGACTCCGTCACTCCGGTCCCATAACTTTTTATGCTAAAGGAGTTTTGCGGCGCACAGAATACTATTGGAACGCTCTCTGAGAGCTATATGATAGGTGTAGCATGCCTAGTCTGTTGCGCGTATTTTCAGAGCCCAAAATTGAATATATTCTTTAATTTTGTGCTACTTTTCTTCTTTTTGTGCTATTTCTTCATCGCGGATCGTTCGTCATGAGCCGCAAAAAGGACAACACATAAGGGCTTTTTGCCCTCTACAAGACGGGTGCGATCATACCAGCACTATTGCATCGGATTCCAATAGAACTCCAAAATTTAGCGTGCTTAGGTGAGAGTAGTACTAGGATGGGTGGCCCCCTGGGATGTCCTCGTGTTTTACCCCCCTTTTCGTTAGATTTTTTGCCCCGTTCTGGCTTACCATGATGCTTTATCTATCACATTTATATTATTGAGTCCCACGGCGTCTTGGGCAAGACAACTTCGCTTTGCGTATAGGTTGGGCCCGCAAACCGAGGGCATGGGGCCTGTGACCAGGTCTCCGTCGATCCAGTGCCCATAACTCTTGATCCGTAAGGAGTTATGCGGTGCACAGCATACCGTTGGAAAGCTCTCCGAGAGCTCTACGAAGGGGGCACCAAACCTACTCGGTTGCGCCTAACTTCATAGCCTAAAATCAAATGTTTTCATCAGTTTTAGGCTATTTTTCTTCTTTTTGCGCTGTTTCTTCATCCCAGATCGTTCGTCATGAGACGCGAAAAGGAAGACACATAAGGGCTTTGTGCCCTCAACATGACGGGTGCAATCAAACCACCAATAATGCATTGGATCCTATCAGAACTCCGAAGTTAAGCGTGCTTGGCCGAGAGTAGTACTAGGATGGGTGAACCCCTGGGATGCCCTCGTATTGCACCCCCTTTTTTGTTTTGTTTTTTTACCCCGTTCAGGCTTACCAAGATGCTTTATCTGTTATATTTCTATTATCTAGTCCCACAGTATCTTGGGCAAGACAATTTCGCTTCGTGTAGAGATTGGACCCGCAAATAGAGGGTGTTGGGCCTATGACCAGGTCTCTGTCTCTCCAGTGCCCATAACTTTTGATCCGTAAAGTGTTATGCGGCGTATAGCATACCGTTACAAAGTTCTCTGAGAGCTCTACGACGGGGGCAGCAAGTTTGCTCTGTTGCACCTATTTTCAGAGCCCAAAATCGAATGTTTTCATAAGTTTCGAGTAAGTTTTCTTATTTTTGCGTTGTTTCTTCATCCTGTATCGTTCGTCGTGAGCTTTGAAAAGGACAACACATAAGGGCTTTGTGCCCCTAACATGATAGGTGCGATCATACCAGCACTAATGAATCGGATCCCATCAGAACTCCGAAGTTAAGCATGCTGGGGTGAGAGTAGTACTAGGATGGGAGACCCCTTGGGACGTCCTCGTGTTGTACCCCCCTTTTCGTTTGTTTTTTTGCCCCGTTCAGGCTTGCCAAGATGCTTAATCCATCACATTCTTTTATCGAGTCCCACGGCATCTAGGGCAAGACAACTTCGCTTCGCGTAGAGGTTGGGCCCGTAAACCAAGGGCGTTGGGCCTGTGACTAGGTCTTTGTCACTCCGGTGCCTATAACTTTTGATCCTAAAGGACTTATGTGGTGCACAGAATACCGTTGGAAAGCTCTCTGAGAGCTCTACAATGGGTGTAGCATGCCTAGTCGGTTACGCCTATTTTCGTAGCCCAAAATTGAATGTTTTCTTCAGTTTTGGGCTACTTTTCTTCTTTTTACGCTGTTTCTTCGTTCCAGATCATTCGTCATAAGCCGCGAAAAAGACAACACATAAGGGCTTTTTGCCCTCTACATGGCGGGTGCGATCATACCAGCACAAACGCATCGGATCCCAGTAGAACTCCAAAGTTAAGCATGCTTAGGCTAGAGTAGTACTAGGATGGGTGACCCCCTAGATGTCCTCGTGTTGCACCCCCCTTTTCGTTTAGTTTTTTTGCCACGTTCTGGCTTACCAAGATGCTTTATCTTTCACATTTCTATTAATAAGTCCCACGGCATCTTGGGCAAGACAACATCGCTTTGCATAGAGGCTGGGTCCGCAAACCGAGGGCTTGGGGCCTGTGACCAGGTCTCTGTTGCTCCGGTGCCCGTAACTTCTGATCCGTAAGGAGTTATGCGACACACAACATATCGTTGGAAAGCTCTATGAGAGCTCTACGATGGGGGCAGCAAACCTGCTCGGCTGCGCCTATTTTCGGAGCCCAAAATCAAATATTTTCATCGGTTAGGGCTACTTTTCTTCTTTTTGGGCAGTTTCTTCATCCCAAATCGCTCGTCGTAAGAGGTGAAAAAGACGACACATAAGGGCTTTCTGCCCTCAACATGACGGGTGTGATCATACCACCAATAATGTATCAGTTCCCATCAGAACTCCGAAGTTAAGCATGCTTGGGCGAGAGTAGTTCTAGGATGGGTGACCCCCCCGTTCAGGCTTGCCAAGATGCTTTATCCGTCACATTTCTATTATCGAGTCATACGACATCTTGGGAAAGATAATTTCGCTTCGCGTAGGGGCTGGACCCGCAAACTGAGGGCATCGGGCCTATGACCAGGTCTCCGTCTCTTCGGTGCCCATAACTTTTGATCTGCAAGGAGTTATGCGGCGCATAGTATACCGTTGGAAAGCTCTCTGAGAGCTCTACGACGGGGGTAGCAAGCCTGCTCTGTTGCGCTTATTTTCAGAGCCCAAAATCGAATGTTTTCATTACTTTTGAGACAATTTTATTCTTTTTGTGCTATTTCTACATCCCGGATCGTTCTTAGTGAGGCGCAAAAAGGACGACATATAAGGGCTTTGTGCCCTCTACATGATGGGTATGATCATACTGACAGTAATGCATCGGATCTTGTTAGAACTCCGAAATTAAGTGTGCTTGGACGAGAGTAGTAGTAAGATGGGAGACCCCCTGGGAAGTCCTCGTGTTGTACCCCCTTATCGTTTTGTTCTTTTGCCCCGTTCAGGCTTGCCAGTGATTAGGTCTCCGTTGCTCCGGTGCCCATAACTTTTGATCTGTAAGGAGTTATGCGGCGCATAGCATACCGTTGGAAAACTCAAATCTTTTCATTAGTTTTGGGCCACGTTTCTTCTTTTTGCACTGTTTATTCACCCCGGATCGTTCGTCGTGAGCCGCGAAAAAGATGACACATAATGGATTTGTGCCCTCAACATGACGGATGCAATCATACCAGCACTAATGCATCGGATCCTATCAGAACTCCGAAGTTAAGCGTGCTTGGGCGAGAGCAGTACTAGGAAGGGAGACCCCTTGGGAAGTCCTCGAGTTGTACCCCTCTTTTCGTTATGTTCTTTTGCACCGTTCAGGCTTGCCAAGATGCTTTATCCGTCACATTTCTATTATCGAGTCCCACGGCATCTTGGGCCAGACAACTTCGCTTCGCGTAGAGGCTGGACCCGAAAACCGAGGGCATGGGGCTTGTGACTAGGTCTTCATCGCTCCGGTGCCCATAACTTTTGATCCATAAGGAGTTATACGGTGCACAACATACCGTCAGAAAGCTCTCCAAGAGTTCTACGATGTGGGCAACAAGCCTACTTGGTTGCACGTTTTTTTAGAGCCCAAAATTGAATGTTTTCATCAGTTTCAAGTCACTTTTCTTCTTTTTCCGCTGTTTCTTCCTCTCAGATCGTTCGTCGTGAGCGGCAAAAAGGACGACACATAAAGGCTTTGTGCCCTCAACTTGACTGGTACGATCATACCTACACTAATGCATCAGATCCCATCAGAACTCCGAACTTAAGCGTGCTTGGGCGAGAGTAGAAGTAGGAAGGGTGACCCCCTTGGATGTCCTCATGTTGCACCTGTGATAACCTGAACCCGGCATGCATTTAATAGCATTTAAAGTTCATTTAAATTGCTTTTTATTGAGCTTTCACCTTCTTTGACCAAACTAGTTGACTTTTCATCTACAATGACCAACTAGGACAAGGTGAAAATTTTTGAAATGTTTAATAAAGGGCAAACTTGGGATTAGAAATAAAAAAATGCAATGTTAAATTAGTCAAATTTTGGGTCAACTTTGGAATTAAATCTGAACCAATTGGGGAAGAGTTAGGTAGCAAATTATATATGGTTGGAAAGCTCTATGAGTCTAGTTTCTGAGGCTTCAAACCGTTCGTGAATTGGAGTTTTCTAGAAGAAGTTATGGCCGTTTTCGTAAGGTCGCGCATAGCTGTTTTAGTTTAGTGGGTTGACCGAATCTTTGACCTTTGACTTCTTGTCAATTTTTTTTCTAAATAAGCAGAATGCACACGAAAAAAAATAGAGAGAAAAAGGCTTGAAACCATGAGGAAAAGAAGGAGAAAAAAAAAGAAAATCTCAACTTCAAATCTTTGATTCTTCGCGTGGGCTAGTGCGGGGTTGTTTCCGAGGCACTCTACGAGGTTTTCCTAGCGTCTAGGAGCGTCTAAGGTGAGGGTTTCATCATTATTTGTGCATTTGAAATATTTGTATCTAAACTTTGATTTTTGGATTTTATGCGTAGATTATTGTTTTAATCATTTTGTTGCTTAAAGAATGTTCCTTGTTGATTGTGGAACATGTATTTATAGCTTTTTAACATTTTCTGCAGTTAAATATTGGAATTGAAATATAAATTGTGTGATGAATAGTAAATTATGAATAGTAAACCCCCGTTTCGATGAAGTTGCTCCGTTACGCGTTCTTTTGATGTAAGAAGATGCTAGATATGCTAGAATGCCTAAATGTGTGGTTTAATTGGAATGTATAATGGAAAAACGGAGAAAAATAGCTTAGTGAAAGTCGGGGTCGTTTAGGTCGAGTTTGGCATTTTCTCGTTTTGCGTGTTGGCATTGTTTCGGGAGGCCATGGAAGCACTTTTGGTACGATTATGGCATTGGTTGCGTGTTTGGTTGGTATAGTTGTAGTTCAAACGAGCAAAGGGAAAAATCGGGGCTTTGCGCGAATTCTAGGGTAAAGTAGGGTTTCGGGGTCCTTGGACGTGCCTTATGGTGACCTAGGAGGATTGGCGAAGTCGGTATCCAGAACTCGTGGCTCGTTTGGAAATGGTAGTGTTTTGATAGTTGGGGCCGATTTGTGATTTTGCTTGTTATTTTGATATTATGCCTATAGAATGCTTAGGGTTGCTTGATATACTTGTTTAATTGGTGTTATTGTTGCTTATTATTGCTTGTTATGCTTGAAAAGTTAGTTGAATGTTAGTATTGATTGTGATTGTTTGTTATCTCGTTTGTTGTCACTAGTTTGTATTGTTGTGCTATCGCTCGTTTATTGCCTTGTATCGAGTCTTGCATTGCATAGTGTCAGCATGTGAGTGATGGGCCTCTCTGGGTAGCCTCGGGTTGCCAGTGTTGGTTGCTCTAGCTCCGTAGCTATTCCCTCTTCTCGCTTGGGTTGCCTCCCAGGGAGATTTGGGTCGTAGAATTGATGGATACTTCCGGGGTATTCCAAACTGGTGTTATAAGGTGGATGCGCGCTTATTGTCATCGTTGTCAACATCAAGCTCGAGATTGATGTATCACTCGTGAAATGGTATATTGCTCGTAAGAGTGAACCATAGCCTTCAGAGTGTGGTATAGCTTTGAATGGTTGTGTTAATGCTTTCTTGAATGTTTAATATATTGTCGTTTGTATTGAATGCTTTCTTATTGATTTTATTGCTTAGCTGTGTCTATTTGCATTGCACGACTTTCTTTCTCTCCAATTCGATATCTGTCTCGCCCTCACTGAGTATACGTGTTGTGTATACTCACTCCTCACCACCATATTTCAGGAAATGTCATGTTAGCTGGAAAGTTCGTGATTTCGTGAAAGTTCGTGCCTGAAGAGTTGTCTTGCGTGCCTATGTGGCTTGAGTGTCGAAGTTGTAAAGATATATGCTTTCATATGTTGTATGTATTTAATGTCAAAAAGTATGTAATTTAAGTTTCATTAGATTGTTGAAATAGTTTGATAAGTTAGATTATGTATCTAGTTATTATAACTTAACTTCAAATGCATGTTTGTAATGTCCAAAGGAAAAGAACTAGAATGGCATGATAGTTTATTTTATGTAGTAGCATAGTAAGGTTTTATTGTCTAGTTTGAGTGTACTTGTCAAAAATGAAAGAGATAGGTTAGCTTTAAAATTGGAAATGTATGTATACTTGCTGAGTTTAATTGTTGAGAACCAAGGCTCGGATGGCCTTGAGGTGTTTGAATGTTTGGACATGGTATTGGTCCACTTATATGCTGTCGCAGGTTTTACATTTTGCCTAGAAACAGGGGAGACTCCGTCCGTTTTTCCTGAAAAATTTTGCCCAGGTTTTGGTTTGGGTTGTGATTAGATCGATTGATAAAACCTCCGATCTCGAGAGGGATCGGGGTGTCACAGCACCCCACTTTTCGTTTTATTTTTTTGCCCCGTTCAAGCTTGCCTAGATGCTTTATCCATCACATTTTTATTATCAAGACCCACGGTATTTTGGGCAATACAATTTCGCTTCGCGTAGAGGCTGGGCCTGCAAACCGAGGGCGTGGGGCCTGTGGACAGGTCTCCGTCTCTCCGGTGCCCATAACTTTTGATTCGTAAGGAGTTATGCGGTGCATAACATACTGTTGGAATGCTCTTTTAGAGCTCTACGACGGGGACAGAAAGCCTGCTCAGGTACGCATGTTTTTGGAGCCCAAAATCGAACGTTTTCATTAGTTTCGTTCTACTTTTATTCTTTTTGCGCTGTTTCTTCATCCAGAATCATTCGTCGTCAGTCACGAAAAGGACAACGCATGCGAGATTAGTGACTTCAACATGATGGGTATGATCATACCAGCACTAATACATCAGATCCCATCAGAACTCCGAAGTTAAGCATGCTTGGGCGAGAGTAGAACTAGGATGGGAGACCCCATGGGAAGTCCTCGTGTTGCACCCCATTTCCCTTTACATTTTTTGCCCCGTTCAGGCTGGCCAAGATGCTTTATCCGTCACATTTCTATTATCGAGTCCCACGACATCTTGGGCAAGACAACTTCACTTCACGTAGAGGCTGGGCCAGCAAACCGAGGGCGTGGGACCTGTGAATAGGTCTCCATCACTTCGGTGCCCATAACTTTTGATCCGTATGGAGTTATGCAGCGCATAGCATACAGTTGGAAAGCTCTCTCAGGGCTCTACGACGAAGGTAGCAAGCCTGCTCTTCTGCACCTATTTTCAGAGCCTAAAATTGAACGTTTTCATTAGTTTCGTGCTACTTTTTTTCTTTTAGCACTGTTGTTTCATCCCAGATCGTTCGTTGTGAGCCGCGAAAAGGACAACACATACGGGCTTTGTGCCCTCAACTTGACGGGTGTGATCATACCAGCATTAATGCATCGGATCCCATCAGAACTCCAAAGTTAAGCGTGCTTGGGTGAGAGTAGTACTAGGATAGGTGACCCCTTGGGATGTCCTCGTGTTGCACCCCTCTTTTTGATTTGTTTTTTTGCGCCGTTCAGGCTTGCCAAGATGTTTTATCCATCTCATTTCTATTATCGACTCCCACGGCATCTTGGGCAAGACAACTTCGCTTTCCGTAGAGACTGGGCCCGCAAACCAAGGCCGTGGGGCCTGTGGCTAGGTTTCTATCGCTTCGGTGCCTATAACTTTTTCTCCGTAAGGAGTTATGTGGCGCATAGCATACCGTTGAAAGCAATCTGAGAGCTCTATGACGGGGGTAGCAAGCCTGTTTGCTGCGCCTATTTTTGGAGCCTAAAATTGAACGTTTTCATTTGTTTCAGGCCAATTTTCATCTTTTAGCGCTGTTTCTTCATCACGGATCGTTCTTCGTGAGCCGCGTAAAGGACAAAACATACAGGGTTTGTGCCCTCAACATGACGGGTGCGACCAAACCAGCACCAATGCATCGGACCCCATCAGAACTCCAAAGTTAAGCATGCTTGGGCAAGAGTAGTACTAGGATATGAGACCCCGTGGGAAGTCCTCGTGTTGCACCTCCCTTTTTGTTTTGTTTTTTTGCCCCGTTGAGGCTTGCCAAGATGCTTTATCCATCACATTTATATTATTGAGTACCACGGCATCTTCGACAAGACAACTTCGCTTCGCGTAGAGGCTGGGCCCTCAAACTGAAGGCGTTGGGCATGTGACTAGGTCTCCGTCGCTCCGGTGCCAATAATTTTTGATCCGTATGGAGTTATGTGGAGCACAACATACCGTTGGAAAGCTCTCCAAGATCACTACGACGGGGGCAGTAAGCCTAGTCGGTTGCGCCTATTTTTGGAGCCCAAAATTGAATGTTTTCATCAGTTTTGGGCTACTTTTCTTCTTTTTGCGCTGTTTTTTCTTCCCGGATCATTCGTCACACGTAAAGGGCTTTGTGTCCTTAACATGATAGGTGCGATCATACTAGCATAAATGCATCGTATCCCATCAAAACTCCAAAGTTAAGCGTGCTTGGCCGAGAGTAGTACTAGGATGGGTGACCCCCTAGGATGTCCTCGTGTTGCACCCCCCTTTTTGTTTTATTTTTTTGAACCGTTCAGGCTTGCCAAGATGCTTTATCCGACACATTTCTGTTATCGAATCTCACGGCATCATGGGCAAGACAACTTCGCTTCGAGTAAAGGCTGGGCCAGCAAACCGTGGGCGTGAGGCCTTTCACCAGGTCTCCTTCTATCCGATGCCTATTAGTTTTGATCCGTAAGGAGTTATGTGGCGCACAACATACAGTTGGAAATCTCTCCGAGAGCTCTACAACTGGGGTAGAAAGCCTGTCACGCCCCAACTCGACCCCACCTACGATCAGTCAGGACGCAACGGAATTTCGGCGGCATAACGACAGTAAACAGATTTCCGAGGTTCTAAACCAACCTCATAAAACATCATACATCCCGTAATTCCTCAATATAAACAACAACATACAACACAACCATATTATACAATAAAACATCCTCGTTATACGCCTCCGTGCGAACATGACATACAATACTTCAACCTTATCATACATTTCAAAAGTAAGTTGAGACACAACTTCAACTTAACCATAGGCGAAAGAAAGCCACTAAATTAACATCATTTGGATCATCATCTTTTCAATATCTATTACACTAAGAACCGTAAAGCATATAAAGTCTATTACGCTAATATACAAGACATTTAACAACATACGATCATGGATAAAACTCAGGGACATATGACTCATCCACGAAAGGCACGTTTTCCACATTCTCCTCTTCAGGAGGCACATACCCGTAATCCGGCTCTGCAACACCTGTAAGCATGCATTAATAGAGAGTGAGCTTATATAAATAAGCCCAGTGAGGATCCGATAGATCTCGACAGTATTCACTACGCTCCTTGGATTTAGTCCTTTGAGCAAGTAAACACACAACAACAATAATAACATAAATAAAGCTATCATCACATAACTATATAACCAATCAATAAGGATACTCTATTTGGTGTAGCTCCAAACGCCATCACGATCTCAACCGTTCTTCTTATAACTCCCCATTACTCACGCACCCGAGGTACCTCACTAGCCCCTCCCTCCATGACACCTCCGTCATGCGAGCTGGGGGTAGCCTATGGCAGTCATGCCGTTATCAACCCGACAGCCCGACGCTGCCCGAGAGGTGGCACACACATACCAAGACTCCATATTCATCAATCATCATGCAAGCATAAATCAATCAATCAATTGGGAGATCAGCAACAAGAGTGCCCGATTCCCGCATTCAATAATCAATCAATATCATTTTATCATCATCAATAATCATATCATCATCATCAATAACATCAATATAACATCAATATAACATCAATATTAAATTAAACAACAAGCAACGTAGTTAGATGACAAAGTAGGCCATCTAACCGGACATGCATAATATACATAATTAAACTCTAAATTACTCAACAACAACTCACCATTCATCACTCGAACACTACCCAACCATCTAAGGCATCGTTCAAGAAATTAAAGAATGACAACCTAAACTTCTAAAATTCATAACTTACAATCTACTAATCCAAACATTGCCAAATCAGTTCCTATCACTCACCCATTCAACCTACTACATTAGCCCTCTCGGAAATCCACCATAACACCTACAAATCATGCCCGATAACCCTAAAACCTCAAGGCACCTAGGCTGAAATTTTCAAATTTTAGCACGGACATCACAATCGAAAATTCGGCATTACAACAGCGCTAACACGTAATTATCAAGTATTTAGAAATCGACGGCAATCGATTTCGATCATCACAACTCAATTAATTCAACATTTAACAAATTAATCAACTTTAAATACCCGAAAAATAATAAATATGCTACATCCGTTCAAATCTCGTAGTATTGCATATAAATGATCCCTAGCATGCATGGAGCAATAATCTAACATCAGATTAACATTCTAACGGTTCAATAATTAATTATACGCAAAAACATAAAAATGATATTTTGAGATCTAGAATTTTTCTCTCACCTTTGATCCGAAGTAAAGCTAGGAATGCGTGCAATAGGTGCCCAACAAGCGGAATCTAGCTCGGTTTGAAAAGATTCGGACTTTAAATGAGTTTTCTAAGACAAAATTGCTTTGTAAAATAAGTTGAAAAAAACTCTCAAAATGCCAAGAAACTCACGGCTGCAAGGTGTGTGAAAATGTGGTGTTTTGCTTTGTTTCATTGTGTGTTGGTGATATATGCATGAAAGTCAACAAGTCAAATGAAAGTCAAAGTTGAAATTTTAGTATTTTTAGTGTTTTCTTGACTTTAAATGCATTTTCTTGATCACCAATGTTCAAAACAATTATTCAATACCCAAAATAGCTCAAGTAAATTATTTTTAGGTGACAAGAAGTTTTACAATCAAATAATTTCACCCGAGTCGGCTTAAAACTCGATTTTCGCAAAAGAAAGTGAAAAGTCATATTATTTATTTTCAAATGTCTTTTGAATGCACAATTAATCTAAAATCATTTAATACCACATATAAATACATTTATATTAATATATACTAGGTCAACAAAAGTCAATGCAAGAATCGGGTTTAGAAGAAATCACTATTTGACTCAAAAACGCTATTTTTCGCCCGAAAAATATATTTAAATTACTATTCTGTTTCAGAATCAATTTTTATCAAACATGGGTCTATTAATAATAGAGGACTAGTTTTTAAGACGTTTAAAACACCCCTGTAAAAATTTTAGCGGACAGGTGTTCAAAAACACTATTCATTAAAAATCGACGATAAAATTTCTGACTCCGTTTTTTATGAAAATTTCATGAATGCACATTTAGCACGTATTAGGAGTATTGACATCAAAATTATAACATTCTAGGTCATATAACACATAAACAGGTCAAATGCACGTAAAACGAGATAAAACACGTAAATCGAGTTAAAGCAGAAAAGTGAGGTTTCACATTCTCCCCTCCTTAAAACAATTGCGTCCGCGCAATTCTCGAACTGATAGACAATTAAATCCTCAATCGTTACGCATAACAATACTTCTCTTAGTTCCCATTTATCTCTTAGGATGACAACTAACCAAAGACCTCAAAAGAACAATCGCTGTTGACTGCAAGTTGATGATCATAGTTCCAAGACAATCTTCAATTCATAATTCTCTCCTACCTAATATCTTATTGCATATGAAAGAAATCACAACTCCAAAGTCCTAGCATGACACCACTAATTATCAATCATCTCATACTACACAAAAGAGCTCTATGAACACCCCGAGGGTTTAAAAACTCAATCACGATAACATGAATGATTACTGATCAAGGAAATATCTCAAAAGTGACATTGGTCAGAATATGGCTCTTATGAAATTTACAAGGAATTAAGAATATGGAAAGTCATATTTGAGCCAACAATCAAGGGTGCAAGATGTCAAACAAGTTAGAGAATCAAGAGGCTAATAGTTTAATAAGGAAGCATGATAACTAAGATAAGAAATGTCTCAGCACCTTTTAGTTAAATAAGTACGAACAAAGGATGATGACGAGTCAAAACAGTGCTGAGTATGTTGAACAAAAATTCCTGAACAAGTAGATATTTCAATTCTCGATGATTGTTCAAGGAACCAACAAGTAAGTTGTACTTGAGGCGAAATGAAATTAAGAAATAAGAGATGATTAATTCAATAGAAACATGAGTGGCAAGAGTATCTCAGCACGCAATACCAAAGAAGTACGAATAAGAAATGATAACAATAGGACAGTGCCGAGTACTTTGAGTGAGCAATTACAAGCAAAGTAATGACTCTGGATTTAATAATAAAACAATAGGATTAACAAAGATCAACAAGAATGACAATGATGTACTAAGTAAGGAGTACATCAAACAAGTGAAATCGAATAAGTAAAATGGTATACCAAAGGTGAAATTACTTCCAAATAAATAGTAATAGAATGAAATGAAATATTGAAACCAATGGCTGGAGATATAGAATGAAATGTAGAAGTCTCAAACCTTAACTCCAATAAGCGACATTGCTATAAGAAACAAATATGAATGTTAAGAATAGAAGCAATGTCAAATGAGTATAGGATCCATTAATCCAATAAGCAAAACTTTCAAGAAACAATTGATATGCTAGAAAAGTGTAACTCTCTCTCAAATAAGTGAGAATAGAGTAAAAGATAATAATAAGACCGATAGAATTATGGAGTACAAGAAGGGTGTCCCACCTACACACTTAAACACCAACAAGTCAAATCCTACAATCTATCTTCCTCCAAAACAAGACACTAAGGAGATCTAAAGAACCTAAGGAGTCATAACAATCACCAAACAAGATAAATCACTCCAAAATTTTACATTCCGTATCAGACCAATCACTAAACGAGATAAATCACCGATTACCCAACAAGATTAACTAATGAGGACTCCAAAATCTGATAACGCAATACAGGTTCATATTAACCCATTATAACACTAGTGAATCCTCAATCAACAATTTAGAAAGTCATACCACCTAGAACTCAAAAGCTTGACGTAGGCAAGTAAATGTTCAGTCACCAAAATGCATTCTTATTTCCTCAAATAATTCTATCTCCCAACAATTACATCTTCGAATAAAGTAACTTTAGTCAGGAATTACTCCAATTGTCTCCAAGGTTTAAAGATCAAAACTCCAAAATATCCATTAATAATATAGCAATCCCAAATAGTAGAAATACTCACATGTTATACTACACTTTATTCCATTCACAAATATAGATCACTAATTCCTCAAATAAATTCATTCTAAAATGACCTCAAGAAAGTATAGTCTGAGTTGAGACTCCAAAAGTGTCTAATCATAACCTCACAGAAACCTCAACTTATGATTCATCTCCAAGTAATAATAAATTAAACATGGCAACAAAAGTAATTATAATCATCAAGATACGTTGCTATTTCCTCGAACAACTTCATTCTCGCTAAAGGAATATCAAGATCAATCCACTAAGCCGAAACTAAAATCCATAAACATAACAATGAAAATCTAACTGATAAACTTCTAGAATAATAATAATTCAAAATCATGGCCTACCACTATTTCCGAAAACTCTTACAACCACCCTAGACATTAAAAGGTCACTCACGAGTTAAAACATGTATGCAACCATATCATATGAAAGACAAGTATAACGTAATGCGCAATTATCATACAATGCAACATTATCACATAACACACAATTCAACATATAAGAAGCCAACATCACATAAACATGTTATATCACAGAAGTAAGTTATAAACAATTAAAATCACATAAGCAACAAACTTCACATAAGACAAGTTGATCACGTAACTCACATTGGTCACTTAAAGTATATTGACCACCTAAAGCACGTTGTTTCACATAAGCTAGTTATAAACAATTAAAAGCACATAAACAACTAACTTCACACAAGGCACAAAATCACATAAAACACAATTGTCACATAATACACATTAATCACATAATGCACATTAATTACAACACATTGAGTACGTATAACACGTTATCACATAAAACATATTGACCACATTAGTTCACTTAACACACAAGGCATATTGGTCACATAGAAAGTTAGACACATAAGTAAATTGATCACATAAACATATTAACATATGTTTCACTTTTCTTTCACTTAATACATACTTGCATGCTTAGACCACTACCCACATTCCGAGGATACCCCAGCTAACAGCTAATCAAGCTCTGATACCACTTAAACTGTCACGCCCCAACTCGACCCCACCTACGATCAGTCAGGACGCAACGGAATTTCGGCGGCATAACGACAGTAAACAGATTTCCGAGGTTCTAAACCAACCTCATAAAACATCATACATCCCGTAATTCCTCAATATAAACAACAACATACAACACAACCATATTATACAATAAAACATCCTCGTTATACGCCTCCGTTCCAACATGACATACAATACTTCAACTTTATCATACATTTCAAAAGTAAGTTGAGACACAACTTCAACTTAACCATAGGCGAAAGAAAGCCACTAAATTAACATCATTTGGATCATCATCTTTTCAATATCTATTACACTAAGAACCGTAAAGCATATAAAAGTCTATTAAGCTAATATACATGACGTTTAATAACATAGAATCATGGATAAGACTCAGGGACATATGACTCATTTTCCACATTCTCCTCTTCAGGAGGCACGTACCCGTAATCCGGCTCTGCAACACCTGTATGCATGCAATAATAGAGAGTGAGCTTATATACATAAGCCCAGTGAGGATCCGATAGATCTCGACAGTATTCACTACGCTCCTTGGATTTAGTCCTTTGAGCAAGTAAACACACAACAACAATAATAACATAAATAAAGCTATCATCACATAACTATATAACCAATCAATAAGGATACTCTATTTGGTGTAGCTCCAAACGCCATCACGATCTCAACCGTTCTTCTTATAACTCCCCATTACTCACGCACCCGAGGTACCTCACTAGCCCCTCCCTCCATGACACCTCCGTCATGCGAGCTGGGGGTAGCCTATGGCAGTCATGCCGTTATCAACCCGACAGCCCGACGCTGCCCGAGAGGTGGCACACACATACCAAGGCTCCATATTCATCAATCATCATGCAAGCATAAATCGATCAATCAATTGGGAGATCAGCAACAAGAGTGCCCAATTCCCGCATTCAATAATCAATCAATATCATTTTATCATCATCAATAATCATATCATCATCATCAATAACATCAATATAACATCAATATAACATCAATATTAAATTAAACAACAAGCAACGTAGTTAGATGACAAAGTAGGCCATCTAACCGGACATGCATAATATACATAATTAAACTCTAAATTACTCAACAACAACTCACCATTCATCACTCGAACCCTACCCAACCATCTAAGGCATCGTTCAAGAATTAAAGAATGACAACCTAAACTTCTAAAATTCATAACTTACAATCTACTAATCCAAACATTGCCAAATCAGTTCCTATCACTCACCCATTCAACCTACTACATTAGCCCTCTCGGAAATCCACCATAACACCTCTAAATCATGCCCGATAACCCTAAAACCTCAAGGCACCTAGGCTGAAATTTTCAAATTTTAGCACGGACATCACAATCGAAAATTCGGCATTACAACAGCGCTAACACGTAATTATCAAGTATTTAGAAATCGACGGCAATCGATTTCGATCATCACAACTCAATTAATTCAACATTTAACAAATTAATCAACTTTAAATACCCGAAAAATAATAAATATGCTACATCCGTTCAAATCTCGTAGTATTGCATATAAATGATCCCTAGCATGCATGGAGCAATAATCTAACATCAGATTAACATTCTAACGGTTCAATAATTAATTATACGCAAAAACATAAAAATGATATTTTGAGATCTAGAATTTTTCTCTCACCTTTGATCCGAAGTAAAGCTAGGAATGCGTGCAATAGGTGCCCAACAAGCGGAATCTAGCTCGGTTTGAAAAGATTCGGACTTTAAATGAGTTTTCTAAGACAAAATTGCTTTGTAAAATAAGTTGAAAAAAACTCTCAAAATGCCAAGAAACTCACGGCTGCAAGGTGTGTGAAAATGTGGTGTTTTGCTTTGTTTCATTGTGTGTTGGTGATATATGCATGAAAGTCAACAAGTCAAATGAAAGTCAAAGTTGAAATTTTAGTATTTTTAGTGTTTTCTTGACTTTAAATGCATTTTCTTGATCACCAATGTTCAAAACAATTATTCAATACCCAAAATAGCTCAAGTAAATTATTTTTAGGTGACAAGAAGTTTTACAATCAAATAATTTCACCCGAGTCGGCTTAAAACTCGATTTTCGCAAAAGAAAGTGAAAAGTCATATTATTTATTTTCAAATGTCTTTTGAATGCACAATTAATCTAAAATCATTTAATACCACATATAAATACATTTATATTAATATATACTAGGTCAACAAAAGTCAATGCAAGAATCGGGTTTAGAAGAAATCACTATTTGACTCAAAAACGCTATTTTTCGCCCGAAAAATATATTTAAATTACTATTCTGTTTCAGAATCAATTTTTATCAAACATGGGTCTATTAATAATAGAGGACTAGTTTTTAAGACGTTTAAAACACCCCTGTAAAAATTTTAGCGGACAGGTGTTCAAAAACACTATTCATTAAAAATCGACGATAAAATTTCTGACTCCGTTTTTTATGAAAATTTCATGAATGCACATTTAGCACGTATTAGGAGTATTGACATCAAAATTATAACATTCTAGGTCATATAACACATAAACAGGTCAAATGCACGTAAAACGAGATAAAACACGTAAATCGAGTTAAAGCAGAAAAGTGGGGTTTCACAAAGCCTGCCCTGCTGTACCTATTTTTGGAACCCAAAATCCAACGTTTTCAATAGCTTTGGGCCACTTTTCTTCTTTTTGCGCTGTTTCTTCATCCCGAATCATTCGTCGTGAGCCGCTAAAAGGACAACACATACGGCTTTGTGCCCTCAATATGACGGGTGTGATCATACCAGCACCAATGCATCGAATCCTATCAGAACTCCAAAGTTAAGCAAGCTTGGGCGAGAGTAATACTAGGATGGGTGACCCCTTAGAATGTCCTCGTGTTGCACCCCCATTTTCGTTTGGTTTTTTTTCCCCGTTTATTCTTGGCAAGATGCTTTAACCATTACATTTCTATTATCGAGTCCCATGGCATCTTGGGCAAGACAATTTCGCTTCATGTAGAGGCTAGGCCCGTAAACCAAGGGCGTGGGGCCTGTGACCAGGTGTCCGCCTCTCCGGTGCCCATAACTTTTGATTTGTAAGGAGTTATGCGGCGCATATTATATCGTTGGAAAGCTCTTTGATAGCTCTACGATGGGGGCAGGAAGCCTGCTCGGCTACGCTTGTTTTCGGATCCCAATATTGAAAGTTTTCATTAGTTTTGAGCCACTTTTCTTCTTTTTGCGGTATTTCTTCATCCCAGATCGTTCGTCGTGTGTCGTGAAAAGGAAGACACATATGGGCTATGTGCCCTCAACATGACGGGTGCGATCATACCAGCACTAATGCATTGGATCCTATCAGAACTCCGAAGTTAAGCGTGCTTGGACGAGAGTAGTACTAGGTTAGGAGACCCCCGAGGAAGTCCTCGTGTTGAACCCCGCTTTTCGTTTTGTTTTTTTGCCCCGTTTAGGTTTGCCAAGATGCTTTATCTGTCACATTTCTATTATAGAGTTCCACGGCTTCTTGGGAAAGACAACTTCGCTTCGCGTAGAGGCTGGGCCCGCAAACCGAGGGCATGGGGCCTTTGACTAGGTCTCCGTCGCTCAAATGCCCATAAACTTTTGCTCCGTAAAGCGTTATGCGGCGCACAACATACCATTAGAAAGCTCTCCGAGAGCTCTATGATGGGGGCAGCAAGCCTGGCTGGTTGCGCCTATTTTCGGAGCCCAAAATTGAATGTTTTCATCAGTTTTAGGCCACATTTCATCTTTTTACACTGTTTCTTCGTCCAGGATCGTTCATCGTGAGCCGTGAAAAGGACAACACATAAAGGCTTTGTTCCCTCAACAAGACGGGTGCGATCATACCAGCACTAATGCATCAGATCCCATTAGAACTCCGAAGTTAAGCGCACTTGGGCGAGAGTAATAGTAGGATGGGCGACCCCCTGGGATGTCCTTCTGCTGCACCCCCCCTTTTCATTTTGTTTTTTTGCCCTGTTTAGGCTTGCCAAGATGCTTTATCTGTCACATTTATATTATCGAGTCCCACGGCATCTTGGGCAAGAAAACTTCGCTACGCGTAGTGGCTGGTCCCGCAAACCGAGGGCGAGGTGCTTGTGACCAGGTCTCCATTGCTCCGGTGCCCATAACTTTTCATCAGTAAGGAGTTATGCGGGGCATAAAATACTGTTGGAAAGCTCTCTTAGAGCTCTACGATGGGGGCAGCATGCCTGCTCGGCTGCATCTATTTTTGAAGCCCAAAATTGAATGTTTTCATTAGTTTTAGGCTACTTTTCTTCTTTTTGTGACATTTTTTCATCCCGGATCGTTCGTCGTGAGCCACGAAAAGGATGACACATAAGGGCTTTGTGCCCTCAACATGACGGGTGCGTTTATACCAACAGTAATGCATCGGATCCCATCAGAACTCCGAAGTTAAGCGTGCTTGGGCGAGAGTAGTAGTAGGATGGGGGATCCCCTGGGATGTCCTCGTGTTGCACCCCACTTTGCGATTTGTTTTTTTGCGTAGTTCAGGCTTGCCATGATGCTTTATCCATCACATTTCTATTATCGAGTCCCACGGCATCTTGGGAAAGACAATTTCGCTTCGCGTAGATGCTGGGCCCGTAAACCGAGGGCATGGAGCTTGTGACCAGGTCTCCGTCGCTCTAGTGCCCATAACTTTTAATCCGTAATGAGTTATGTAGCGCACAAAATATTGTTGGAAAGCTCTCCGAGAGCTCTACGACGGGGGCAACAAGCTTGCTCGGCTACGCCTATTTTTGAAGCCCAAAATCAAATGTTTTCATCGATTTTAGGCTACTTTTCTTCTTTTTATGCTATTTCTTCGTCACGGATCGTTCGTCGTGAGACACGAAAAGGACGATACATAAGGGCTTTGTGCCCTCGATATCACAGGTGCGATCATACCACCAGTAATACATCGGATCCCATCAAAACCCTGAAGTTAAGCGTGCTTGGGCAAGAGTAGTACTAGGATGGGTAAGCCCCTAGGATGTCCTCGTGTTGCAGCCCCTTTTTTGTTTTGTTTTTTTGCCCCGTTTTGGGTTGCCAAGATGCTTTATCCGTCATATTTCTATTATCGAGTCCCACGGTATCTTGGGCAAGATAATTTCACTTCGCGTAGAGGCTTGACCCACAAACTGAGGGTGTTGGGCCTATGACCAAGTCTCCGTCTCTCTGGTGCCCGTAACTTTTGATCCGTAAGGAGTTATGCGGCGCATAGCATACCGTTGGAAAGCTCTCTGAGAGCTCTACGATGGAGGCAGTAAGCCTGCTTTGGTGCGCCTATTTTTGGAGCCCAAAATCAAATGTTTTCATTTCGCGTTGTTTCTTCATCCCGTATCGTTCGTCGTGAACCTTAAAAAGGATGACACATAAGGGCTTTGTGCTCCCATCATGGCAGGTGCGATCATACCAGTACTAATGCATTGGATCCCATCAGAACTCCGAAGTTAAGCGTGCTGGGGCGGGAGTAGTACTAGGATGGGAGTCCCTCTAGGAAGTCCTCGTGTTAAATCCCCTTTTTCGTTTTGTTTTTTTACCCCATTCAGGCTTGCCAAGATGCTTTATCCGTCACATTTCTATTATCGAGTCCCACGGCATCTTGGGCAAGACAACTTTGCTTCGCGTAGAGGTTGGGCCCACAAACTGTGGGCGTAGGGCCTATGACTAGGACTCTGTCATTCTGGTCCCATAACTTTTTATGCAAAAGGAGTTTTGCGGCGCACAAAATACTGTTGGAACGCTCACTAAGAGCTCTATGATGGGTGTAGCACGCCTGGTCTGTTGCGCCTATTTTCGGAGCCCGAAATTGAATATATTCTTCAATTTTGTGCTACTTTTCTTCTTTTTGCGCTATTTCTTCATCGCGGATCGTTCGTCATGAGCCGCAAAATGGACAACACATAAAGGTTTTTTGCCCACTACATGACAGGTGCGATCATACCAGCACTAATGCATTGGATCCCAATAGAACTCCAAAATTTAGCGTGCTTAGGCGAGAGTAGTACTAGGATGGGTGGCCCCCTGGGATGTCCTCGTGTTTTACCCCTCTTTTCGTTAGATTTTTTGCCCCGTTCTGGCTTACCATGATGCTTTATCTGTCACATTTCTATTATTGAGTCCCACGGCATCTTAGGCAAGACAACTTCGCTTCGCGTACAGGTTGGGCCCGCAAACCGAGGGCATGGGGCCTGTGACTAGGTCTCCGTCGATCCAGTGCCCATAACTCTTGATCGGTAAGGAGTTATGCGGCGCACAGCATACCGTTGGAAAGCTCTCCGAGAGCTCTACGACGGGGGCACCAAACCTGCTCGGTTGCGCCTAATTTCATAGCCTAAAATTGAACGTTTTCATCAGTTTTGGGCTACTTTTCTTCTTTTTGCGCTATTTCTTCATCCCAGATCGTTCGTCGTGTGACGCAAAAATGAAGACACATAAGGGCTTTGTGCCCTCAACATGACGGGTGCAATCATACCACCAGTAATGCATTGGATCCTATCAGAACTCCGAAGTTAAGCGTGCTTAGGTGAGAGTAGTACTAGGATGGGTGAACCCCTGGGATGCCCTCGTATTGCACCCCCCTTTTTGTTTTGTTTTTTTGCCCCGTTCAGGCTTGCCAAGATGCTTTATCTGTTATATTTCTATTATCGAGTCCCACAGTATCTTGGGCAAGACAATTTCGCTTCGTGTAGAGATTGGACCCGCAAATAGAGGGTGTTGGGCCTATGACCAGGTCTCCATCTCTCCGGTGCCCATAACTTTTGATCCGTAAAGTGTTATGCGGCGTATAGTATACCGTTACAAAGTTCTCTGAGAGCTCTACGACGGGGGCAGCAAGCCTGCTCTGTTGCACCTATTTTCAGAGCCCAAAATCGAATGTTTTCATATGTTTCGAGCCAGTTTTCTTCTTTTTGCGTTGTTTCTTCATCCCGTATCGTTCGTCGTGAGCTTTGAAAAGGACAACACATAAGGGCTTTGTGCCCCCAACATGATAGGTGCGATCATACCAGCACTAATGAATCGGATCCCATCAGAACTCCGAAGTTAAGCATGCTGGGGCGAGAGTAGTACTAGGATGGGAGACCCCTTGGGACGTCCTCGTGTTGCACCCCCCTTTTCGTTTGTTTTTTTGCCCCGTTCAGGCTTGCCAAGATGCTTAATCTGTCACATTTCGATTATCGAGTCCCACGGCATCTTGGGCAAGACAACTTCGCTTCGCGTAGAGGTTGGGCCAGCAAACCGAGGGCGTGGGGCCTGTGACTAGGTCTTTGTCACTCCGGTTCCCATAACTTTTGATCCTAAAGGACTTATGTGGTGCACAGAATACCGTTGGAAAGCTCTATGAGAGCTCTACGACGGGTGTAGCATGCCTAGTCGGTTGCACCTATTTTCAGAGCCCAAAATTGAATATTTTCTTCAATTTTGGGCTACTTTTCTCTTTTTACTCTGTTTCTTCGTTCCGGATCATTCGTCATAAGCCGCGAAAAAGACAACACATGAGGGCTTTTTGCCCTCTACATGGCGGGTGCGACCATACCAGCACAAATGCATCGGATCCCAGTAGAACTCCAAAGTTAAGCATGCTTAGGCGAGATTAGTACTAGGATGGGTGACCCCCTGAATGTCCTCGTGTTGCACCCCCCTTTTCGTTTAGTTTTTTTGCCACGTTCTGGCTTACCAAGATGCTTTATCTTTCACATTTCTATTAATAAGTCCCACAGCATCTTGGGCAAGACAACATCGCTTTGCGTAGAGGCTTGGCCCGCAAACCGAGGGCTTGGGGCCTATGACCAGGTCTCTATTGCTCCGGTGCCCGTAACTTCTGATCTGTAAGGAGTTATGCGACACACAACATATCGTTGGAAAGCTCTACGAGAGCTCTACGATGGGGGCAGTAAACCTGCTCGGCTGCGCCTGTTTTCGGAGCCCAAAATCAAACATTTTCATCGGTTCGGGCTACTTTTCTTCTTTTTGCGCAGTTTCTTCATCCCGAATCGCTCGTCGTAAGAGGTGAAAAGGACGGCACATAAGGGCTTTGTGCCCTCAACATGACGGGTGTGATCATACCACCAGTAATGCATCAGTTCCTATCAGAACTCAGAAGTTAAGCATGCTTGGGCAATAGTAGTTCTACGATGGGTGACCCCCCCGTTCAGGCTTGCCAAGATGCTTTATCCGTCACATTTCTATTATCGAGTCCTACGGCATCTTGGGAAAGAAAATTTCGCTTCGCATAGGGGCTGGACCCGCAAACTGAGGGCGTTGGGCCTATGACCAGGTCTCCGTCTCTTCGGTGCCCATAACTTTTGATCCGCAAGGAGTTATGTGGCGCATAGCATACCATTGGAAAGCTCTCTAAGAGCTCTACGACGGGGGTAGCAAGCCTGCTCTGCTGCGTCTATTTTCAGAGCCCAAAATCGAATGTTTTCATTACTTTTGAGACAATTTTATTCTTTTTGTGCTATTTCTACATCCCGGATCGTTCGTAGTGAGGCGCGAAAAGGACGACACATAAAGGCTTTGTGCCCTCGACATGATGGGTATGATCATACTGGCACTAATGCATCGGATCTTGTCAGAACTCCGAAGTTAAGCGTGCTTGGGCGAGAGTAGTAGTAGGATGGGAGACCCCTTGGGAAGTCCTCGTGTTGTAGCCCCTTATCGTTTTGTTCTTTTGTCCCGTTCAGGCTTGCCAGTGACTAGGTCTCCGTCGCTCCGGTGCCCATCACTTTTGATCTGTAAGGAGTTATGCGGCGCATAGCATACCGTTGGAAAACTCAAATCTTTTCATTAGTTTCGGGGTCACGTTTCTTCTTTTTGCACTGTTTCTTCATCCCGGATCGTTCGTCGTGAGCCGCGAACAAGACGACACATAATGGATTTGTGCCCTCAACATGACGGGTGCGATCATACCAGTACTAATACATCGGATCCCATCAGAACTCCGAAGTTAAGCGTGCTTGGGCGAGAGTAGTACTATGATGAGGGACCCCCTGGGAAGTCCTCGAGTTGCACCCCCCTTTTGGTTTTGTTCTTTTGCACCGTTCAGGCTTGCCAAGATGCTTTATCCGTCACATTTCTATTATCGAGTCCCACGGCATCTTGGGTAAGACAACTTCGCTTCACGTAGAGGTTGGACCCGAAAATCGAGAGCGTGGGGCCTGTGACTAGGTCTTTGTCGCTCCGGTGCCCATAACTTTTGATCCATAAGGACTTATACGGCGCACAGCATACCGTTGGAAAGCTCTCCAAGAGTTTTATGACGGGGGCAGCAAGCCTACTTTGCTGCACATATTTTTAGAGCCCAAAATCGAACATTTTCATCAGTTTCGGGTCACTTTTCTTCTTATTACGCTGTTTCTTCCTCCCAGATCGTTCGTCGTGAGCAGCAAAAAGGACGACACATAAAGGCTGTGTGCCCTCAACTTGACTGGCGGGATCATACCTACACTAATGCATCGGATCCCATCAGAACTCCGAACTTAAGCGTGCTTAGACGAGAGTAGTAGTAGGAATGGTGACCCCCTGGGATGTCCTCGTGTTGCACCCCACTTTTCGTTTTGTTTTTTTGCCCCATTCAAGCTTGCCAAGATGCTTTATCCATCACATTTTTATTATCGAGACCCACGGTATCTTGGGCAAGACAATTTCTCTTCGCATAGAGGCTGGGCCTGCAAACTGAGTGCGTGGGGCCTGTAGACAGGTCTCCGTCTCTCCGGTGCCCATAACTTTTGATCCGTAAGAAGTTATGCGGCGCATAGCATACTGTTGGAATGCTCTCTTAGAGCTTTACGACGGGGGCAGCAAGCTTTCTCAGCTACACATATTTTTGGAGTCCAAAATCGAACGTTTTCATTATTTTCGTGCTACTTTTATTCTTTTTGCGCTGTTTTTTCATCCCGGATCATTCGTCGTCAGTCGCAAAAAGGACAGCACATGCGAGCTTAGTGACTTCAACATGATGGGTATGATCATACTAGCACTAATACATCGGATCCCATCAGAACTCTGAAGTTAAGCGTGCTTGGGCGAGAGTAGAACTAGGATGGGAGACCCCATGGGAAGTCCTCGTGTTGCACCCCCTTGTCGTTTAGTTTTTTTGCCCCATTCAGGCTTGCCAAGATGCTTTATCCGTCACATTTCTATTATCAAGTCCCACGACATCTTGGGCAAGACAACTTTGCTTCGCGTAGAGACTAGGCCAGCAAACCGAGGGCGTGGGACCTGTGAATAGGTCTCTGTCGCTTCGGTGCCCATAACTTTTGATCCGTATGGAGTTATGCAATGCATAGCATACCGTTGGAAAGCTCTCTCAGGGCTCTACGATGAAGGTAGCAAGCCAGCTCTTCTGCACCTATTTTCAGAGCCCAAAATTGAACTTTTTCATTAGTTTCATGCCACTTTTGTTCTTTTAGCACTGTTGTTTCATCCCAGATCGTTCGTCGTGAGCTGCGAAAAAGACAACACATACGGGCTTTGTGCCCTCAACTTGACGGGTGCGATCATACCAGCATTAATGCATCGGATCCCATCAGAACTCCAAAGTTAAGCGTGCTTGGGCAATAGTAGTACTAGGATAGGTGACCCCCTGGGATGTCCTCGTGTGGCACTCCCCTTTTCGATTTGTTTTTTTGCGCCGTTCAGGCTTGCTAAGATGCTTTATCCATCTCATTTCTATTATCGAGTCCCACAGCATCTTGGGCAAGACAAATTCGCTTCGCGTAGAGACTGGGCCCACAAACCAAGGGCGTTGGGCCTATGGCTAGGTTTCCATCGCTTCGGTGCCTATAACTTTTTCTCCGTGAGAAGTTATGCGGCGCATAGCATACCGTTGGAAAGCACTCTGAGAGCTCTATGACGGGGGTAGCAAGCCTGCTTTGCTGTACCTATTTTTGGAGCCTAAAATCGAACGTTTTCATTTGTTTCAGGCTATTTTCTTCTTTTAGCGCTGTTTCTTCATCACGGATCGTTCTTCCTGAGCCGCGTAAAGGACAAAACATACAGGGTTTGTGCCCTCAACATGACGGGTGCGACCATACCAGCACCAATGCATCGGATCCCATCAGAACTCCGAAGTTAAGCATGCTTGGGCAAGAGTAGTACTAGGATATGAGACCCCGTGGGAAGTCTTTGTGTTGCACCCCACTTTTCGTTTTGTTTTTTCGCCCCGTTCAGGCTTGCCAAGATGCTTTATCCATCACATTTCGTTTATTAAGTACCACTGCATCTTGGGCAAGACAACTTCGCTTCGCGTAGAGGCTGGGCCCTCAAACCGACGACGTTGGGCATGTGACTAGGTCTCCGTCGCTCCGGTGCCAATGATTTTTGATCCGTATGGAGTTATGCAGCGCACAACATACCGTAGGAAAGCTCTCCAAGATCACTACAACAGGGGTAGTAAGTCTGGTCGGTTGCACCTGTTTTTGGAGCCCAAAATTGAATATTTTCATCAGTTTCGTGCCACTTTTCTTCTTTTTGCACTATTTTTTTACCCTGGATCGTTCGTCGTGAGCCACGAAAAAGACAACACATAAGGGCTTTGTGCCCTCAACGTGATAGGTGCGATCATACTAGCACAAATGCATCGTATCCCATCAGAACCCCAAAGTTAAGCGTGCTTGGCTGAGAGTGGTACTAGGATGGGTGACCCCCTAGGATGTCCTCGTGTTGAACCCCCGTTTTTGTTTTGTTTTTTTGAACCGTTCAGGCTTGCCAAGATGCTTTATCCGTCACATTTTTGTTATTGAGTACCACGGCATCTTGGGCAAGACAACTTCGCTTCGCGTAGAGGCTAGGCCCGCAAACCGAGGGCGTGAGGCCTTTGACTAGGTCTCCATCGCTCCGGTGCCTATAAGTTTTGATCCGTAAAAAGTTATGCGGCGCACAACATACCGTTGGATGGCTCTCCGAGAGCTCTACAACTGGGGCAGAAAGCCTGCCCTACTGTACCTATTTTCGAAACCCAAAATCTAACGTTTTCATCCGCTTTGGGCCACTTTTCTTCTTTTTGCGCTGTTTCTTCATCCCGGATCATTCGTAGTGAGCCGCGAAAAGGACAACACATACGACTTTATGCCCTCAATATGACAGGTGCGATCATACCAGCACCAATGTATCGAATCCTATAAGAACTCCAAAGTTAAGCAAGCTTGGGCGAGAGTAGCACTAGGATGGGTGACCCCTTGGGATGTCCTCATTTTCGTTTGGTTTTTTTTGCCCCGTTCAGACTTGGCAAGATGCTTTATCTGTCACATTTCTATTATCGAGTCCCATGGCATCTTGGGCAAGACAATTTCGCTTCGTGTAGAGGCTAGGCCCGTAAACCGAGGGTGTGGGGCCTGTGACCAGGTCTCCGTCTCTCTATTGCCCATAACTTTTGATCCGTAAGGAGTTATGCGACGCATAGCATACCGTTGGAAAGCTCTCTGATAGTTCTACGACAGGGGCAGGAAGCTTGCTCGGCTACGCTTGTTTTCGGATCCCAAAAATGAAAGTTTTCATTAGTTTTGAGCCACTTTTTTTTCTTTTTGCGCTGTTTCTTCATCCCAGATCGTTCGTCGTGTGTCGTGAAAAGGACAACACATACAGGCTATGTGCCCTCAACATGACGGGTGCGATCATACCAGCACTAATGCATTGGATCCCATCAGAACTCCGAACTTAAGTGTGCTTGGACTAGAGTAATACTAGGATAGGAGACCCCCGAGGAAGTCCTCGTGTTGAACCTCGCTTTTCGTTTTGTTTTTTTGCCCCATTTAGGTTTGCCAAGATGGTTTCTCTGTCACATTTCTATTATAGAGTCCCACGGCTTATTGGGCAAGACAACTTCGCTTCGCGTAGAGGCTGGGCCCGCAAAACGAGGGCGTGGGGCCTTTGACTAGGTCTCCGTCGCTCCAATGCCCATAAACTTTTGCTTCGAAAAGTATTATACGGCGCACAACATACCATTAGAAAGCTCTCTGAGAGCTTTATGATGGAGGCAGCAAGCCTGGCTGGTTGCGCCTATTTTCGGAGCCCAAAATCAAATGTTTTCATTAGTTTCGGGCCACATTTCATCTTTTTGCGCTGTTTCTTCGTCTTGGATCGTTCATCAGGAGCCACGAAAAGGATGACACATAAGGGCTTTGTGCCCTCAACATGACGGGTGCGTTTATACCAACAGTAATGCATCGGATCCCATCAGAACTCCGAAGTTAAGCGTGCTTGGGCGAGAATAGTAGTAGTATGTGCGAGAGTAGTAGTAGTATGGGCGACCCCCTGGGATGTCCTCGTGCTGCACCCCCCTTTTCATTCAGTTTTTTTGCCCCGTTCAGGCTTGCAAAGATGCTTTATCTGTCATATTTCTATTATCGAGTCCCACGGCATCTTGGGCAAGGCAACTTCGCTACACGTAGCGGCTGGTCCCGCAAACCGAATGTGAGGGGCCTGTGACCAGGTCTCTGTCGCTCCGGTGCCTATAACTTTTGATCAGTAAGGAGTTATGCGGGGCACAAAATACCGTTGGAAAGCTCTCTTAGAGCTCTACGATGGGGGTAGCACGCCTGCTCGGCTGCGTCTATTTTAGAAGCCCAAAATTGAATATTTTCATTAGTTTTAGGCTACTTTTCTTCTTTTTGCACCGTTTTTTCATCCCGGATCGTTCGTCGTGAGCCACGAAAAGGACGACACATAAGGGCTTTGTGCCCTCAACATGACGGGTGCGTTTCTACTAGTAGTAATGCATCAGATCCCATCAGAACTCCGAAGTTAAACGTGCTTGGGCGAGAGTAGTAGTAGGATGGGGGATCCCTTGGGATGTCCTCGTGTTGCACCCCATTTTGCGATTTATTTTTTTGTGCAGTTCAGGCTTGCCATGATGCTTTATCCATCACATTTCTGTTATCGAGTCCCACGGCATCTTGGGCAAGAAAATTTCGCTTCGCGTAGAGGCTGGGCTCATAAACAAAAGGCATGGGGGCTGTGACCAAGTCTCCGTTGCTCCAGTGCCCATAACTTTTGATCCGTAAGGAGTTATGCGGCACACATCATACCGTTGGAAAGCTCTCCGAGAGCTCTACGACGGGGGCAACAAGCTTGCTCGGCTGCGCCTATTTTTGAAGCCCAAAATCAAATGTTTTCATCGATTTTAGGCTACTTTTCTTCTTTTTATGCTATTTCTTCGTCACGGATCGTTCGTCGTGAGACACGAAAAGGACGATACATAAGGGCTTTGTGCCCTCGATATCACAGGTGCGATCATACCACCAGTAATACATCGAATCCCATCAGAACCCCGAAGTTAAGCGTGCTTAGGTGAGAGTAGTACTAGGATGGGTGACCCACTGGGATGTCCTCGTGTTGCAGCCCCCTTTTTGTTTTGTTTTTTTGCCCCGTTCTGGGTTGCCAAGATGTTTTATCCGTCATATTTTTATTATCGAGTCCCACGGTATCTTGGGCAAGACAATTTCGCTTCACGTAGAGGCTGGACCCGCAAACTGAGGGCGTTGGGCCTATGACCAAGTCTCCATATCCCCGTTGCCCATAACTTTTGATCCGTAAGGAGTTATGCGGCGCATAGCATACCGTTGGAAAGCTCTTTGAGAGCTCTACGACGGGTGCAGTAAGCCTACTCTGGTGCGCCTATTTTCAGAGCCCAAAATTGAATGTTTTCATTATCTTTGAGCCAGTTTTCTTCTTTTCGCGTTGTTTCTTCATCCTGTATCGTTCGTCGTGTGCCTTGAAAAGGACGACACATAAGGGCTTTGTGCTCCCATCATGACGGGTGCGATCATACCAGCACTAATGCATCGGATCCCATCAGAACTCTGAAGTTAAGCGTGCTGGGGCGGGAGTAGTACTAGGATGGGAGTCCCTCTAGGAAGTCCTCGTGTTAAATCCCCTTTTTCGTTTTGTTTTTTTACCCCATTCAGGCTTGCCAAGATGCTTTATCCGTCACATTTCTATTATCGAGTCCCACGGCATCTTGGGCAAGACTTCGCTTCGCATAGAGGTTGTGCCCGCAAACCGTGGGCGTGGGGCTTGTGACTAGGACTCCGTCACTCCGATCCCATAACTTTTTATGCTAAAGGAGTTTTGCGGCGCACAGAATACTGTTGGAACGTTCTCGGATAGCTCTATGATGGGTGTAGCACGCCTGGTCTGTTGCGCCTATTTTCGGAGCCCAAAATTGAATATATTCTTCAATTTTGTGCTATTTTTTTTTTTATCTTTTTGGGCTATTTCTTCATCGCGGATCGTTCGTCATGAGCCGCAAAAAGGACAACACATAAGGGCTTTTTGCCCTCTATATGACGGGTGCGATCATACCAGCACTAATGCATCGGATCCCAACAGAACTCCAAAGTTTAGCGTGCTTAGGCGAGAGTAGTACAAGGATGGGTGGCCCCCTGGGATGTCCTCGTGTTTTACCCCCTTTTTTCGTTTAGATTTTTTGCCCCGTTCTGGCTTACCATGATGCTTTATCTGTCACATTTCTATTATTGAGTCCCACGGCATGTTAGGCAAGACAATTTCGCTTCGCATACAGGCTAGGCCCGCAACCCCAGGGCGTGGGGCTTGAGACTAGGTATCCGTCGCTCCAGGGCCCATAACTTTTGATCCATAAAGAGTTATGCGGCGCACAGCATACCGTTGGAAAGCTCTCCGAGAGCTCTACGACAGGGGCACCAAACCTGCTCGGTTGCGCCTAATTTCATAGCCTAAAATTGAACGTTTTCATCAGTTTTGGGCTACTTTTCTTCTTTTTGCGCTATTTCTTCATCCCAGATCGTTCGTCGTGTGACGCAAAAATGAAGACACATAAGGGCTTTGTGCCCTCAACATGACGGGTGCAATCATACCACCAGTAATGCATTGGATCCTATCAGAACTCCGAAGTTAAGCGTGCTTAGGTGAGAGTAGTACTAGGATGGGTGAACCCCTGGGATGCCCTCGTATTGCACCCCCCTTTTTGTTTTGTTTTTTTGCCCCGTTCAGGCTTGCCAAGATGCTTTATCTGTTATATTTCTATTATCGAGTCCCACAGTATCTTGGGCAAGACAATTTCGCTTCCGGTAGAGATTGAACCCGCAAACACAGGGTGTTGGGCCTATGACCAGGTCTCCGTCTCTCCGGTGCCCATAACTTTTGATCCGTAAAGTGTTATGCGGTGTATAGCATACCATTACAAAGTTCTCTGAGAGCTCTACGACGGGGGCAGCAAGCCTGCTATGTTGCACCTATTTTTAGAGCCCAAAATTGAATGTTTTCATAAGTTTCGAGCCAGTTTTCTTCTTTTTGCATTGTTTCTGCATCCCGTATCGTTCGTTGTGAGCTTTGAAAAGGACAACACATAAGGGCTTTTTGCCCCCAACATGCTAGGTGCAATCATACCAGCACTAATGAATCGGATCCCATTAGAACTCTGAAGTTAAGCATGCTGGGGCGAGAGTAGTACTAGGATGGGAGACCCCTTGGGACGTTCTCGTATTGCACCCCCCTTTTCGTTTATTTTTTTGCCCCGTTCAGGCTTGCCAAGATGCTTAATCCGTTACATTATATTATCGAGTCCCACGGCATCTTGGGCAAGACAACTTCGCTTCGCGTAGAGGTTGGGCCCGCAAACCAAGGGCGTGGGGCCTGTGACTAGGTCTCCGTTACTCCAGTGCCCATAACTTTTGATCCTAAAGGGCTTATGTGGCGCACAGAATACCGTTGGAAAGCTCTTTGAGAGCTCTACGATGGGTGCAGCATGCCTAGTCGGTTGCGCCTATTTTCGGAGCCCAAAATTGAATATTTGTTTTCAGTTTTGGGCTATTTTTCTTCTTTTTGCGCTATTTCTTCGTTCCGGATCATTCATCATGAGCCGCGAAAAAGACAACACATGAGGGCTTTTTGCCCTCTACATGGCAGGTGCGATCATACCAGTACTAATGCATTGGATCCCATCAGAACTCCGAAGTTAAGCGTGCTGGGGCGGGAGTAGTACTAGGATGGGAGTCCCCATAGGAAGTCCTCGTGTTGCACCCCCCTTTTCGTTTAGTTTTTTTGCCACGTTCTGGATTACCAAGACGCTTTATCTTTCACATTTTTATTATTGAGTCCCATGGCATCTTGGGCAAGACAACTTCGATTCGCGTAGAGGCTAGGCACGTAAACCGAGGGTGTGGGGCCTGTGACCAGGTCTCCGTTGCTTCAGTGCCCATAACTTTTGATCCGTAAGGAGTTATGCGACACACAACATATCGTTGGAAAGCTCTACGAGAGCTCTACGACGGGGGCAACAAGCCTGCTCGACTGTGCCTATTTTTGGAGCCCAAAATCAAACATTTTCATCAGTTTTGGGCAACTTTTCTTCTTTTTGGACTGTTTCATCTTCCCGAATCGATCATCGTAAGTAGCGAAAAGGACAACACATAAGGGATTTGTGCCCTTAACATGATGGGTGTGATCATACCACCAGTAATGCATCAGTTCCCATCAAGACTCCGAAGTTAAGCATGCTTGGGCGAGAATAGTTCTAGGATGGGTGACCCACTAAGATGTCCTCGTGTTGCACCCTCCTTTCCGTTTTATTTTTTTGACCCGTTCAAGCTTGCCAGGATGCCTTATCCATCAATTTTCAATTATCGAGTCTTATGGTATCTTGAGAAAGACAATTTCGCTTCGCGTAAAGGCTGGACCCGCAAACTGAGGGCGTTGGGCCTATGACTAGGTCTCCGTCTCTCCGGTGCCCATAACTTTTGATCCGCAAGGAGTTAGGCGGCGCATAACATACCATTAGAAAGCTCTCTGAGAGCTCTACGACGGGGGTAGCAAGCCTGCTCTGTTGTGCCTATTTTTGGAGCCCAAAATTGAAAGTTTTCATTACTTTTGAGATAGTTTTCTTCTTTTTGCGCTATTTCTACATCCCAGATCATTCGTAGTGAGGTACGAAAAGGAGGACACATAAGGGCTTTGTGCCCTCAACATGACGGGTATGATCATACTGGCACTAATCCATTGGATCCTATCAGAACTCTGAAGTTAAGCGTGCTTCGGCGAGAGTATACTAGGATGGGAGACCCCCTGGGAAGTCCTCGTGTTGTACCCCCTTATCGTTTTGTTCTTTTGCCCCGTTCAGGCTTGCCAGTGACTAGGTCTCCGTCGCTCCGGTGCCTATAACTTTTGATCTGTAAGGAGTTATGCGGCGCATAGCATACCGTTGGAAAACTCGAATTTTGTCATCAGTTTTGGGCCACGTTTCTTCTTTTTGCACTGTTTCTTCATCCCGGATCGTTCGTCGTGAGCCGCGAACAAGACGACACATAATGGATTTGTGCCCTCAACATGACGGGTGCGATCATAGAAGCACTAATGGATCGGATCCCATCAGAACTCCGAAGTTAAGCGTGCTTGGACGAGAGTAGTACTATGATGAGAGACCCCCTGGGAAGTCCTCAAGTTGCACCCCCGTTTTCGTTTTGTTCTTTTGCACCGTTCAGGCTTGCCAAGATGCTTTATCCGTCATATTTTTATTATCGAGTCCCACGGCATCTTGGGCAAGACAACTTCACTTCGTGTAGAGGTTGGACCCAAAAATCGAGAGCGTGGGGCCTGTGACTAGGTCTTTGTCGCTCCGGTGCCCATAACTTTTGATCCATAAGGACTTATACGGCGCACAGCATACCGTTGGAAAACTCTCCAAGAGTTTTGCGACGGGGGTAACAAGCCTACTTGGCTGCACGTATTTTTAGAGCCCAAAATCGAACGTTTTCATCAGTTTCGGGTCACTTTTCTTCTTATTGCGCTGTTTTTTCCTCCCGGATCGTTCGTCGTGAGCAGCAAAAAGGACGACACATAAAGGCTTTGTGCCCTAAACATGATTGGTGCGATCATACCTACACTAATGCATCGGATCCCATCAGAACTCTGAACTTAAGCGTGCTTGGGCGAGAGTAATAGTAGGAAGGGTGACCCCCTGGGATGTCCTCATGTTGCACCCCACTTTTCGTTTTGTTTTTTTGCCCCGTTCAAGCTTGCCAAGATGCTTTATCCATCACTTTTTTATTATCGAGACCCACGGTATCTTGGGCAAGACAATTTCACTTCGCGTAGAGGCTGGGCCGGTAAACTGAGGGCGTGGGGCCTGTAGACAGGTCTCCATCTCTCCGGTGCCCATAACTTTTGATCTGTAAGGAGTTATGTGGTGTATAGCATACTGTTGGAATGCTCTCTTAGAGCTTTACGACAGGGGTAGCAAGCCTGCTCAGCTACGCATGTTTTTGGAGCCCAAAATCGAACGTTTTCATTAGTTTCGTGCTACTTTTATTCTTTTTGCGCTGTTTCTTCAACCCGGATCATTCGACGTCAGTCGCGAAAAGGACAACACATGCGAGCTTAGTGCCTTCAACATGGCGGGTATGATCATACCAGCACTAATACATCGGATCCCATCAAAACTCCAAAGTTAAGTGTGCTTAGGCAAAAGTAGAACTAGGATGGGAGACCCCATGGGAAGTCCTCGTGTTGCACCCCCTTTTCGTTTAGTTTTTTTGCCCCATTCAGGCTTGCCAAGATGCTTTATCCGTCACATTTCTATTATCAAGTCCCACGACATCTTGGGCAAGACAACTTTGCTTCGCGTAGAGACTAGGCCAGCAAACCGAGGGCGTGGGACCTGTGAATAGGTCTCTGTCGCTTCGGTGCCCATAACTTTTGATCCGTATGTAGTTATGCAATGCATAGCATACCGTTGGAAAGCTCTCTCAGGGCTCTACGATGAAGGTAGCAAGCCTGCTCTTCTGCACCTATTTTCAGAGCCTAAAATTGAACGTTTTCATTAGTTTCGTGCTACTTTTTTTCTTTTAGCACTGTTGTTTCATCCCAGATCGTTCGTTGTGAGCCGCGAAAAGGACAACACATACGGGCTTTGTGCCCTCAACTTGACGGGTGTGATCATACCAGCATTAATGCATCGGATCCCATCAGAACTCCAAAGTTAAGCGTGCTTGGGTGAGAGTAGTACTAGGATAGGTGACCCCTTGGGATGTCCTCGTGTTGCACCCCTCTTTTTGATTTGTTTTTTTGCGCCGTTCAGGCTTGCCAAGATGTTTTATCCATCTCATTTCTATTATCGACTCCCACGGCATCTTGGGCAAGACAACTTCGCTTCGCGTAGAGACTGGGCCCGCAAACCGAGGGCGTGGGGCCTATGACTAGGCTTCCGTCGCTTCGGTGCCCATAACTTTTGATCCGTAAGGAGTTATGCGGTGCATAGCATACCGTTGGAAAGCTTTCTGAGAGGTCTACGACGGGGGTAGCAAGCCTGTTTGCTGCGCCTATTTTTGGAGCCTAAAATTGAACGTTTTCATTAGTTTTAGGCTACTTTTCTTCTTTTAGCGCTGTTTCTTCATCACGGATCATTTGTCGTGAGTCGCGAAAAGGACAAAACATACAGGGTTTGTACCCTCAATATGACAAATACGACCATACCAGCGCCAATGCATCGGATCCCATTAGAACTCCGAAGTTAAGCGTGCTTGGGCGTGAGTAGTACTAGGATAGGAGACTCCCTAGGAAGTCCTCGTGTTGCAGCCCCCTTTTCTTTTTGTTTTTTTGCCCCGTTCATGCTTGCCAAGATGCTTTATCCATCACATTTCTATTATTGAGTACCACGGCATCTTAGGCAAGACAATTTCGCTTCGCGTAGAGGCTTGGCCCTCAAACCGACGGCGTTGGACATGTGACTAGGTCTCCATCGCTCCGGTGCCAATAACTTTTTATCCATATGGAGTTATGCGGCACACAACATACCGTTGGAAAGCTCTCCAAGATTACTACAACGGGGGCAGTAAGCTTGGTCGGTTGCGCCTATTTTTGGAGCCCAAAATTGAATATTTTCATAAGTTTTGGGCTACTTTTCTTCTTTTTGCACTGTTTTTTCATCCCGGATCGTTCGTCGTGAGCCATGAAAAAGACAACGCGTAAGGGCTTCGTGCCCTCAACATGATGGGTACGATCATACTAGCACAAATGCATCGTATCCCATCAGAACTCCAAAGTTAAGCGTGCTTGGCCGAGAGTAGTACTAGGATGGGTGACCCCCTAGGATGTCCTCGTGTTGCACCCCCCTTTTTGTTTTAATTTTTTTCCTCGTTCGGGCTTGCCAAGATGCTTTATCCGTCACATTTCCATTATCGAGTCCCATAGTATCTTGGACAAGACAACATCGTTTCGCGTAGAGGCTGGGCCTGCAAACCGAAGGCGTGGGGCCTCTGATCATGTCTCCGTCTCTCCGGTGCCAATAACTTTTGATCATAAAAGAGTTATACGGTGCATAGTCTACCGTTGGAAAGCTCTCTGAGTGCACTACGACAGGGGCAACAAGTCTGCTTCACTGCGCCTGTTTTTGGAGCCCAAAATCGATCGTTTTCATTAGTTTCAGGCCACTTTTCTACTTTTTGCATTGTTTCTTCATCCCAGATCGTTTGTCGTGAGCCGCGAAAAGGACGAAACATAAGGGCTTTGTTCCCTCAACATGATGGGTGGAATCATACCAACACTAATGCATCGGATCTGATCAGAACTCTAAAGTTAAGCGTGCTTGGGCAAGAGTAGTACTAGGATGAGAGACCCCTTAGTAAGTCCTCGTGTTGTACCCCCCTTTTTGTTTTTTTTTGCCCCGTTCAGGCTTGCCAAGATGCTTTATCCGTCACATTTCTATTATCGAGTCCCACGGCATCTTGGCAAGGTAACTTCACTTCGCGTATAGGCTGAGCCCGCAAACCGAGGTAGTGGGGCATGTGACTAGGTCTATGTCGCTCCGGTGCCCATAACTTTTGATCCGTAAGGAGTTATGTGGCGCACAACATACCGTTGGAAAGCTCTCCGATAGCTCTACGACGGGGGTAGCAAGCCTGGTCGGGTGCGCTAGTTTTCGGAAACTAAAATTGAATGTTTTCAGCAGTTTCGGGCCACTTTTCATCTTTTTTCGATGTTTCTTCGTCCCGGATCGTTTGTCGTGAGCCATGAAAATGACAACGCATAAGGGATTTGTGCCTTCAACATGACGGGTGCGATCATAAAAGCACCAATGCATCGGATCCCATCAGAACTCCGAAGTTAAGCATGCTTGGACGAGAGTAGTACTAGGATGGGAGACCCCTTGGGAAGTTATCGTGTTGCACCCCCTTTTCGTTTGGTTTTTTTGCCCCGTTCAGGCTTGCCAAGATGCCTTATCCGTCACATTTCTATTATCGAGTCCCATTGTATCTTGGGCTAGACAACTTCGCTTCGCGTAGAAGTTGGGCCCGCAAACCGAGGGCGTGGCTCTGTGACTAGGTCTCCCTCGCTCCGGTGCCCAAAACTTTTGACCCGTAAGGAGTTATGCGGCGCATAGCATACTGTTGGAAAGCACTCCGAGAGCTCTACGATTGGGCAGCAAGCCAGCTGTGGCTGCCCAAATTTTTTAGGCCCAAAATCGATCGTTTTTATCAGTTTAAGGCTACTTTTCTTCTTTCTGCGCTATTTCTTCGTCCCGGATCGTTCGTCATAAGCGGCAAAAAGGACGACAGATAAGGCCTTTGTACCTTCAACATGACGGGTGCAATCATACTAGCAGTAATACCTCGGATCCTATCAGAACTCCGAAGTTAAGCATGCTTGCGCGAGAGTAGAAGTAGGATGGGTAACCCCCCGGGATGTCCTCGTGTTGCAACCCACTTTTCGTTTTGTTTTTTTACCTTGTTCAAGCTTGCCAAGATACTTTATCCGTCACATTTCTATTATCGAGTCCCACAACATCTTGGGCAAGACAATTTCGCTTCGCGTAGAGGCTGTGCCCGCAGGCCGAGGTCGTGCGGCCTGTGACTAGGTCTCTGTCGCTCCGGTACCCATAACTTTTGATCCGTATAGAGTTATGCGGTGCAAAGCATACCGTTGGAAAGCTCTACGAGAGCATTACGATGGGGAAAGCAAGCCTAGTCGATTTTGCCTATTTTTGGAGCCTAAAATTGAATATTTTCATCATTTTGGGGCCATTTTTCTTCTTTTTGCGCTGTTTCTTTATACCAAATCGTTCGTCGTGAGCCGTGAAAAGGAGAACACATAAGGGCTTTGTGCCCTCAACATGACGGGTACAATCATACCAGCACTAATACATCGGATCCCATCAGAACTCCAAAGTGAAGCGTGTTTGGGCGAGAGTAGTACTAGGATAGGAGACCCCCTGGGAAGTCCTTGTGTTGCATCCCTCTTTTCATTTTTTTTTGCCTCGTTCAGGCTTGCCAAGATACTGTATCCGTCACATTTCTATTATCGAGTCCCACGGTATCTTGGGCAAGGAAACTTTACTTCGCGTAGAGGCTGAGCCCGCAAACTGAGGGAGTGGGCCCTGTGACTAGGTCTCCGTTGCTCCGGTGCCCATAACTTTTGATCCGTAAGGAGTTATGCGGCGCACATCATACTGTTGGAAAGCTCTCTGAGGCCTCGACGAGGAGGGCAGCAAGCCAACTTTGCTGCGCCAATTTTTTAGGCCTAAAATCGATCGTTTTCAACTGTTTCAGGCTACTTTTCTTCTTTACTATTTCTTCGTCCCTGATCGTTCATCATGAGCGGCAAAAAGGATGACACATATGGGCTTTGTGCCCTCAACATGATGGGTGCGATCATACCAGCAGTAATACCTCGGATCCTATCAGAACTCCGAAGTTAAGCGTGCTTGGGCAAGAGTAGTAGTAGGATGGGTGACCCCTTGGGATGTCCTCGTGTTGCAACCCACTTCTTGTTTTGTTTTTATACCCCGTTCAGGCTTGCCAAGATGGTTTATCCGTCACATTTCTATTATCGAGACCCACGGTGTCTTGGGCAAGACAATTTTGCTTCATGTAGAGGCTGGGCCCGCAAGCCGAGGTCATGGTGTGACTAGGTCTCCGTGCGCTCTTGTGCCCATAACTTTTGATCCGTATGGAGTTATGCGGCGCACAGCATACCGTTGGAAAGCTCTACGATGGAGAAAGCAAGCCTGGTCAATTTTGCCTATTTTTAGAGCCCAAAATTGAATGTTTTCATCAGTTTTGGGCCACTTTTCTTCTTCTTGCGCTATTTCTTCATCCCAAATCGTTCGTCGTGAGCCATGAAAAGGAGAACACATAAGGGCTTTGTGCCCTCAACATGACGGGTGTAATCATACCAGCACTAATGCATCAGATCCCATAAGAACTCCAAAGTTAAGCGTGCTTGGGCGAGAGTAGTACTAGGATGGGTGACCCCGAAGGATGTCCTCGTGTTGCACCCCCCTTTTCGTTTTGTTTTTCTGCCCTATTCAGGCTTGCCAAGATGCTTTATTTGTCATATTATCATTATCGAGTCCCACGGCATCTTGGGCAAGACAACTTCGCTTCGCGTAGAGGTTGGGCCCGCAAACCGAGGGCGTGAGGCATGTGACCAGGTCTCCGTCTCACCGGTGCCCTTAACTTTTGATCTGTAAGGAGTTATGCGGCGCATAGCGTACCGTTGTAAAGCTCTCTAAGAGCTCTACGACAAGGGCAGCAAGCGTGCTCTGCCGCGCCTATTTTCGGAATCCAAAATCGAACATTTTAATTAGTTTCGGGCCACTTTTATCCTTTTGGCGCTGTTTCTTCATCTCGGATCGTTCATAGTGAGCCGTGAAAAAGACAACACATATGGGCTTTGTGCCCTCAACAAGATGGGTGCGATCATACCAGCACTAAATCATCGGATCCTATCAGAACTCTGAAGTTAAGCGTGCTTGGGCTAGAGTAGTACTAGGATGGGAGACCCCTTGGGAAGTCCTCGTGTTGCACCCCCTTTTTCGTTTTATTTTTTTGCCCTGTTTGGCTTGCCCAGATGCTTTATTTGTCACATTTCTATTATCGAGTCCCACGGTATCTTGGGCAAGACAACTTCGCTTTGTGTAGAGGCTGAGCAAGCAAACCGAGGGCTTGGGGACTGTGATTAGGTCTCCATCGCTCCGGTGCCCATAACTTTTGAACTGTAAGGAGTTATGCGGCGCACATCATACTGTTGGAAAGCTCTTCGAGAGCTCTACGACGGGGGCAGCAAGCCCGCTCCACTGCACCTAGTTTCGGAGCCTAAAATTGAACGTTTTCATCAATTTTGGGCTATTTTTCTTTTTTTTGTATTGTTTCTTCATCCCAGATCGTTTGTCGTGAGCGGCGAAAAGGAAGACGCATATGGGCTTTATTCCCCTATCATGGTGGGTGCAATCATACCAGCAGTAATGCATCAGATCCTATCAAAACTCCAAGCGTGTTTGGGCGAGAGTAGTAATAGGATAGGTGACCCCTGGGATGTCCTCGTGTTGCATCCCACTTTTAGTTTTGTTTTTTTGCCCTGTTCACGCTTGCCAAGATACTTTATCCGTCACATTTATGTTATCGAGTCCCACGGCATCTTGGGCAAAACAACTTCACTTTGTGTAGAGTCTGGGCCTGCAAACCGAGGGCATGGGGCCTGTGACCAGCTCTCCGTCTCTTCGGTGCCCATAACTTTTCATCCGTAAGGAGTTATACGGCGAATAGCATACCGTTAGAAAGCTCACTGAGAGCTCTATGACGGGGGCATCGAGCCTACTCAGCTGCGCCTATTTTTGGAGCCTAAAATCAAACCATTTCATTAGTTTCAGGCCACTTTTCTTCTTTTTGCGCTGTTTCTTCATCCCGGATTGTTCGTCGTGAGCCGCGAAAAGGGCAACACATGCGGGCTTTGTGCCCTCAACATGACGAGTATGATCATACCAACACTAATGCATTGGATCCCATATGAACTCCGAAGTTTAGTGTGCTTGGGCGAGAGTAGTACTAGGATGGGTGACCCCCCGGGATGTCCTAATGTTACACCCCCCTTTTTATTTTTTTTTCCCCGTTCAGGCATGCCAAGATGCTTTATCTGTCACATTTCCATTATGGAGTCCCACGGCATCTTGGGCAAGACAACTTTGCTTCGCGTAGAGGCTGGGCTCGAAAACCGTGGGCGTGGGGCTTGTGATCATGTTTTCGCCGCTCCGGTGCCCATAACTTTTGATCCGTAAGGAGTTATGCACACAGCATATCGTTCGTAAGCTCTCCTAGAGCTCTACGACAAAGGTAGCAAGCCTGGTCGGTTGCGCTAGTTTTTGGAGCCCAAAATTGAATGTTTTCATCAATTTTGGGCCACTTTCTTCTTTTTTCGTTGTTTCTTCGTCCCGGATAGTTCGTCGTAAGCCGCGAAAAGGACAACACATACGGGCTTTGTGCCCTCAACATGACGAGTGCGATCATACCAGCACTAATGCATCAGATCCCATCAAAACTCCAAAGTTAAGCATGCTTGGGCCATAGTAGTACTTGGGTAGGTGACCCCGTAGGATGTCCTCATGTTGCACCTGTAAGAATCTTTCTTTTAGAGTTATGGAATCATATAGATTAAAACCAAGAGGAATCCATGGCTAGAATTTCAAAAATTTCTATAACAAAGTCTATATTCATCCAAAAACTCTACTATTGATTTCATGTGGTTAACATATGGTAAGCATATATTCAAGCATATATCTATATAATAAAGAGGTAGATTTAGATATACCTCTTGTAGATCTTGCAAAGATGATAATGATGATGATGAACAAGCTTTGACAAGTCCTCCCACAAATGCAAGAGCTCTAGGTTGTCCACACAAGCTTGAATGAGTTCCTTAATCACCAAAGGTTTTATGCTAGTCTTATTTGGGATGTTTTTAAGCTAGAATAAGAGTTTTTCTGAAAAATTGAAACCTCTTCTTGGGCTACTCATGCAATGGACGAAAATTGCACAATAAAAAGAGAAGACAAAATTGTTCTTCTCAATGCATTGTGTTTTTCTATGCATGCCTTGTGTAATGTGTTCCTTGTTTTATGCATTGTATGTAGTGTATTTAGAAGACAACAATTGCACTTCTCAATGCATCAAAACATGCGCTTTGTCTTCTTTTATCTTAACCATTGATTTCGAAAATAATGGTTAACTTGATGATTTGGAACAATCTTAGCCATCTATTTGGCATCTTCATTTTTCAAGACTAATATGTATATATACATATCATATACATGTATATATACTTTATTAATCTTGTATTTGTACATTTAATTTAATCTAATCATTATTAGTTTAAATTAAGGAAACTAACTTTCCGTATTTGTACTTTTGTCCCAACACTTATAAATAATTACACATTCGGCCCATTACTACTTAATGGCCGAGCATTGCCAACGTTAACACTTTAACGTTCCAAAACCAAATTCAAGCTTATCCGAAACTCATTCAATTATGCTTTATTGTGTGTGACTCTCTAGATTCACCGCCATATAGCAAAGAGGGAACATTAACCGCCTCTAATATATTTTTGGGAATATCTCAGCCATTCCCAAAATACACTCACGTTCTAGAGTGACGTCTAGCAACGTATCAAGACAATTTATATAGCAATGAAGTCAAACAAGTGAATCTATTTATAGTCGCGAATAATCGTACATTTTAATCCTTCTATTAATACGTCCCGATCGAGCAAAGACCATGAAAAGATTAAGTCTATAAACTCGATAATGATGCAAACATCCAATAGGGTAGAATGAGAGATGACATTCATGGAAACATTTTTCCATCATCCATGCCTTGGCCAAGGACTTCCTCATTGTACAACCGAAATTAGATTGCATAGGACATCACCTCACACCGGAGGTTAATAGATCCTTTCTCGACAATTACCTGTCAACCACTATACTAGAAAGATAATATGCAAGAGGTCGTAACTTATCTTGACAAGTCAAAGACAAGTGTTGTCCAAGTGCTAATATTAAATTCCAATATATGTTACAGCCGTAATTTCTCAAGTCTAAGGATTACATGTACATTCACAACGAATAACAAACTATTAATCCGAAGTCATGTAGTTTGTTACTCATGTCACATTCAATGATCTATTCTACAAATAATCATTCATGTGATTGTTAATTGCATCATATGTTGTTATGGCTCATAGCTCACCATCCTTTACCATTAATATCTAATATCAATCAAAGGTAACAATTCACGTGATAGTCCATAATAGATTATTCTAGTCCCGGTCAAATAATCTAAGGACTACGAATAATTTTAGATATTCTATATACGCAAGAAACATGCCAAGATATTCCAACGCATTTTGAAATATATTTCTTTTACAAGAATATCAGGGGACACATTCATATAATATAAAAGCGGAGAATACGAACATCCATAAACTGCCATTGATAAATATACAAGTTTACATAAAATGCCAAAAAATAGGTCATCTAACCACATAGCATTAGGGCATATCGCTAACAATCTCCCACTTGCACAAATGTAGTATTACAAAAGGCTAACGCATCATACTATGGTATCACATACCCATCTTCTCAAGATGACGATCCAGCTGTGACTGACTCAAAGCTTTCGTGAGTGGGTCAGCTACATTATCTAGGGTTGGAACTTTCTGCAAGCTTATATCTTTTCGAGCAACAATCTCTCGAATGATATGAAACCTCATTTCAATATGTTTGGATTTTTAGTGAGATCTCGGTTCCTTGGCTTGTGCAATCGCCCCATTGTTATCACAATACAAAGGTATCGACATTTCAATGGACGGAACAACTTCAAGCTCTTTTAAGAATTTCTTCATCCAAACTGCTTCTTTTGCAGCATCACATGCAGCAATGTACTCGGCTTCAGTAGTGGAATCAGCAGTCACAGGTTGTTTGGAACTCTTCCAACTGACCGCTCCTCCATTACATACAAAAATGAATCCTGATGTAGACTTTCTATCATCTCTATCAGATTGAAAATCTGAATCAGTGTATCCTTCAATACGGAGTTCACCACCTCCGTAGATTAAAACTAAATCCTTAGTTCTTCTCAAGTACTTAAGGATGTGTTTTACAGCTATCCAGTGACCATCACCTAGATCAGACTGATATCTGCTCGTAACACTTACTGCATAAGCAAGATCAAGTCGTGTACATAGCATGGCATACATGAGACTACCTATGGCAGAAGCATATGGTATTCTTTCCATGCGTTGTCATTCTTCATCGGTTTTAGGAGACATTTCTTTAGAGAGATGCACATCGTGCCTCATAGGCAAGAGACCTTTCTTAGAACCCTCCATCTTGAATTTCTTCAAGATCCTTTCGATGTACATGCTTTGGGATAAACCAATTAATCTTTTCGTTCTATCCCTATAGACATGAATTCCTAAGATATAAGTGGATTCTCCCAAATCTTTCATGGAGAATTTATTGCTCAACCAAACCTTTGTGGACATCATATGACCTGTGTCATTTCCCATGATCAGTATATCGTCTACATACAAGATGAGGAAAGTGATCGCACTCCCACTAACCTTCTTGTAAACACAGGGTTCATCATCATTTCTAATGAAACCAAACTCCTTGATTTCATCATTAAATCTGATGTTCCAAGATCGGGAAGCTTGTTTGAGACCATAAATTGATCTCTTAAGCTTGCATACTTTATGATGTTTGGATTCAAAACCGACAGGTTGTTCCATATAGATATCTTCCTCAAGATATCCATTAAGAAACGCGGTTTTAACATCCATTTGTCATATATCATAATCATAGTATGCGGCAATTGCAAGCATTATGCGAATAGACTTCAGCATAGCAACCGGTGAAAAAGTCTCATCATAATCAACACCTTGTTTCTGACGATAACCTTTTGCAACGAGTCTAGCTTTAAAAGTTTCAACTTTTTCATCTGCTCCTAGTTTTCTCTTGAAGACCCATTTGCAACCAATAGGTACGATACTTTCAGGTATGTCTACCAAGGTCCAAACATCGTTAGAGTACATAGAGTCTATTTCAACTTGCATTGCCTGTTTCCATTTCTCGGAATCGATATCATGTATCGCTTCCTCATAAGTAGCAGGATCATCAGTTTGATCGTTATCCCCAACAATAAACAATTTTTGCACTTCCTCAAGAAGATATCCATATCTTTTAGGATGATGGGATATCCTACTAGACGTACGAGGAATCTGTGTTGTGACTTGTTCTAGACTGTCTTGAACAGTTTCAAAATCTTGATTTGGGTCATTTTGTGGTTCAGAGGACGATTCCTCTATTTCTACTTTTCTTCCTAAGCCACCTTCTTGAATAAACTCTTTTTCAAGAAAGATAGCATCACGGCTGATCAAAATCCTTTGATCACTAGGAAAATAGAAATAATATCCTTTAGTTTCCTTAGGATATCCCACAAAACGACCTTTATCAGATCTAGTTTCCAATTTGTCCGTCTTGAGTTTTTTAACAAACGCGGGACAGCCCCAAATCTTAATGTGATTAAGACTTAGTTTCCTACCAACCTATAACTCATACAGTGTAGTAGGAACAACTTTAGATGGTACTTTGTTCAATAGATAAATGGTCGTAAGAAGTGCATAACCCCACAATGAAATAGGGAGATTCGTGTAACTGATCATAGATCGTACCATATCTATTAATGTACGATTCCTACGTTCAGATATCCCATTTAATTATGGTGTAGCTGGTGGCGTTGTTTGTGAGGTAATACCAGTCTCTTTGAGATAATCAAGAAACTCGGTACTCAAGTATTCACCTCCATGATCTGATCGTAGAGTTTTGATTCTTTTTCCCAATTGGTTTTCTACTTCAGCCTTAAACTCTTTGAATTTTTCAAAAGCTTCAGACTTATACTTCAACAAGTATACATAACCATATCGTGAATAATCATCCGTAAAAGTTATGAAGTAGTAATAACCAACGCGAGCCATTTCCCTAAACGGTCCACAAACATCACTATGTATTAATCCTAACAATTTTGTAGCTCGTATACCTTGTCCAATAAAAGGTGACTTGGTCATCTTACCAAGAATGCAAGATTCGCATGTAGGGTTGGGTTCATATCCCAATGAACTAATGAGTTCATTTTGAACCATCCATGCCAATCTTTTATCATTGATATGACCAAGCCTTAAGTGCCATAATTGTCTTGGATTAATTTGGTTATCTCGATGACGCTTTCCTTTTGAAGTAGTAGTTGATGTAGATGTAACATTTATGCTATGACGTGTATCTAAATGATAAAGACCGTTTACCAAAAAAGCCTTGCCAACATATTCATTACTATAACGAATATTACAGCAATTGTTTACAAATGAAAATTCATAATTTTCCGATGCAAGCTTAGGAATAGACATGATATTCCTAATTGCATTTGGTACATACAAAACATCTTTAAGATTTAATACATGTCCAGTGGGCATATGCACATCAAAACTACCCCTGGCTAAAGCTGCAACATTTGCCTCGTTGCCAACCTTCAAATTGACTTCACGCTTCCGAAGCGAACTCCGATCACTTAGATTCTGTTCAGAGACACAAATGTGAGAAGTTGCACCAGAATCTAAAATCCACGAAGTATTATGATGACCAATTGACAAATTAGTCTCAATCACAAACATAAAAGAAATATTACATTTATCAGCAGCTACCTTAGCCTTTTGTTCCTTCAACTCCTGAAGGTATAAAGGATAGTTTCTTTTCCAGTGGTCATCTTTTTGACAATGAAAACAAACACCCTTAGGTGCTTTCATCTTCCCCTTTGCTTTAGCCACACCACCCGAAGCTTTAGGAGTCGAGCCTTTCTTCTTGTTGTTGTTGTTCTTCTTCTTCTTTGGCTTGGTGCCAGAAGTAGAAGCAACCGCAAGAACATGCTCCTTTCCTTTACCTTTCATTTGACCTTGTACAGTGGTCAACATATTTAGTAACTCAGGCAAGGAACACTCAAGCTTGTTCATGTGAAAGTTTATGGTGAATGGGTTGAATGATGGTGGCAGAGATTGTAGAATTAAGTCAGTCCGGAGTTGATAGTCCATTGTGAAGTCAAACGCCTCAAGCTGAGTAATCAAATTAATCATCCTGAGGGTGTGTTTGTTCACATCTGAACCTTCATCCATACGAGCCCTGAATAATTCTTTAGATATCTCGTATCTAACAGTACGACTCTGTTCACCATATAGCTCTTGCAAGTTCCGAATCATGCTTGCGGCATCAGGAATCTTATCATGATGACGCTACAACTCATTATTCATCGATGCAAGTATGTAACTCTTAGCACGTAAATCATGTTCAACCCATTGATCATAAGTTTCACGTTCAGCCTCAGTGGCTGTCTCAGGCAGATTAGCTGGAGGGGCATTGTCCAAAACATACTCAATCTTTTCCATACGTAGAAAGATTCTAAGGTTGCGTGCCCAATCATTCAAATTCGGTCCAGTTAAGCAATTTTTATTGAGGATACGGGCTAAGGGGTTCATAATTGAAGCCATGATACAAACTGCAGAAAAGTAAAATAATGCAGAAAGTAAGATTGCAAGTAATGTAAACAAGTAAAACTATTTAATTTGGACTTCAATTAAATAGTACCTCCCACTAATTTTATCGGATCTCACACTCCCTAAATGAGAAATGTGAATCTAATAAAGAATCCTTAGTAGGATGACCAAATTCTCTTAAGTCTAATATCTCTCAACTTTCGTGCATTATTGAAATATTACTTTAAGAGTGTGATCAAATTCTCTATATCATCATATAGGACTTGGTCAATTTTTAGCCCCTAAATCACATTAATCTCAGCTTTGGTGCATTATTGATCTAGTGATCTAGTTAGATTAAGCCCACCATCTAAGTGAATGCGACAAGTTGAATCCTATGACCTCAACTTTAGTGTATTCTTGGCACATATGATTTTGGAGCATTACAACATCTCTATGTGAACTAGGCATACAAATGACTTATCATGAACTATATCTTTCTACCTTTGGGTTAGACAAGCTATATTCATTGTAAGCCATTATAGTCCTAGGATGGTGGAGGGCTACGATAAAACTCATTTTACCGTTTTACAATCTAATCTTAGTTTGCACATAGGGAGCTTTTGATTTTAAAGATCTCAGTTATGCATACAAGTCTATTTAAAAACCAATATCACATATATGCAATTAAACAAGCATATACGCATCAAAATAATGTAAGGTGGATCATGGACTTAGTGTAATAAAACCAAGCCTAGAGAAACCAAATAAGCACATCATGAATGTCTTCAATGGCCTTGACTTATTGGTTTCACTTTCATTTGAAAAGCCTCCAACTCCTTGAAAGTCTTCAACTCCTTTGCAAAACTAAATAGTAGATTACATCAATATGTCTCACTACAACAAGCTCTCTATTGCAAAAATAATAAAGTAAGACTTATGCCTCATTTACAAGACAATGAATGAATGAATAATTATTACAAAACCATCTAATAAATTACAACCATTCTTTATCCACTAAGCTAAGTCCATGATCCCACCATCAATAACCATTCATCACAAATTCATAAAGTATTGAATATGCATCAAATACATACATTCAAGAAAACTAAATGAACACTTTGCAACAAGTTTCATATCTTGATCTTGTAACATCTCATGTTAAACAACACACAAAAACACTCAATAAAAACCAACTTTTAGTACATCCATGTTGAACAAGGCCCAATGAAAATCCTTTGTTAATTTCATGGCCCAATTTGAGTTCTTAGGCTTATATTAATATGATCTAATCTTATTAGACTTAAGCCCACTGATTTTAGGCACATTGGGCTTAAACAAAATCCAATCAATTAGCCATGACTTTTAATTTATGACCCATCATAAATTTGCTGCACATGTACCAACTGTTTTGACTTGTTTAACCTATCTACAGTTCTCAAAAAATTCTAAAATTTTGTACAGAGAAATTTCATCGAGTGTAGATAGTTTTAGAATCAAACGGAACTCAATTTGGAGTTAAATTCACTGAGTTATGCCTCTTACAACACAACTGCGCAAACTGTCCAGATTTGCACGAGAATCAGTGAACCTACTGAAATGGTTCTAAATGAGACCCTTAGCCACGAAATTAGGAGATGCATATTAGAGGATGAAATGTTCTACTATCTCTATAGCATAACATAACCAAAAATTAGCCCCAAACAACAATATTTGATGTGTCAAAACAGCCACGCAAAATAAGTGCGCAGAAAACTTGCAAAGTTGCTGAAAACATTTTTCTTGTTCCTTTTGTGCTCAAGACTCTAGAAACTTTGAGCAAACACATATGTAATCACATGAATCATCAAGACTAGCTCTGATACCACTTGAAATAATCTTTCTTTTAGAGTTATGGAATCATATAGATTAAAACCAAGAGGAATCCATGGCTAGAATTTCAAAAATTTCTATAACAAAGTCTATATTCATCCAAAAACTCTACTCTTGATTTCATGTGGTTAACATATGGTAAGCATATATTCAAGCATATATCTATATAGTAAAGAGGTAGATTTAGATATACCTCTTGTAGATCTTGCAAAGATGATAATGATGATGATGAACAAGCTTTGACAAGTCCTCCCACAAATGCAAGAGCTCTAGGTTGTCCACACAAGCTTGAATGAGTTCCTTAATCACCAAAGGTTTTATGCTAGTCTTCTTTGGGATGTTTTTAAGCTAGAATAAGAGTTTTTTTCTGAAAAATTGAAACCTCTTCTTGGGCTTCTCATGCAATGGACGAAAATTGCACAATAAAAAGAGAAGACAAAATTGTTCATCTCAATGTATTATGTTTTACTATGCATGCCTTGTGTAATGTGTTCCTTGTTTTATGCATTGTATGTAGTGTATTTAGAAGACAACAATTGCACTTCTCAATGCATCAAAATATGTGATTTGTCTTCTTTTATCTTAACCATTGATTTCAAAAATAATGGTCAACTTGATGATTTGGAACAATCTTAGCCATCTATTTGGCATCTTCATCTTTCAAGACTAATATGGATATATACATATCATATACATGTATATATACTTTATTAATCTTGTATTTGTACATTTAATTTAATCTAATCATTATTAGTTTAAATTAAGGAAACTAACTTTCCGTATTTGTACTTTTGTTCCAACACTTATAAATAATTACACATTCTGGCCATTACTACTTAATGACCGAGCATTGCCAACGTTAACACTTTAACGTTCCAAAACCAAATTCAAGTTTATCCGAAACTCATTCAATTACGCTTTATTGTGTGTGACTCTCTAGATTCACCACCATATAGCAATGAGGGAACATTAAATGACTTTAATATATTTTTGGGAATATCTCCGCCATTCCCAAAATACCCTCCCGTTTTAGTGTGACGTGTAGCAACGTATCAAGATACTTTATATAGCAATGAAGTCAAACAGGTGAATCTATCTATAGTCGCGAATAATCGTACAGTTTAATCCTTCTATTAATACGTCCCGATCGAGCAAAGACCATGAAAAGATTAAGTCTATAAACTCGATAACGATGCAAACATCTAATAGGGTAGAATGAGAGATGACATTCATAGAAACATTTTTCCATCATCCATGCCTTGGCCAAGGACTTCCTCATTGTACAACCAAAATTAGATTGCATAGGACGTCACCTCACACCGGAGGTTAATAGATCCTTTCTCGACAATTACCTGTCAACCACTATACTAGAAAGATAATATGCAAGAGGTCGTAACTTATCTTGACAAGTCAAAGACAAGTGTTGTCCAAGTGCTAATATTAAATTCCAATATATGTTACAGCCGTAATTTCTCAAGTCTAAGGATTACATGTACATTCACAACGAATAACAAACTATTAATCTGAAGTCATGTAGTTTGTTACTCATGTCACATTCAATGATCTATTCTACTAATAATCATTCACGTGATTGTTAATTGCATCATATGTTGTTATGGCTCATGGCTCACCATCCTTTACCATTAATATCTAATATCAATCAAAGGTAACAATTCACGTGATAGTCCATAATAGATTATTCTAGTCCCGGTCAAATAATCTAAGGACTACGAATAATTTTAGATATTCTATATACGCAAGAAACATGCCAAGATATTCCAACGCATTTTGAAATATATTTCTTTTACAAGAATATTAGGGGACACATTCATATAATATAAAAGTGGAGAATACGAACATCCATAAACTGCCATTGATAAATATACAAGTTTACATAAAATGCCAAAAAATAGGTCATCTAACCACATAGCATTAGGGCATATCGCTAACAGCACCCCCCTTTTCGTATTGTTTTTTTGCCCCATTCAGGCTTGCCAAGATGTTTTATCTATCACATTTCCATTATCGAGTCCCACGGTATCTTGGGCAAAATGACTTCACTTCGCGTAGAGGTTGGGCCCACAAGTCGAGGGCATGGGGCCTGTGACCAAGTCTCTGTCTCTCCGGTGCCCAAAAGTTTGATCGGTAAGGAGTTATGCGGCGCAAGCACACAATTGGAAAGCTCTCTAAGAGCTCTACAACAGGGGCAGCAAGGCTGCTTTGAAACGCCTTTTTTCGGAGCCCAAAATTGAATGTTTTCATTAGTTTTGGGCCACTTTTCATTTTTTTGCGGTGTTTCATCATCACGGATCGTTCGTCGTGAGCAGCGAAAAGGACAACACATATGGGCTTTGTGCGCTCAACTTGACGGGTGCGATCATACTAGCACTAATGCATCGGATCCCATCAGAACTCCGAAGTTAAGCGTGCTTGGGTAAGAGTAGTACTTGGATGGGAGACCCCCTGGGAAGTCCTCCTGTTACACCCCCCTTTTTGTTTTGTTTTTTTGCCCCGTTCAAGCTTGCCAAGATACTTTATCCGTCATATTTCTATTATCGAGTACCACGGCATCTTAGGCAAGATAACTTCGCTTCGCGCAGAGGCTGGGCCCGCAAACCGAGGGCGTAGGGCCTATGACTAGGTCTCCGTCGCTCCGGTGCCCGTAATTTTTGATCTTTATGGAGTTATGCAGCGCACAACAAACCGTTGGAAAGCTCTCCGAGAGTACTACGATAGGAGAAGCAAGCCTGGTCGATCGCACAAAATTGAATATTTTCATGAGTTTCGGGCCACTTTTCTTCTTTTTGCGCTGTTTCTTCATCCTAGATCATTCATCGTGAGTCGTGAAAAGGACAACACATAAGGGCTTTGTGCCCTCAACATGACGGGTGCGATCATACAAGCACTAATGCATCGGATCCCATCAGAACACCGAAGTTAAGTGTGCTTGGGTGAGAGTTGTACTAGGATAGAAGACACCTTGAGAAGTTCTCGTGTTGCACCCCCCTTTTCATTTGGTTTTTTTGCCCCGTTCATGCTTGCCAAGATGCTTTATCCATCACATTTCCATTATCGAGTCCCACAGCATCTTGGGCAAAATGACTTCGCTTCGCGTAGAGGCTGGGCCCACAAGCCGAGGGCATGGGCCTGTGACCAGGTCTCCGTCTCTCCGGTGCCCAAAACTTTTGATCCGTAAGGAGTTATGCGGCGCATAGCGTACAGTTGGAAAGCTCTCTAAGAGCTCTACGACAGGGGTAGCAAGGCTGCTTTGTAGCGCCTGCTTTCGAAGGCCAAAATTGAACATTTTCATTAGTTTCGGGCCTTTTTTTCTTTTTTTTGCACTGTTTCTTCATCACGGATCGTTGGTCGTGAGCCGCGAAAAGGACAACACATACAGGCTTTGTACGCTCAACATGACGGGTGCGATCATACCAGCACTAATACATCGGATCCCATCAGAACAACGAAGTTAAACGTGCTTGGGCGAGAGTAGTACTAGGATAGGTGACCTATTGGGATGTCCTCATATTGCATCCCCCTTTTCGTATTGTTTTTTTGCCCCGTTCAGGCTTGCCAAGATGCTTTATCCATCACATTTCTATAATCGAGTCCCACGACATCTTGGGTAAAACGACTTCGCTTCGCGTAGAGGCTGGGACCATAAGTCGAGGGCATGGGGCATGTGACTAGGTCTCCGTCTCTCCGGTGCCCAAAACTTTTGATCCGTAAAGAGTTATGCAGCGCATAGCGTATAGTTAGAAAGCTCTCTAAGAGCTCTACGACAAGGGTAGCAAGGCTGCTTTGTAATGCCTATTTTTGGAGCCCAAAATTGAACGTTTTTATTAGTTTCGGGCCATTTATCTTTTTTTTTGCGCTATTTCTTCATCACCGATCATTCGTCGTGAGCCGTGAAAAGGACAACACATATGGGCTTTGTGCGCTCAACTTGACGGGTACAATTATACCAGCACTAATGCATCGGATCCCATCAGAACTCTGAAGTTAAGCGTGCTTGGGCGAGAGTAGTACTAGGATGGGAGACCTCCTAGGAAGTCCTCATGTTGCACCCCCCCTTTTTGTTTTGTGTTTTTGCCCCGTTCAGGCTTGCCAAGATACTTTATCTGTCACATTTTTATTATCGAGTACCACGGCATCTTGGGCAAGACTATTTCTGTGAAACCTCAGTTTTCGTATTTACCTCGATTTGCGTGTCTTTACCTTGATTTGCGTGATTTGACCTGTTTATGTGTTATATGTGTTAGAATGTGTTAAAAATGTGATTTATATTCCTAATACATGCTATATGTTCATTCATGAAATTTTCATCAAAAACGGAATCAGAAATTTTATCGTCAGTTTTGGTGAATAGTATTTTTAAACACCTGTCCGCTAAAATTTTTACAGGGGTGTTTTAAACGTCTTAAAACCTAGTCCGCTATTATTAATAGACCCATTTTTGATAAAAATTGATTCTGAAATAGAATAGTAATTTAAATAGACTTTTCGGGCGAAAAATAGCGTTTTTGAGCCAAATAGTGATTTCTTCTAAACCCGATTATTGCATTGACTTTCGTTGACCAAGTATATATTAATATAAATGTATTTATATGTGGTATTAAATGATTTTAGATTAATTGTGCATTCAAAAGACATTTGAAAATAAATAATATGACTTTTCACCTTCTTTTACAAAAATCACGTTTTAAGCCGACTCGCGTGAAAATGTTTGAATTTAAAACTTCTTGTCACCTAAAAATAAACTACTTGAGATAGTTTAGGAGTTGCATAATTAATTTGAGAAAAAGTAGTCAAGAAAATGAATTAAAAGACAAGAAAACACTAAAAATAATTAGTTTCCACCTTTGACTTTCTTTTATTTGTTTGACCTTTGCTTAATATATCATCAACACACATCAAAAGCTCACAAAACACACTCATTTTACACACACATTACCGAAATTCCAAGGGGAGGCAAAAAGAAGGCATTTTCAAGGTTTTTCAAAGCATTTTTCACATAGATTTGGCAATTCAAGTCCAAATCACTTCATTCAAAGCTTGATTTCACTTGTTGGGCATCCATTCTACACATTTCTTGCATCAAAACACATCAAAGGTGAGAGAAAAATTCTAGATCTCAAAAGCCATATTTTATATTTTTGCTTATAATTGCATTTTGAACCGTTAGAATGTTAATTTGAAGTAATATTATTTCTCAGTGCATGCTAAGGATCGTTTATGTGCATAACTACGAGATTTGAACCATTGTAGCGAAATTATTTATTTTCGGGTATTAAAATTTGATTAATTAACCATTTGAGGATTATCTTGAGTTGTTGTTGTTGGAATTGATTGCCGTCGATTTCTAAAAGCTTGTTAATTACGTGGTAACGCTGTTATAATGCCGAATTTTTTATTGCGATATTAGGGTGAAGATCCAGAAATTTCAGCCTAGGTGCATTGAGGTTTTAGGGTTGTTGAGTTTGATTTTGATGTGTTTTGGTTGGTTTCTGAGAGGGCTAATGTAGATGATTGAATGGGTGAGTGTTGGAAACTGATTTGGAGTTGTTTGGATTAGTAGAATGTAAGATATGATTATTTGAAGTTTAGGTTGTCTTTCTTTAAATTGTTGAATTGAGCCTTTAGATGATTGGGTAGTGTTTGAGTGATTGAATTGTGAGTTGTTGATGGTTAGACTAGGGTTAGATTACGTGTTTAATGCATGCTAAGTTGGATGGCCTACTTTGTCATCTAACTTAGTTATTTGTTGTTTAATGTTATATTGATGATAATTGATGGTAATTGATGATTATTGATGATTATTGATTGATGATTGATGAACCAGGAGATAGGCAATTCTGCTAGATTGTCCTCCTGTGAATGATGTTTATTATTATTACTAAGTCTTGGTATGTGTGTGCTACCTCTCGGGTAGCATTGGGCTGTCGGGTTGATAACGGCATGACTATCAGAGATTGCCTCCAGCTCGCATGACGGAGGTGTCATGGAGGGAGGGGCTAGTGAGGTACCTCGGGTGCGTGAGTAATGGGGAGTTATAAGAAGAACGGTTGAGATCGTGATGGCGTTTGGAGCTACACCAAATAGAGTATCCTTTATTGATTGGTCATTATAGTTATGTGTTTATATTGTTATTGATGTTTTATTGCGTGTTTACTGCTCAAATGATCATTTCCAAAGAGTATAGTAAATACTGTTAGAGATCTATCGGATCCTCACTGAGCTTGTTTTATATAAGCTTACTCTCTATTATTGCATGCATATAGGTGTTACCGATCAAGATTACAGATACGTGCCTCAGGAAGCTGAGAATGTGCTTTATGTGAACGAGTCTTGTGTGCTGGAGTCGTTGCCATGAATTTGTCTTAGTTGTTGTAATATGTTATATTGTATAGCTTACTCAATTATAAGACTTATGTATGATAGTTTAGTAGTCTTTCTTTTGATCATGTTTAGATTACTAAGTTGGTTTATAATCTATTTTGAAATGTATGTATAGTTTATGTATGAAGTTGGAACGGAGGCGTACAACTATGAACGGATTGTTGAAGGAATGATTATTGTATAATATGGTTATGTTGTATGTTGTTAATTTAATTGAGGAGTTGATTGTTGAATGGTTTGTGGAGTTGGTTGTATGTTATTCTGAAGAGGTTGGTTTAGAGCCTCAGTGTCTTAATTACTGTCGTTATACTGCCGAAATTCCTTGCGTCCTGACTAATCGTAGGAGGGGTCGAGTTGGGGCGTGACATTTAAATGGTATTAGAGCTTGATTAGCTGTCAGCCAGGGTATCCTCGGAATGTGGGTAGTGGTCTAAGCATGCAAGTATGTATTAAGTGAAAGAAAAGTGAAACATATGATAATATGTTTATGTGATTAATTTACTTATGTGTCTAACTTTCTATGTGATCAACATGCTTTATGTGTTAAGTGAACTAATGTAGTCAATATGTTTTATGTGATAACATGTCTTACGTACTCAATGTGTTGTAGTTAATATGCATTTCGTGATTAATGTGTATTACGTGACAAACGTGTTTTATGTGATTGAAGTGTCTGTGTGAAGTTAGTTGTTTATGTGGTTTTAATTGTTTATAATTAGCTTATGTGAAACAACATGCTTTAGGTGCTCAATGTACTTTAAGTGACCAATGTGAGTTACGTGATCAACTTGTCTTATGTGAAGTTTGTTGCTTATGTGACTTTAATTATTTATAACTTACTTCAGTGATATAACATGTTTATGTGATGTTGGCTTCTTATATGATGAATTGTGTGTTATGTGATAATGTTGTAATATATGATAATCATGTAATATGTTGGTACTTGTTTTCATGAGATATAATTGTATATATACTATAACTGTAGGTGATTCTTTTGGGTGAAGGATGACTACAAGAGTTTTCAGAAATAGAGTTAGGCCATGATTTTTAATTATTATTATTCTAGTAGTTTATCAGTGAGATTTTAATTGTTATGTTTATGGATTTTAGTCCTTGTTTAATGGATCTATTCTTGATGTTCCTTTAGCGAGAATGAAGTTGTTCGAGAAAATAGCAATGTATCTTGATGATTATAATTACTTTTGTTGCCATGTTTAACTTGTTATTACTTGGAGATGGATAATAAGTTGAGGTTTCCGTGAGGTTGTGATTAGACACTTTTGGAGTCTCAACTCAGACTATACTTCATTGATGTTATTTTAGAATGCATTTATTTGAGGAATTAGTGATGTATATTTGTGAATGGAATGAAGTGTGGTATAACATGTGAATATTCCTACTATTTGGGATTGCTATATTATTAATGGATATTTTGAAGTTTTGATCTTTAAACCTTGGAGCCAATTAAAGTGATTCCTGACAAAAGTTACTTTATTCGAAGATGTAATTGTTGGGAGATAGAATTATTTGAGAAAATAAGAATGCATTTTGGTGACTGAATATTTACTTGCCTACATCAAGCTTTTGGGTTCTAGGTGGTATGACTTTCTAAATTGTTGATTGGGGATTCTCTTGTATTATAATGGGTTAGTATGAATCTGTATTGTGTTATCATATTTTGGAGTCTTCATCAGTCAATCTTGTTGGGTACTCGGTGATTTATCTTGTTTAGTGATTGGTCTGGTACGGAATGTAAAATTTTGGAATGATTTATCTTGTTTGATGATTGTCATGACTCCTTAGGTTCTCTAGATCTCCTTAGTGTCTTGTTTTGGAGGAAGATAGATTGTAGGATATGACTTGTTGGTATTTAAATGTGTAGGTGGGACACCCTTCTTGTGCTTCATAATTCTATCAGTCTTATTATTCTCTTTTACTCTATTCTCAGTTATTTGAGAGAGAGTTACACTTTTCTAGCTTATCAATTATTTCTTGAAAGTTTTGCTTATTGGATTAATGGATCCTATACCCATTTGACATTGTTTCTATTCTTAACATTCATATATGCTTCTTATAGCAATGTCGCTTATTGGAGTTAAGGTTTGAGACTTCTATATTTCATTCTCTATCTCCAGCCATTGGTTTCAATATTTCATTTCATCCTATTACTATTCATTTGGAAGTTATTTCACCTTTGGTACACCATTTTACTTATTCGATTTCACTTGTTTGATGTACTCCTTACCTAAGTACATCATTGCCAATTTTGTTGATCCTTGTTACTCCTATTGTTTTATTATTAATCCTGAGCCATTACTTTGCTTGTAATTGCTCATTCAATATACTCAGCACTGTCCTTTCTTATTTATACTTCATTAGTTATTGCGTGCTGAGTTACTCATTATATTGTCACTCATATTTTCTATTGAATTAATCATCTCTTATCTCTTAATTTCGTTTCACCTCAAGTACAACTTACTTGTTGGTCCCTTGAACAATCATCGAGAATTGAAATGTTTACCTATTCAGGAATGTTCGTTCAACACACTCAGCACTGTTTTGTCTCGTCATCATTTTGGTCGTTCTTATTTAACTGATAGGTGCTGAGACATTTCTTATCTTAGTTATCATGCTTTTTTATTAAACTATTAGCCTCTTGATTCTCTAACCTGTTTGACCTCTTGTTCACTTGATTGTTGGCTCGAATATGACTTTCCATATTCTTATTTCCTTGTAAATTCATAAGAGCCATATTCTGACCAATGTCACTTTTGAGATATTCACTTGATCAGTAATCATTCATGTTATCGTGAATGAGTTTTTAAACTCTTGGGGTGTTCATAGAGATCTTTTGTGTAGTAGGGGATGATTAATAAGTAATGGTGTCATGCTAAGACTTTGGAGTTGCAAATTCTTTCATATGCAATATGATATTAGGTGGGAGAGATTTATGAATTGAAGATTGTCTTGGAATTATGATAATCATCTTGCAGTCAACAGAGTTTGTTCTTCTGAGGTCTTTGGTTAAGTGTCATCCTAAGAGATAAATGAGAACAAAGAGAAGTATTGTTAAGTCTAACGATTGATGATTTAATTGTTTGTCAGTGCGAGAATTGCGCGGATGCAATTGTGTTAAGGAGGGGAGAATGTGAAACCCCAGTTTTCGTTCTTACCTCGATTTGCGTGTCTTTGCCTTGATTTGCGTGATTTGACCTGTTTATGTGTTATATGAGTTAGAATGTGTTAAAAATGTGATTTATATTCCTAATACATGCTATATGTGCATTCGTGAAATTTTCATCAAAAACGGAATTATAAATTTTATCGTCGATTTTTGGTGAATAGTATTTTTGAACACCTATCCTCTAAAATTTTTGCAGGGGTGTTTTAAATGTCTTAAAACCTAGTCCTCTATTATTAATAGACCCATGTTTGATAAAAATTGATTCTGAAATAGAATAGTAATTTAAATAGACTTTTCGGGCGAAAAATAGCATTTTTGAGCCAAATAGTAATTTCTTCTAAACCCGATTCTTGCATTGACTTTCGTTGACCTAGTATATATTAATATAAATGTATTTATATGTGGTATTAAATGATTTTAGATTAATTGTGCATGCAAAAGACATTTGAAAATAAATAATATGACTTTTCACGTTCTTTTACAAAAATCGTGTTTTAAGCCGACTCGGGTGAAATTGTTTGAATGTAAAACTTCTTGTCACCTAAAAATAAACTACTTGAGATAGTTTAGGTGTTGCATAATTAATTTGAGCAAGAGTAGTCAAGAAAATGAATTAAAAGACAAGAAAACACTAAAAATAATTAGTTTCCACCTTTGACTTTCTTTTATTTGTTTGACCTTTGCTTAATATATCATCAACACACATCAAAAGCTTACAAAGCACACTCATTTTATAAACACATTACCGAAATTCCAAGGGGAGGCAAAAAGAAGGCATTTTCAAGGTTTTTCAAAGAATTTTTCACATAGATTTTGCAATTCAAGTCCAAATCACTTCATTCAAAGCTTGATTTCACTTGTTGGGCATCCATTCTACACATTTATTGCATCAAAACACATCAAAGGTGAGAGAAAAATTCTAGATCTCAAAAGTCATATTTTATGTTTTTGCTTATAATTGCATTTTGAACCGTTAGAATGTTAATTTGAAGTTATATTATTGCTCAGTGCATGCTAAGGATCGTTTATGTGTATTACTACGAGATTTGAACCATTGTAGCGAAATTATTTATTTTCGGGTATTAAAAGTTGATTAATTAGCCATTTGAGGATTATCTTGAGTTGTTGTTGTTGGAATCGATTGCCGTCGATTTCTAAAAGTTTGTTAATTACGTGGTAACGTCGTTATAATGCCGACTTTTCGATTGCGATGTTAGGGTAAAAATCCATAAATTTTAGCCGAGGTGCATTGATGTTTTAGGGTTGTTGGGTTCTATTTTGATGTGTCTTGATTGGTTTCCGAGATGGCTAATGTATATGATTGAATGGGTGAGTGTTGGAAACTGATTTGGAGTTTTTTGGATTAGTAGAATGTAAGATATGATTATTTGAAGTTTAGGTTATCTTTCTTTAAATTGTTGAATTGAGCCTTTAGATGATTGGGTGGTGTTTGAGTGATTGAATTGTGAGTTGTTCATGATTAGACTAGGGTTAGATTATGTGTTTAATGCATGTTAAGTTGGATGGCCTACTTTGTCATCTAACTTAGTTGTTTGTTGTTTAATTGATTATTTGATGTTATATGGATGATAATTGATGATAATTGATGATTATTGATGATTATTGATTGATGATTGATGAACCGGGAGATAGGCAATTCTGCTAGATTGTCCTCCTGTGAATGATGTTTATTATTATTGCTGAGTCTTGGTATACGTGTGCCACCTCTCGGGCAGCATCGAGCTATCGGGTTGATAACGGCATGACTACCAGAGACTACCCCCAGCTCGCATGACGGAGGTGTCATGGAGGGAGGGGCTAGTGAGATACCTTGGGTGTGTGAGTAATGGGGAGTTACAAGAAGAATGGTTGAGATCGTGATGGCGTTTGGAGCTACACCAACTAGAGTATCCTTTATTGATTGGTCATTATAGTTATGTGTTTATATTGTTATTGATGTTTTATTGCGTGTTTACTGCTCAAATGATCATTTCCAAGGAGTATAGTAAATACTGTTAGAGATCTATCGGATCCTCACTGAGCTTGTTTTATATAAGCTCACTCTCTATTATTGCATGCATACAGGTGTTACCGATCAAGATTATGGATACGTGCCTCAGGAAGCTGAGAATATGCTTTATGTGAACGAGTCTTGTGTGCCGGAGTCGTTGCCATGAATTTGTCCCAGTTGTTGTAATATGTTATATTGTATAGCTTACTAAATTATAAGACTTATGTATGATGGTTTAGTAGTCTTTCTTTTGAACATGTTTAGATTACTAAGTTGGTTTATAATCTATTTTGAAATGTATGTATAGTTTTTGTATGAAGTTGGAACGGTGGCGTATAACTATGAACAGATTGTTGAAGGAATGATTATTGTATAATATGATTATGTTGTATGTTGTTAATTTAATTGAGGAGTTAATTGTTGAATGATTTATGGAGTTGGTTGTATGTTATTCTGAAGAGGTTGGTTTAGAGCCTCAGTGTCTTAATTACTGTCGTTATATTACCGAAATTCTGTTGCGTCCTGACTAATCGTAGGAGGGGTCGAGTTGGGGCATGACAACTTCGCTTCGCGCAGAGGTTGGGCCCACAAACCAAGCTCGTAGGGCCTGTGACTAGGTCACCGTCGCTCCGGTGCCTATAATTTTTGATCCGTATGGAGTTATGCGGCACACAACAAACCGTTGGAAAGCTCTCCGAGAGCACTACGATGGGAGAAGCAAGCATGGTCCGTTACGCCTGTTTTTGGAGCCCAAAATATAATGGTTTCATGAGTTTCGGGCCATTTTTCTTCTTTTTGTTCTATTTCTTCGTCCTGGATCGTTCGTCGTGAGCCGTGAAAAGGACAACACATAAGGGCTTTGTGCCGTCAACATGACGGGTGCGATCATACCAGCACTAATGCATCGGATCCCATCAGAACACCGAAGTTAAGCGTGCTTGGGCGAGAGTTGTACTAGGATAGGAGACACCTTGGGAAGTCCTCGTGTTGCACCCCCCTTTTCGTTTGGTTTTTTTGCCCCGTTCATGCTTGCTAAGATGCTTTATCCTTCACATTTGTATTACCGAGTCCCACGGCATCTTGGGTAAGATAATTTCGCTTCACGTAGAGGCTAGGCCCGCAAACCGAGGGCGTGGGGCCTGTGACATGGTCTCTGTCTCTCCGGTGCCCATAACTTTTGATCCGTAAGGAGTTATACGGTGCATAACATACCGTTGGACAGATCTCTGAGAGCTCTACGATGGAGGCAACAAGCATGCTTTGTTGTGCTAGTTTTCAGAGCGCAAAATCAAACGTTTTCATTAGTTTCGGGCCACTTTTCTTCTTTTTGCGCTGTTTCTTCATCCCGGATCATTCGTCGTGAGCCTAAAAAAGGACAACACATACAGGCTTTGTCCCCTCAACATGACGGGTGTGATCATACCAACACTAATGCATCGGATCCCATCAGAACTCCGAAGTTAAGCGTGCTTGGGCGAGAGTAGTACTAGGATGGGAGACCCACTGGGAAGTCCTCGTGTTGCACCACCCCTCTTTTCGTTTTGTTTTTTTGCCCCGTTTAGGCTTGCCAAGATGCTTTATCCGTCACATTTCTATTATCAAGTCCCACCGCATCTTGGCCAAGACAACTTCTCTTGGCGTAGAGGCTAGGCACGCAAATCGAGGGCGTAGGGCATGTGACTTGGTCTCTGTCGCTTCGATGCACGCAACTTTTGATCCGTAACGAATTATGATGCCTATAGCATACCGTTGGAAAGCTCTCTGGGAGCTCTACGACAGGGGTAGCAAGCTTGCTTTGTTGTGCCAGTTTTCGGAGCCCAAAATCGAATGTTTTCATTAGTTTTGGGCAACTTTTCTTCTTTTGGCGCTGTTTCTTCATCCTAGATCATTCGTCGTGAGCCGCGAAAAGGGCAACACATACGGGCTTTGTCCCCTCAAAATGACGGGTGCGACCATACCAGTACTAATGCATCAGATCCTATAAGAACTCCAAAGTTAAGCGTGCTTGGGCGAGACTAGTACAAGGATAGGTGACCCCCTGGGATGTCCTCGTGTTGCACCCCCTTTTTCATTTTTTTTTGCCCCGTTCAGGCTTGCCAAGATGCTTTATCCATCACATTTCCATTATCAAGTCCCAAGGAATCTTGGGCAAGACAACTTCGCTTCGCATAAAGGCTGGGCCCGCAAACCAAGGGCTTGTGGCCTGTAACTAGGTCTCCGTCGCTCTGGTGCCCATAACTTTTGATCCATAAGGAGTTATACTGCGCATAGCATACCGTTAGAAAGCTCTTCGAGAGTTCTACGATGAGGGCAGCAAGCCTGCTCAGATATGCCTATGTTCAGAGACAAAAATTGAACGTTTTCATCAATTTTGGGCTACTTTTCTTCTTTTTGCGCTGTTTCTTCCTCCCGGATTGTTTGTCGTGAACCACGAAAAAGACAACCCATAAGGGCCTTTTTCCCTCAACATGACGGGTGCGAACATACCAGCACTAATGCATCGGATCCCATCAGAACTCCAAAGTTAAGTGTGCTTGGGGGAGAGTAGTACTAGGATGGGAGACCCCTGGGAAGTCCTCGTGCTACATGCCCTTTTCGTTTTGTTTTTTTGCACCGTTCAGGTTTGCCAAGATGTTTTATCAGTCACATTTCTATTATCGAGTTCCACGGCATCTTGGGCAAGTCAACTTCACTTCGCTTATAGGTTGGGCTCGCAAAACGAAGGTATGAGGCCCGTCTCTCCAGTGCCCATAAATTTTGATCCGTAAGGAGTTATGCTGCCCACAGTATACCGTTGGAAAGCTTTCTGAGAGCTCTACAACTGGGGCAGCAAGCTTACTCGGTTGTACCTATTTTCGGAGCCCAAAATCGAACATTTTCATCAGTTTAAGGGCTATATTTCTTGTTTTTGCGTTGTTTCTTCGTCCCAGATCGTTCGTCGTGAGCTGGGAAATAGACGACACATAAGGGCTTTGTGCCATCAACTTGATGGGTGCTATCATACCAGCACTAATGCATTGGATCCCATCAGAACCCCGAAGTTAAGCGTGCTAGGGCGAGAGTAGTACTAGGATGGGTGACCCCCTGGGATGTCCTCGTGTTGCACCCCCCTTTTTGTTTTGTTTTTTTGCCTCGTTCAGGCTTGGCAAGATGCTTTATCTATCACATTTCTATTATCGAGTCCCACGGCATCTTGGGCAAGACAATTTTGCTTCGCATAGAGGCTGGACCAGCAAACCGAAGGCGTGGGGCCTGTGACCAGGTCTCCGTCTCTCCGGTGCCCATAACTTTTGATTCGCAAGGAGTTATGCGGCACATAGCATACCGTTGGAAAGCTCTTTGAGAGCTCTACGACGCGGGAAGGAAGCCTGCTCGGCTATGTTTGCTTTAGGAGCCCAAATTTGAACATTTTCATTAGGTTCAAGCAACTTTTCTTCTTTTTGCGCTGTTTCTTCATCGCGGATAGTTCGTCGTGAGCCGTAAAAAGGACGACACATACAGGCTATATGCCCTCAACATGACGAGTGTGATCATACCAGCACTAATGCATTAGATCTCATCAGTACTCCAAAGTTAAGCGTGCTTGGGCAAAAGTAATACTAGGTTGGGAGACCCCCTAGGAAATCCTCGTGTTACACCCCGCTTTTCATTTTATTTTTTTGCCCCGTTTAGGCTTGCCAAGATGCTTTATCTGTCACACTTCTATTATCAAGTTCCACGGCATCTTGGGCAAGACAACTTCGCTTCGCGTAAAGGCTGGGCTCGCAAACCGAGGGCGTGGGGCCTATGACTATGTTTCCGTCGCTCTGGTGCCCATAACTATTGATCTGTAGAGCGTTATGTGGCGCACAACATACCGTTGGAAAGCTCTATGACGGGGGTAGCAAACCTGGTCGGTTGCGCTTATTTTCAGAGCCCAAAATTAAATGTTTTCATCAATTTCAGGCCGCTTTTCTTCTTTTTGTGCTGTTTCTTCATCCCAGATCGTTTGTCGTGGCCGTGAAATGGACAACATATAAGGGCTTTGTACCCTTAGCATGACGGGTACGATCATACCAGCACTAATGCATCAGATCCAATTAGAACTCCGAAGTTAAGCGTGGTTGGGCGAGAGTAGTAATAGGATGGGTGACCCCCTGGGATGTCCTCGTGTTGCATCCCCTTTTTCATTTTTTTTTTCCGTGTTCAGGCTTGCCAAGAAGCTTTATCCGTCACATTTCTATTATCGACTCCCACGGCATCTTGGGCAAGACAACTTCGCTTCGCATAGAGGCTGGTCCTGCAAACCAAGGGCGTGGGGCCTATGACCAGGTCTCTATCACTCTGGTGCTTCTGACTTTTGATCAGTAAGGAGTTATGTGGCGCACAGCATACCGTTGGAAAGCTCTCTGAGAGCTCTAGGATGGGGGCAGGAAGCCTACTCGGCTAAGCTTGCTTTCGGAGCCCAAAATTGAACGTTTTCATTAGTTTCGAGCCACTTTTCTTATTTTTATGCTGTTTTTAATTGCGGATCATTCGTCGTGAGCCGCGAATAGGACGACACATAAGGGCTTTGTGCCCTTAACATGACGGGTGTGAACATACTAGCACTAATGCATCGGATCCCATTAGAACTCCGAAGTTAAGCATGCTTGGGCGAGAGTACTAGTAGGATGAGTGACCCCCTGGGATGTCCTCGTGTTGTACCTCCCTTTTCGCTTTATTTTTTTCCCTCGTTCAGGCTTGCCAAGATGTTTTATCCATCATATTCCTATTATCGAGTCCCACGCCATTATGGGCAAGATAGTTTCGCTTTGCGTAAATGCTCGGCCTGCAAACCGAGGGCATGGGGCCTGTCACTAGGTCTCCGTCTCTCCGGTGCCCATAACTTTTGTTCCTTAAGGAGTTATGGGGTGCATAGCATACCATTGGAAAGCTCTCTGAGAGCTCTACGACCAGGGCAAGAAGCCTGCTCTGCTGCGCCTATTCTTGGAGCCCAAAATTGAACGTTTTCATTAGTTTCAGGATAATTTTCTTCTTTTTACGCCGTTTCTTCATCGCGGACATTCGTCGTGAGCCGCGGAAAGGAAGAAATATACGGGATATGTGCCCTCAAAATGACGGGTGCGATCATACCAGCACTAATGCATTGGATCCCATTAGAACTCCGAAGTTAAGCATGCTTGGGCGAGAGTAGTAGTAAGATGGGTGACTGCCTAGGATGTCCTCGTGTTGCACCCCCTTTTTGTTTTGTTTTTTTGCCCCGTTCATGCTTGCCAAGATGCTTTATCCGTCACATTTCTATTATTGAGCCCACGGCATCTTGGGCAAGACAACTTCGCTTCGCGTAGAGGCTAGTCCCGCAAACCGAGGGCGTGGGGCTTATGACCAGGTCTCCGTCGCTCCGGTGCCCATAACATTTGATCAGTAAGGACTTATGCAGTGCACAACATACCGTTGAAAAGCTCTCCGAGAGCTCTACAACGGGGGTAGGAAGCCTGCTCGGCTACACTTGCTTTCAGAGGCCAAAATTGAACGTTTTCATTAGTTCTAAGCTATTTTTCTTCTTTTTGCCCTGTTTCTTCATCGCAGATCGTTCGTCGTGAGCCACGAAAAGGACAACACATAAGGGCTTTGTGCCCTCAACATGACGGGTGCGAACATACCAGCAGTAATGCATCGGATCCCATCAGAACTCTGAAGTTAAGCGTGCTTGGGCGAGAGTAGTAGTAGGATGGATGACCCCATAGGATATCCTCATGTTGCACCTCCCTTTTTGTTTTGTTTTTTTCCCTCGTTCAGGCTTGCCAAGATGGTTTATCCGTCACATTCCTATTATCAAGTCCCACGGCATTTTGGGCAAGACAATTTCACTTCGCGTAGAGGTTGGGCTCGCAAACCGAGGGCATAGGGTCTATGACCAGGTCTTTGTCTTTCCGGTGCCCATAACTTTTGATCCTTAAGGAGTTATGCGGTGCATAGCATACCGTTGGAAAGCTCTCTGAGAGCTCTACGACCAGGGCAATAAGTTTGCTCTGCTGTACCTATTTTTGGAGCCCAAAATCGAACGTTTTCATTAGTTTCGGGCTAATTTTCTTCTTTTTACGCTATTTCTTCATCCCATATCGTTTGTCATGAGCCGCATAAAGGAAGACACATACGGGCTTTGTGACCACAACATGATGGGTGCGATCGTACCAGCACTAATGCATCGGATCCCGTCATAACTCCAAAGTTAAGCATGCTTAGCCAAGAGTAGTACTAGGATAGGAGACCCCCTAGGAAGTCCTCGTGTTGCACCCTTATTTTCGTTTTGTTTTTTTGCCCCGTTCAGACTTGCCAAGATGCTTTATCCGTCACATTTCTATTATCGAGTCCCACAGCATCTTGGGGAATACAACTTCGCTTCGCATAGAGCCTGGGCTCGCAAACTAGTGCGTGGGGCCAGTGACTAGGTCTCCGTCGCTGCGGTGCCTATAACTTTTGATCCGTAAGGAGTTATGCGGCACACGGCATACCGTTGGAAAGCTCTCCGAGAGCTCTACGATGGGGGTAGCAAGTCTGCTTGGTTGTAACTATTTTCGGAGCCCAAAATCGAACGTTTTCATCAGTTTTGGTCTTCTTTTCTTCTTTTTCCGCTATTTTTTCATCCCGAATCGTTTGTCATGGGTCGCGAAAAGGACGAAACATAAGGGTTTTGTGCCCACAACATGACAGGTGCATTTATACCAACAGTAATGCCTCGGATCCCTTCAGAACTCCGAAGTTAAGTGTGCTTGGGCGAGAGTAGCAGTAGGATGGGTGACCCATTGGGATGTCCTTGTGTTGCACCTCACTTTTTGTTTTGTTTTTTTGCCCCGTTTAGGCTTGCCATGATGCTTTATCCATCATTGTCACGCCCCAACTCGACCCCACCTACGATCAGTTAGGACGCAATGGAATTTCGGCAGTATAATGACAGTAATTAAGACACCGAGGCTCTAAAACAGCCTCTTAGAACATCATACAATCAAACTCCTCAACCAAACAACAATCAATTCCTCAATACCATTAACAACATATAATATAACCATATTATACAATAATCATTCTTAGTTATACGCCTTCGTTCCAACATAACCTTAACTTTAACATACATATCAAAATAGATTACAAACCAACTTAGCAACCCGATCATAGTCAAAAGAGAGACTACTAAGTTAGCATCAACTAGTTCATTATCTTTACTACAACTTATACATCATAAACTACAAAGTAAATAAAAGACAACTAGTTTAATATACAAGATAATAGAGTATACAACATCTCAAACATCAAGGACAAGACTCTGGCACATAGGACTCGTCCACATACGACACATTATCCCCTTCTGGAGGCACGTACCCGTAATCTTGCTCAATAACAGGCACGTACATGTAATCTTGCTTAATAACACCTGTATGCATACAATAATAGAGAGTGAGCTTATATAAACAAGCTCAGTGAGAATCTGATAGATCTCTAACAGTATTTAATATACTCCTTGGAAATGATCCTTTGAGCAGTAAACACACAATAAAAAATCAATAACAATATAAACACATAACTATAATGACCAATCAATAAAGGATACTCTAGTTGGTGTAGCTCCAAACGCCATCACGATCTCAACCATTCTTCTTGTAACTCCCCATTACTCACGCACCTGAGGTACCTTACTATCCCCTCCCTCCATGACACCTCCGTCATGCGAGTTAGGGTAGTCTCTGGTAGTCATGCCGTTATCAACCCGACATCCCGATGCTGCCCGAGAGGTGGCACACACATATCAAGACTCAGGAATAATAATAAACATCACTCACAGGAGGATAATCTAGCAGAATTGCCTATCTCCCGGTTCATCAATCATCAATCAATAACCATCAATAATCATCAATATAAAATCAAGTAATCAATTAAACAACAAACAACTAAGTTAGATGACAAAGTAGGCCATCCAACTTAACATGCATTAAACACGTAATCTAACCCTAGTCTAACCATCAACAACTCACAATTCAATCACTCAAATACGACCCAATCAACTAAGGCTCAATTCAACAATTTAAAGAAGGATAACCTAAACTCCAAATAATCATATCTTACATTCTACTAATCCAAATAACTCCAAATCAGTTTCTAACACTCACCCATTCAATCAACTACATTAGCCCTCTCGGAAACCAACCAAGAAACATCAAAATCAAGCCCAACAACCCTAAAACCTCAATGCACCTAGGCTGAAATTTTTGGATTTTCACACAAACATCGCAATCGAAAATTTGGCATTATAACGGCGCTACCACGTAATTAACAAAATTTTAGAAATCGACGGCAATCGATTCCAACCACAACAACTCAGGATATTCATCAAATAGCTAAATAATCATCTTTTAATACCCGAAAATAAATAATTTCGCTACAATGGTTCAAATTTTGTAGTAATACACATAAACGATCCCTAGCATGCACTGAGCAATAATATAACCTCAAATTAACATTCTAAAGGTTCAATAATCAATTATATGCAAAAACATAAAAAATGACTTTTGAGATCTAGAATTTTTCTCTCACCTTTGATACGAAACAAGCCCAGATATGCGTGCAATGCGTGCCCAACAAGCAGAATCCAACTCAGCACGAAAATCTACAGATAAAAACTAGGGTTTTCTATGAAAATGGCTTTGAAAACTTGAAGAAAAAGCTTGGTTTTTCTCTCTATGGCTCTCGGCCATGTAGGTGAAATTTGAGTGTGTTTTGTATTGTTTTAGTAGGTGTTGATGATATATTATGCATGTAAAGGCTTGGTCAAATAAAATAAAAGAAAGTCAAAGTTGATTTTTTAGTCTTTTAATTCATTTCTCAAGTATTTCTTGCTCAACTATTAAATTAACACTTAAACTAATTCTATACAATATATTTTAGATGACAAAGAGCTTTACATTAAAACAGTTTCACCCGAGTCGGCTTAAAACTCGTTTTCTTGTAAAAGAAAGTGTAAAAACTTTTAAAATTCCAAAACCGATTCCAAATCCATTTTAATCAAACACGGGTCTATTAATACCCGAGGACTAGATTTTAAAACGTTTAAAACACCCCTGTAAAAATTTTAGCAGATAGGTGTTCAAAAATACTATTCACCAAAACCAACGATAAAATTTCTGATTCTGTTTTTGTTAAAAATTTCGTGAATGCACACTTAGCATGTATTAGGAGTATTAACCACTTATTTAGCACATTCTAAGTCATATAGCACATAAACAGGTCAATTCACACAAAATGATGTAAAGCACGCAAATCGAGATAAAGCAAAATATGGGGTCTCACAATCATATTTCTATTATCGAGTTCCACGGCATCTAGGGCAAGACAATTTCGCTTCACGTAGAGGCTGGGCCCGCAAACCGAGGGCATGGGGTCTGTGACCAGGTCTCTGTTGCTCTGGTGCCTCTAAATTTTGATCCGTAATGAGCTATGTGGAGCACAGCATACCGTTGGAAAGCTCTTTGATAGCTCTACGACGGGGGCAGCAAGCCTGCTTGGTTGTGCCTATTTTCAGAGCCCAAAATCAAATATTTTCATTAGTTTTGGGCTACTTTTCTTCTTTTTACGCTGTTTCTTCGTCCCGTATCGTTCGTCGTGAGATGCGAAAAGGTCGACACATAAGGGTTTTGTGCCCTCAATATGACCTTGTGTTGCACCCCCTTTTTCGTTTTGTTTTTTTGCCCCGTTCAGGCTTGCCAAGATGCTTTATCCTTCACATTTCTATTATCGAGCCCCACGGCATCTTGGGCAAGACAATTTCACTTTGCGTAGAGGCTGGGCTTGCAAATCGAGGGCGTAGGGCCTGTGACCAAGTCTTCGTCTCTGCAGTGCCCATAACTTTTGATCCGTAAGGAGTTATGCGGTGCATAGCATACCGTTGGAAAGCTCTCTGTTGAGCCGATTTTTGGAGCCCAAAATCGAACATTTTCTTTAGTTTCGAGCTACTTTTCTTCTTTTTTCGTTGTTTCTTCATCCCGTATCGTTCGTCATGAGCCGCGAAAAGAACGACACATAAGGGCTTTGTGCCCTTAATATGACGGGCGCGATCATACCAGCACTAATGTATCGAATCCCATCAGAAGTCTGAAATGAAGCGTGCTGGGGTGAGAGTAGTACTTGGATGGGAGACCCCCGGGGAAGTCCTCGTGTTGTACCCCCCTTTTCGTTTTGTTTTTTTGCCCCGTTCAGGCTTGCCAAGATGCTTTATCCGTCACATTTCTATTATCGAGTCCCACGGCTTCTTGGGCAAGACAACTTCGCTTCGCGTAGAAGTTGGGCCCGTAAACCGAGGGTGTGGGGCCTGTGACTAGGTCTCCGTCACTTCGGTGCCCATAACTTTTGATCCGTAAGGAGTTATGCGATGCCCAGAATACCGTTGGAAACCTCTTCGAGAGCTCTACGATTGGTGTTCCACGCCTTGTCGGTTGCACCTGTTTTCAGTGCCCAAAATTGAATATTTTCTTCAGTTTTAGGCTACTTTTATTTTTTTTACGCTATTTTTTTGTCTTGAATCGTTCGTCATTAGTCGCAAAAAGGACAACACACGAGGGCATTTTGCCCTCAACATGACGGGTGCGATCATACGAGCACTAATGCATCGGATCCCAGCAGAACTCCTGTCATGCCCCGACCCGACCCCGCAAAAGGCCAAGCCCGGACACGACACACGGACGGAGTCTCCTCTGTACCGCGGACGATCCGAAAACCCTAAAACCATCATAACACTTGCGAAAGCCATAAAACAATTCAAACAAGCCAACTTTCCTTTAAAAACATACATCCTCTTATTAACCAACTTTCCAAACCAAAATGCCATGCATACTACACAAGTATTTATGCCACTAAACAGTTAGCTATTGGCAAGCATTTCTTTACTAGTCATAAGAGTAATCTTTACATTCTTTCAACTTATACAACATAAGACCGTAGAGGCCTCAAACTAGAAAATACATACAAGGCTACAAGCCTCAAAATTAAGCCTCATCCAAGCAACGTACATATCATGCAAGGCTCGCACAAAATCTGGTAACCAACCACCAGCAAAGCAGAGAAGTGCTATTACGGAAACACCTCCACCTGCTCCTCCTCCTCTATTACCTCGATAGGGTCTGCTTCAACTACTCCTGTAAAAAAAATATAGTATATAGAGGAATGAGCAAAAACTATTGCTCAGCGAGGGCAATTGGTCTCAAGGACGGAGATGAGAGGAGTATGCAATGCAATTAGCCAAGCAATGCATACAACTATCATACAGTGATATAATAAAGCCATCAACAAAGCAAGGCAAGCATTAAAGCTATAAACACTCATTCAAAGGATACGATACTCTTTTCACGAGCAACTTTCAAACACAAATTCGATGACTACGTGCCGGCCCAAACCACCTTATAACACCAGTTTGGAATACCCCGGAAGTATCCATCAACCTACGACCCAAAACTCCCTGGGAGGCAACCCAAGCGAGAAAGGGAATAGCAGTGGAGCTAGAGCAACCAACACTTGCAACCCGAGGCTACCCAGAGAGGCCCATCACTCACGCGCAAGACACTATGCAATGCAAGACTCGATACAAGGCGATAAACAAGCGATAAAGCCATACGTGGGAGAATAACAAAGTAGGTTACTCTCGCACGCAATAGCGGCAATTGATAAGCATTTCAATCCAAATCAATTCAAACAAGTATTACAAGCAACCCTAAGCATTCTATAGGCATAAAGTCAAGAAAACACACAAAACACAAATCGGCCCCAACTATCAAAACACTACCATTTCCAAACGAGCCACGAGTTTTGGAAATCGACTTCGCCAACCCTCCTAGGTCACCATAAGGCACGTCTAAAGACCCCGAAACCTTACTTTACCCTAGAACTCGCGCAAAGCCTGATTTCCCCCTTTCTCGTTTGAACTACAACTATACCAACCAAACACCCAACCAATGCCATATTCGCACCAAAAGTGCTTCCATGGCCTCCCGAAACAATACCAACATGCAAAACGAGAAAATGCCAAACTCGACCTAAACGACCCCGACTTTCACCAAGGCTTAATTCCCTTTTTTTTCATTACGCAACCCAAACAAACCATGCATTTAGGCATTCTAGCACACCTTGCACAATTCTACATCAACGGACAGCATAACGGAATTCACAAAACACTATTCAACATCCAAATTTAATTGCAATCTCAACATTTAACCGCAGAAAATGTTAAAAATCTATAAATACACGTTCTACAATAGCCAGGGAACATTCTAGAAGCATCAAAATGATTTAAACAACAATCTACGGATAAAATCTAAAAATTGCAAAGTTGATACACTAAACATTTAAATGCGCAAATAACATGATTCCCTCACCTTAGGCACTCCTAGTCGCTAGGAAAACAACGCTAGTCACCTCAGAAACCACCCCGCACGAGCTCACGCGAAGATTGAACGATTGGAAGGTTGAAAGGTTTTTTTTTTTCTCTATGAAGCTCTCGGCCTGCTCTCTGAATTTCAGCTGCTGTTTTTTTTTTATTTTGCTTTGTTTTAGCTCACTAAGGTTTTAAGTTGGTCAAATGGTCAAAGGCCTAGGTCAAACCACTTAAAACTTGGTCAAAGGGCCTTATTTTGTGCATTTTAAAGCCATTTTAGCTAAGGAAAGATTAATTATAGCTAGCAACAATTAAAATATAAAATTTAAGTCATCTAAATACTAGTTTCACTATTTGCTGAGGACTAGAAACCGTTCTCTAGCTATCGCTCCCTAAATGCAATGCACGTTGCGACAGCGAGAAAGTAACAATTAATTCACCAAGAATTTAAGGAAATATAATTTTTAAAATAATAAACAAGGAATTTTCACATTCCGGGCTCGAGTATTACAACTCCAAAGTTAAACGTGCTTGGGCGAGTGTAGTACTAGGACGGGTAATCCCATGGTGTGAGGCCCGACCTCGATTTGCATGCGATACCTCATTTCGTGTGCCCTAATCTAGATTTACGTGCCTTGACCTAGGTTTAAGAATTGTGTTTCGTTTTATGTGCCTTGCATTGAATTACGTGCATTCATTTAGGGTTACGTGCATTTACTTGGAAAACGTGCATTCGTCTCGTAGTTCGTGCCCTACCTCGTAGTGCGTGCCCTAGACCTAGAAAAATGTGCCCTCACGCTAACCAAGAAAGCATCTTACACGAGGCACTAGATCATTAATTAATCTTACAAATTCCACTAACTATTATTAAATTACTAATTCAACCCACTAGAAGACAAAATCTCACAAAAAGCTAGACATTCCTTATTCTTATTCCTTATTCTTTTTGTACTTTCAACGCACAATTAAATAATGCTCAAAAGATGACAAAACATCAGATTTTTTATTTCCTTGGCCGACCACCACATGAGCTTTTGTGCTTGCTTGTTTAATTCAAATTAATTCTAGACAACTTATGACAATTCTATGACACAAATGCATAAAAAATTGCTCAAAACCTCTTCAAAACTCCACCATTCTCGACAATGCTCCCTTGCCCATGCTAAACACTTCAAAATTCAAGCTTCTTGAAGACACAAATCTGATTTTTGCTATGCTCAAGGCCGAACATGCTTCATCAATTGCAAGGCCTTCATTCTTTGTCATTTTCTCTCATTCTCCTCACATTTCTCTCTCTCCCTCTTATTCTTCTCTCTCTCTCTCTCGGCCTTGGCTGAGTTTCTTCCCTTCATAGCTCATCTTCATCACACCATAGTTAATCAAGACAAGCAACAAGCAAGGAGACTCGATCAAGCTAGCTAAGATGCAAGAATCACACATGCATGCTCTTTGAGTCACCATTTCGGCCTAGGTGAGTTTACTAGCTTCCATTTCTTTTCTTCTTGTTCTAACCACATGCATCTACTAAGAACTTGGCCACTAAGCTAGAAAAAATAGAGAAAATTGAGTTGGAGTCTTGGCTAAGCAAGGAAGAAGAAGAAATTTGTGCTTCATCAAGTTTTGTGCATCTTCCTGTTGATTTGCTAAGGTGAGGGATAAAACTTCTTGAAAATATTTCAAAACTCCACATGCATGCTCTTAAATGTATGTCTTTGCTTCTGTACTTGAGTTATATGTGCATTCATAAGCTTTTACAACCATGCATGGCAAGATTTGGCTTGAAGATGATGATAGATGAAATCGGGTTTGGTGACAGCTCTCTGGCTTGTTGTTACGAGGTGAGTTTGGCTAGGCAAATGATGTTAAAAATGCATGAAAATTGGTAGGTAACTAGTTTTTCCAGTTGTGAACATTTTTCTCAGAAATAGGACAAAGCTAGTTTTGACTCTAAGGTCCTCAAAATGGAAACTTATTAAAATGTGTCCAAATCTGGAAGTCTGGAAAAATGAAGCAGGTTTTGGCAGATGCACTGACCTTGTAGAACAAACCAGTTTTTACTTAGTAAATGATGTCAAAAATTGATGAAATTTGTCGTTCCTCTATATTTTTCAGTTCTGGACATTTTTGTCAGAAATGGACTAAGGCTCAATCGGACCCTAAGGACCTCAAAAATGACAATTATTGAAATGTGTGCAAATCTAGACAGTTTTGTGCAATCCCACTGTTTTGGCTATAACTATTGTACCCGAACTCCAAATGATGCAAGGTTTGTTTCTGATTTTAGTTCACTTCTTGACATCTTATTCACTGGAAGTGGAGATTGTTTGCTTGTCTTAATGATTGTGAGAAAACAGCCTATTGCAGTGAGGGTTTCATTTAGTTATATGCTTAGAAAATTTGTTGTAACTTCTCTTGTGGTATTAAATGCTTGGGATTGTGGCATTGGGAAGTTGTGTTGATTTTTTTGAGTACTTGGGGATGTTTTAATTAATTGATGCATGGCTTGAGATTGATTTTGAGTTGACTTGGGGCTTAATCGCACGGGTAAGCACGAAATGGAAACCCCTAGTGACTAGGTAAACTTGCTAAGTGTTGATCCTTTGGATATTGTGTGTAATTATATGTTGAGTAGGCTGCCCGTAGTTGCCCTTATAGTCCTAGATGTGATTTCGATCGTTGCATGTTGACAAATAGGCCTTTCTTGCATTCGAACCCACGTAGGTGTTGTTGCATGTTGAATAATCTTATTATTTGATTACTTGAACTTTGAATTGAGTTATATGACTCGATTTACGTGTGTTACATGGCTGCCCGTTTAATGTTCATATAAGTCCATATGCTTTTCAAGTGAAATTACTTGTCTATTCGTGCCTCGCTTGTTTATTTGTCAATGTCCAATCTTATGACTGTCGGGAGGCAACCTACTTTGTTGTCCTCCTAATGTGATATATTACATCCGGAGTACACCCACTTGGCATGATAAAAGGGATGATTTGAAGTCGGCCGCAACAATTGAGAGCAAAAGCTCAATGTATCCTTTTACCATATGTATAAGTACTCTCGCTTGGTTCCTAGAGAACCTCGGGGAGGAAAGACTGGTAATTGTGTTCCTTTACTTTATATTATTGTTATGTACTTAATTGCGTACATTCATGCTTACAAAAGGATTTTCATAAGTTGAACCGAAAAATGAGTTTCAAAACCTATTTCTCGTTCCCCCTCGCTGAGTTCATAAGGACTCACCCTCTTTTATCATCTCAGGTGAAGAAGATCAAGAACATGTACCTGAGGACGTTGTGCCTAACGATGATTCCTTGGAGTGATTGCCTGTCCTATGTGCTTTGCGTGATTATGGTTATTTGTGAACACTATGCTACTTGAAGACTATTTCTTTTATGTTGCTCAATGTTTGTAATGTAGAAGACCCCAGTTGTAATTTGGGGTCTAATTTGGGTTTGTACTGATGATAACTAGACACTAGACACTACTATGGTCATTTTGCTACTATTACTGCTAGTATCTAAAATAGGATTATGAAGTATTAGGTAAGGGTTAAGTAAAATGAAACAACCAAATCTTAAACAAGTACTCGCTATTAAGCTAAGATCAACAGGTACTTTTGTAACGAGGATAAACAAACAAATGAGACATAGTATCTTGCTAGGTTATTAATCAAACGGGACATTGAGATAACCAGTAGGTATTTCAATTGATGGTAAATAGTAATCCTAGTTGGAAATGAAATTGAGATTGGAAAATTTGAGGCGTTCAGAGAATTTGGTCAAACCAAAGAGCCCAATTACAGCCGTTATGCTGTCGGATTTCTGAAAAATTTTGGAGTTTAGGCCAAAACGTTAAGTGTTAAATCTTCATAAACGGTTAAGTATGTGATATGACTTAAATGTTAGATCACACCCTAGTCTAACCTTTATAGGCCGGGTTGGGGCGTGACACCTTATAAGAAAAGAGAATGGTATCAGAGCTTAGATTGCTTAGGCCGGGTTTAACTCTTGGACCATGGGTAGAGCCCTAAGATAATTAGGATGACTTGTTGTGTGATAATGTTAATTGTGCCTTCTATGTTCTATGTCCTTAAGTGATTAACATGTCTTAATTGTTTCTAGAATTATGTATCTAAATTATGTTGCATATCTTATGCATTAAATTCTTATATGTCATATTTCAATAAATTGTACATCGTAATCTGTGCCTATAGATGGCTGGCCCTAGTACCCGCACTACTAATAGGAGCAATGAACCCCAAGAGACCAGAGATGCCTATCAAACTAATCCCGGTATAGCTATGTTTAACATGATGGCAAATGCCATGGATCGTGTATCACGAGTGATGGAGCGTCAAGATGCACGTGAAGCCAACAACAACAACAGGAATGATGGCAACCAAGGGAGACATAGCAGAATGAGGGAGTTCCTTGACTTTTGCCCGTCCAAATTCCACGGGGAAACAGATGATGAGAAAGCTGAGGCTTAGCTGTCCGAGATCGAGAAGATTTTCAAGCCACTTGATTATGCAGATGAAGAAAATGTGGAGTTTGCTGTGTTTCTGTTGCACGGGGATGCTGAGCATTGGTGGCACACTGTGGAGACACTTTGGGAAACTGATCAGACACCTCGCTTGTGCGGTAATTTCGTTAAGGCATTCAAGGATAAATATGTACCTGCAGTTTCCAGGCAGAGGCGGATTGAGGAGTTCATGCACTTGACCCAGGGTAACATGACAGTGGCCCAGTACGAGGCTCGTTTTGACCGACTGTCCAGTTATGCTCAATATATGGTTAGTACTCCGGAGGTGAAGATGTGGAAATTTACGACTGGATTGAGGCCAGAGATTCAGGACCAGTTGGCTTCTCATGACTTCAATACCTATTCTGCTCTCTTTGCTGCTGCTTCCCAAGTTGAGAAGAGAAAACTTGATAGAACCGGTTCGAGTCAGCTGAACAAGAAACCATACCATCCTTCAGGTCAGCAAAGGAAATTCCAGAGCCAGAACAGACCAGCGAATAACTGTGGCTCGACTAAAGCGCCATCAGCCTCTTCCACCCGCGGATCCACAGGTAGTTCACCTGCTACTTAGTCTATCAACTGATCTTATTGTGACAAGAAGGGGCATACCGAGGCCCAGTGCTAGAAGAAGTCAAGACGATGTGTGAGATGTGGCAGTGATCAGCATCAGATCAAGAATTGCCCGGTTTACCCCTAAATTGGGAGATCGAGTTCATTATAGAGTTACTGCCTAGCACCTAGCCGATATCTAAAGCTCTCTATTGTATGGCACCGGCCGAGCTACAAGAATTGAAGGACCAATTGCAAGGATTGTTGAAAAAAGGGTTTGTTCAACCAAGTTCTTCTCCATGGGGTGTACCAGTTCTATTTGAGAAGAAGAAAGACGGAACGTTGAGGCTATGCATCGACTAGCGAGGATTGAACCAAGTGAGTGTCAAGAATAAATACCCACTTCCACTGATCGACGAGTTATTTGATCAACTTCAAGGAGCCAAAGTGTATTCGAAACTCGACTTGAGGCAAGGGTATTATCAGTTGCGGATCAAAAATGAAGATGTGCCTAAAACGACTTTCAGGACAAGATATAGGCATTATGAATATGTGGTAATGCCATTTGGACTAACTAATGCCCCTGCAGCTTTTATGGATTTGATGCACAGGGTGTTTCAACCCTACTTGGGCCAATTTGTGGTGATCTTCATTGATGATATTTTGGTGTACTCGAAATCCGAGGCTGAGCATGAACAACATCTGCGGTTGGTACTGCAGAAACTTCGAGAGCATCAATTGTATGCAAAGTTTAGCAAGTGCGAATTTTGGTTGCAACAGATTGCATTTTTGGGGCATATCATATCCCAAGAGGGAATAGCAGTGGATCCAGCAAAGATAAAAGTAGTAATGTCTTGGAAGAAGCCGGAGAATGTTACGGAGATTCTGAGTTTTCTAGGCCTACCGGACTATTAGCGGAGATTTGTGAAGGATTTCTCTAAAATTGCTGGACCGCTTACAAAGCTTACTCAAAAGAAAACAAAGTTCGTGTGGGATGATAAGTGTGAGAACAGCTTCCAAGAGTTGAAGAAAATATTGACTACCGCACTTGTTCTTGCATTGCCCGAAGGAAGTCAAGGTTTTATAATCTATAGCGATGCTTCGAAGGAAGGATTGGGTTGTGTGCTAATGCAAAATGGAAGAGTGATTGCATATGCTTCTAGGAAACTGAAGCCGTATGAATTGAACTACCCGACGCATGATTTGGAGTTAGCGACTATTGTGTTTGCACTCAAGAAATGGAGGCATTATCTGTGGGGTAACAAGTTTGAGGTATTTACTGATCACAAGAGCTTGAAATACTTGTTTACTCAAAAGGAGTTGAATATGAGGCAAAGGCGGTGGATGGAGCTTTTGGATGATTATAACTGCACAATCAATTATGTGCCCGGTAAAGCAAATGTAGTTGCAGATGCCTTAAGTAGGAAAGCGAGCATGGCAAAACTGGAAGTCAAGGTGCAGGAGTTGTTGGAGGAAGCATTTTTGTGGAAACCACAATTGACTCGGAAATGGTTACTTTTTGCCACTATGCAGGTTCAATCGACCTTGTTGTCTGAGTTATGAGAGGCTCAACAGAAGGACCAACAGTTTCAGAAGATTAAAGAAAGCAACGCAGATTTCAAGTTCCATGATGATGGTGTTTGGAGGTTTAGGAATCGGATTTGTGTTCCCAATGAGCCAGAGCTGAAAAAGATGATTATTGAAGAAGCCCATAATTCAAGATACACTATTCACCCCTGTGGAACAAAGATGTACCGGGATTTGAAGCAATACTATTGGTGGAATAACATGAAGAGAGAGATTGCGGAGTTTGTGGCACGGTGTTTGACTTGCCAGAGAGTCAAAGCGGAACATCAATGACCCGCAGGTTTACTTCAGCCGTTAGAGATTCCTCAATGGAAATGGGAACATATAACTATGGACTTTGTTATGGACCTGCCCAGGTCACAAAAGGGTCGTGACGCCATTTGGGTCATAGTGGATAGATTGACTAAGTCGGCGCACTTTTTACCGATGAACAAGGAGGATAGTCCTGAGAGATTGGGAGATATGTATGTGGCAGAGATTGTAAGGTTGCACGGGATGCCTGTGAGTATTGTGTCGGATAGGGATCCTCATTTTACTTCCTGATTTTGGAAGAGATTGCAAGAAGCTTTGGGAACGAAGTTGAGTTTCAGCACGACTTATCACCCTCAGACTGATGGACAATCGGAAAGAACAATTCAGATTCTGGAGGATATGCTGAGGGCGTGCGTTTTAGACTTTGGGAAAGGTTGGGAGAAATATCTGCTCTAGCGGAGTTCGCTTATAATAATAGTTATCAGGCCACTATCGGGATGGCCCCATTTGAGGCATTGTATGGACGTAAGTGTCGATCCCCAATTTACGGGGATGAAGTAGATGAAACAAAAACTTTTGACCCGACCCTTCTACTTGAACTTATGAAGACTGTTGATAATATCCACCTCATCCGGAAACAAATGATTACCGCCCAGAGCAGGCAGAAGAGCTATGCAGACAGACGGAGACGGAGTCTAGAGTTTGAGGTCGGCGACAAGGTGTTCTTGAAGATATCATCTCGGAAGGGACTGATTAAGCATGGCAAGGGTGGAAAGTTGAGCCCGAGGTTTGTAGGACCATTTGAGATAATTGAGAAGGTTGGCAAATTGGCGTATCGCCTGGCACTACCCCAAAACCTCTCCAATATTCATGACGTCTTTCATGTTTCAATGCTACGGAAGTATCATCTTGATCCATCGCATATCTTGGAGCCAGAGCCGTTGCAGCTTCGGGAGAACTTGTCTTATGAGGAGAAGCCCATTCGGATCCTAGATCAGCAAGATCGGGAGTTGTGCAACAAAACTATACTGATGGTGAAAGTGTTGTGGGATCATCATGGAGTTGAAGAAGCAACGTGGGAAAGGCGAGACCAGATGGAGCAACAATATCCAGCTTTATTTCAAAGGTAATATTGAATTTCGGGACGAAATTCTTTTAAGGAGGGGAGGATGTGAGGCCCGACCTCGATTTGCATGCGATACCTCGTTTCGTGTGCCCTAATCTAGATTTGCGTGCCTTGACCTAGGTTTAAGAATTGTGTTTCGTTTTATGTGCCTTGCATTGAATTATGTGCATTCATTTAGGGTTGCATGCATTTACTTGGAAAACGTGTGTTCATCTCATAGTTCGTGCCCTCCCTCGTAGTGCATGCCCTAGACCTAGGAAAGCGTACCCTCACGCTAACCAAGAAAGCATCTTACACGAGGCACTAGATCATTAATTAATCCTACAAATTCCACTAACTATTATTAAATTACTAATTTAACCCACTAGAAGACAAAATCTCACAAAAAGCTTGACATTCCTTATTCTTATTCCTTATTCTTTTTGCACTTTCAACACACAATTAAATAATGCTCAAAAGATGACAAAAAATCAGTTTTTTTATTGCCTTGGCCGACCACCACATGAGCTTTTGTGCTTGCTTGTTTAATTCAAATTAATTCTAGACAACTTATGACAATTCTATGACACAAATGCATAAAAAATTGCTCAAAACCTCCTCAAAACTCCACCATTCTCGACAATGCTCTCTTGCCCATGCTAAACACTTCAAAATTCAAGCTTCTTGAAGACACAAATCTGATTTTTGCTATGCCCAAGGCCGACCATGCTTCATCAATTGCAAGGCCTTCATTCTTTGTCATTTTCTCTCATTCTCCTCACATTTCTCTCTCTCCCTCTCATTCTTCTCTCTCTCTCTCGGCCTTGGCTGAGTTTCTTCCCTTTATAGCTCATCTTCATCACACCATAGTTAATCAAGACAAGCAACAAGCAAGGAGACTCGATCAAGCTAGCTAAGATGCAAGAATCACACATGTATGCTCTTTGAGTCACCATTTCGGCCTAGGTGAGTTTACTAGCTTCCATTTCTTTTCTTCTTGTTCTAACCACATGCATCTACTAAGAACTTGGCCACTAAGCTAGGAAAAATAGAGAAAATCGAGTTGGAGTCTTGGCTAAGCAAGGAAGAAGAAGAAATTTGTGCTTCATCAAAGTTTTGTGCATCTTCTTGTTGATTTGCTAAGGTGAGGGCTAAAACTTCTTGAAAATCTTTCAAAAATCCTCATGCATGCTCTTAAATGTATGTCCTTGCTTCTGTACTTGAGTTATATGTGTGTTCATAAGCTTTTACAACCATGCATGGCAAGATTTTGGCTTGAAGGTGATGATAGATGAAATCGGGTTTGGTGACGGCTCTCTGTCTTGTTGTTGCGTGGTGAGTTTGGCTAGGAAAATGATGTTAAAAATGCATGAAAATTGGTAGGTAACTATTTTTGCCAGTTTTGAACATTTTTTGCAAAAATAGGCCAAAGCTAATTTTGACTCTAAGGTCCTCAAAATGGAAAATCATTAAAATGTGTCCAAATCTGGAAGTCTGGAAAAATGAAGCAGGTTTTGGCAGATGCACTGACCTTGTAGAACGAACCAGTTTTGACTTAGTAAATGATATAAAAAATGCATGAAATTTGGTATGCTTTTATAATTTTCAGTTCTGGACATTTTTGTCTGAAATGGACTAAGGCTAAATCTGACCCTAAGGACCTCAAGAATGACAAGTAATGAAATGTGTGCAAATCTAGACAGTTTTGTGCAATCCCACTGTTTTGGCTATAACTATTAGACCCGAACTCCAAACGATGCAAGGTTTGTTTCTGATTTTAGTTCACTTCTTGACATCGTATTCACTGGAATTGGAGATTGTTTGCTTGTCTTAATGATTGTGAGAAAACAGCCTATTGCAGTGAGGGTTTCACTTAGTTATATGCTTAGAAAATTTGTTGTAACTTCTCTTGTAGTATTAAATGCTTGGGATTGTGGCATTGGGATGTTGTGTGGATTGTTTTGAGTACTTGGGGATGTTTTAATTAATTGATGCATGGCTTGAGATTGATTTTGAGTTGACTTGGGGCTTAATCGCACGGGTAAGCATGAAATGGAAACCCCTAGTGACTAGGTAAACTTGCTAAGTGTTGGTCCTTTGGATATTGTGTGTAATTATATGTTGAGTAGGCTGCCCGTAGTTGCCCTTATAGTCCTAGATGTGATTTCGATCGTTGCATGTTGACAAATAGGCCTTTCTTGCATCCGAACCCACGTAGGTATTGTTGCATGTTGAATAATCTTATTATTTGATTACGTAGACTTTGAATTGAGTTATATGACTCGATTTACGTGCGTTACATGGCTTCCCGTTTAATGTTCATATAACTCCATATGCTTTTCAAGTGAAATTACTTGTCTATTCGTGCCTCACTTGTTTATTTGTCAATGTGCAATCTTATGACTGTCCGGAGGCAACCTACTTTGTTGTCCTCCTAATGTGATATATTATATGTCATAAATGTGCATTGCATATAAGGTTGCAACCTTTAATTCTGGCGTGGTAGCGTTCACGCACACCGGGTGGCATCAGGCTTGCCGGTGCAACCGTGACTACCATGGTCCAATTTCCTATCTCGCTTGGGGGCTAGACTTCTTCGGAGAGTTGGGTCGTAGGATTTTGGGGTACATCCGGAGTACACCCACTTGGCGTGTTAAGGGGATGATTTGAAGTCGGCTACGACAATTGAGAGCAAAAGCTCACCGTATCCTTTTCCTATATGTATAAGTACTCTCGCTTGGTTCCTAGAGGACCTCGGGGAAGAAAGACTGGTAATTGTGTTCCTTTACTTTATATTATTGTTATGTACTTAATTGCGTACATTCATGCTTACAAAAGGATTTTCATAAGTTGAACCGAAAAATGAGTTTCAAAACCTATTTCTCGTTCCCCCTCGCTAAGTTCATAAGGACTCACCCTCTTTTATCATCTCAGGTGAAGAAGATCAAGAACATGTACCTGAGGACGTTGTGCCTAACGATGTTTCCTTGGAGTGATTGCCTATCCTATGTGCTTTGCGTGTTTATGGCTATTTGTGAACACTATACTACTTGAAGACTATTTCTTTTATGTTGCTTAATGTTTGTAATGTAAAAGACCCCTGTTGTAATTTGAGGTCTAATTTTGGTTTGTACTGATGATAACTAGACACTAGACACTACTATGGTCATTTTGCTACTATTACTGCTAGTATCTATAATAGGATTATGAAGTATTAGGTAAGGGTTAAGTAAAATGAACCAACCAAATCTTAAGCAGGTATTCGCTATTAAGCTAAGATCAACAGGTACTTTTGTAACGAGGATAAAAAAATAAACGAGACATAGTATCATGCTAGGTTATTAATCAAACGGGACATTGAGATAACCAGTAGGGATTTCAATTGATGGTAAATAGTAATCCTAGTTGGAAATGAAATTGAGATTGGAAAATTTGAGGCGTTCAGAGAATTAGGTCAAACCAAAGAGCCCAATTACAGCCGTTATGCTGCCGGATCTCCAAAAAATTTTAGAGTTTAGGCCAAAACGTTAAGTGTTAAATCTTCATAAATGGTTAAGTATGTGATATGACTTGAATGTTAGATCACACCCTAGTCTAACCTTTATAGACCGGGTTGGGGCGTGACACCTGGGATGTCCTCGTGTTGCACCCCCTTTTTCGTTTAGTTTTTTTGTCTCATTCGGGCTTGCCAAGATGTTTTATTCATCATATTTCTATTATCGAGTTCAACGACATCTTGGGCAAGACAACTTCGCTTCACGTAGAGGCTGGGCCGGTAAACCGAGGGCGTGGGGCCTGTGACTTGGTCTCCGTCGCTCCAGTGCCCATAACTTTTGATCCGTAAGGATTTATGATGCGAAAAGGTCGACACATAAGGGTTTTGTGCCCTCAACATGACGGCTGCGATCATACCAACACTAACGCATCGGATCCCATCAAAACTCCGAAGTTTAGCGTGCTTGGGTGAGAGTAGTACTAGGATGGGAAACCTTCTGGGAAGTCCTCGTGACGTACCCCACTTTTCATTAAGTTTTTTCGCCCCGTTCAGGCTTGCCAAGATGCTTTATCCATCACATTTCTATTATCGAGTCCCACGGTATCTTGGGCAAGACAACTTTGCTTCGCGTCGAGGCTGGGCCTGCAAACTGAGGGCATAGGTTATGTGACCAGGTCTCCGTCGCTCTAGTTCCTATAACTTCTGACCAATAAGGAGTTATGCGGCGCACAACTTACCGTTGGAAATCTCTCTGAGAGGTCTACAACGGGGGCAACAAGTCTGCTCGGCTGCACCTATTTTCAAAGCCCAAAATCGAACGTTTTTTGGCTACTTTTCTTCTTTTTGTGTTGTTTCTTCATCCCGAATCGTTCGCCGTGAGCTGCGAAAGGGACGACATATAAGGGCTTTGTGCCCTCAAAATGACGGGTGCTATCATACCAGCAGTAATGCATCGGATCTCATCAGAACTCTGAAGTTAAGCGTGCTTGGGCGAGAGTAGTACTAAGATGGGTGACCCTCTTGGATGTCCTCATGTTACACCCCCCCTTTTCATTTTATTTTGTTGCCCCATTCAGGCTTGCCAAGATGTTTTATCCGTCACATTTCTATTATCGAGTCCCACGGCATCTAAGGTAAGACAATTTGCGTAGGGCCTGTGACCAAGTCTCCGTCTCTGCAGTGCACATAACTTTTGATACGTAAGGAGTTATGCGGTGCATAGCATAGCGTTGGAAAGCTCTCTGAGAGCTCTATGATGAGGGTAGCAACCCTATTCGGCTGCGCCTGTTTTCGATGCCCAAAATTGAATGTTTTCGTTAGTTTTGGGGTATTTTTCTTCTTTTTGCACTGTTTTTTCATCCTGGATCGTTCGTCGTGATCTGTGAAAAGGATGACACATAAGGGGTTTGTACTCTCAACATGACGGGTGCGATCATACTTGCACTAATGCATCGGATCCCGTCAGAACTCTGAAGTTAAGCGTGCTTGGGCGAGAGTAGTTCTAGGATGGGAGACATCTTGGGAAGTCCACGTGTTGCACCCCCCTTATCATTTTGTATTTTTGCCGCCCGTTCAAGCATGCCAAGAGGCTTTATCCGTCACATTTCTATTATCGAGTCCCACGGCATCTTCGGCAAGACAACTTCACTTCGCGTAGAAGCTAGGCCCGTAAACCGAGGGCGTAGGGCCTGTGACTAGGTCTTCGTTATTCTGGAGCCCATAACTTTTGATCCGTAAGGAGTTATGCGATGCCCAGAATACCGTTGGAAACCTCTTCGAGAGCTCTACGATTGGTGTTCCACGCCTTGTCGGTTGCACCTGTTTTCAGTGCCCAAAATTGAATATTTTCTTCAGTTTTAGGCTACTTTTATTTTTTTTACGCTATTTTTTCATCCTGGATTGTTCGTCATGAGTCGCGAAAAGGACAACACATGAGGGCGTTTTGCCCTCAACATGACGGGTGCGATCATACGAGCACTAATGCATCGGATCCCAACAGAACTCCAAAGTTAAGCGTGCTTGGGCGAGTATAGTACCAAGACGGGTGACCCCGTGGGATGTCCTCATTTTGCACCCCCTTTTTCATTTTTTTTGCCCCGTTCGGGCTTGCCAAGATGTTTTATTCATCATATTTCTATTATCGAGTTCAACGACATCTTGGGCAAGACAACTTCGCTTCACGTAGAGGCTGGGCCGGTAAACCGAGGGCGTGGGGCCTGTGACTTGGTCTCCGTCGCTCCAGTGCCCATAACTTTTGATCCGTAAGGATTTATACGGCACACAGCATACCATTAGAAAGCTCTACAAGAGCCCCAAATAGAACGTTTTCATCAATTTCGGGCTACTTTTCTTCTTTTTGCGCTATTTCTTCATCCCAGATCGTTCATCGTGAGATGCGAAAAGGTCGACACATAAGGGTTTTGTGCCGTCAACATGATGGCTACGTTCATACCAGTATTAACGCATCGGATCCCATCAAAACTCTGAAGTTTAGCGTGCTTGGGCGAGAGTAGTACTAGGATGGGAAACCTCCTGGGAAGTCCTCGTGATGTACCCCACTTTTCATTAAGTTTTTTTGCCCCGTTCAGGCTTGCCAAGATGCTTTATCCATCACCTTTCTAATATCGAGTCCCATGGCATCTTGGGCAAAACAACTTCGCTTCCCGTCGAGGCTGGGCCTACAAACCGAGGGCGTGGGTTATGTGACCAGGTCTCCGTCGCTCTAGTTCCTATAACTTCTGACCAATAAGGAGTTATGCGGCGCACAACTTACCGTTGGAAATCTCTCTGAGAGGTCTACAACGGGGGCAACAAGTCTGCTCGGCTGCACCTATTTTCAAAGCCCAAAATCGAACGTTTTTTGGCTACTTTTCTTCTTTTTGTGTTGTTTCTTCATCCCGAATCGTTCGCCGTGAGCTGCGAAAGGGACGACATATAAGGGCTTTGTGCCCTCAAAATGACGGGTGCTATCATACCAGCAGTAATGCATCGGATCTCATCAGAACTCTGAAGTTAAGCGTGCTTGGGCGAGAGTAGTACTAAGATGGGTGACCCTCTTGGATGTCCTCATGTTACACCCTCCCTTTTCGTTTTATTTTTTTGCCCCGTTCAGGCTTGCCAAGATGCTTTATCCTTCACATTTCTATTATCGAGCCCCACGGCATCTTGGGCAAGACAATTTCACTTTGCGTAGAGGCTGGGCTTGCAAATCGAGGGCGTAGGGCTTGTGACCAAGTCTTCGTCTCTGCAGTGCCCATAACTTTTGATCCGTAAGGAATTATACGGCGCATAGCATACCATTGGAAAGCTCTCTGAGAGCTCTACGATGAGGGCAGCAAGCCTATTCGGTTGCGCCTATTTTTGATGCCCAAAATCAAAAGTTTTCATCAGTTTTGGGCCACTTGTCATCTTTTTAAGCTATTTCTTCATCCCGGATCGTTTGTCGTGTCCCGCGTAAAGGACGACAGATGAGGGCTTTGTGCCCTCAACATAACGGGTACGATCATACTAGCACTAATACACTGGATCCCATCAGACCTCCAAAGTTAAGCGTGCTTGGGTGAGAGTAGTACTAGGATGGGTGCTCCCTAGGAAGTCCTCGTGTTGCAACCCCCTTTTCGTTTTGTTTTTTTGCCCCGTTCAAGCTTGCCAAAATGCTTTATCCATCATATTTCTATTATCAAGTCCCATGGCATCTTGGCCAAGACAACTTCGCTTCGCGTGGAGGTTGGGCCCGCAAACCGAGGGCGTGGTCATGTGACTAGGTCTTTGTCACTCCGGTGCCCATAACTTTTGATCCGTAAGGAGTTATAAGGCGCCTAGAATACCGTTGGAAAGCTCTTCGAGAGCTCTACGATTGGTGTTCCACGCCTTGTTAGTTGCGCATGTTTTCAAATCCCAAAATTGAATATTTTCTTCAGTTTTAGGCTACTTTTATTTTTTTTACGCTATTTTTTCATCCTGGATTGTTCGTCATGAGTCGCGAAAAGGACAACACATGAGGGCGTTTTGCCCTCAACATGACGGGTGCGATCATACAAGCATTAATGCATCGGATCCCAGCAGAACTCCAAAGTTAAGCGTGCTTGGGCGAGTGTAGTACTAGGACGGGTGACCCCCCTGGGATGTCCTTATGTTGCACCCCCTTTTTCGTTTTGTTTTTTTGCCCTGTTCAGGCTTGCCAAGATGCTTTATCCGTCACATTTCTATTATCGAGTCCCACGACATCTTGGGCAAGGCAACTTCACTTCGCGTAGAGGCTGGGCTGGTAAACCGAGGGCGTGGGGCTTGTGATAAGGTCTCCGTCGCTCCGGTGCCAATAACTTTTGATCCGTAAGGATTTATACGGCACACAGCATACCATTAGAAAGCTCTACAAGAGCCCCAAATAGAACGTTTTCATCAATTTCGGGCTACTTTTCTTCTTTTTGCGCTATTTCTTCATCCCAGATCGTTCATCGTGAGATGCGAAAAGGTCGACACATAAGGGTTTTGTGCCGTCAACATGATGGCTACGTTCATACCAGTATTAACGCATCAGATCCCATCAAAACTCTGAAGTTTAGCGTGCTTGGGCGAGAGTAGTACTAGGATGGGAAACCTCCTGGGAAGTCCTCGTGATGTACCCCACTTTTCATTAAGTTTTTTTGCCCCGTTCAGGCTTGCCAAGATGCTTTATCCATCACCTTTCTAATATCGAGTCCCATGGCATCTTGGGCAAAACAACTTCGCTTCCCGTCGAGGCTGGGCCTACAAACCGAGGGCGTGGGTTATGTGACCAGGTCTCCGTCGCTCTAGTTCCTATAACTTCTGACCAATAAGGAGTTATGCGGCGCACAACTTACCGTTGGAAATCTCTCTGAGAGGTCTACAACGGGGGCAACAAGTCTGCTCGGCTGCACCTATTTTCAAAGCCCAAAATCGAACGTTTTTTGGCTACTTTTCTTCTTTTTGTGTTGTTTCTTCATCCCGAATCGTTCGTCGTGAGCCGCGAAAAGGACAACATATAAGGGTTTTGCACCCTCAACATGACGGGTGCGATCATACTAGCATTAATGCATCGGATCTCATCAGAACTGCAAAGTTATGGGTGCTTGGGTAAGAGTAGTACTAGGATGGGTAACCCCCTTGGATGTCCTCATGTTACACCCTCCCTTTTCGTTTTATTTTTATGCCCCGTTCAGGCTTGCCAAGATGCTTTATCCTTCACATTTCTATTATCGAGCCCCACGGCATCTTGGGCAAGACAATTTCACTTTGCGTAGAGGCTGGGCTTGCAAATCGAGGGCGTAGGGCCTGTGACCAAGTCTTCGTCTCTGCAGTGCCCATAACTTTTGATCCGTAAGGAGTTATGCGGTGCATAGCATACCGTTGGAAAGCTCTCTGAGAGCTCTATGATGAGGGTAGCAAGCTTATTCGGCTGCGCCTATTTTTGAAGCCCAAAATTGAACGTTTTCATTAGTTTCGGGCCACTTTTTTTCTTTTTGCGCTGTTTCTTCATCCCGGATCGTTCGTCGTGTGCTGCACAAAGGACGACACATAAGGGCTTTGTCCCCTAAACTTGACGAGTGCGATCATACTAGTACTAATACATCGGATCCCATCAGAACTCCGAAGTTAAGCGTACTTGGGCGATAGTCGTACTAGGATGGGAGACCCCCTGGGAAGCCCTCGTGTTGCACCCCCCTTATCGTTTTGTTTTTTTGCCCTGTTCAGGCTTGCCAAGTTGTTTTATCCGTCACATTTCTATTATCGAGTCATACGGCATCTTGGGCAAGACAACTTCACTTCGCGTAGAGGCTGGACCCGCAAACTGAGGGCATGGGGCCAGTGACTAGGTCTCCGTCGCTCTGGTGCCTATAACTTTTGATTCGTAAGGAGTTATGCGGCGCATAGCATACCGTTGGAAAACTCGAATGTTTTCACCAATTTCGGGCCAATTTTTTTCTTTTTGCGCTGTTTCTCCGTCCCAGATCGTTCGTCATGAGTCACGAAAAGGACGACATATAAGGGCTTTGTGCCCTTAACATGACGGGTGTGATCATACCAGCACTAATGCATCGGATCCCATCAGAACTCTGAAGTTAAACGTGCTTGGGCGAGAGTAGTACTAGGATGGGAGACCCTCTAGGAAGTCCTCGTGTTGCACCCTGTCACGCCCCAACTCGACCCCACCTATAATCAGTCAGGACATAACAGAATTTTGGCAGTATAACGACAGTAAATAGGATACCGAGGCTCTAAACCAACCTCATTAGAACATCATACCTCAACTCCATAAACCAAACAACAAACAACATAACCATATTACACCATAATCTTTCTTTGTTATATGCCTCCGTTCCAACATAATACATGAACCTTAATATACATTACAAAAATATATTGAACCAATCTAGCAACCTAATCATAAACAAAAGAAAGACTACTAAGATAGCATCAACTAATTCATTATCTTTTCAACATATTATACATTATAAAAAAGTTAACTAGATAATATACAAGATAATAAGGTGTTCAACACATCAAACATCAAGGATAAGACTCCGGAATATAAGACTCATCCACATAAGGCACATTTTCCTCTTCAGGAGGTACGTACCCGTAATCCTGCTTAAGTACACTTGTAAGCATGCAATAATAGAGAGTGAGCTTATATAAAATAAGCCTAATGAGGATCCGATAGATCTCTAACAGTATTCACTATACTTCTTGGAAATAATCCTTTGAGCAAGTAAACACACAATAACATCAATAATACTATCATCACATAATCTATAATGACCATTCAATAAAGGATACACTAGTTGGTGTAGCTCCAAACGCCATCACGATCATAACAGCCTTCTTGTGACTCCCATAAACTCACGCACCCGAGGTACCTCAATAACCTCTCCCTCCATGACACCTCCGTCATGCGAGCTGGAGGTAGTCTCTGGTAGTCATGTCGTTATCAACCCGACAGCCCGATGCTGCCTGAGAGGTGGCACACACATACCAAAGACTCAGCAATAATAATAAACATCATTCACAGGACAGTCTAGCAGAACTGCCTATTTCCCGGCATCAATCATCAATCAATAATCATCAATCATCATCAATTTTCATCAATGTAACATCAATATAACATCATGTAATTAATTAAACAGCAAACAACTAAGTTAGATGACAAAGTAGGACATCCAACTTATCATGCATGAAACACGTAATCTAACCCTAGTCTAACCATTAACAACTCACAATTCAATCACTCAAATACCACCCAGTCAAACTTATCATGCATGAAACACGTAATCTAACCCTAGTCTAACCATTAACAACTCACAATTCAATCACTCAAATACCACCCAGTCAACTAAGGCTCAATTCAACAATTTAAAGAAAGACAACCTAAACTTCAAATAATCATATCTTACATTCTACTAATCCAAATAACTCCAAATCAGTTTCAAACACTCACCCATTCAATCAATTACATTAGTCCTCTTGGAAACCAACCAAAACACATCAAAATCAAGCCCAACAACCCTTAAACCCCAATGCACCTAGGCTGAAATTTCCAGATTTTCACCCAAACATCGTAATCAAAAATTCGGCATTATAACGGCGTTACCACATAATTAAAAAACTTTTAGAAATCGACGGCAATCGATTCCAACAAGGACAAATCAAGATAATCCTCAAATAGCCATTCTATCAACTTTAAATACCCGAAAATAAATAAATTCACTACAATGACTCAAATATCGTAGTAATAGACCAAAATGATCTTTAGCATGCACTGAACAATAATATAACTTCAAATTAACATTCTAACGATTCAAAATGCAATTATAAGCAAAAACATAAAAAGATGACTTTTGAGATCTACACCATTGATGTGTTTTGATGCAAGAAATGTGTATAATGGATGCCCAACAAGTGAAATCAAGCTTTCAATGAAGTGATTTGGACTTGAATTGCAAAATTTTTGTGAAAAATGCTTGAAAACCTTTGAAAAATGTCTTATTTCTTCTCCCTCATGGAATTTCGGTAATGTGTGTGTAAAATGAGTGTGTTTTGTGTTGTTTTAATGTTTGTTGATGATATATTAAGCAAAGGTCAACAAATAAAAGAAAGTCAAAGGTGGAAACTAATTATTTTTAGTGTTTTCTTGTATTTTAATTCATTTTCTTGACTACTCTTGCTCAAATTAATTATGCAACACTTAAACTATCTCAAGTAGTTTATTTTTCGGTGACAAGAAGTTTTACATTCAAACAATTTTATCTGAGTCGGCTTAAAACTCGATTTTCTGCAAAAAAAAGGTGAAAAGTCATATTATTTATTTTCAAATGTTTTTTGAATGCAAAATTAATCTAAAATAATTCAATACCACATATAAATACATTTATATTAATATATACTAGGTCAACATGTAATATCCCACATCGGACGCGGAGGTCTTTGGGCTTCTTGATATAAGGGGATGTCTCCTTGTATTGTGTACGCGCATTTTCTTGGCAGTGGCTGGGATGCGACAAAACCGTGAGGGGTATGAGCCCTAAAGCGGACAATACGTGCATAGTGCGTTTCTGGGCCCACTCGCCTTGGCCTCAGTGCTCGCTTCGGCCCTAAGTCCAGGGAGTATCCTGCAGGCGTGGGAGTGTTGGTTCGGGGCATTACAAAGTGGTATCAGAGCCGACGCGTTCGCATAGCCAACGAGGATGTTGGGTCCCCAAGGGGAAGCGGGTGTAATATCCCACATCGGACACGGAAGTCTCTGGGCTGCTTGATATAAGGGGATGTCTCCTTGTATAGTGTACGCGCGTTTTCCTGGCAGTGGCTGGGAGGTGACAAAACCGTGAGGGGTATGGGCTCCAAAGCGGACAATACGTGCATAGTGCATTTCCGGGCCCATTCGCCTCGGCCTCAGTGCTCGCTTGGGCCTTAAGTCCAGGGAGTATCTTGCAGGCGTGGGAGTGTTGGTTCGGGGTTTTACACAATGAAAGTCAATGCAAGAATCGGGTTTAGAAGAAATCACTATTTGGCTCAAAAATGCTACTTTTCGCCCGAAAAGTCTATTTAAATTACTATTTAGTTTCAGAATCAATTTTTATCAAACATGGGTCTATTAATAATAGAGGACTAGGTTTTAAGACGTTTAAAACACCCCTATAAAAATTTTAGCGGACAGGTGTTCAAAATACTATTCACAAAAATTGTCGATAAAATTTTTGATGCCGATTTTGATAAAAATTTCATGAATGTACACATAGCATGTATTAGGAATATAAATCACATATTTACCACATTCTAACTCATATAACACATAAACAGGTCAAATCACGCAAATCGAGGCAAAGACACGCAAATCAAAGTAAAGATGAAAACTAGGATTTCACATACCCCCTTTTTCATTGTGTTTTTTTGCACCGTTCAGGCTTGCAAAGATGCTTTATCCGTCATATTTCTATTATCGAGTACCCCAGCATCTTGGGCAAGGCAACTTCGCTTCGCATAGAGGCTGGGCCCGTAAACCGAGGGCGTGCGGCCTGTGACTAGGTCTCCGTCGCTCCGGTGCCCATAACTTTTGATCCGTGAGGAGTTGTGCAGTGCTCAGAATACCGTTAGAAAGCTCTCCGAGAGCTCTATGACGGGGACAGCATGCCTTTTCGGTTGCACCTATTTTCGGTGGCCAAAATTGAATATTTTATTCAGTTTTGGGCCACTTTTCTTCTTTTTGTGTTATTTCTTTGTCCCAGATCGTTCGTCATGAGCCGCAAAAAGAACAACCCATAAGGGCTTTTTCCCCTCAACATGACGGATGCGATCATACCAGCACTAATGCATCAGATCCCATAAGAACTCCAAAGTTAAGCATGCTTGGGCGAGAGTAGTACTAGGAAGGGTGACCCCTTAGGATGTCCTCGTGTTGCACCCCCCCATTTCGTTTAGTTTTTTTGCCCCGTTCAGGCTTGCAAAGATGTTTTATTCATCATATTTCTATTATCGAGTCCCATGACATCTTGGGCAAGACAACTTCGCTTTGCGTAGAGACTGGGCCCGCAAACCGAGTGCTTGAGGCCTGTGACCAGGTGTCCGTCGCTCCAGTGCCCAGAACTTTTGATCTGTAAGGAGATATGTGGCGCACAACATACTGTTGGAAAGCTCTCTGAGAAGTCTACGACGGGGGCAACAAGCCAGTTCGGCTGCACTTGTTTTCAGAGCCCAAAATCGAACGTTTTCATCATTTTTGGTCTACTTTTCTTCTTTTTTGCGTTGTTTCTTCGTCCAGGATCATTCGTCGTGACCTGCGAAAAGCACAACACATAAGGGCTTTGTGCCCTCAAAATGACGGGTGCGATCAAACCAGCAGTAATGCATCGGATCCCATAAGATCTCCAAAGTTAAACATGCATGGGTGAGAGTAGTACTAGATGGGTGACCGCCTTGGATGTCCTTGTGTTGCACCCCCTTTTTCGTTTTATTTTTTTGCCCTATTCAGGCTTGCCAAGATGCTTTATCCGCCACAATTCTATTATTGAGTCCCACGGCTTCTTGGGCAAGACAATTTCGCTTCGTGTAGAGGCTAGGCCCGCAAACTGAGGGCGTGGGGCCTGTGACCAGGTCTCCGTCTCTCCGATGCCCATAACTTTTGATCTGTAAGGAGTTATGTGGCGCATAGCATACCATTGGAAAGCTATTTGAGAGCTCTACGATGAGGGCAGCAAGCTTGTTCGGCTGCACCTTTTTTTGATGCCGAAAATTGAACATTTTCATTAGTTTTGGGCCATTTTTTTGTTTTTACGTAGTTTCTTCATTCTGGATCATTCGTCGTGAGCCGCAAAAAGGACGACACATAAGGGCTTTGTGCCCTCAACATGACGGGTGTGATCATACTCGCACTAATGCATCAAATCCCATAAGAACTCCGAAGTTAAGCGTGCTTGGGCAAGAGTAGTACTAGGATGAAAGACCCCCTGGGAAGTCCACGTGTTGCACGCCCCTTTTCGTTTTGTTTTGTTGCCCCGTTCAGGCTTTTCAAGATGCTTTATCCGTCACATTTCTATTATAGAGTCCTACGACATCTTGGGCAAGAAAACTTTGCTTCACGTAGAGGTAGGGCCCACAAATCGAGGGCGTAGGGCCAGTGGCTACGTCTCCGTTGCCACGGTGCCTATTACTTTTGATCTGTAATGAGTTATGCAGTGCATAGCATACCATTGGAAAACTTGAATGTTTTCATTAGTTTCGGGCCACTTTTCTTCTTTTTACGCTGTTTCATCATCCCGGATCGTCCGTCGTGAGCCACGAAAAGGCTTTGTGCCCTCAACATGACGGGTGCGATCATGCCAACACTAATGCATCGCATCCCATCAGAACTCTAAAGTTAATCGTGCTTGGGCGAGAGTAGTACTAAGATGGAAGACTCCCTAGGAAGTCCTCGTGTTACACCCCCCTTATCGTTTTGTTTTTTTGCCCAGTTCAGGCTTACCAAAATGCTTTATCTGTCACATTTCTATTATCGAGTCCCACGGCATCTTGGGCAAGAAAACTTCGCTTCGCGTAGAGGTTGGGCCTGTGACTTCAACATGACGGGTGCGATCATGCCAACACTAATGCATCGCATCCCATCAGAACTCTAAAGTTAATCGTGCTTGGGCGAGAGTAGTACTAAGATGGAAGACTCCCTAGGAAGTCCTCGTGTTACACCCCCCTTTTTGTTTTATTTTTTTGCACCATTCAGGCTTGCCAATATGCTTTATCCGTCACATTTCTATTGTCGAGTCCCATGGCATCTTGGGCATGACAACTTCTTTTAGCGTAGAGGCTGAGTCGGCAAACCGAGGGCGTGGGGCCTGTGACTAGGTCTCCGTCACTCTGGTGCCTAGAACTTTTGATCCGTAAGGAGGTATGCGACGCATAGCATACCGTTGGAAAACTCGAATGTTTTCATCAATTTCGGGCTAATTTTCTTCTTTTTGCGTTGTTTTTCAGTCCCGGATTGTTCGTCATGAGCCGCGAAAAAGACGACATCGAAGGGATTTGTGCCCTCAACATGACGGGTGTGATCATACCAGCACTAATGCATCATATCCCATAAGAACTCTGAAGTTTAGCGTGCTTGGGTGAGAGTGGCACTAGGATGGGAGCCCCCTCGGAAGTCCCCATGTTGCACACCCTTTTTTGTTTTGTTTTTTTGCATCGTTCAGGCTTGCCAAGATGCTTTATCCGTCATATTTCTATTATCGAGCTCCCCGGCATCTTGGGAAGACAAGTTCGCTTCGCGTAGAGGCTGGGCCCGTAAACCGAGGGTGTGGGGCCTTGACTAGGTCTCCGTCGCTCTATTGCCAATAACTTTTGACCCGTAAGAAGTTATGCGGCGCACAGAATACCGTTGGAAAGCTCTCCGAGAGCTCTACGATGGGGGTTGCATGCCTTGTCGGTTGCGCCTTTTTTCGAAGCCCAAAATTGAATATGTTATTCAGTTTTGGGCTACTTTTCTTCTTTTTGTGTTGTTTCTTTGTCCCAAATCATTCGTCGTGAGTCGCAACAAGGACAGCCCATAAGGGCTTTTTGCCCTCAACATAACGGATGCGATCATTCCAGCACTAATGCATTAGATCCCATTAGAACTCCTATGATAACCCGAACCCAGCATGCATTTAATGGCATTTAATTGCAATTAATTAAATGACATCTTAAATGTTAGCATTGAATTTCGTGTTTATTTTTAAGTTAAACATTCATTTCTAGCATTATTTTCATATTTCTTTTAGAAGTAATTAAATAATACTTGAGTTAGTTATTTTAACGGAATATCAACTATTTTCATATTTATGTTAATATGCTTTATTTTTCTTTCACCTTAATGCTCGTTTTTCAATAAAATCAAAAGTAGCTCTGAGCTGGAGTAAATTTTGAACTATGTTACTTTTCAAAAATTATATTTTCTTAAATTCTTTGAGATTTAATTGTTATTCTTTTAATGTCGCAAAGTACATAGCATATCGAGAGCGATAGTTAGGAAATGATTTCTAGTCCTCAGCAAATAGTGAAAACTAGTATTTAGTGTTTTAATTTTAGTATTTTAGTTGTTGTTGATTAGAATTAAATTGATGTTGGTTGTTTTAGCTTTAAAATGCAAGAAATAAGCCTAATTGACCAACTTAAGCAACCTTTGACCAAGCCTTGACTATTTGACTTGAGTTGCCATCCTATTTAAAGCTTAGTATAGCACAAAATAAATAAAAAAATAGCTGAAAATAGAGAAGGAGCAGGCCGAAAATACAAGGAGAAGAAAAAAAAAGATTTTCAAGCCAAATCTTCAAATCTTCGCGTGAGCTTGCACGGGGTGGTTTCCGAGGCATCCAGCGTGGTTTTCCTAGCATCTAGGAGCGTCTAAGGTGAGGGTTTTATCGTTATTTGCGCATTTGAAATAATTGTGTTTAAACTTTAATTTTTGGATTCTAGCCGTAAATTGTTATTTTGATCGTTTTGATGCTTAAAGAATGTTCCTTGATGATTGTAGAACATGTATTTGTAGCTTTATAGCATTTTCTATGGTAAATATAGCAATTGTAATTTAAAATGCTAATGGAATAGTAAAATGTGAAGAGTAAACCCTCGTTACGTTAAAGTTGCTTCATTTTGCGTTCTGTTGATGTTGGAAGGCGCTAGATATGCTAGAATGCCTAAATGTATGGTTTAATTGGATTGTGTAATGGAAAAATGGAGGAAAATGGCTTAATGAAAGTTGGGGTCGTTTAGGTCAAGTTTGGCATTTTATCGTTTTGCGTAAAGGCATTGTCGAGGTACATCATGGAAGCACTTTTGGTGCAGTTGTGACATTGGTTGGGTGATCGGTTGAGGTAGTTGTAGTTCAAATGAGCAAAGGGAAAAATCAGGGCTTTGTGGGAATTCTAGGGTAAAGTAGGGTTTCGTGGTCTTTAGACGTGCCTTATGGTGACTTAGGAGGGTTGGTGAAGTCGGTTTCCAAAACTCGTGGCTTGATTGAAAGTAGTAGAGTTTTGAAAGTTGGGGCCATTTTGTGATTTTGTGTGTTTTCATGGTGTAATGCCTATAGAATGCTTAAAATTTCTTGTTATGCTTGTTAAAGTTGATTATGACTGAATTTATATATCAATTGTTGATAATGCTTATTAGTGTTGCTCTTGTTACTTTATTGATTGTAATTGCTTATTGTATCGCATGTTGTTACTAACCTGCATTTCAGTGCCTTGCTCGATTATCGTTATATTCCTTGTATTGCATTGCATTGTGTCAGGCGCGTGAGTGACAGGCCTCTCTGGGTAGCCTCGGGTTGCTAGTGTTGGTTGCTCTAGCTCCGTGTCCTATTCCCTTTCTCGCTTGGGTTGCCGCCCAGGGAGTTTTGGGTCGTAGAATTGACAGAGTATGTCCGGAGTACTCTAAACGGAAGTTATAAGGTGGGTGAGTCGGCGCGTCATCGTTAAAGTCATCGAAGTCATGATCGGTAGATTACTCGCTCAAGTGAGCCATAGCCTTCAAAGTGTGGTATAGCTATGAATGGTTGTGTTAATGCTTTTATTAATTGTTTATTGTATTGATTGTTTAAATTGAATGCTTACTTGTTTGTTATATTGCTTAACTGTACCTATTTGCATTGCACGATCTTCTTCCTCTCCACCTCGATATCTGTCTCGCCCTCACTGAGTATACGTGTTGAGTATACTCACTCCTCACCACCATATTTCAGGAAATTGCCATATTAGCTGAAAAGTTCGTGGTTTCATGAAAGATCATGCTTGAAGAGTAGTCTTGCATGCTATGTGGCTTGAGTTGTCAAAGATGCAAAGATGTATATTTCATGTGTTGTATGTATTTAATGTTAAAAAGAAATGTATTTTAAGTTTTATTAGGTTACTGAGGTAGTATGATAAGCTAGTTTATGTATCCAATTAGTATGGTTAACTTCAATGCATGATTGTATTGTCCAAAGGAAAATAGTTAGAATAGTCTGGGCACTTGGAAATATATATATAATTGTTGTGTTTAATTGTTGAGAACCAAGGCTCGGATGGCCTTGAGGAAGTTTTGTGTGGTTGGACACGGTGCTGGTCCATTTATATGCTGTTACAGGCTTTACATTTTGCCTAGAAACAGAGGAGACTCCGTCCGTCTTTCCCTAAAATTTTATGCCCGGGTTTGGAATTGGGTTGCGATTAGATTGATTGATAGAACTCCTGGTCTCGAGTGGGATCGGGGTGTTACAGGTGGTATCAGAGCTTATTTAGGTCATAAGTCAGGACAGGGTCCTCGGTCTGGTGGGTAGTGATCCTTGAATGTTTGCTTGTTAAATGTGTCTTGAAAGTGTATGCTTGTATGTGAGATTGTGTGTCTTGACTTGAATGTATGCACCTATGTGATATAGTTATGTGTTATGTGCTAAATGTTTCTCATGTAAAGTGAAGTGTCTAGTTGTGCATTGAATTGACCTATCGAATTGACATCGTGAATCGAATTGATCTAGTGAATTGTTATTTGCTTGAAGTATTGCTTGTAATGTGTGTCTTGGAATGTCTTCAATTGGTTATGCTGTGATTTGAATTGATTATGTTGTGCTTGACTTGATTGTCGTGCTTGAGTGACTTTGTTGAATAAACTGTTTTACAAACTCTTTTGTAAACTTGTTTGCAAAATAGTTTAAGTCATGTGTATAAATGTGATATCTTGGCATTCATACATGTCCCGTGGAAATAGTAAGTAAGTCTTCTTTCTCCCCTAAAGAAAGTGGTTCACAGCTAGCCTCTCAAGGTGTATGGATTGGTAGGAAATGAATGGCATTTAATTAGACTTTATTTGGGAGTTGGTGTTTGCTTTTGGAGCTCGGTTATTGGCGAATCTCTAAGGTCCTCCTCTGTGATTAATAGTTGTGAATAGTAGCTTTCTCTTGGGGTTTTATTTGGTTGTTCTCTGGGGCATTCTTTGGTTTTCTTAATGGGTATTCTTTGGAGACTTCTGTTGGCACTTCTCGGTGGACTTGGCTATTGGGATTTCAATCAGACTTACTGCACAGTATTATCTATGGTATATGTGTCTCGGTCTTTATTGGTGTGATACTGGCATCCCTGATTGGAAATTCTTCAATGGCATTTTATAGAATTCTTAGTGGGCATTCTACTAGTATCTTTCCTTGATGGCACTTATTGGAAGTCTTACACTTGGAATCTTGTTCAGACTTATTATCTCATATTGCTTATGGTATGCTGTGGAATACTTTGGGCTTTCTTGGTGGTAAGTTGTATAAAGTTCTCACTTGGCAAACAGTGAAGAGGCCTCAGAGTTTGGTTTTGTATATTGTGCAGCAGCTCGGTATTTTACTTAGGGTTTTCGTCTATCTGGGAAACTATATTTGTTATTCAACTTGGTTGTCTTATTGGGCACATTATATTTTCTTTGCTATTTTCGTTGACATTCTTCTCAGCATTTGATAGCAGTACTCAGGATCTAATTGGTTATTCTATGGGGTTATTACTTGGAAGACTTCTTTGGAACTTTTGAAGTATATTTGATTGGGTTTCTTAGTATTTTCTTCAGCACTCTTAACAGGGAATTATTCTATGAAATTCATGACCAGCGAGGTATTTCTTTGGACCTCTGGATGGAACCTTTATTTGAGCCTTTAGTTGGCCTCCTGCTTGGGTATTCTCGGGCGATAATAGTTGAACTTCTACTAGAGATTCGTGTATGGGGTATTCATTCGGTATTCTTCTTATCATTAATATGTGATGTAATTTTATCTACAGTATCTTTGCTTTAGTCTCTATTGGTGTTATCTTGGCGCTTTTGGTTGAAATTTTATTCTTCTTCGGTATTCGTGTCAACGGGATTCTTGTGCGGTATCTACATTTGAGCCTTTATTTAGCATTACTACTTGGCATTTCTACTTAAACTTCCCTATTGGTCATCTTGATTAATATACTTGCTCAGCAGCTGACGAAGATTAGTCAGAGTTGGATTTGAGTGGATGCAGAGTTCTATTGGAAGAAGGATTGGGAGGACGCAATTGTTTTAAGGGGGGAAGGGCATGATAACCCGAACCCGGCATGCATGTAATGGCATTTAATTGCAATTAATTAAGTGACATCTTAAATGTTAGCATTGAATTTCGTGTCTATTTTTAAGTTAAACATTCATTTCTAGCATTATTTTCATATATCTTTTAGAAGTAATTAGAATAATACTTGAGTTAACTATTTTAACGGAATATCAACCACTTTCATATTTATGTTAATCGGTTTTATTTTTCTTGTACCTTAATGCTCGGTTTTCAACTAATTGAAAAGTAGCTCTGAGCCGGAGTAAATTTTGAACTATGTTACTTTTCAAAAATTATATTTTCTTAAATTCTTTAAGATTTAATTGCTATTCTTTTAATGTCGCAAAGTGCATAGCATATCAAGAGCGATAGTTAGGAAATGATTTCTAGTCCTCAGCAAATTGTGAAAACTAGTATTTAGTATTTTAATTTTAGTATTTTAGTTGTTGTTGATTAGAATTAAATTGATGTTGGTTGTTTTAGCTTTAAAATGCAAGAAATAAGCCTAATTGACCAACTTAAGCAACCTTTGACCAAGCCTTGACTATTTGACTTGAGTTGCCATCCTATTTAAAGCTTAGTATAGCACAAAATAAAAAAAAGAGCTGAAAACAGAGAAGGAGCAGGCCGAAAATACAAGGAGAAAAAAAAAAGATTTTCAAGTCAAATCTTCAAATCTTTGCGTGAGCTTGCACGGGGTGGTTTCCAAGGCTTCCAGCGTGGTTTTCCTAGCGTCTAGGAGCGTCTAAGGTGAGGGTTTCATTGTTATTTGCGCATTTGAAATAATTGTGTTTAAACTTTAATTTTTGGATTTTAGCCGTAAATTGTTATTTTGATCATTTTGATGCTTAAAGAATGTTTCTTGATGATTGTAGAACACGTATTTGTAGCTTTTTAGAATTTTCTATGGTTAAATATAGCAATTGTAATTTAAAATGCTAATGGAATAGTAAAATATGAATAGTAAACTCTCGTTATGTTACAGTTACTTCGTTTTGCGTTATGTTGATGTAGGAAGGTGCTAGATATGCTAGAATGCCTAAATGTATGGTTTAATTGGATTGAGTAAAGGAAAAACGGAGGAAGATGGCTTAGTGAAAGTTGGGGTTGTTTAGGTTAAGTTTGGCATTTTATCGTTTTGCGTGAAGGCATTGTCGAGGTATGTCATGGAAGCACTTTTGGTGCAGTTGTGACATTGGTTGGGTGATCGGTTGAGGTAGTTGTAGTTCAAACGAGCAAAGGGGAAAATCGGGGCTTTGCGAGAATTCCAGGGTAAAGTAGGGTTTTGTGGTCTTTAGACGTGCCTTATGGTGACTTAGGAGGATTGGTGAAGTCGGTTTCCAAAACTCGTGGCTCGTTTGAAAGTAGTAGAGTTTTGAAAGTTGGGGCCATTTTGTGATTTTGTGTGTTTTCATGGTGTAATGCCTATAGAATGCTTAAAATTTCTTGTTATGCTTGTTAAAGTTGATTATGACTGAATTTATATATCAATTGTTGATAATGCTTGTTAGTGTTGTTCTTGTTACTTTATTGATTGTAATTGCTTATTGTATCGCATATTGTTACTAACCTGCACTTCAGTGCCTTTCTCGATTATCGTTATATTCCTTGTATTGCATTGCGTTGTGTTAGGCGCGTGAGTAACAGGCCTCTCTGGGTAGCCTCGGGTTGCCAAGGTTGGTTGCCCTAGCTCCGTGTCCTATTCCCTTTCTCGCTTGGGTTGCCGCCTAGGGAGTTTTGGGTCGTAGAATTGACAGAGTATGTCCGGAGTACTCTAAACGGAAGTTATAAGGTGGGTGAGCCGGCGCGTCATCGTTAAAGTCATCGAAATCATGATCGGTACATTGCTCGCTCGAGTGAGCCATAGCCTTCAGAGTGTGGTATAGCTTTGAATTGTTGTTTTAATGCTTTTATTAATTGTTTATTGTATTGATTGTTTATATTGAATGCTTACTTGTCAGTTATATTGCTTAACTGTACCTATTTGCATTGCACGATCTTCTTTCTCTCCACCTCGATATCTGTCTCGCCCTCACTGAGTATACGTGTTGAGTATACTCACTCCTTACCACCACATTTCAGGAAATATCATGTTAGCCAGAAAGTTCGTGGTTTCGTGAAAGATCATGCTTGAAGAGTAGTCTTGCATGCTATGTGGCTTGAGTTGTCAAAGATGCAAAGATGTATATTTCATGTGTTGTATGTATTTAATGTTAAAAAGAAATGTAATTTAAGTTTTATTAAGTTACTGAGGTAGTATGATAAGTTAGTTTATGTATCCAATTAGTATAGTTAACTTCAATGCATGATTGTATTGTCCAAAGGAAAATAGTTAGAATAGTCTGGGCACTTGGAAATATATATATAATTGCTGTGTTTAATTGTTGAGAACCAAGGCTCGGATGGCCTTGAGGAAGTTTTGTGTGGTTAGACACAGTGCTAGTCCATTTATATGCTGTTACAGGTTTTACATTTTGCCTAGAAACAGGGGAGACTCCGTCCGTCTTTCCCTAAAATTTTGCCCGGGTTTGGAATTGGGTTGCTATTAGATTGATTGATAGAACTCCTGGTCTCAAGAGGGATCGGGGTGTTACAACTCCAAAGTTAAGCATGCTTGGGCGAGAATAGTACTAGGATGGGTGACCCCATGGGAAGTCCTCGTGTTACACCCCTATTTTTGTTTTGTTTTTTTTCCCCGTTCAGGCTTGCGAAGATGTTTTATCCGTCACATTTCTATTATCGTGTCCCACGGCATCTTGGGCAAGACAAATTCGCTTTGCGTAGAGGCTAGGCCCGCAAACCGAGGGTTGGGGCCTATGACTAGGTCTCCGTCACTCCAGTGCCTAGAACTTTTGATCCGTAAGGAATTATGCGACGCACAACATACTGTTGGAAAGCATTCTGAGAGGTCTACGATGGGGGCAACAAGCCAGCTTCGCAAGGCCTGTTTTAAGAGCGCAAAATTGAACATTTTCATCATTTTTGAGCTACTTTTCTTCTTTTTGCGTTGTCTCTTCGTCCTAGATCGTTCATCGTGAGCCGCGAAAAGCACGACACATAAGGGCTTTATGCCCTCAAAATGACGGGTGCGATCATAACCCCCTGGATGGGATCCCATCAGAACTCCGAAGTTAAACGTGATTAGGCGAGAGTAGTACTAGGATAGGTAACCCCCTGGGATGTCCTTGTGTTGCACCCCTCTTTTTGTTTTATTTTTTTACCCTTTTCAGGCTTGCCAAGATGCTTTATCTGTTACATTTCTATTATCGAGTCCCACGGCTTCTTGGGCAAGACAATTTCGCTTCGTGTAGAGGCTGGGCCTGCAAACTGAGGGCTTGGGGCCAGTGACCAGGTCTCCGTCTCTCCGGTGCCCATAACTTTTGATCCGTAAGGAGTTATGCGGCACATAGCAAACCGTTAGAAAGCCCTCTGTGAGCTCTACGATGAAGGCAGCAAGCCTATTTGGCTGCGCCTATTTTCGAAGCCCAAAATTGAATATTTTCATTAGTTTTGGGCCACTTTTTTTTTCTTTTTACGCAGTTTCTTCATCCCAGATATTTCGTCGTGAGCTGCCAAAAGGATGACACATAAGGGCTTTGTGCCCTCAACATTACGGGTGCGATCATACTAGCACTAATGCATCGGATCCCATTAGAACTCCGAAGTTAAGCATGCTTGGGCCAGAGTAGTACTAGGATAGGAGACCCCGTGGGAAGTACTCGTGTTGTACCCCTCTTTTCGTTTTGTTTGTTTGCTCCGTTCAGGTTTGCCAAGATGCTTTATCCGTCACATTTCTATTATCGAGTCCCACGGCATCTTGGGTAAGAAAACTATGCTTCGCGTAGTAGTAGGGCCCTCAAACCGAGGGCATTGGGCCAGTTATGCGGCGCATAGCATACCGTTGGAAAACTTGAATGTTTTCATCAGTTTCGGGCCACGTTTCTTCTTTTTTCGCTGTTTCTTCGTCCTAGATCGTTTGTCGTGAGCCACGGAAAGGACAACACATAAAGGATCCCATCAGAACTCTAAAGTTAATCGTGCTTGGGCGAGAGTAGTACTAAGATGGAAGACTCCCTAGGAAGTCCTCGTGTTACACCCCCCTTTTTGTTTTATTTTTTTGCACCATTCAGGCTTGCCAATATGCTTTATCCGTCACATTTATATTGTTGAGTCCCACGGCATCTTGGGCAAGACAACTTCTCTTTGCGTAGAGGCTGGGTCGGCAAACCGAGGGTGTGGGGCCTGTGACTAGGTCTCCGTCGCTACGGTGCGTATAACTTTTGATTCATAAGGAGTTATGCGGCGCACAACACACCGTTGGAAAGCGTTCCGAGAGCTCTACGATGGGGGGTAGTAAGCCTACTCGGCTGTGCTTGTTTTCGGAGCCCAAAATTGAACATTTTCATTAGTTTAGTGCTACTTTTCTTCTTTTTTGCTATTTCATCGTCCCGTTGGAAAGTTCTCCGAGAGGTCTACGATGGGGACAACAAGCCTGCTCGGCTGCGCCTGTTTTTAGAGCCCAAAATTGAACATTTTTGGTCAATTTTTCTTCTTTTTGTGTTGTTTTTTCGTCCCGGATTGTTCGTCGTGAGACGCGAAAAGGACGACACATAAGGGCTTTGTGCCCTCAAAATGATAGGTGCGATCATACCAGCAGTAATGCATCGGATCTCATCAGAACTCCGAAAATAAGCGTGCTTGGGCGAGAGTAGTACTTGGATGGGTGACCCCTTGGGATGTCCTCGTGTTGCAACCCTCTTTTTGTTTTATTTTTTTGCCCCGTTCAAGCTTGCCAAGATGCTTTATCTGTCACATTTCTATTATCGAGTCCCACGGCATCTTGGGCAAGACAATTTCGCTTTGCGTAAAGGCTGGGCTGGCAAACCGATGGCGTGGGGCCTGTGACCAGGTCTCCGTCTATCCAGTGCCCATAACTTTTGATCCGTAAGGAGTTACGTGGCGCATAGCATCCCGTTGGAAACCTCGAATGTTTTCATCAGTTTTGGAGCCCAAAATCGAACGTTTTCATTAGTTTCAAGCTACTTTTCTTCTTTTTTCGTTGTTTCTCCATCCCGAATCATTCGTCGTGAGCCGCAAAAAGGATGACACATAAGGGCTTTGTGCCCACAACATGATGGGTGCGATCATACTAGCACTAATGCATCGGATCCCATAAGAACTACGAAGTTAAACGTGCTTGGGCGAGAGTAGTACTAGGATAGGAGACCCGCTGGGAAGTCCTCGTGTTGCACCCCCCTTATTGTTTTGTTTTTTTGCCCCGTTCAGGCTTGCCAAAATACTTTATCCTTCACATTTCAATCATCGAGTCCCACGACATCTTGGGCAAGACAACTTTGCTTCGCGTGGAGGCTAGGCTCGCAAACCGAGGGCGTGGGGCAAATGACTAGATCTCCGTCGCTCCGTTGTCGATAACTTTTGATCCGTAAGGAGTTATGCGGCGCATAGCATACTATTGGAAAACTCGAATGTTTTCATCAGTTTTGGTTCATTTTTCTTCTTTTTGCCCTGTTTCTTTGTCCCGAATCATTCGTCATGAGCCGCGAAAAGGACGACACAAAAAGGTTTTGTGCCCTCAACATGACGGGTGCGATCATACCAGCACTAATGCATCGGATCCCATTAGAACTCCGAAGTTAAGCGTGCTTGGGCAAGAGTAGTACTAGGATGGGAGACCCGCTGGGAAGTCCTCGTGTTGCACCCCCCTTTTCGTTTTGTTTTTTGCACAGTTTAGGCTTGCCAAGATGCTTTATCCGTCACACTTCTATTATCGAGTCCCACGGCATCTTGGGCAAGACAATTTAGCTTCGCGTAGAGGCTGGGCCCATAAACCGAGGGTGTGGGGCCTGTGACCAGGTATCCGTCTCTCCGGTGCCGATAACTTTTGATCTATAAAAAGTTATGCGGCACATAGCATACCGTTGGAAAGCTCTCTGAGAGCTTTACGATGGGGGCAACAAGCTTGCTCTGCTGCGCCTATTTTCCAAGCCCAAAATTGAACGTTTTCATTAGTTTTGAGCCACTTTTCTTCTTTTTGTGCTGTTTCTTCATCCCGAATCATTCGTCGTGAGCAGTGAAAAGGACGACACATAAAGGCTTTGTGCCCTCAATATGACGGGTGCGATCATACCAGTACTAACGCATCAGATCCCATCAGAACTCTGAAGTTAAGCATGCTTAGGCTAGAGTAGTACTAGGATGGGAGACCCCCTTGGAAGTCCCCGTGTTGTAACCCCCTTTTCATTTTTTTTTGTTGCCTTGTTCAGGTTTGCCAAGATGCTTTATCTATCACATTTTTATTATCGAGTCCCACGACATCTTAGGCAAGACAACTTCACTTCGAGTAGAGGCTGCACCAGTAAACCGAGGGTGTGGGGACTGTGATTAGGTTTCCATCGCTCTGATGCCCATAACTTTTGATCTGTAAGGAGTTATACGGCGCACAGAATACCGTTGGAAAGCTCTATAAGAGCTCTACGATAGGGGCAGTACACCTTGTCAGTTGTGCCTATTTTCGGTGCCCAAAATTGAAGATTTTCATCAGTTTCAGGCTATTTTTTTTATTTTTACGCTGTCTTTTCATCCCAGATCGTTCGTCGTGAGCTGCGAAAATGGCTTTTTGCCCTCAACATGATAGGTACGATCATACCAGAACTAATGCATCGGATCCCATCAGAACTCCAAAGTTAAGCGTGCATGGGCGAGAGTAGTACTAGGATGGGTGACCCCCTTGGATGTCCTCGTGTTGTATCGCCCTTTTCGTTTAGTTTTTTTGCCCCGTTCAGGCTTGCCAAGATGCTTTATCCTTCACATTTCTATTATCGAGTCCCACGGCATCTTGGGCAAGACAAATTCGCTTCGCGTAGAGGCTGGGCCCTCAAACCGAGGTCGTGGGGTATGTGACCACGTCTCCATCGCTCAAGTGCCCATAACGTTTGATTCGTAAGGAGTTATGTGGTGCACAACATACCGTTTGAAAGCTCTTCGAGAGGTCTACGACGGGGGATACAAGCCAGCTCGGCTGCACATGTTTTCAAAGCCCTAAATTGAACATTTTCGGGCTTCTTTTCTTCTTTCTGTGTGGTTTCTTCTTCGCAGATCATTCATCGTGAGTCGCAAAAAGGACGACACATAAGTGCTTTGTGCCCTCAAAATGACGGGTGCAATCATACCAACAGTAATGCATCGGATCTCATCAGAACTCCGAAGTTAAGCATGCTTGGGCGATAGTAGTACTGGTATGGGTGACCCTCTGGGATATCCTCATGTTGCACCCCCCTTTTCATTTTATTTTTTTGCCCCATTCAGGCTTGCGAAGATACTTTATCCATCACATTTCTATTATTGAGTCCCACGGTATCATGAGCAAGACAATTTCGCTTTGCGTAGTGCCTGGGCTTGCAAACCGAGGGTGTGGGGCCTTTGACCAGGCCTCCGTCTCTCCAATGCCCATAACTTTTGATTTGTAAGGAGTTATGCAATGCATAGCATACCATTGGAAAGCTCTCTGAGACCTCTACGACGAGGCAGCAAGCCTATTCGGTTGCACCTATTTTTGAAGCCGAACGTGGAACGTTTTCATTAGTTTCAAGCCATTTTTCTTCTTTTTGTGCTGTTTCTTCATCCCAGATCGTTTGTCATGAGCCGCGAAAAGGACGAGACATAAGGGCTTTGTGCCCTCAACTTGACAAGTGTGATCATACTAGCACTAATGCATCAGATCCCATCAGAACTCCGAAGTTAATCGTGCTTGGGTGAGAGTAGTACTAGCATGGGAGACCCCCAAGGAAGTCCTCGTGTTGCACCCCCCTTATCGTTTTGTTTTTTTGCCCCGTTCAGGCTTGGCAAGATGCTTTATCCATCACATTTCTATTATCGTGTCCCACGACATCTTGGGCAAGACAACTTCGCTTCGTGTAGAGGCTAGGCCGGCAAACCGAGGCCGTGGGGCCAGTGACTAGGTCTCCGTCGCTCTGGTGCCCATAACTTTTGATTTGTGAGGCGTTATACGGCGCATAGCATACCATTGGAAAACTCGAATGTTTTCATCAGTTTTGGGCCGATATTTTTTTTTTTGCGCTGTTTTTCTGTCCCGGATCGTTCGTCGTGAGTCGCGAAAAGGACGACATGTAAGGGCTTTGTGCCCTCAACATGACGGGTGCGATCATACCAGTACTAATGTATCGGATCCCATCAGAACTCCAAAGTTAAGCGTGCTTGGGCGAAAGAGTACTAGGATGGGAAACCCCCTGGAAGTCCTCGTGTTGCACTCCCTTTTTCGTTTTGTTTTTTTGCACCATTCAGACTTGCCAAGATGCTTTATCCGTCACATTTCTATTATCGAGTCCCCCTGGCATCTTGGGCAAGACAACTTCGCTTCGTAGCCCAAAATTGAATATTTTCTTCAGTTTCAGGCCACTTTTTTTCTTTTTGAGCTGTTTCTTTATCCCGGATCGTTCGTCGTGAGCCGCAAAAAAGACAACCCATACGGGCTTTTTGCCCTCAACATGACGGGTGCGATCATAACTTTTGATCCGCAAGGAGTTATGCGGTGCATAGCATACCGTTGGAAAACTAGAATGTTTTCATCAGTTTCGGGGCACTTTTCTTCTTTTTGCGCCATTTCTTTGTCTCGAATTGTTCGTCATGAGCATCGAAAAGGACGACACATAAGGGCTTTGTGCCATTATCATGATGGGTGCGATCATACCATCACTAATGCATTGGATTCCATTAGAACTCCGAAGTTAAGCGTGGTTGGGCGAGAGTAGTACTAGGATAGGAGACCCCTATGGAAGTCCCCGTGTTGCACCTCCTATTCGTTTTGTCTTTTTTTAACCTTATTCAGCCTTGCCAAGATACTTCTTCCATCATATTTCTTTTCTCGAGTCCCACATTATCTTGGGCAAGACAACTTCGCTTCGTGTAGAGGCTGGGCCGGCAAACCGACGGCGTCGGGCCTGTGACCAAATCTCCGAAGCCCATAACTTTTGATCCGTAAGGAGTTATGCGGCTTATATCATACCGTTGGAAACCTCGAATGTTTTCACGAGTTTTGGAGCTCAAAATCGAATGTTTTCATTAGTTTCGAGCTACTTTTATTCTTATTTCATTGTTTCTCCATCCCGAATCATTCGTCGTGAGCCACGAAAGGGACGACATATAAGGGTTTTGTGCCCTTAACTTGACAGGTGCGATCATACTAGCACTAATATATTGGATCCCATCAGAACTCCGAAGTTAAGCGTGCTTAGGTAAGAGTAGTACTAGGATGGGAGACCCCTTGGGAAGTCTTCGTGTTGCACCCCCCTTATCGTTTCGTTTTTTTGCCCCATTCAAGCTTGCCAAGATACTTTATCCATCACATTTCTTTTCTCAAGTCCCACGCCATCTTGGGCAAGAGAACTTCATTTCGCGGACGGGCTGGGCCCACAAACTGAGGTCGTGGGGCCAGTGACTAGGTTTTCATCACTCTGGTGCCTATAACTTTTGATCCGTAATGAGTTATGCGGCGAATAGCATACCATTGGAAAACTCGAATGTTTTCATCAGTTTCGCAGCCCAAAATTGAACGTTTTCATTAGTCTCGGACTACTTTTCTTTTTTTTTCGTTGTTTTTTCATCCCGAATTGTTCGTCATGAGCATCGAAAAGGACGACACATAAGGGCTTTGTGCCATTATCATGATGGGTGCGATCATACCATCACTAATGCATTGGATTCCATTAGAACTCCGAAGTTAAGCGTGGTTGGGCGAGAGTAGTACTAGGATAGGAGACCCCTATGGAAGTCCTCGTGTTGCACGCCCTTTTTTGTTTTATTTTTTTGCACCATTCAGGCTTGCCAAGATGCTTTATCCGTCACATTTCTATTATCGATTCCCCCGACATCTTGGGCAAGACAACTTCGCTTCGCGTAACGGTCGAGCCCGCAAACCGAGGGCGTTGGGCCTGTGACTAGGTCTCTGTCACTCCGGTGCCGATAACTTTTGATCCGTAAGGAGTTATGCAGCATACAGAATACCGTTGGAAAGCTCTCCGAGAGCTCTATGACTTGGGCAGCACGCCTTTTTTGTTGCTCCTGTTTTTGGAGCCCAAAATTGAATACTTTCGTTAGTTTTGGAACACTTTTCTTCTTTTTGTGCTGTTTCTTTGTCCCGGATCATTCGTCGTGAGCCACAAAAAGGACAACCCATAAGGGCATTTTGCCCTCAACATTACGGGTGCAATCATACTAGTACTAATGCATCAGATCCCATTAGAACTCCAAAGTTAAGTGTGCTTGGGTGAGAGTAGTCCCAAGATAGGTGACCCCTTGAGATGTCCTTGTGTTGCACCACCCTTTTTGTTTAATTTTTTTGCCACGTTCAGGCTTGCCAATATGCTTTATCCATCACATTTCTATTATCGAGTCCCATGGTATTTTAGGTAAGATAATTTTGTTTCACGTAGAGGCTGGGCATGCAAACCGAGGGCGTGGGGCCTATGACCAGGTCTCCTTCTCTCCGGTGCCCATAACTTTTGACCCGTAAGGAGTTATACAGCGCATAGCATACTGTTGGAAAGCTATCTAAGAGCTTTATGATGAGGGCAGCAAGCCTATTCTACTGCACTTGTTTTTCAAGCCCAAAATTGAACGTTTTCATTAGTTTTGGGCCATTTTTCTTCTTTTTGCGCTGTTTCTTGATCCCGGATCGTTCGTCGTGAGTCGCGAATAGGACAACAGATAAGGGCTTTATGCCCCAAACTTGACGGGTGCGATCATACTAGCACTAATGCATCGGATACCATCAGAACTCTAAAGTTCAGCGTGCTTGGGCGAGAGTAGTACTAGGATGGGAGACCCCCTAGGAAGTCCTCGTGTTGCACCGCCCTTTTCACTTTATTTTTTTGCCACGTTCATACTTGCCAAGATGCGTTATCCGTCATATTTCTACTACCGAGTCCCACGGCATCTTGGGCAAGACAATTTCACTTCGTGTGGAGGCTGGGCCCGCAAACTGAGAGTGTGGGGCCTGTGACCAGGTCTCCGTCTCTCCGGTGCCCACAACTTTTGATCCTTAAGGAGTTATGGGGCGCATAGCATACCGTTAGAAAGTACTCTGAGAGCTCTACGACGAGGGCAGCAAGCCTATTCGGCTGCGCTTGCTTTCGATGCTCAAAATTGAATGTTTTCAATAGTTTAGGGCCACTTTTCTTCTTTTTGCACTCTTTCTTCATCTCGGATCGTTCGTCGTGATCTGCAAAAAGGATGACACATAAGGGGTTTGTGCTATCAACGTGACGGGTGCGATCATACTCGCACTAATGCATCGGATCCAGTCAGAACTCCGAAGTTAAGCATGCTTGGGCGAGGGTAGTTCTAGGATGGGAGACCCCCTGGAAGTCCTCGTGTTGCACCCCCCTTATCATTTTGTTTTTTTTGCCACCCGTTCAGGCTTGCCAAGAGGCTTTATCCGTCACATTTCTATTATTGAGTCCCACAGCATCTTGGGCAAGACAACTTTACTTCGCGTAGAGGCTGGGCCCGTAAACCAAAGGTATGGGGCCAATGACTTGGTCTCTATCGCTCCGATGCCTATAACTTTTGATCCGTAAGGAGTTAAGCGGCGCATAACATACCGTTGGAAAACTCGAATGTTTTCATCAGTTTTAGAACACTTTTCTTCTTTTTGCGTTATTTTTTCATCCCGGATTGTTCATCGTGAGCCGCAAAAAGGACGACACATAAGGGCTTTGTGCCCTTAACATGACGGGGGCGATCATACCATCACTAATGCATCAGATCCCATCAGAACTCCGAAGTTAAGCATGCTTGGGCGAGAGTAGTTGAAGGATGGGAGACCCCCTAAGAAGTCCTCGTGTTGCATCCCCTCATTTCGTTTTGTTTTTTTGCACAGTTCAGGCTTGCCAAGATGCTTTATCCGTCACATTTCTATTATCGAGTCCCATGGCATCTTGTGCAAGACAACTTCGCTTCGGGCAGAGGTTGGGTCCACAAATCCAGGGCGTGGGGCCTGTGCAAGGTCTTCGTCGCTCCGGTGCCCATAACTTTTGATCTGTAAGGAGTTATGCGGCGTACAAAATACCGTTGGAAAGCTCTATGAGACCTCTACAACGGGCGCAGTAGGCCTGCTCAATTGCGCCTATTTTCGGAGCCCAAAATTGAGCATTTTTATCAATTTGGTGCTATTTTTCTTCTTTTTCCACGGTTTCTTCATCCCGGATCGTTCGTCGTGAGTCGCAAAAGGATGACACATAAGGGCTTTGTGCCCTCAACATGATGGGTGTGATCATTCTAGCACTAATACATCGGATCCTATCAGAACTCCAAAGTTAAGCGTGCCTGGGCGAGAGTAGTACTAGGATGGAAGACCCCCTAGAAAGTCCTCGTGTTGCACCCCCATTATCGTTTTGTTTTTTTGCCCCGTTCAGGCTAGCCAAGATGCTTTATTCATCACATTTCTATTACCGAGTCCTACGGCATCTTGGGCAAGACCATTTCACTTCGTGTAAATGCTGGGCCAGCAAACAGAGGGCGTGGGCCTGTGACCAGGTCTCCGTCTCTCCAGCGCCCATAACTTTTGATCCGTATGGAGTTATGTGGCGCATAGTATACCGTTGGAAAGCTCTTTGAGAGCTCTATGATGAGGGCAGCAAGCCTATTCGGCTACGCCTATTTTTGAATCCCAAAATTGAACATTTTTATTAGCTTTGGGCCACTTTTCTTCTTTTGCGCTGTTTCTTCATCCTATATCGTTTGTCGTGAGTCGTGAAAAGGACGACATATAAGGGCTTTGTGCCTTTAACTTGACGGGTGCGATCATACTAGCACTATTGCATCAGATCTCATCAGAACTCCGAAGTTAAGCGTGCTTGGACGAGAGTAGTACTAGGATGGGAGACCCCTTGGGAATTCCTCTTGTTGCACCCCCCTTATCGTTTTGTTTATTGGCCCCGTTCAGACTTGCCAAGATACTTTATCCTTCACATTTCTATTGTCAAGTCGCATGGCATCTTGGGCAAGACAACTTCACTTCGCGTAGAGGCTGGGCCAGCAAACAGAGGGCATGGGGCTAGTGACTAGGTCTTTGTTGCTTCGGTGCCCATAACTTTTGATCCGTAAGGAGTTATGCGGCGCATAGTATACCGGTGGAAAAATCGAATGTTTTCATCAGTTTCGGGCCACTTTTCTTCTTTTTGCACCATTTCTTCATCCCGGATTGTTCGTCGTGAGCAGCAAAAAGGACGACACATAAGGGCTTTGTGCCCTCAACATGACGGGTGCGATCTTACCATCACTAATGCATCGGATTCCATCCGAACTCCGAAGTTAACCGTGCTTGGGCGAGAGTAGTACTAGGATGGGAGACCCCCTAAGAAGTCCTCGTGTTGTACCCCCTTTTTGTTTTGTTCTTTTGCATCGTTCAGGTTTCCCAAGATGCTTTATCTGTCACATTTCTATTATCAAGTCCCACGGAATCTTGTGCAAGACAACTTCGCTTCGCGTAGAGGCTAGGCCTACAAACCGAGAGCCTGGGGCCTGTGACAGGGTCTCCGTCACTCCGGTGCCCATAACTTTTGATTTGTAAGGAGTTATGTGGCGCACAGCATACCGTTAGAAAGCTCTCCGAGAGCTCTACGACGGGGGCAACAAGCCTGCTCGAAAGTTCCTATTTTTGGAGCCCAAAATTGAACATTCTAATCAGTTTCGTGCTACTCTTCTTCTTTCTCCACGGTTTCTTCATCCCAGATCGTTCGTCGTGAGTTACGAAAAAGATGACACATAAGGGCTTTGTGCCCTCAACATGACGTGTGTCATCATACTAGCAGTAATACATCGGATCCCATTAGAACTCCGAAGTTAAGCGTGCTTGGGTGAGAGTAGTACTAGGATGGGAAACCCCTTGGAAAGTCCTCGTGTTGCACCTCTATTATCATTTTGTTTTTTTGCCCCGCTCAGGCTAGCCAAGATGCTTTATTCATCACATTTCTATTACCGAGTCCCACGGCATCTTAGGCAAGACAATTTCGCTTCGTCTAAAGGCTGGGCCCGCAACCAGAGGGTGTGGGGCCTGTGACTAGATCTCCGTCTCTCCGGTGCCCATAACTTTTGATCTGTAAGGAGTTATGCGGCGCATAGCATACTGTTGGAAAGCTCTTTGAGAGCTCTATGACGAGGGCAGCAACCCTACTCGACTACGTCTATTTTCGAAGCCCAAAATTGAACATGTTCAGTAGAGTCGGGCCACTTTTCTTCTTTTTGCGCTATTTCTTCATCCTGGATTGTTCGTCGTGAGCCGCAAAAAGGACGACACATAAGGGCTTTGTGCCCTTAACTTGATGGGTGCAATCATAATAGTAGTATAATATTGGATCCCGTCAGAACTCCGAAGTTAAGCGTACTTGGGTGAGATTAGTACTAGGATAGGAGACCCCCTGGGAAGTCCTCGTGTTGCACCCCCCTTATCGTTTTGTTTTTTGGCCCCGTTCAGACTTGCCAAGATGCTTTATCCTTCACATTTCTATTATCGAGTCCCACGACATCTTGGGCAAGACAACTTCACTTCGCATAGAGGCTGGGCCCGCAAACAGAGGGCATAGAGCTAGTGACTAGATCTCCGTCGCTCTGGCACCCATAACTTTTGATCCGTAAGGAGTTATGTGGCGCATAGCATACCGCTGGAAAACTCGAATGTTTTCATCAGTTTCGGGCCACTTTTCTTCTTTTTGTGCTATTTCTTCATCCCAGATTGTTCGTCGTGAGCATAAAAAAGGACAACACATAAGGGCTTTGTGCCCTCAACATGACGGGTGCGATCATACCATCACTAATGCATCGAATTCCATCAGAACTCCGAAGTTAAGCATGCTTGGGCTAGAGTAGTACTAGAATGGGAGACCCCTTGGGAAGTCCTCGTGTTGCACCCCCTTTTCGTTTTGTTTTTTTTCATCGTTCAGGCTTGCCAAGATGCTTTATCTGTTACATTTCTATTACCAAGTCCCACGTCATCTTGTGCAAGACAATTTCGCTTCGCATAGAGGCTGGGCCTGCAAACCGAGGGCGTGGGGCCTGTGACATGGTCTCCGTCGCTCCGGTGCCCATAACTTTTGATCCGTAAGGAGTTATGCGGCGCACAGCATACCGTTGGAAATCTCTCCGAGAGCTCTATGACGGAGGTAGCAAGCCAGCTCGAAAGTGCCTATTTTTGGAGCCCAAAATTGAACATTTTAATCAGTTTCGTGCTATTTTTCTTCTTTTTCCACGGTTTCTTCGTCCCGGATCATTCGTCGTGAGTCACGAAAAGGATGACACATAAGGGCTTTGTGCTCTCAACATGACGGGTGTGATCATACTAGCACTAATACATCGGATCCCATCAGAACTTCGAAGTTAAGCGTGCTTGGGCGAGAGTAGTACTAGGATGGAAGACCCCCTAGAAAGTCCTCGTGTTGCACCCCCATTATCGTTTTGTTTTTTTGCCCCGTTCAGGCTAGCCAAGATGCTTTATCCTTTACATTTTTATTATAGAGTCCCACAGCATCTTGTGCAAGACAACTTTACTTCGCGTAGAGGCTGGGCCCGCAAACCCAGGGTGTGGGGCGTGTGACTGGGTCTCCGTCGCTCCGGTGCCCATAAATTTTGATCTGTAAGGAGTTATATGGCGTACAACATACCGTTGGAAAGCTCTCTAAGAGCTCTACGACGAGGGAAGCAAGCCTGCTATGCTGCGCCTATTTTTGGAGCCCAAAATTGAACATTTTAATCAGTTTCGTGCTATTTTTCTTCTTTTTCCACGGTTTCTTCATCCCGGATCATTCATCGTGAGTCGCAAAAATGATGACATATAAGGGCTTTGTGCCCTCAACATGACGGGTGTGATCATACTAACACTAATGCATCGGATCCCATCAGAACAGCGAAGTTAAGCGTACTTGGGCGAGAGTAGTACTAGGATGGGAGACCCCCTAGGAAGTCCTCGTGTTGCACCCCCCTTGTCGTTTTGTTTTTTTTCCCCATTCAGGCTTGCCAAGATGCTTTATCCGTCACATTTCTATTATCGAGTCCCACGGCATCTTGGGCTAGACAACTTCACTTCGCGCAATGGCTAGGCCTACAAACCGAGGGCGTTGGGCTAGTGACTAGGTCTCCGTCGCTTCGATGCCCATTACTTTTGATCCATAAGGTGTTATGCGGCGCATTGCATACCGTTGGAAAACTCGAATGTTTTCATCAGTTTCGGGCCACTTTTCTTCTTGTTGCACTGTTTCTTTGTCCCGGATCGTTCATCGTGAGCCGCGAAAAGGATGACACATAAAGGCTTTGTGCCCTCAACTTGACGGGTGCGATGATACCAGCACTAATGCATTGGATCCCATCAGAACTCCGAAGTTAAGCGTGCTTGGGCGAGAGTAGTACTAGGATGGGAAACCCCTTGAGAAGTCCTCGTGTTACACCTCATTTTTCATTTTGTTTTTTTGCACCGTTCAGGCTTGCCAAGATGCTTTATCCATCACATTTCTATTGTCAAGTCCCACGGCATCTTGGGCAAGACAACTTCGCTTCTCGTAGAGGCTGGGACCACAAACCGAGGGCGTGGTGCCTGTGACTAGGTCTACGTCGCTTCGGTGCCCATAACTTTTGATCTGTAAAGAGTTATGCGGCGCACAGCATACCGTTAGAAAGCTCTCCTAGAGCTCTACGATGGGGGCAGCAAGCCTTATCAGCTACGCCTATTTTCATAGCCTAAAATTGAACATTTTCATCAGTTTCATGCTAATTTTCTTCTTTTTCAACTGTTTCTTTACCCCAGATCGTTCGCCGTGAGCGCAAAAAGGACTATATATAAGGGATTTGTTCCCTCAACATGACGGGTGCGATCATACTAGCACTATTACATCAGATCCCGTCAGAACTCTGAAGTTAAGTGTGCTTGGGCGAGAGTAGTACAACGATGGGAGACCCCCTAGGAAGTCCTCATGTTGCACCCCCATTATCGTTTTCTTTTTCTACCCCGTTCAGGCTTGCCAAGATGCTTTATCCGTCACATTTTTATTATCAAGTCCCACGGTATCCTGGGCAAGACAACATCACTTTACATAGAAATTGGGCCTGCAAACCGAGGGTATGAGACAAGTGACTAGGTCTCCGTCGCTCTGGTGTCCATAACTTTTGATCCATAAGAAGTTATGCGGCGCACAGCATACTGTTGAAACGCTCTCCGAGTGCTCTACAACTGGAGCAGCAAGCCTGCTCGGCTTTGCCTATTTTTAAAGCCCAAAATCAAACATTTTCATCAGTTTCGGGGTACTTTTCTTCTTTTTGCGCTGTTTCATCATCCTGGATCATTCGTCGTGAGACACGAAAAGGACGACACATAAGGGCTTTGTGCCCTCAACAGGACGGGTGCGATCATACCCATAGTAATGCTTCGGATCCCATCATAACTCCGAAGTTAAGCGTGGTTGGGCAAGATTAGTACTAGGATGGGTGACCCCCTAGGTTGTCCCCGTGTTGTACCCCCTTTTCGTTTTGTTTTTTTACCCCGTTCATGCTTACCAAGATGCTTTAGCCATCACATTTCTATTGTTGAGTCCTACGGCATCTTGGGCAAGACAATGTCGTTTCAAGTAGAGGATGGGCCTGTAAACCGAGGGCGTGGGGCCTGTGACCAGGTCTCCGTCGGTCCAGTGCCCATAACTTTTGATTTGTAAGAAGTTATGCAGCGCATAGTATACCATTGGAAATCACTTTTAGAGCTCTACGACGGGGGTCGCAAGCCTGCTCTGCTGTGCCTATTTTCGGAGCCCATGTGAGACCACATATTTTGCTTTATCTCTATTTTTGTCCTTTATCTCGTTTTGCATGAATTAACCTGTTTATGTGCTATATGACTTGGAATGTGCTAAATAAGTGATTAATACTCCTAATACATGCTAAGTGTGCATTCATGAAATGTTCAACAAAAATGAAATCAGAAATTTTATCGTCGGTTTTGGTAAAAAGTGTTTTTGAACACCTATCTGCTAAAATTTTTACAGGGGTATTTTAAACGTTTTAAAACCTAGTCCTCGGGCATTAATAGACCCTTGTTCGATTAAAAATGATTTGGAATCGATTTTGAAATTTTAAAGATTTTTACACATTCTTTTGCAAGAAAACGAGTTTTAAGTCGACTCAGGTGAAACTGTTTTAAAGTAACACTCTTTGTCACCTAAAATATAATGTCTAGAATTAGTTTAAGTGTTAATTTAATAGTTAAGCAAGAAATACTTAAGAAATGAATTAAAAGACTAGAATAGAATTAAACGACTAAAAATTAACTTTGACTTTCTTTTATTTTATTTGACCAAGCCTTTATATGTATAATATATCATCAACACCTACTAAAACAACACAAAACACACTCAAATTTCACCTACATGGCCGAGAGCCATAGAGAGAAAAACCAAGCTTTTTCTTCAACTCTTCAAAGCAATTTTTCATAGAAAAACCTAGTTTTTGTCCGTAGATTTTCGTACCGAGTTGGATTCCGCTTGTTTGGAACGCATTGCACGCATATCTAGGCCTTTTTCGCATCAAAGGTGAGAGAAAAACTCTAGATCTCAAAAGTCATATTTTATGTTTTTGCATATAATTGATTATTGAATCGTTAGAATGTTAATTTGAAGTTATATTATTGCTCAGTGCTTGCTAGGGATTGTTTTTGTGTATTACTACGAGATTTGAACCATTGTAACGAAATTACTTATTTTCCTGTATTAAAAGTTGGTTAATTAGCTATTTGATGAATATCTTGAGTTGTTGTGGTTGGAATCGATTGTCGTTGATTTCTAAAAGTTTATTAATTACGTGGTAGCGTCGTGATAATGCCGAATTTTCGATTGCGATGTTTGTGTCAAAATCTAGAAATTTCAGCCTAGGTGCATTGAGGTTTTATGGTTGTTGGGCTTGATTTTCATGTGTCTTGGTTGGTTTCCGAGAGGGCTAATGTAGTTGAATGAATGGGTGAGTGTTAGAAACTGAATTGGAGTTGTTTGGATTAGTAGAATGTAAGATATGATTATTTGGAGTTTAGATTGTCTTTCTTTAAATTGTTGAATTGAGCCTTAGATGATTGGATGGTATTTGAGTGATTGAATTGTAAGTTGTTGATGGTTAGACTAGGGTTAGATTACGTGTTTAATGCATGTTAAGTTGGATGGCCTACTTTGTCATCTAACTTAGTTGTTTGTTGTTTAATTGATTACTTGATGTTATATTGATGATAATTGATGATTATTGATTGATGATTGATGAATCAGGAGATAGGCAATTCTGCTAGATTGTCCTCTTGTGAATGATGTTTATTATTATTGCTGAGTCTTGGTATGTGTGTGCCACCTATTGGGCAGCATCGGGTTATCGGGTTGATAACGGCATGACTACTAGAGACTACCCCCAGCTCGCATGACGGAGGTGTCATGGAGGGAGGGGCTAGTGAGGTACCTCGGGTGCGTGAGTAATGGGGAGTTACAAGAAGAATGGTTGAGATCGTGATGGCGTTTGGAGCTATACCAACTAGAGTATCATTTATTGATTGGTCATTATAGTTATGTGTTTATATTGTTATTAATGTTTTATTGCTTGTTTACTGCACAAAAGATCATTTCCAAGGAGTATAGTAAATACTGTTAGAGATCTATCGGTTCCTCACTGAGCTTGTTTATATAAGCTCACTCTTTATTATTGCATGCATACAGGTGTTGTTGAGCAAGATTACGGGTGCCTCAAAAATGGGATAATGTGTCGTATATGGACGAGTCCTATGTGCCGAAGTCTTGTCCTTGATGTTTGAGATGTTGTATACTCTATTATCTTGTATATTAAACTAGTTGTCTTTTATTTACTTTATAGTTTATGATGTATAAGTTGTAGTAAAGATAATGAACTAGTTGATGCTAACTTAGTAGTCTCTCTTTTGACTATGATCGGGTTGCTAAGTTGGTTTGTAGTCTATTTTGATATGTATGTTAAAGTTAAGGTTATGTTGGAACGGAGGTGTATAACTAAGAATGATTATTGTATAATATGGTTATGTTGTATGTTGTTAATGGTATTGAGGAATTGATTGTTGTTTGGTTGAGGAGTTTGATTGTATGATGTTCTGAGAGGTTGGTTTAGAGCCTTGGTGTCTTAATTACTGTCGTTATACTGCCGAAATTCTGTTGCGTCCTTACTGATCGTAGGTGGGGTGGAGTTGGGGCATGACATTTAAGTGGTATCAGAGCGCATGTTAGCTGTCAGCCAAGGTATTCCCGGAATGTGGGTAATGGTCTTAGCATGAAAGTATGTATGAAGTTAAAGAAAAGTGAACTATGTGTTAATATGGTTAAGTGATTAAGTGATTATATGATTTAGTGCTTATGTGATTATGTGCTTAATTTGTTTATGTGATTGATACTTAAGTGATTTATGTGCTTTATATGAGTTTGTTGCTTATATGTTAATAGTTGTTCATAGTTAGCTTATGTGCTATAATCTGTGCTAACTCTTTGATTAGTAGAATGACTGGAAGACCGAGGACCAGAGGTAGGCCTGAGGTAACTGATGAGGTTCCGAGAAATGTGGCACCAGGCCAAGTTAGGGATGATAATCGTATAGGTGCAGCTTTTGATAGGATGAACGAGATCATGGCCAGTCAGGCACAGTTACTGGCAGGGCAGGCTGCCCAAAATCAGGCATTGCAGAATCAGTTATTGAATACACAAGGTGGGTACCACAGTCGTGGTACACCGAAAGAGTTTTTATGGTATTATCCACCGCGGTTTCAGGGGGAGCCGAACGATCGGAAAGCTGAGGCTTGGATTAGTAAGGTGGAGAAGATTTTTGACCCTCTTGATTATACGGATGAGCGGAAGGTCACTTTTGCCGTGTACTTGTTGGATGATGAGGCAGAGGAATGGTGGCGCACGGTGAAAACTAGCTAGAGAATCAGGGTATTCCATATGTTTGGGATACCTTTCTGTTAGTTTTCCGGGCAAAGTATGTCCCGAGGATCGCAAGGGAGCGGAGAGAGGCTGAGTTTCTAGCATTAGTGCAGGGAGATGCTTCAGTGGCTCAGTATGAGGCCACTTTCACTAGGTTGTCCCGGTATGCACCAGAGTATGTGGCTGACGAGGAATGTAAGACTCGTAGATTCATGTTGGGGTTGAGGCCCGAGATTCAGGATGCGATGGCCCTAAATCGGTATGATATACTTACGAAGGCCTTTGATGCAGCTTCTAGACTGGAGAAGAGAAAGGGGGAACAGATTGTGTCTAGTCAGCCTAGCAAGAGGCCATTTTAGCCGCAGGGTCAGCAGGGGGTATATAGGCCTTCAGTACAGCAGGTTGTGTACAAGCCGCCAGCTTACTAGGGTTCTTTTAGGCCGCAAGGTCAGCAGAGTTATTATCGACCTCAGTTTCAACAGGGGTCCTATCAGGTTTAGTCCTAGTACAGGCCAGCCCAGTCTCAAGGTCAATACAGGTCTAGTTTTGTTAGACCTCAGTAGCAGGCTGGTACAACTGCTTCTTCAGCTTCTGGTTCTTCCAGGGGCAGTGTCAGTGCATCATCACCGCAGTGTACTTACTGCAAGCGCCAGGGCCATGTGAAGGCCGATTGCAGGGTGAAGTCAGGGGCTTGTTTGGGTTGTGGCAGCAATCAGCATAGGGCGAGGGATTGCCCTAGATATCAGAGGATTAAGGGTCGGGCAGCGACGTAGTGTTATCATGGTAGACCTACGAGCAGTGCACCTCAGCAGCAGCTGGTTCAAGCTCGGGCCTACGCAGTTGACTTGGAGGAGATGCCTGAGGAGACTGTAGTTGTGGAAGGTAACTTCCTTATACTTGATCAACTTGTTAAAGTGTTGATTGATTCTGGTGCTATGCATTCTTTCATTACTCCTGCTTGTGTGCAACGTGTTAATGTTCAACCTGAAAGGCTGCCTTATGTGGTTGAGATTAGTACCTCTTTCACTGATAAGTATATTACTGGCTTAGCATGTAAGTATTGTATAATTCATGTTAAAGGGTATAATTTTCCTTTGGACTTTATCTTATTTCCTATCCGGGGGTATGATGTTATCTTGGGTATGGATTGGCTTTCTAAGTATGATACCCAGTTGAACTGTAGAACAAAGGTAGTACAGTTTCGTTTGCCAAATTAGCCAGTAGTTGAGGTAGCAGGGAACCGGGGTGCTAAGACGAGTTTTTTTATCTTAGTAACTAAAGCCGTTAAGTTGGTGAGTAAGGGGAGTTCGGGTTATCTAGCTTATTTGATCAACAAGTCATCTGATAAGCTACAGCTGGAGGAAGTTCCTATTATTCGGGAGTATCCTAATGTATTTCCCGAGGAGTTGCCAGGGTTACCGCCAGAGATAGATGTGGAGTTTGTGATCAATCTTGTTCCCGGTACTCAACCTATTTCTAAATCAGCGTACCGGATGGCACCAGCTGAGTTGAAGGAGCTGAAAACTCAGTTGCAAGAGTTAATAGAGAAGGGTTTCATTCAGCAGAGTTCTTCACCTTGGGAAGCTCCTTTTTTATTTGTGAAGAAGAATGATGGTACCTTGAGATTGTGTATTGATTATCATGGTTTGAATCAAGTGACCATCAAGAATAAATATCCTTTGCAATTGATTGACGAGTTATTTGATCAATTTCACGAAGCCAAAATCTACTCTAAGTTTGACTTGAGGCAAGGGTATTATCAGCTTCGGATTCGCACAGAGGATGTTCCGAAGTCTGCCTTCAGGACTCGATACGGGCATTATGAGTTTGTAGTTATGCCCTTTGGATTAACTAATGTATCGGCATCATTTATGGACCTTATGCATCGGGTTTTTCAGTCGTACTTGGACCAGTTCGTGGTGATCTTTATTGATGATATCTTGGTTTATTCTAAGTCTGAATTAGAGTACGAGCAACATCTACGACTTGTCTTACAAAAGCTGCATGAGCATCAGTTGTATGCGAAATTCAGCAAATGTGAATTTTGGTTGCAACGTATATCTTTTCTTGGTCATGTTATCACACATAGCGGTATTTCTGTAGATCCCACTAAGATTGAATTGGTGATATCTTGGAAACGTCCAGATAATGTTTATGAGGTTCGTAGATTTCTTGGCTTGGCGGGTTATTACCGTAGGTTTGTCAAGGAATTTTTGAAGATTGTTGGGCCACTTTCTAAGTTAACTCAGAAACATACTAGCTTTGTTTGGGATGAGAAATGTGAGAATGGGTTTCAGGAGTTGAAAAGGAGGTTGACTACTGCTCCAGTACTTGTTCTACCAGAGGGGACCGATAATATGATTATCTACAGTGATGCATCCAAGGAGGGCTTAGGATGCGTTCTTATGCAGAATGGTCGAGTTATTGCATATGCTTCTAGAAAGTTGAAGCCTTATGAGGTGAATTACCTGACTCATGATCTTGAGTTGGCAGTTGTTGTTTTCTCACTGAAAAAGTGGCATCATTATCTGTGGGGCAGTAAGTTCGAGATTTTCACTGATCATAAGAGTCTTAAGTATTTATTCTCACAAAAGGAGTTAAATATGCGTCAGTGGATGTGGATGGAACTTCTTGAAGATTATAATTGTTCTATCAGCTATCTGCCTAGAAAGGCAAATGTTGTGGCAGACGCTCTTAGCCGTAAGGTGAGTGTTTCTTGTTTGGCTGTCAAGAAGTAGGAGGTTCTTGAGGAATTCACTTATTGGAGACCGGAGTTGACTCAGGTTGGGGTGATATGTTCACATCTCCGTATTCTACCTTTATTGCTATCTCAGATCAGAGAAGCTCAGCAACTTGATGTTAAACTTCAGAAGATCAAGGATTAGATCACGGATGATTAGTCTGAGTTCAAATTACCCAAGGATGGTATTCTTCGGTTTCGGAATAGGGTTTGTATTCCCGATGAACCGGGTTTGAGGCGAGGTATTTTGGAAGAGGCTTATAATTCTAAGTACACTATTCATCCCGGTGGAACCAAGATGTATCGAGATCTGAAGCAACACTATTGGTGGAACAACATGAAGAGAAAAGTTGCTCAATTCGTGTCTAGATGTTTGACTTGTCAGCGAATGAAAGCCGAACATCAACAACTTACAGGTTTGCTTCAGCCGTTGGCTATACCACAGTGGAAATAGGAGCATATTACGATAGACTTCGTCACTGGTTTGCCTAGAACTCCAAGAGGCAACGATGGGGTTTAGGTTGTCGTGGATCATTTAATGAAGACAACTCACTTTATTTTGATGCTGATGGGAGATGAAGTTACAAAGTTGACGGGTCTTTATTTGGATCAGATTGTTAGACTTCACAGGATTCCATCTAGTATTGTCTCAGATCAAGATCTTTGATTTACTTCTCATTTGTGGGAGAAACTTCAGGAGACTTTGGGTACTCAGCTGAATTTCAGTACAGCGTATCATCCACAGACCGACGGTCAGTCTGAAATGACTATTCAGATCCTGGAGGATATGCTTAGAGCTTGTGTGCAGGACTCCGGGAAGAACTGGGAGACAGATCTACCACTTGCCGAGTTTGCCTATAACAATAGTTATCAAGCTATTATTGGGACGATGCCTTTTGCAGCTCTTTATGGTCGTAAGTGACGTTCACCTTTGTATTGGGATGAAGTAGGGGAGATGAAGACTATTGATCCGACCATTATGCTAGAGCTTCTAGAAAAGATCGAGAATGTTCAGTTGATCAGGCAGAGAATGCTTACAACACATAGCAGATTCAAGAGTTATGCTGATAAGCATCGTAGGGACTTGGAGTTTACAGTCGGAGATCGGGTTTTCTTGAGATTGTCTCCTCGAATGGGGTTTGCTCGTTATGGTAAATGTGCTAAGCTGAGTCCGAGGTTTGTGGGGCCGTTTGAGATTACTGGCAGAGTGGGCAAGTTGGCATATCGGTTGGCTTTACCGGAGAATTTCTCTAATGTCCACGATGTATTTCACGTGTCTAATTTGCAAAAATATAATCCGGATCCTTCTCATATTCTTGAGCCAGAGCCGTTATAGCTTCGTGAGAATCTGACTTATGATGAGCTGCCGATTCGTATTCTTGATCAGATGGAACGAGAGTTGAGATCGAAGAAGATTCCGATAGTCAAGGTGTTGTGGAAGCATCACGGTATCGAGGAAGCTACTTGGGAGAGGCGAGATCAGATGCAGCAGCAGTATCCAGATCTATTCCGTTCAGCAAGTAAGAATTTCGAGGATAAAATTTCTTTAAGGGGGGAAGAATATGAGACCCCATATTTTGCTTTGTCTCGATTTGTGTGCTTTATCTCGTTTTGCGTGAATTGACCTGTTTATGTGCTATATGACTTAGAATGTGCTAAATAAGTGATTAATACTCCTAATACATGCTAAGTGTGTATTCATGAAATTTTTAACAAAAACGGAATCAGAAATTTTATCATCGGTTTTGATGAATAGTATTTTTGAACACCTGTCCAGTAAAATTTTTACAGGGGTATTTTAAACGTTTTAAAACCTAGTCCTCGGGTATTAATAGACCCGTGTATGATTAAAACGGATTTGGAATTGATTTTGGAATTTTAAAGATTTTTACATTTTCTTTTGCAAGAAAACGAGTTTTAAGCCGACTCGGGTGAAACTGCTTTAAAGTAACACTCTTTTTTTACCTAAAATATAATGTCTAGAATTAGTTTAAGTGTTAATTTAATAGTTGAGCAAGAAATACTTTAGAAAAGAATTAAAAGACTAGAATAGAATTAAAAGACTAAAAATTAACTTTGACTTTCTTTTATTTTATTTGACCAAGCCTTTATATGCATAATATATCATCAACACCTACTAAAACAACACAAAACACACTCAAATTTCACCTACATGGCCAAGAGCCATAGAGAGAAAAACCAAGCTTTTTCTTCAAGTTTTTAAAGCAATTTTTCATAGAAAAACCTACTTTTTGTCCGTAGATTTTCGTGCCGAGTTGGATTCCGCCTGTTGGGCACGCATTGCACGCATATCTAGGCTTGTTTCACATCAAAGGTGAGAGAAAAATTCTCGATCTCAAAAGTCATTTTTTATGTTTTTGCATATAATTGATTATTGAACCGTTATAATGTTAATTTGAAGTTATATTATTGCTCAGTGCATGCTAGGGATCGTTTGTATATATTACTACAAGATTTGAACCATTGTAGCGAAATTATTTATTTTCGGGTATTAAAAGTTGATTAATTAGCTATTTGATGAATATCTTGAGTTGTTGTGGTTGGAATCGATTGCCGTAGATTTTTAAAAGTTTGTTAATTACGTGGTAGCGCCGTTATAATGCCGAATTTTCGATTGTGATGTTTGTGTGAAAATCCAGAAATTTCAGCCTAGGTGCATTGAGGTTTTAGGGTTGTTGGGCTTTATTTTCATGTGTGTTGGTTGGTTTCCGAGAGGGCTAATGTAGTTGATTGAATGGGTGAGTGTTAGAAACTGAATTGGAGTTGTTTGGATTAGTAGAATGTAAGATATGATTATTTGGAATTTAGGTTGTCTTTCTTTAAATTGATGAATTGAACCTTAGATGATTGGGTGGTATTTGAGTGATTGAATTGTGAGTTGTTGATGGTTAAACTAGGGTTAGATTACGTGTTTAATGCATGTTAAGTTGGATGGCCTACTTTGTCATCTAACTTAGTTGTTTGTTGTTTAATTGATTACTTGATGTTATATTGATGATAATTGATGATTATTAATTGATGATTGATGAACCGGGAGATAGGCAATTCTGCTAGATTGTCCTCATGTGAATGATGTTTATTATTATTGCTAAGTCTTGGTATGTGTGTGCCACCTATCGGTCAGCATCAGGCTGTCGGGTTGATAACGGCATGACTACCAGAGACTACCCCCAGCTCCCATGACAGAGGTGTCATGGAGGGAGGGGCTAGTGAGGTACCTCGGGTGCGTGAGTAATAAGGAGTTACAAGAAGAATGGTTAAGATCATGATGGCGTTTGGAGCTACACCAACTAGAGTATCCTTTATTGATTGGTCATTATAGTTATGTGTTTATATTGTTATTGATGTTTTAATGCTTGTTTACTGCACAAAGGATCATTTCCAAGGAGTATAGTAAATACTGTTAGAGATCTATCGGATCTTCACTGAGCTTGTTTATATAAGCCCACTCCCTATTATTGCATGCATACAGGTGTTATTGAGCAAGATTACAGGTACGTGCCTCCAGAAGGGGATAATGTGCCATATGTGGACGAGTCCTATGTGCCAGAGTCTTGTCCTTGATGTTTGAGATGTTGTATACTCTATTATCTTGTATATTAAACTAGTTGTCTTTTATTTACTTTGTAGTTTATGATGTATAAGTTGTAGTAAAGATAATGAACTAGTTGATGCTAACATAGTAGTCTTTCTTTTGACTATGATCGGGTTGCTAAGTTGGTTTGTAATCTATTTTGATATGTATGTTAAAGTTAAGGTTATGTTGGAACGGAGGCGTATAACTAAGAATGATTATTGTATAGTATGGTTATGTTGTATGTTATTAATGGTATTGAGGAATTGATTGTTGTTTGGTTAAGGAGTTTGTTTGTATGATGTTCTGAGAGATTGGTTTAGAGCCTCAGTGTCTTAATTACTGTCGTTATACTGTCAAAATTCCGTTGCGTCCTGACTGATCGTAGGTGGAGTCGAGTTGGGGCGTGATAGCCCAAAATCGAACGTTTTCATTAGTTTTGAGCCACTTTTCTTCTTTTTGTGCTGTTTCTTCATCCCGAATTGTTCGTCGTGAGCAGCGAAAAGAATGACACATAAGGGCTTTATGCCCTTAACATGACGGGTGTGATCATACTAGCACTGATCCCATCAAAACTCCGAAGTTAAGCGTGCTTGGGCGATAGTAATACTAGGATGGGAGACCCCCTGGGAAGTCCTCGTGTTGTACCCCCCTTTTCGTTTTATTTTTTTGCCCCGTTCAGGCTTGCCAAGATGCTTTATCTATCACATTTTTATTATCGAGTCCCACAGCATCTTGGGCAAGACAATTTCACTTCACGTAGAGGCTGGTCCGGCAAACCGAGGGCGTGAGGCTTGTGACTAGTTCTTCATCGTTCCGGTGCGAATAACATTTGATCCGTAAGGAGTTATGCGGCACATAGCATACTAATGGAAAACTCGAATGTTTTCACTAGTTTCGGGCCAATTTTCTTCTTTTTGCGTTGTTTCTCCATCCTGGATCATTCGTCGTGAGCCGCAAAAAGGACGAAACATAAGGGCTTTGTGTCCTCAACTTGACGGGTGCGATCGTACTAGCACTAATGCATCGGATCCCATCAGAACTCTGAAGTTAAGCATGCTTGGGTGACCCCCTGGGATCCCATCGAATCCGTAAGGAGTTATACGGCGCATAGCATACCGTTGGAAAGCTCTCTGAGAGCTCTACAACGAGGGCAGCAAGCCTATTTTTGAAGCCCAAAATTGAACGTTTTCATTAGTTTCGGGCAACTTTTCTTCTTTTTGCGCTTTTTCTTCATCTCAGATCGTTCGTCGTCAGCCGCGAAAAGAACGACACATAAGGGCTTTGTGCCCTCAACTTGACGGGTGCGATCATACTAGTACTAATATATCGGATCCCATCTGAACTTCAAAGTTAAGCGTGCTTGGGCGAGAGTAGTACTAGGATGGGAGACCCCTGGGAAGTCCTCGTGTTGCACCCCCCTTATCGTTTTGTTTTTTTGCCCTATTCAGGCTTGCCAAGATGCTTTATCCGTCACATTTCTATTATCGAGTCCCACGGTATCTTGGGCAAGACAACTTCACTTCTCGTAGAGGCTAGGCCCACAAACCGAGGGCATAGGGCCGGTGACTAGGTCTTCGTCATTCCGGTGCGAATAACTTTTGATCCGTAAGGAGTTATGCGACGCATAGCATACCATTGGAAAACTCGAATGTTTTCATTAGTTTCGGGCCAATTTTCTTCTTTTTACGCTGTTTCTCCATCCCGGATCATTCGTTGTGAGACGTAAAAAGGATACATAAGGGATTTGTACCCTCAACATGACAGGTGCGATCATACCAGCACTAATGCATCGGATCCCATCAGAACTCCGAAGTTAAGCGTGCTTGGATGAGAGTAGTACTAGGATGGGAGATCCCCTGGGAAGTCCTCGTGTTGCACCCCCTTTTTCGTTTTTTTTTTTTGCACCGTTCAGGTTTGCCAAGATGCTTTATCCGTCACATTTCTATTATCGAGTCTCACGGCATCTTGGGCAAGACAACTTTGCTTCGCGTAGAGGCTTGCCGCGCAAACCGAGGATGTGGGGCCAGTGACTAGTTCTTCGTCGTTCCGGTGCGAATTATATTTGATCCGTAAGGAGTTACGCGGCACATAGCATACTAATTGAAAACTCGAATGTTTTCATTAGTTTCGGGCCAATTTTCTTCTTTTTGCGTTGTTTCTCAATCCCGGATCATTCGTCGTGAGCCGCAAAAAGGACAACACATAAGGGCTTTGTGTCCTCAACTTGACGGGTGCGATCGTACTAGCACTAATGTATCGGATCCCATCAGAACTCTGAAGTTAACCGTGCTTGGGCGAGAGTAGTACTGGGATGGGAGACCCCCTGGGAAGTCCTCGTGTTGCACCCCACTTATCGTTTTGTTTTTTTGCTCCGTTCAGGTTTGCCAAGATGCTTTATCCATCACATTTTTATTATCGAGTCCCACGACATCTTGGGCAAGACTACTTCACTTCGCGTAGAGGCTAGGCCCGCAAACTGAGGGCGTAGGGCCAGTGACAAGGTCTCCGTCGATCCGATGCCTATAACTTTTGATCCGTAAGGAATTGTACGGCGCTTTGTGTCACGCCCCAACCCGACCTATAGAGGCTAGACTAGGCTATGACCTAAATCATTTATGCTATTTTACGTACTTAGTCATTTGTTATGATTTAACACTTAACGTTGGTCTAGAACCCCAAAAGATTTTTCAAAAAAAATCGGCAGCATAACGGCTGTAGTTAGGACCTTTTAGTTTGACCTAATTTCTAAACGCCTCAATTATTCCAATCATTAATCCAATTCCATTAAGGACTCATATTTTGTCATCAGCCGATATGCCTACTAGTTTATTTTGAAAGTCTCGTTTGGTTAATAAGCCTAACATGATAACTATGTCCAGTTTATTTGTCAATTTCCTATCATGCAAGTACCTATTATCCTTTAGCTTGCGCATGATCACTAGGTGAGATTAAGTAGAGTTATAGTATTTACTTCTTCACCTAGCGGTTCAAACGCCTACGATAACTATTAATTAAACGACGAAAGTAAACAACCAAATAAAGAGTTCGTCCGGTTATAATCAGTACAAGCCAAAATTAGACCCAAATTACAACGGGGTCATTTACACCAATAAAATGAACAGTTTGCAATCAACACAACATCTATATAGCAATCACTTTCAAGAAAAACACAAAAGCACGTAGTCACTCCAAGGAATCATCAACAAGCACATTTACTTCGGGTACTTGTTCCAAATCTGCTACACCTGTGACAAAAAAGAGGGTGAGTCCTTATGAACTCAGCGATGGGGAACGAGACATAACGTTTTGAAATCCTTTTCCGATTAAACTTATGAAAAACCCTTTTGAAAGCATGACATATAACACAAGTAAGTTTATAACATAATATAAATGTAAATGAACACATTTACATGTATTTCCTCCCCGAGGTCCTCTAGGAACCAAGCGAAAGTACTTAAATACATAGTGAAAAGGATACGGTGAGTTTTCGCTCTCAAGATCATTTCTGATAACAGTTGTTGCGGCCGACTTAATCATCCACTTATCACGCCAAATGGGTGTACTCCGGATGTACCCTGAAATCCTACAACCCAAGTCTCCGAGGAAGTCTAGCCCCCAAGCGAGAGAGGAAATTGGACAATGGTAGTCACGGTTGCACCGGCAAGCTCGATGCCACTCGGTGTGCGTGAAATGCTACCACGCCAGAATGAAAGGTTGCAACCTTGTATGCAATGCACATGTATGCTATTTAACATTTCACATTGGGAGGTCAACAAAATAGGTTGCCTCCGAGCAAGTATATGATCACATTTTGACATATTGGCATATAAGGCATTGTAAGAACATGTAATTATTTCATATATCAATTCGAACACAATTAAACTCTCATGGGCAAGCAAGTAACCATGTTCAAATAATCCATAGCATGTCTTTCAACAATTCACATTAGGAGGTCAACAAAGTAGGTTGTCTCCGAGCAATTATAAGATCGCATATCGATAAGTAAACTTACAAGGCATGCTTTGACATGTACATTCAATTTGTAAAACACTTAGGAGCATGTGAACATTAAACGGACAGCCAAGTATCACCATATAAAACAAGTCATATAGCTCATTTTAGTTCACATATTAAGTGTTTAGATCATACGAGCATGCAACGACACTTGTACAAGACCGGGAGCAAGAATAGTTCACGTATCAATATGCAATCATAGGGAGTCATGTTTAGAGCTATATGGAAAATTAGGGCAGCCTATTAATCTTCCTCAATGTCATTTATAATTCACAAAAGAATGGTTTATGACTCGGGAACCTACGGGGCCATTCGGGTTTACTAGGCCATGCTCGGGGTCGGTTCCGTTTGCTAAGCACCACAAGCAACTCTTAAACCATTTCAAGCATACTTAACATTTATTAGGCAGCCCACGAATCACACAATTAAACACAATAACCATAGGATCAATACTTAGCAAGTTTTCATAGTCAATAGGGTTTCAATTCATGCTTACACGTGCGATTTAAGCCACAAGTTGTAACATAATTAAACCCAAGCCATGCATCGATTAATCAAAACACCCTCAAGCATTCAAAACAGTCCACACAACATCCAAGTGCCACAATCCCAAGCATTCGATACAATAAGAGAAGTTACAATAATTTTCAAAGCATATCACTAGATGAAAACCTCACTGCATTGGTCTGTTTTTTCTCACAATCATTGAGACAAGAAAACAATCTCAAATTCCAGTGAACAAAATTTCAAATGAAATCTTAAGGAGTGAACTAAATCTAGAAACAAACCTCGCATCATTTGGAGTTCGGATTCAAGAGTTAGAGCCAAAACCGTGAGACTACGCAAAACTGTCCAGATTTGTACACATTTCAATGCTTGTCGTTTTTTAGGACCTTAGGGTCCGATTTAGGCTTAGTTGATTTCTGAAAAAAATGTCTAGAACTGAAAACTATAGCAGAATACCAAATTTCATGAATTTTGGATATCATTTACTAAGTCAAAACTGGTTCGTTCTACAAGGACAGTGAACTGCCAAAAACCTGCTTCATTTCCCAGATTTTTCAGATTTAGACACCTTTCGATGTATTGCCATTTTGGCGACCTTAGATTCAAAATTGGCTGTGGCCTATTTCTATGAAAAATTCTCCGAACTAGCAAACCTAGTCACCTACCAATTTTCACGCATTTTCAACACCATTTACCTGGTCAAATTCACTTCGCTCCAACAAGTCAGAAAACTGCCAATTATACGATTTCACCTATCTTCACATTCTAGCCAAATATCTTGCCATGCATGTTTACAAAAGCTCATGTACACACATATATCACAAGTACAGAGGTTAAAATAGACATTTAAAGGCATGCATGTGGTTTTTGAAAGCTTTTCAAAAGAGTTAGCCCTCACCTTAGCTTATTGATGGTTAATGATGCACAAAGGGAGCTTCTTCCTTGCTTTGGCCGAGATATATCTTGATTTCCTTTAAATCCCAGCTTATTTAGCTTATGATTAGTGTGTGCATGTGACTAGAACAAAAAGAAATAGAAGAAAAATATCAAGACTTACCTTAGGCCGAAAATAATAAATTTTGTGAGCTTGTGTGCGTTTTTGAGCTAGTTGCCTTGCTTGTGCTTGCAATGGCCGAGCTTGGGAGAGCCTTAGAGAGTTTTTAGGAGTCTTGAATGCTCAAGGGGCTGCCATGGTAAAAAATGAGAGAGAAAGAGAGAGAATGAGAGAGTTTGTGAGGAAAAGTGAAGTTTTAGTGTGTGTTTGTGTGTGTGTGTGTGCTCGGTTTTGGTGAGTTAAGAGAGCATATGTGAGATGTTTTTGATGTAAAAATCTGAATTTTAATTGTATTTGGGTGCCTTGGTAAAAAATGAGGGTTAGGGTAGTGTGTGGTGTGTATTTTTTATGCATTCTTGTGCTTTGTGAGGAATATTGAGTGTTTAAAATATGATTGTTTTTGTTTGTCTATCTTAGGTAGCATAGTTTCTTGTGTTGTCATAGGAATGTTAGGAAATTTGGGAATCTAGGTAGAACAAAATATAGGAATGTTTGTTGATGAGTTTGAATTATGTATAGAATAATAGATTGTGGGAAATGTAGGAATAGTTTAGTGTTATTTTATTGTTAGTGGAGTTTGTAGAGAATTTAAATTAGGAATATAATATTGGTTAGTGGATTGTGTAGGATTATTTTAGTGTCTAGTTCTTTGTGTAGGATTGTTTTTTGATTAACGTGGTGGCACGGATTCCTAGGTCTGGGGCACGAATTACGAGGTAGACACAAACTACGAGGTAAGACACGAACTTCAAGACTAATGTACGTATTTCAAGACTAATGCACACAATCCTAGGTGAACGCACGTAAACCAATGCAAGGCACGTAATTCAATGCAATGCACGTAAATCAAGGCACGACTCTATATCTAGGTTAAGGTACGTAGTTCAAGATTGGGACACACGAAACGAGGTAACACACGTACATCAAGGTCAGGGCACGTATATTTAGGTATCGCACGTCAGTCGGGGATTAGGGCACACTATTCTAGGTCAAGGCACATATGACGGGCATGCACGAAAACCAAGACAAGGCACGTAATCCAAGGTCAGTCATATAATTCTTGGTCTATGGCACGCAAATTGAGGTATGACTCGTTATTCGGGGTCAGGCCTCACATCCTCCCCTCCTTAAAAACATTTTGACCCGAAATTCATTCTTACTTGTTGATTTCATTTAGACGGATTCTGACCTTTGTTATTTTCCCATTCCGGTTTGTCCCACGTTATGTGATCTCTCTTACCACAACCAATTCACTTCCTACGTTTCTCCAATCATTTAATTCGGTGTGACCCCTACATTTATAATTCGTTCATTTGAATGACTATATTCTCCATTTGATCTTAAGGTCCAGTTCATTAATTAAGGTTAAAATCTCCATATATAGTCATCAAAGTTGCATCGGTATTCTAACTATATAACTATAACTCCAAAATCATGACTCATGTTGTGTCAATCTTGCATTCATACTTCAAAAGGAATATCACAATAATACCATGATCCTATGGTGACATACACTAATTTCAAGATGATAGGTCTATATCCGATTTATATATCCTACCAACTAGTTTCAAAATTGTTAACACATAGGACAAACACATGTTATGGATTATTTCCACAATACGACCCTATTTTCAGGTTGAACTCACCAAACAAACTAATCCATCTCAAGTCGTCATTTATCGGTAGTATCATAGTTCTTATCTTGAAGGTACATTGGATTAGTAAATCTTCTAATGACTAGTCTCCTGGTTACAGGCTCCTATTCACTAACATCCTTTCCCAGCTTCATTAACCTTCACGGTCGTAATCAAGGAGAAAGACCGTTGAGACTCATTAAACTCGAATTCTAAGGTTTATTAAGTACCACCAACAAATTGCCATTGAAATTGCTTGGGTAAACTGATCATGTGGCACTAGTTCAACTTTTCAAGTAAGCTTCATCAGCTTGTGAGCCACAATTTATTTCATTATTCAAATCTCTATTTTCAAGTTACAAGGCTTTAGAATTTTCTTTTAATCTTATCCAAAACTCCTAAGACAAATAGTTTCAACTTCAAATAAATTCCACTCATCTCAATCCAAGGTTACGTCACACTTATGAAGACAATGGTCCTACTCACTTAGCGATCTAGTCATTCCTTCGAACACTTAATGCCCGCCAATATATCTTCAACATTAATGTTACTAAGCTAGGTTCATAGCCATGTAAGTGATATCAATGTTCGACTAGGTTACCGACAGTATAACATCAATCCTAGGACTATAAATGGGTACCGAAATGATCTAGCTTATTAGATACTTACCATACTAATTCAAGTAGCTTGTTACACAAAATAACTTCAAGGCTATGTCATCACAAGAATTATAACCACAATCATCCTACAATATAATCTAATAGAATTTCAAAAGTAATCAGCCACTCATTTAACTATCACTACAAAATCCACCCTCTATTCAACGATTACCATTCAAAGTCTATCATCCGCTACTTTCTAGACGTGAAACGGTGCACATAAACATGGTTGTCTAACAGCAGTCTCTCGGGTCATCATGACTCTAATTCAATTCCATCTTAGCTATATGAAATCTTACTCTCCTCATTTACATGTTCAACTAGCTAAGAACATCAAGACTCATCGACCTTAGGTCCTAGGCTTTACCACGAATCATCATGCATACTTACTATTAGCTATTTAGGATTACTATTCATACCCTAACGACTCCACTTTGTAACTGAATGCTTTAATCTCATTTCCATGGTTTATATATTAGGTCCATCGGTAATACTTAGGGATATATGCTTCCTAATATCTTTTAGGGTATCCAAATAACGAGTGTATAGAATGACTTACTTTGCATAATCACAACTAAATCCGAGAGGCACCAAATTAATACCATGATTCTAAATATCACTGACATCCAACTTAGGACCTTTAGCAACGTTAGTCATCTAATGCATAATTCAATTCCTTACACTTCTATTCGACCTGACATTTTAGGTGCAGTTTTCCAAACACGAGTTCTAGCTACATGAATTCCTTGATTCCAACATTCCTATACCTTGTTATACTAAAGAATCATCAACCTTGTTAAACTCAGTCTCCATAGTTGCCTACATGTCTTGAGGTTATCCATTGTTAACTCACTTAAATACGCTATCCATGACTTAATAATCTACCCCTAAAAGTAACTATCGTCAACTTTCACAAATTCATCTTTTAATTTCTAGGTCATGACCTCAACATTCAGTGAACTTGAAACTCGCTAGTATATACCATATCGGATTCATCAATGCTTAATTCCAATCAAGTAAGGATTCAATCATACGCGTATATTGCTAACTTCTTAGATAGTCTATCAAGCGAATTTTAAGATGTGAGAAATGGATTCAAAGAAACCTTCAAGTCAACTTCCACTATCAGCACATGAGAATATATACTACTCTACATATTTAATAGTATACCCTTATATCTAAGGAAGTAGCATGTCTTTAACCTTTATACTTGAACCACAATTAGAAGAACGATTTAACAGAATCAAAACTTCATAGCCATAAAATTGATAGCTTAATCATAGGTATGAGTATTCTAAAGATAAGGGGATAACTTTACCTCAACATTTATACATGTGCTACACATTTTATATATGCATATCCAATAATATATACGATCCATCGAGTACTTGTGAAGATGCGATAAATCTTTAACCGAGCCTTTTCCTTCGTCCTGCACAAATTCACTTCCCTAAATGTCCTAATCCTAACTATCTATGTGTATAAACAGTCATTCACGGTTATATAACATGCACACATGTATCAAGGAAGGAGTATAAAAGCATGCATGCATTATCGAGGTCACTAACGTGTCGGTGTGCATGACACATAATACATATGGTCCTCAAAAGCACATAATATTCAATGCTCAAAGCAATTAAAGTACATTAGCACACATTAACACATATAAACAATACATCATAATTACCTTAGGGCTTCTACCCATAGTCCGAGAGTTGAACCCGACTAATGCCTAGTTACTAAACTAAACTCTGATACCATTCTAATATAAGGTGTCACGCCCCAACCCGACCTATAGAGGCTAGACTAGGCTATGACCTAAATCATTTATGCTATTTTACGTACTTAGTCATTTGTTATGATTTAACACATAACGTAGGTCTAGAACCCCAAAAGATTTTTCAAAAAAAATCGGCAGCATAACGGCTGTAGTTAGGACCTTTTGGTTTGACCTAATTTCTAAATGCCTCAATTATTCCAATCATTAATCCAATTCCATTAAGGACTCATATTTTGTCATCAGCCGATATGCCTACTAATTTATCTTGAAAGTCTCGTTTGGTTAATAAGCCTAACATGATAACTATGTCCTATTTATTTGTCAATTTCCTATCATGCAAGTACCTATTATCCTTTAGCTTGCGCATGATCACTAGGTGAGATTAAGTAGAGTTACAGTATTTACTTCTTCACCTAGCAGTTCAAACGCCTACGATAACTACTAATTAAACGACGAAAGTAAACAACCAAATAAAGAGTTCGTCCGGTTATAATCAGTACAAGCCAAAATTAGACCCAAATTACAACGGCGTCATTTACATCAATAAAATGAACAGTTTGCAATCAAATTCAACATCCATATAGCAATCACTTTCAGGAAAAGCACAAAAGCACGTAGTCACTCCAAGGAATCATCAGCAAGCACATTTACTTCGGGTACTTGTTCTAAATCTGCTGCACCTGTGACAAAAAAAAAGGGTGAGTCCTTATGAATTTAGCGATGGGGAACGAGAGATAACGTTTTGAAATCCTTTTCCGGTTAAACTTATGAAAAACCCTTTTGAAAGCATTACATATAACACAAGTAAGTTTATAACATAATATAAATGTAAATGAATACATTTACTCGTCTTTCCTCCCTTAGGTCCTCTAGGAACCAAGCAAGAGTACTTAAACACATAGTGAAAAGGATATGGTGAGCTTTTGCTCTCAAGATCATTTCTGATAACAGTTGTTGCGGCCGACTTCAAATCATCCACTTATCACGCCAAATGGGTGTACTTTGGATGTACCCCGAAATCCTACAACCCAACTCTCCGAAGAAGTCTAGCCCCCAAGCGAGAGAGGGAATTAGACAATGGTAGTCATGGTTGCACTGGCAAGCCCGATGCCGCCCGGTGTACGTGAAACGCTACCACACCAGAATGAAAGGTTGCATCCTTGTATGTAATGCACATGTATGCCATTTAACATTTCACATTGGGAGGTCAACAAAGTAGGTTGCCTCCGAGCAAGTATATGATCACATTTTGATATATTGGCATATAAGACATTGTAAGAACATGTAATTATTTCATATATCAATTCGAACACAATTAAACTCTCACGGGCAGCCAAGTAACCATGTTCAAATAAGCCATAGCATGTGTTTTAACAATTCACATTAGGAGGTCAACAAAGTAGGTTACCTTCGAGCAATTATAAGATCGCATATCGATAAGTAAACTTACAAGGCATGCTTTGACATGTACATTCACTTTGTAAAATACTTCGGAGCAAGTGAACATTTAATGGACAACCAAGTATCACCATATAAAACAAGTCATATAGCTCATTTTAGTTCACATATTAAGTGTTGAGATCATACGAGCATGCAACGACACTTGTACAAGACCGGGTGCAAGAATAGTTCACATATCAATATGCAATCATCGGGAGTCATGTTTAGAGCTATATGGACAATTACGGACAGCCTATTAATCTTCCTCAACGTCATTTATAATTCACAAAAGAACGGTTTATGACTCGGGAACCTACAGGGCCATTCGGGTTTACTAGGCCGTGCTCGGGGTCAGTTCTGTTTGCTAAGCACCACAAGCAACTCTTAAACCATTTCAAGCATGCTTAACATGTATTAGGAAGCCCACGAATCACATAATTAAACACAATAACCATAGGATCAACACTTAGCTAGTTTTCATAGTCAATAGGGTTTCAATTCATGCTTACACATGCGATTTAAGCCACAAGTTGTCACGTAATTAAACTCAAGCCATGCATTGATTAATTCAAACACCCTCAAGCATTCAAAACAGTCCACACAACATCCAAGTGCCACAATCCCAAGCATTTAATACAACAAGAGAACTTAGAATAATTTTCAAAGCATCTCACTAGATGAAAACCTCACTGCAATGGTCTGTTTTCTCATAATCATTGATACAAGCAAACAATCTCCAATTCCAGTAAACAAAATTTCAAATTAAATCTTAAGGAGTGAACTAAATCAAGAAACAAACCTCGCATCATTTGGAGTTCGGATTCAAGAGTTATAGCCAAAACCGTGAGACTACGCAAAACTGTCCAGATTTGCACACATTTCAATACTTGTCATTTTTGAGGACCTTAGGGTCCGATTTAGCCTTAGTCTATTTCTGACAAAACTGTCCAGAACTGGAAAATATAACAGTATACCAAATTTCATAAATTTTGGTTATCATTTACTAAGTCCAAACTGGTTCGTTCTACAAGGACAGTGAACTGCCAAAAACCTGCTTCATTTTCCAGATTTTCCAGATTTAGACACCTTTCGATGTTTTGCCATTTTCGAGACTTTAAAGTCAAAATTAGGTTTGGCCTATTTCTAGGAAAAATTATCAGAACTGGAAAAACTAGTCACCTACCAAATTTCACGCATTTTCAACATCATTTACCTGGTCAAATTCACTTCGCTCCAACAAGTCAGAAAACTGCAAATTATATGATTTCACCTATCTTCACATTCTAGCCAAATATCTTGCAATGCATGTTTACAAAAGCTCATGTACACACATATATCACAAGTACAGAGGTAAAAATAGACATTTAAAGGCATGCATGTGGTTTTTGAAAGCTTTTCAAAAGAGTTTAACCCTCACCTTAGCCTATTGATGGTTAATGATGCACAAAGGGAGCTTCTTCCTTGCTTTGGCCGAGAGATATCTTGATTTCCTTTAAATCCCAGCTTAGTTAGCTTATGATTAGTGTGTGCATGTGACTAGAACAAAAAGAAATGGAAGAAAACTATCAAGACTTACCTTAGGCCGAAAATGATGAGTTTTGTGAACTTGTGTGCGTTTTTGAGCTAGTTTCCTTGCTTGTGCTTGCAATGGCCGAGCATGGGAGAGCCTTAGAGAGTTTTTAGGAGTCTTGAATGCTCAAGGGGCTGCCATGGTCGAAAATGAGAGAGAAGGAGAGAGAATGAGAGAGTTTGTGAGGAAAAGTGAAGTTTTAGTGTGTGTGTGTGTGTGTGTGCTCGGTTTTGGTGAGTTGAGAGAGCATGTGTGAGATGTTTTTGATGTAAAAATCTGAATTTTAATTGTATTTGGGTGCCTTGGTCGAAAAAGAGGGTTAGGGTAGTGTGTGGTGTGTATTTTTTATGCATTCTCGTGATTTGTGATGAATATTGAGTGTTTAAAATATGATTGTTTTTTTTTTGTCTATCCTAGGTAACATAGTGTCTTGTGTTATCATAAGAATGTTGGGAAATTAGGGAATCTAGGTAGAATAAAATATAGGAATGTTTGTTGATGAGTTTGAATTATGAATAGAATAATAGATAGTGGGAAATGTAGGAATAGTTTAGTGTTATTTTATTGTTAGTGGAGTTTGTAGAGAATTTGAATTAGGAATATAATATTAGTTAGTGGATTGTGTGGGATTATTTTAGTGTCTAGTGCTTTGTGTAGGATTCTTTCTTGATTAACGTGGTGGCATAGATTCCTAGGTCTAGAGCACGAATTACGAGGTAGACACGAACTACGAGGTAAGACACGAACTTCAAGACTAATGCACGTACTTCAAGACTAATGCACGCAATCCTAGGTGAATACACGTAAACCAATGTAAGGCACGTAATTCAATGCAATGCATGAAAATCAAGCCACAACTCTATATCTAGGTTAAGGCATGTAGTTCAAGGTTGGGGCACACGAACTGAGATAACACACGTACATTGAGGTCAGGGCACGTATATTTAGGTATCGCACGTTAGTCGGGGATTAGGGCACACTATTCAAGGTCAAGGCATATATGACGAGACATGCACAAAAATCAAGACAAGGCACGTAATTCAAGGTCGGTCATATAATTCTGGGTCTATGGCACGTAAATCGAGGTATGACACGTTATTCGGGGTCGGGCCTCACACATAGCATACCGTTGGAAAACTCGAATGTTTTCATCAATTTCGGGCCAATTTTATTCTTTTTCCACTGTTTCTTCATCCCAGATCGTTGGTCGTGAGCCGCGAAAAGGATGACACATAAGGGCTTTGTGCCCTTAACAAGACGGGTGTGATCATACTAGCACTAATACATCGGATCCCATCAGAACTCGAAAGTTAAGTGTACTTGGGCGAGAGTAGTACTGGGATGGGAGACCCTCTGGGAAGTCCTCGTGTTGCACCCCCCTTTTCATTTTGTTTTTTTGCACCGTTGAGGCTGGCTAAGATGCTTTGTGTCACGCCCCGACCCAACCCCCAAGCTAAAGGTTAAGTCCGGACCCGACACACGGACAGAGTCTCCTCTGTACCGTGGACATTCTAAAAACCTGTAAGCACTTAAACAAGGTCTCTACAACACATACAAGCTTAACTTAATTAAACAATAAAGCTATAAGGCCATCCGAGCCTTATAGTACACAAAATTTCCACAACACACAAGCATGCAAGAACTGGTTGTCAGCATAGACTTATAATCATTACATTCTAGGAAATCAATATAACAACTTACAGAGTAAAGCATTCTACATTAACCTTCCACTCACAAGCATGCAAGGAAATAAGGCAAGAATAAAAGTTATTACAGATCATAGACTTTCAAAGTTACAACCCAGCCATCTAATCTTCGACTTATACAACAAGCATGTACAAAGCCCTTGGGCTACAAAATAGTACATAAAGTAATCAGAGGAGTCTTCCACAAAGCATCAAAAACATTAACCACCTTAAGTTATCAGACACAGCAACTAAGGTAAAGGCTCGGTCTGAACTTCTTCTTCCTCAACTAAATCAACAAGCTGGGGATCACCCTCAGCGTCTCCTGAAACAGATATCGAGGTATGAGCAACCACTGTTGCCCAGTGAGGGATATAGTCCCGGGGCGTGCAATGCAACAGATAACACAATTACACAACAATAACACTTTAACAATTTAAGAATCAATGAAAACTTAAATAACCACACAATTAAAAGGATACATTTCACAATCCCCTATACACCAATCTTCACTGGTCTTCAATCACGATCCACGAACCACGAGCACGATCACGATAAGCCGGCATAACCCCAATCACTCCAATGGGTGTACTCCGGATGTACCCCGAATCCTACGACCCAACATCCCCTGGCAATCTCCGGACCAGGCGAATGAGGGAATAGGGTACGGAGTTTGAATATCCACCGGCAAGCCCTCTGCCGCCCAGCCGATATTCAACACATCCGCCCCGACACTATGGTTGCGCAACCACTATGCAATGCACTTAACGATGGCAAGTTAATAGCAATAATATAAGCATTAACACATATGAGGATCAACAAAGTAGGTTGACCTCGTTGCAATTAGGATAGAAGCAAATATAGAAGTTAATAAGCAGTTTACAAGTGAACATATACAAAATAAGCATAGGATTACACCAAAAGCTCCAAACCAACTTAATATCACATATAAACACTCATGAAGTCATGCCGTGGTTTTAGAAATGTGAGACAGACGAAATTGCACTTAAACCCCTTTATTTTACATACTATTTCTCTTCCAAACCCAAGTTAGTGATTTCATTTTCAAAAGAAACTCTCCCTACCTTTTAACTAACCCCCAAGGTACCCTCTCAACCCTCGAACTCGATCAAATGCCCGTGTTTACCCCGAAAGCCCCAATTTCCCTCTTTTGGCTTTAAACTACTACTACATTGTCCGGGCTTCAACTAAGGGATATCAAGGCATCTATAGCACCTAGGTAGCCTAAGGAAACTAGAATCGAAGCCCGAATCCACCCGGATTCGCATTAACACCAAAAGCCCCAACTTAAAGTCGGCTATTTTCCATTTTTAGGCGATTTAAGGGCAATGCAAGTGCACGGGGTTATTTAACTATCTTCACTAGCACCTAAGGCATCAATTAGAAGCATTAATTCAAGCCAATTCGAACAATTACACAAAACCCTAAAAAAAACGTCACTATTCACCCTAAGAATCAAACTATCGATTTCTACCGTTTAATTCATGAAACAATAGCATAAAAGTGGTCTCTACTATGTGTACACAACATATATAAGCTTAATTGAGCCTTGCAATAGCATTAAACATCATATCTAACAAATCAAGATAATAGCAATTATTTTAAAATGCGAAATTAAGCCATGAAATCCCTCACCACTACGCGTAGGAACACCTAGGAGGCTTGAAGACACCCTAATCCACTTGCTCAAGGCTTGGCTTGGCTTGATTTGGAGAGTTGAAGATGGAAAAATGCTCCCATAAGCAAAGAAGGGCTGTCGGGTTTTTTTGGGGCTGCTCTTCAGCTTTTATTTTTTTTTTTCTTTTGCATTTTGTGTGTTTAAGTGATATAATAAGGGTTTGAGTTGAGGTGGGGTCCTTTGGGTGTTTAAGTGGTCTAATAAAATGCGCGTTGCTAGCTCCAAAACGAGCTTAGATGTAAAAATATATGCTAGCTAATTAATTACCTAAGTTAGTTACGTAACACTATTCACTTGACTTCTAAAATTATTTTCTAAACGAGCCTTCCTAACGCCTTAAGCTCAAAAGCACATTTTTCCCACTACTTTTACAATTAATATGATTTAATAAAAATGCTAATTAACTAATAGAAAGCATTTTAAAAACGGAGTGAATAGTAGTCACAAAGTCAATTAATAAGGCATAGAAGTAAATGCACAAACAAGGGATGCAACAGTAATTAAATGCATGGAAAATTCTCGGGCGTCACATCCTCTCCCCCTTAAACTAATTGCGCCCACGCAATTCTTACATGATTCGGCGAATAACTCTGGATACCGATCCCGCATCTGATCCTCTCTTTCCCACGTCGCATCCTCTACTCCGTGATGATCCCACATAACTTTAACCATCGGAATGCTTTTAGTCCTCAGCTCCTGAACTTTCTGATCAACAATTCGAAGAGGTTTCTCTGTGTAGGTCAAAGTTTCACTGATCTCTAGCGGTTCCGGCTCAAGTACGTGAGAGGGATCTGGCTGATACTTCCGAAGCATGGAAACATGGAATACGTCATGAATTCTGCCCAGACTGGGAGGTAAAGCTAGACGGTAGGCCAAATCACCAACAGTTTCAGTTATCTCAAATGGTCCCACATATCGAGGACTGAGTTTACCTCCTTTACCATGCCGAATCAAACCCTTGCGAGGAGAAATTTTCAGAAATACTCGATCTCCTACAGTAAATTTCAGCTCACGACGGCGTCTATCTGCATAACTCTTTTGCCGGCTCTGTGCTGTAAGCATTCTTTTTCTGATAAGCTGCACCTGATCAATCATCTTGTTCATTTCAGGTAAGAGAGTAGGGTCGATAGTCTTCATCTCACCAACATCATCCCAGTAGAGAGGAGACCGACATTTACGCCCATACAGTGCCTCATAAGGTGCCATACCAATAGTAGCTTGATAACTATTGTTGTAGGCGAACTCTGCTAGTGGCAAATATTTCTCCCAACTTTTACCGAAGTCCAGAATGCAAGCCCGCAACATATCCTCAAGGATCAAGATAGTTCTCTCGGATTGACCATCTGTCTGAGGGTGATAAGCTGTACTGAAATTCAAATTCGTGCCCAGAGCTTTCTGAATCTTCTGCCAGAACTGAGATGTGAATCTGGGATCCCTATCCGACACAATACTCTTTGGAATTCCATGTAGTCGGACAACATTCTCAATATACAACTCTACCAGTTTATCAAGAGAATCAGACTTCTTTTTAGCAATAAAATGAGAAGTCTTGGTCAGTCTATCCACAATAACCCAGACTGAGTCGTTACCCCTCGAAGACCTCGGTAAATCGGATACGAAATCCATAGTAATATGGTCCCATTTCCAAACAGGAATAGCCAAAGGCTGCAATAACCCTGCAGGTCTCTGATGTTCTGCTTTAACTTTCTGACAAGTAAGACATCGGGCAACATAGTCAGCAATCTCTCTCTTCATATTATTCCACCAGAAGTTCTGCTTCAAATCTTTATACATTTTCGTACTGCCTGGATGGATAGTATATCTGGAACTGTGTGCCTCAGCAAGAATATCCTTCTTCAGAGTTGGATCATTCGGAATACAGATTCTACCTTTGAATTTAAGAAGACCATCGTTGTGCATTTTGAAATCCGACTCTCCCCCTTTAGAATTCTCTAAGACTTTCAACAATTGAAGATCAGCCTGTTGAGCTTCTCGAATCCTGGATAACAACAGAGATTGAATCTGCAAACTTGCAAATTGAATACCAGAATTTGAAGTACTAGGCTTCCATAAGCACAATTCTTCCATGAATTCCCAATTCTTGATAATCAAGCTGGCAACAGTAGCCTTTCGGCTCAAAGCATCAGCAACAATATTGGCCTTGCCCGGAAGATAATTAATAGTGCAATTATAGTCCTCAAGTAATTCCAGCCATCGTCTCTGCCTCATGTTCAACTCTTTCTGGGAAAACAGATATTTCAAGCTCTTATGGTCTGTGAAGATTTCAAATTTGTTGCCCCAAAGATAATGACGCCATTTCTTTAATGCAAGGATGATAGCTGCAAGCTCAAGGTCGTGAGTCGGATAGTTGAGCTCATAAGGCTTCAGTTTCCTGGAAGCATAAGCAATAACCCTGCCATTCTGCATCAATACACAACCCAGACCTTCTTTCGAAGCATCACTGTAGATCACCAGATTATCATAACCCTCAGGTAAAGCAAGAATAGGAGCTGTAGTTAATCTCTTCTTCAATTCCTGGAAGCTGGCCTCACATTTATCATTCCAGTCAAATACTGTTTTCTTCTGAGTAAGCTGAGTTAAAGGCCCTGCAATCTTAGAGAAATCCTTTACAAACCTCCGATAATACCCAGCTAAACCAAGGAAGCTACGAATTTCCGTGACAGTTTCAGGTCGTTTCCAAGACAACACAACTTCAATCTTCGCTGGATCAACAGAAATACCATCCTGCGAGATAATATGGCCAAGAAAAGCAACTTGCTTAAGCCAGAATTCACACTTGCTAAACTTTGCAAATAACCGATGCTCCTGAAGAGTTTGCAACACAATTCTGAGATGTTGTTCATGTTCCGCCTCAGATTTAGAATAAACAAGGATATCATCAATAAATATGACTACAAATTGATCCAGATAAGGACGGAATACCCTCTGCATTAAATCCATGAATGCGGCGGGAGCATTAGTAAGACCAAACGGCAAGACAACAAACTCATAATGGCCATATCGAGTTCTGAAGGCAGTTTTAGGAACATCATCTTTCTTAATCCTCAGTTGATAATAGCCCTGCCTCAGATCAAATTTAGAGAATACCCTGGCGCCTTGCAACTGATCAAACAACTCTTCGATTAAAGGCAAAGGATATTTATTTTTGATGGTTACCTGATTAAGACCCCGGTAATCGATGCACAGGCGAAGAGATCCGTCTTTCTTTTTAACGAAGAGAACTGGCGCACCCCACGGTGAAGAACTCGGCTGAATGAATCCCTTCTCAAGCAAGCCCTGCAATTGAACTTTCAATTCCTGCAACTCAGGTGGAGCCATTCTGTACGGAGTCCTAGAGATAGGTGAAGTCCCCGGCAATAAATCAATCATGAACTCTATCTCTCTATCAGGCGGTAACCCAGGTAATTCCTCAGGAAAGACCTCCGGAAACTCTCTCACGATAGGTACATCATTCAATTTCAGTTGATCCCCAGGTTGATTAATCAAATAAGCAAGATAAGCCTCACAACCCTTGCTCAATAATTTAGATGCCCTAATAGAAGAAATAATAGGAGTTCCCGTAGATTTTCTACTACCAACTATTTTAAGTACAGGCTGGTCAGGCATCTCTAGATACACAATCTTCTTTCTACAATCAAGCTGGGCATAATATTTACTTAACCAGTCCATCCCCAATATAATTTCAAAGTCATTGAAGGGTAGGATAATCAAATCAGCAGGAAAAACACGACCTTCAATAAATATACTACATGCTCTGCAAATAGATCTAGTAACAAACTTCGGACCCATAGGAGTATAAACCACAATCTCATGCAACAGTTTATCATGTTTCAATTTAGCATTTTGTGCACAAGTAGGAGTAATAAAAGAATGCGAAGCCCCGGAATCAATTAAAACCTTAACTGATTGATCATTAAGAAGAAAAATACCTTCTACCACAGCGGTAGTGTCCGGAAGCTCCTCGGCATCCAAGGCAAATACACGGGCCTGGCCTCGTGGTGGTGGTGCTGCAGCTGGGGCCCTGGTCTGAGAGTTCTGAGCTGATGTCTGACCCCTAGGGTTCTTAAATTTCTGACAGTCTTTAACCCTGTGCTGATCACTGCCGCAACCTGTACACTTGTTATGTTTCTTCCAACAAACGTCCTCGGTGTGGCCCTGACGCTGACAGAAGCTGCACTGCTGGTGACGTCTTGCAACAGTGCCTCCCGAAGGAGCTCTGTAAGTAGAGGTAGCTGAACTACCCTGCTGCGAACGGGAAACCGCTGGACGGAACTGACTCTGAGTCTGACTCTGAACGGGTCGTGCCTGAGTCTGAGTAGGCCCTGTGTAACTCTGAGTCTGTCTCGGCTGCGAACTCTGCCCAACTGATACAGCCTGCCCCTGGTACCCTTGACTCTGAGACTGAAACCGTTTACTCGATTGACTGGTCTCGGCTAATACATCGGCTTTCCGTTTCTCATATCTCGAGGCAGCTCGGACCACTGCAGCATAGTTAGGAAAATCATTTGAAGACAAATTCAGCATAATATCTCTCCTCAAACCCATGATGAACCTCTGAATCTTCATGTCCTCCGGCTGAATTAAAGCTGGTGCATAACGGGAAAGCCGGGTAAAAGTAGCCTCGTATTGATCTACCGTCATGCTTCCCTGCCTCAAGTTTATGAACTCAGTCTGGCGCCTCTCGCGGGCAACTACCGATATATACTTGTCTCGAAATTCTCGGACAAAGTCGGCCCACGAATGATGACCTCCCTCAGCTACCCATTTCTCACTGATGGTATTCCACCAATCTTCCGCATCACCCTCGAGAAGGAAAGTAGCATAAGTAATCTTCCTGTCATCATGGCACTCCAATATCGCTGCCACTCTCTCGAACTTTCTTAGCCACATCTCAGCTTTCATATCGTCCGGCTCCCCAAAGAAAGTATAAGCCCCATGATGTATAAACCGATCATACAGATTACCTCCAGTAGGACCACTACCTCCGGCTCTCGCAGCCTGATTACCTGCAACGACCCCTGGCTGACCCTGTTGTGTAACAAACTGGGCGATAGTGTTCATGGCTGTGGCCATCGTGGCCAAGATCTGTGCAGTGCTCGGCTCTTGAACCTGCGGTGCATTTTCGGCTACCTCAGCTTCTTGCCCTTGTACCCCCTCGGGTTCTCCACCAACATTCGGATTATCAGCACGACGGCGAGGCCCCATCACGAATAGCTAGAATGCAAAGTGTTATGACAGGTATATATGTATATATGCAATTTATAAGTAAACATATAAAGAAAAGTCCAATTAGATTCACATAAAGACAAGTGCATAGGAATTCAAATAAATATTCCACATTCTTGAAGTAAACATAAATCACTAGATCATACTTGACATTCTAGACTCTTGATATTCTATTTCCATGCTAGCATGTTCATTCCTTATTCAAATTTCACTTTGGTCAATCAAAATCAAAGACTCATGTATTCACAAAGTCACATAACAAGTCTCTACCCACAGACCGAGAAATTTAACCCGGCTTCATGCAATCTATAGCTCTGATACCACTTAAATGTCACGCCCCGACCCAACCCCCAAGCTAAAGGTTAAGTCCGGACCCGACACACGGACAGAGTCTCCTCTGTACCGTGGACATTCTAAAAACCTGTAAGCACTTAAACAAGGTCTCTACAACACATACAAGCTTAACTTAATTAAACAATAAAGCTATAAGGCCATCCGAGCCTTATAGTACACAAAATTTCCACAACACACAAGCATGCAAGAACTGGTTGTCAGCATAGACTTATAATCATTACATTCTAGGAAATCAATATAACAACTTACAGAGTAAAGCATTCTACATTAACCTTCCACTCACAAGCATGCAAGGAAATAAGGCAAGAATAAAAGTTATTACAGATCATAGACTTTCAAAGTTACAACCCAGCCATCTAATCTTCGACTTATACAACAAGCATGTACAAAGCCCTTGGGCTACAAAATAGTACATAAAGTAATCAGAGGAGTCTTCCACAAAGCATCAAAAACATTAACCACCTTAAGTTATCAGACACAGCAACTAAGGTAAAGGCTCGGTCTGAACTTCTTCTTCCTCAACTAAATCAACAAGCTGGGGATCACCCTCAGCGTCTCCTGAAACAGATATCGAGGTATGAGCAACCACTGTTGCCCAGTGAGGGATATAGTCCCGGGGCGTGCAATACAACAGATAACACAATTACACAACAATAACACTTTAACAATTTAAGAATCAATGAAAACTTAAATAACCACACAATTAAAAGGATACATTTCACAATCCCCTATACACCAATCTTCACTGGTCTTCAATCACGATCCACAAACCACGAGCACGATCACGATAAGCCGGCATAACCCCAATCACTCCAATGGGTGTACTCCGGATGTACCCCGAATCCTACGACCCAACATCCCCTGGCAATCTCCGGACCAGGCGAATGAGGGAATAGGGTACGGAGTTTGAATATCCACCGGCAAGCCCTCTGCCGCCCAGCCGATATTCAACACATCCGCCCCGACACTATGGTTGCGCAACCACTATGCAATGCACTTAACGATGGCAAGTTAATAGCAATAATATAAGCATTAACACATATGAGGATCAACAAAGTAGGTTGACCTCGTTGCAATTAGGATAGAAGCAAATATAGAAGTTAATAAGCAGTTTACAAGTGAACATATACAAAATAAGCATAGGATTACACCAAAAGCTCCAAACCAACTTAATATCACATATAAACACTCATGAAGTCATGCCGTGGGTTTAGAAATGTGAGACAGACGAAATTGCACTTAAACCCCTTTATTTTACATACTATTTCTCTTCCAAACCCAAGTTAGTGATTTCATTTTCAAAAGAAACTCTCCCTACCTTCTAACTAACCCCCAAGGTACCCTCTCAACCCTCGAACTCGATCAAATGCCCGAGTTTACCCCGAAAGCCCCAATTTCCCTCTTTTGGCTTTAAACTACTACTACATTGTCCGGGCTTCAACTAAGGGATATCAAGGCATCTATAGCACCTAGGTAGCCTAAGGAAACTAGATTCGAAGCCCGAATCCACCCGGATTCGTATTAACACCAAAAGCCCCAACTTAAAGTCGGCTATTTTCCATTTTTAGGCGATTTAAGGGCAATGCAAGTGCACGGGGTTATTTAACTATCTTCACTAGCACCTAAGGCATCAATTAGAAGCATTAATTCAAGCCAATTCGAACAATTACACAAAACCCTAAAAAAAACGTCACTATTCACCCTAAGAATCAAACTATCGATTTCTACCGTTTAATTCATGAAACAATAGCATAAAAGTGGTCTCTACTATGTGTACACAACATATATAAGCTTAATTGAGCCTTGCAATAGCATTAAACATCATTTCTAACAAATCAAGATAATAGCAATTATTTTAAAATGCGAAATTAAGCCATGAAATCCCTCACCACTACGCGTAGGAACACCTAGGAGGCTTGAAGACACCCTAATCCACTTGCTCAAGGCTTGGCTTGGCTTGATTTGGAGAGTTGAAGATGGAAAAATGCTCCCATAAGCAAAGAAGGGCTGTCGGGTTTTTTTGGGGCTGCTCTTCAGCTTTTATTTTTTTTTTTCTTTTGCATTTTGTGTGTTTAAGTGATATAATAAGGGTTTGAGTTGAGGTGGGGTCCTTTGGGTGTTTAAGTGGTCTAATAAAATGCGCGTTGCTAGCTCCAAAACGAGCTTAGATGTAAAAATATATGCTAGCTAATTAATTACCTAAGTTAGTTACGTAACACTATTCACTTGACTTCTAAAATTATTTTCTAAACGAGCCTTCCTAACGCCTTAAGCTCAAAAGCACATTTTTCCCACTACTTTTACAATTAATATGATTTAATAAAAATGCTAATTAACTAATAGAAAGCATTTTAAAAACGGAGTGAATAGTAGTCACAAAGTCAATTAATAAGGCATAGAAGTAAATGCACAAACAAGGGATGCAACAGTAATTAAATGCATGGAAAATTCTCGGGCGTCACACTTTGTCCATCACATTTCTATTATCAAGTCCCACGGCATCTTGGGCAAGACAACTTTGCTTCGCATTGAGGCTAGGCCCGTAAATCAAGGGCGTGGGGCCTGTGGCTAGGTCTCCGTCGCTCTCGTGCGCATAAATTTTGATCCGTAAGGAGTTAAGCAGCGCACAACATACCGTTGGAAAGCTCTCTGAGAGCTCTACGATGAGGGCAGCAAGCCTGCTCGGTTACGCCTATTTTCGTAGCCCAAAATTGAACATTTTCATCATTTCCTGCTACTTTTCTTCTTTTTACGCTGTTTCTTCTTCATGAATTGTTCATCATGAGCCGCGAAAAGGACGACACATATGTGCTTTGCGCACTCAACATGACTGGTGCAATCATACTAGTACTATTGCAGCGGTTCCCATCAGAACTCCGAAGTTCAGCGTGCTTGGGCTGAAGTATTACTAGGATGGGTGACCCAATGGGAAGTCCTTGTGTTGCACCACCCCTATCGTTTTGTTTTTTTGCCCCGTTTAGGCTTGCCAAGATGTTTTATCCATCACATTTCTATTATCGAGTCCAACGGCATCTTGGGCAAGACAACTTCACTTAGTGTAAAGGCTGGGCCTGCAAACCGAGGGGTTGGGGCTAGTGACTAGGTTTCCATTGCTCTGGTGCCCATAACTTTTGATCCGTAAGAAGTTATGCGGTGCATAGCATACCATTGGAAAGCTTTCTGAGAGCTCTATGATGGGGGTAGCAAGCCTGCTGGGCTGCGCCTATTTTTGGAGCCTAAAATCGAACGTTTTTCATCAGTTTTGTGTTACTTTTCTTCTTTTTCCGCTGTTTCTTTGTCGTGGATCGTTCATAGTAAGCCGCGAAAAGGAAGACACATAAGGGCTTTGTGCCCTCAACATGACGGGTGCGTTCATACTACCACTAATGCATCGGATCCCTTCAGAACTCTAAAGTTAAGCGTGTTTAGGCGAGAGTAGTACTAGGATGGGAGACCCCCTGGGAAGTCCTCGTAATTCACCCCCCTCATCGTTTTATTTATTTGCCCCGTTTAGGCTTGCCAAGATGCTTTATCAGTCATATTTCTATTATCGAGTCCCACGGCATCTTGGGCAAGACAACTTCGCTTCGAGTAGAGGCTGGGCTCACAAACCAAAGGCGTGGGGCCAGTGACAAGGTCTCCGTCGCTCCGGTGCCTATAACTTTTGATCCCTGAGGAGTTATGTGACGCATAGCATACTGTTGGAAAACTCGAATGCTTTTATCAGTTCCGTGCCACTTTTCTTCTTTCTGCGTCGTTTCTTCGTCCCGGACCATTCGTCGTGAGCCGCGAAAAGGACAACACATACGGGCTTTGTGCCCTCAACATAATGGGTGCAATCATACCAGCACTAATGCATCGGATCCCATCTGAACTCCGAGGTTAAGCATGCTTGGGCGAGACTAGTACTAGGATAGGAGAACCCCTAGGAAGTCCTCGTGTTGTACCCCTATTTTCGTTTTGTTTTTTTGCCCCGTTCAAGCTTGCCAAGATGCTTTATCCATCATATTTCTATTACGAGTCCCACGACATCTTGGGTAGGAGAACTTCGCTTCACATAGAGGTTGGGCTCGCAAACTGAGGGCGTGGGGCCTGTGACTAGGTCTCTGTCGCTTCGGTGCCCATAACTTTTGTTCCGTAAGGAGTTATACTATCCACAGCATACCGTTGGAAAGCTCTCCGAGAGCTCTACGATAGTAGCAGGAAGCCTGCTCGTCTTCGCCTATTTTCAGAGCCCAAAACCGAATATTTTCAACAGTTTCGTGCTACTTTCCTTTTTTTTAGCTATTTCTTCGTCCCGGATCATTTGTCATGAGCCACGAAAAGGATGACACATAAAGGGTTTATGCCTCCAATATGACGGGTGCGATCATACAAGCAGTATTGCATCAGATCCCATCAGAACTCCGAAGTTAAGTGTGCTTAGGCGAGAGTAGTAGTAGTATGGGTGACCCCCTAGGATGTCCTCATGTTGCACCCCTCTTATCTTTTTATTTTTTTGCCCCGTTCAGGCTTTCTAAGATGCTTTATCCATAACATTTCTATTATCGAGTCCCAGGCATCTTGGGCAAGACAACTTCGCTTTGCGTAGAGGCTGGGCTCGTAAACCGAGCGCGTGGGGCTAGTGACTAGGTCTTCATCGCTCCGGTGCCTATAACTTTTGATCAGTAAGGAATTATGCGGCGCATAGCATACCGTTGGAAAACTCGAATGTTTTCATTAGTTTCAGGCCACTCTTATTCTTTTTGCAATGTTTCTTCATCCCGGATCGTTTGTCATGAGCCGCGAAAAAGATGACACATAAGGGCTCTGTGCCCTCAACATGACGGGTGCGATCATAACAGCACTAATGAATCGGAGCCCATCAAAACTCTAAAGTTAAGCATGCTTGGGCGAGAGTAGTACTAGGATGGGTGATTCCCTGGAAAGTCCTCGTGTTGCACCCCCATTTTCGTTTTGTTTTTTTGCCCCATTCAGGCTAGCCAAGATGCTTTATTCGTCACATTTCTATTATCGAGTCCCACGGCATCTTGGGCAAGACAACTTCGCTTCGCGTAGAGGCTGGGCCCGTAAAGCAGGGGCGTAGGGCCTGTGACCAGGTCTCCCTCGCTCCGGTGCCTATAACTTTTGATCCATAAGGAATTATATGGCGCACATCATAGCATTGGAAAGCTCTCCGAGAGATCTACGATTGGTGCAGTAAGGCTGCTCAGCTGCGCCTATTTTTGGAGCCCAAAATTGAACGTTTTCATCAGTTTTGTGCTACTTTTCTTCTTTTTATGCAGTTTCTTCGTCCCGGATCATTCGTCGTGAGCTGCGAAAAGGACTACACATAAGGGCTTTGTGCCCCCAACATGACGGGTGCGATTATACCAGGACTAATGCATCGGATCCTATCAGAACTCCGAAGTTAAGTGTACTTGGGCGAGAGTAGTACTAGGATGGGTGACCCCCTAGGAAGTCCTCGTGTTGCACCGCCCTTTTCGTTTTGTTTTTTTGCCCCGTTCAAGCTTGCCAAGAATATTTATCCGTCACATTTCTATTATAGAGTCCCACGGCATCTTGGGCAAGACAACTGCGCTTTGCGTTGAGGCTGGGCCCGCAAACCGAGGGGGTGGGGCCAATGACTAGGTCTTCGTTGCTCCGGTACCCATAACTTTTGATCTGTAAGGAGTTATGCGGCGCATAGCATCTCGTTGGAAAACTCGAATGTTTTCATCAATTTCGGGACACTTTTCTTCTTTTTACGTTGTTTCTTCAACCCAGATCATCCATCGTGAGCCACGAAATAGATGACACATAAGGGTTTTGTCCCCTCAACATGACGGGTGCGATCATACCAGCACTAACGCATCGGATCCCATCAGAACTCCAAAGTTAAGCGTGCTTGGACGAGAGTAGTACTAGGATGGGAAACCCCCTAGGAAGTCCTCATGTTGCACCCCATTTTCGTTTTTTTTTTTAACCCCGTTCATTCTTGCCAAGATGCTTTATCTGTCATATTTCTATTATCAAGTACCATGGTATCTTAGGCAAGACAACTTCACTTGGCGTAGAGGCTGGGCCCACAAACTGAGGGCGTGGCGCCTGTGACTAGGTCTCCGTCACTCTGGTGCCCATAACTTTTGTCCCGTATGGAGTTATGCGGCGCAGAGCATATATTTAGAAAGCTCTCCGAGAGCTCTACGACATGGGCTACAAGCCTAGTCGGTTGCACCTGCTTTCGAATCCTAAAATTGAATGTTTTCTTCAGTTTTGGGCCACTTTTCTTCTTTTTGCTCTATTTCTTCGTCCCGGATCGTTTGTCTTGAGCTGTGAAAAAGACAACACATAAGGGCTTTGTGCCCTAAACATGACGGGTGCGATCATAACAGTACTAATGAATCAGAGCCCATCAAAACTCCAAAGTTAAGCGTGCATGGGCGAGAGTAGTACTAGGATGGGTGACCCCCTGGAATATCCTTGTGTTGCGCCCCCCTTTTCATTTTGTTTTTTTGCCCCATTCAGGCTAGCCAGGATGCTTTATTCATCAAATTTCTATTATCGAGTCCCACGGCATCTTGGACAAGACAACTTCGCTTCGCGTAGAGGCTGGGCCCGTAAACTGGGGGCGTAGGGCCTGTGACCAAGTCTCCCTCGCTCCGGTGCCCTTAACTTTTGATCAGTAAGGAGTTATGCAGTACACAGCATACCATTGGAAACCCCTCCGAGAGCTCTACGATGGGGGTAGAAAGTCTACTCGACTGCACTAATTTTCGAAGCCCAAAATTGAACTTTTTCATTAGTTTCGGGCTACTTTTCTTCTTTTCGTGTTGTTTCTTCGTCCCGGATCGTTCGTCGTGAGCCGCGAAAAGGATGACACATAAGGGCTTTATGCCCTCAACATGACGGGTGCGAACATACCAGTACTAATGCATCGGATCCCATAAGAACTCCGAAGTTAAGCATGCTTGGGTGAGAGTAGTAATAGGATGGGTGACCCCTTGGGATTTCCTCGTGTTGTACCCCCCTTTTAGTTTTGTTTTTTTGCCCGGTTCAAGCTTGCCAAGATTCTTTATCCGTCACATTTCAATTATTGAGTCCCACGGCATCTTGGGCAAAACAATTTCGCTTTGCGTAGAGCCTGGGCCCACAAATCGATGGCATGGAGCCAATGACCAGGTCTATGTCTCTTCGATGCCCATAACTTTTGATTTGTAATGAGTTATGTGGCGCATAGCATACTGTTGGAAAGCTCTTTAAGAGCTCTACGACGGGGGCAGCAAGCCTGCTCGGTTGCGCTTGTTTTCGGAGCCCAAAATCAAACGTTTTCACAGTTTGGGCTACTTTATTTTTGCGCTATTTTTTCATCCCGGATTGTTCGTCGTGAGCCGTGAAAAAGATGACACATAAGGGCTTTGTGCCCTAAACATGACGGGTACAATCATACCAGCAGTAATACATCGGATTCCATCAGAACTTCGAAGTTAAGCGTGCTTGGGCGAGAGTAGTAGTAGGATGGGTGACCCCCTAGGATGTCCTCGTGTTGCACCCTACTTTTTGTTTTGTTTTTTTGCCCCGTTCAGGCTTGCCAAGATGCTTTATTTGTAACATTTCTATTATCGAGTCCTACGGTATCTTGGTCAAGACAATTTCGCTTCGCGTAGAGGCTGGGCTTGCAAACCGAGGGTGTGGGGCCTGTGACTAGGTCTCCGACTCCCCGATGCCCATAAATTTTGATCCGTAAGGAATTATGTGGCGCATTGTATACCGTTGGAAAGCTCTCTAAGAGCTCTACGATGAGGGCAGTAATCCTACTCGGCTGCGCCTATTTTCGGAGCCCAAAATTGAACATTTTCATTAGTTTTGAGTGACTTTTCTTCTTTTTGCATTTTTCCTTCATCCCAGATCGTTCGTCGTGAGCCGCGAAAAGGAGGACACATAAGGGCTTTGTGCGCTCAACATGACGTGTGCGATCATACGAGCACTAATGCACCGAATCCCATTAGAACTTCGAAGTTAATTGTGCTTGGGCGAGAGAGTACTAGGATGGGTGACCCCCTGGGAAGTCCTCGTGTTGCACCCTCCCTTTTTGTTTTGTTTTTTTTGCCCTGTTCAGGCTTGCCAAGATGCTTTATCTGTCACATTTCTATTATCGAGTCCCACAACATCTTGGGCAAGACAACTTCGCTTCGCGAAGAGGCTAGGCACGCAAACCGATGGCGCGGGGCCTGTAACTAGGTCCCCGTCGCTCCTGTACCCATAACTTTTGATCCGTAAGGAGTTATGTGGCACACAACATACCGTTGGAATGTTCTCTGAGAGCTCTACGATAGGGGTAGTGACCAGGTCTCCGTCGCCCTAGTGCCCATAACTTTTGAACCGTAAGGAGTTATGCGGCACATAGCATACCGTTGGAAAGTTCTATGAGAGTTCTACGACGAGGGCAGCAATTTTGCTCGGCTATGACTATTTTCGGTGCAAAAATCGAACGTTTTCATTAGTTTCGGGCTATTTTTCTTCTTTTTGCGATGTTTCTTCATCCCAGATCATTCGTCATGAGCCGCGAAAAGGACGACCCATACGGGCTTTATGCCCTCAACATGATGGGTACGATCGGACCAGCACTAATGCATCGGATCCCATCAGAACTCCGAAGTTAAGCGTGCTTTGGAGAGAGAAGTACTACGATAAAAGACCTCCTGGGATGTCCTCGTGTTGCATCCCCCTTTTCGTTTTATTTTTTTTGCCCCGTTCAGGCTTGCCAAGATGCTTTATCTATCACATTTCTATTATCGAGTCTCACGGTATCTTGGGCAAGACAGCATCGCTTCGAGTAGAGGTTGGGCCCGCAAACCGAGGCCGTGGGGCCTGTGACCAGGTCTCCGTCGCTCCGGTGGCCATAACTTTTAATCAGTAAGGAGTTATGCGGCTCACAACATACTGTTGGAAAGCTCTTTGAGAGCTCTACGACTAGGGCAGTAAGCCTTCTCTGCCGCACCTATTTTCGAAGACCAAAATCAAACATTTGCATTAGTTTCAGGCTATATTTCTTCTTCTTACGATGTTTTTTCATCCTAGATCGTTCGTCGTGAGCCGCCAAAAGGACGACACATACGGGCTCTATGCCCTCAACATGACGGGTGCGATCATACCCATACTATTGCATCGGATCCCATCAGAACTCCGAAGTTAAGCGTGCTTGGGCAAGAGTAGTAGTAGGATGGGAGACCCTCGGCGAAGTCCTCGTGTTGCACCCTCCTTTTCGTTTTGTTTTTTTACCCCGTTTAGGCTTGCCAAGATGCTTTATCCGTCATATTTCCATTATCTAGTCCCATGACATCTTGGGCTAGACAACTTCACTTCGCATAGAGGTCGGGCCCTCAAACCAACGGCGTAGGGCTTGTGACTAAGTCTCTGTCGCTCCAGTGCCCATAATTTTTGGTCCGTAGAGAGTTAAGCGGTGCAAAGCATACCGTTGGCAGGCTCTTCGAGAGATCTACGATGGGGGCAGTAAGCTTGCTTGGCTGCGCCTGTTTTCGAAGTATAAAATCGAACATTTTCATCAGTTTTGGGCTACATTTCTTCTTTTTGAGCTGTATTTTGATCCCGGATCGTTGGTCGTGAGCCGCGAAATGGACGACAGATAAGGGCTTTATGCCTTAAACATGACGGGTGCGATCACACCAGCCGTAATGCATCAAATTCTATCAGAACTCCGAAGTTCAGTGTGCTTGGGCGAGAGTAGTAGTTGGATGGGTGACACCGTGGGATGTTCTCGTGTTATACCTCACGTTTCGTTTTGGTTTTTTGCACCGTTCAGGCTTGCCAAGATGCTTTATCTGTCACATTTCTATTGTTGAGTCCCACGGCATCTTGGGCAAGACAATTTCGCTTCGCGTAGAGGCTGGGACCGGAAACCGAGGGCGTAGGGCCTGTGACCAGGTCTCCGTCTGTTCGGTGCCCATAAATTTTGATCCGTAAGGAGTTATGTGGTGCATAGCATAACGTTGGAAAGCTCTCTGAGAGCTCTACGATCGGGGCAGCAAGCCTGCTCTGTCGTGGCTATTTTCAGAGCCCAAAAGCAAACGTTTTCATCAGTTTCGGGTAACTTTTATTCTTTTTACACTGTTTTTTCATCCCGGATCGTTCGTCGTGAGCAACGAAAAGGACGACACATACGGGCTTTGTGCCCTGAACATGACGGGTGCAATCATACTAGTACTAATGCATCGGATCCCATTAGAACTCCAAAGTTAAGCGTTCTCGGGGGAGAGTAGTACTAGGATGAGAGACCCCCTGGGAAGTCTTCGTGTTGCACCCCCCCTTTTCGTTTTTTTTTTGTCCCGTTCAGGCCTGCCAAGATACTTTGTCCATCACATTCTATTATCGAGTCCCACGGCATCTTGGGGAAGAAAACTTCACTTCGTGTAGAGGCTGGGCCCGCAAACCAAGGGCGTAGGGCCTACGACTAGGTCTCTATCGCTCCGATGCCCATAACTTTTGATCCGTAAGGAGTTATACGGTGCACAGCATATTGTTGAAAAGCTCTTCGAGAGGTCTACGATAGTGGCAGCTAGACTGCTCGGCTGTACCTATTTTCATAGCCCAAAATTGAATGTTTTCATCAATTTTGGGCCACTTTTCTTTATTTGGCACTGATTCTTTATCCCGGATTGTTCGTCGAGAGCCGCGAAAAGGACGATAAATAAGGGCTTTGTGCCTTCAACATGATGGGTGCAATCATACCAGCATTAATGCACCGGATCCCATTAGAACTCTGAAGTTATGCGTGCTTGGACGAGAGTAGTACTAGGATGGGAGACCCCCTAGGAAGTCCTCGTGTTGCAACCCCCTTTTCGTTTTGTTTTTTTGCCTTGTTCAGGCTTGCCAAGATGCTTTATCCATCACATTTCTATTATCGAGTCCTACAGTATCTTGGGCAAGACAACTTCGCTTAGCGTAGATGGTGGGCCCGCAAACCGAGGGCATGGGGCCTATGACTAGGTCTCCGTCGTTCTGGTGCCTATAACTTTTGATCCGTAAGGAGTTATGCTGCGCACAGCATACCATTGGAAAGCTCTCCTAAAGCTCTACGATAGAGGCACCAAGCGTGCTCGGCTGTGCCTATTTTCGGAGACCAAAATCGAATGTTTTCATCAGTTTTGGGCCACTTTTCTTCTTTTTGCGTTGTTTCTTCTTACTGGATCGTTCGTCGTGAGCTGCAAAAAGAACGACTCATAAGGGCTTTGTGCCCTCAACTTGACGGGTGCGATCATACCAGCACTAATGCATCAGATCCCATCAGAAATCTAAAGTTAAGCGTGCTTAGGCGAGAGTAGTACTAGGATCGGTGACCCCCTGGGATGTCCTTGTGTTGCACCCCCCTTTTTGTTTTGTTTTTTTGCCCCGTTCAGGCTTGCCAAGATGCTTTATCCATCACATTTCTATTACCGAGTCCCACGGCATCTTGGGCAAGACAATTTCTGTCACGCCCCAACCCGACCTATAGAGATTAGACTAGGGTGTGATCTAATCATTCACGTTCTTTTACGACTATAACCAGTTGACGAAGGTTAAGCTTATCTATTAAACTATAACTCCAAAATTTTTCTGAAAACCGACAGCATAACGGTTGTAATTAGGCTCTTTAGTTTGACCTAATCTTCTAAACGCCTCAAAACTTTCAATCTCATATTCGATTCCAACTAATATTATTATCTATCACCAATCGATATGCGTACTAGTTATCTCGAAGTCTCATTGGATTAACAAACCTAGCATGATAACCATGTCCTGTTTATTTGTTAATTCCTGTTACACAAGTACTTATTGATCTTTAGCATACTATTAAGCACCTAGGTGAAATTAGATAGAGTTACAACATTTGATTTCTTCACCTAGAAATTGAGTTGCCTATGGTAGTTACTAAATCAAAATAGTAATAGTAACCCACAAGATAGCGTGTCTTCTAGTCATAGTTAGTACAAGACAAAATTATACCCCAAATTACAACGGGAGTCATTTACAATCAACAACAAGCAACATAAGAAATAGTCTTCAAAATAAACATAACGTTCACAAACTAGCCATAGTCAAGCAAGGCACGTAATACAAGCAATCACTCCAAAGAGTCATCAACAGGCACGTTCTCCTCGGGTACTTGTTCCTGATCTTCTTCACCTGTGATGATAAAAGAGGATGAGTCCTTATGAACTCAGCGAGGTCCTCTAGGAACCAAGCGAGAGTACTTAAACACATAGTGGAAAGGATACGGTGAGCTGTTGCTCTCAATTCTTTTTCGATATCAAATTTGGCGGCTGACTTCAATCATCCACTTACCGCTCCCAATTGGGTGTACTCCGGAAGTACCCCGAAATCCTACGACCCAACTCTCCGAGGGTGGAATGCCAAGCGAGAGAGGGAATTGGATCATGGTAGTCACGGGAGCATCGGCAAGCCCTATGCTGCCCGGCGTTCGTGAAATGCTACCATGCCACAATGAAAGGTTGCAACCTTGTATACAATGAACATTTATACCATTTAATAATTCAAATTAGGAGGACAACAAAGTAGGTTGCCTCCAAGCAATTTCAAGATCACATATTGCCAAGTAAACGAATGAGGCATGCTTAACATGAATTTTCACTTTGTAAAACATGTAGAGTCATATGAACATTAAACGGGCAGCCGAGTAACACATATAAATCAAGTCATATAACTCATTTCGGGATTCACGTATCAAGTCATAAAATTATACAAGCATGCAAAGAAGTTTACAAGAGACCGGGTGCAAGAAAAGTCTACTTATCAACATGTAATCACCGAGAATCACATTTAGAGCTATAAGGACAACTACGGGCAGCCTATTAACCACACGATTTTCCACGTTTAACCATAAGATCATCTCTTAGCAAATAGTCATAAGCAATAGGGCCTCGATTCCGTGCTTAACATGCGGTTAAGCAAACCATTCAACAATTAGTGATCCCAAGTCATACATCAATCAAATTTAGCAACCTCAACTAGCCACAACAGTCCATACAACATCTAAGTGCCACAATTCCAAGCATTCAATACCACAAAAGAAGTTACAACATGTTTCAAAGCATATCACTAAACAAAAACCTTTCTGCAATGGTCTATTTTCCCACATTCGATTAGACAAGCAAACCTTCTCTAATTTCAGTGAACAAAATGCCAAATAAATCTTAGTGAGTAATTTAAATCTAGGAACAAACCTCGCATCATTTGGAGTTCGGACTTAGGAGTTATGGCCAAAACTGTGAGACTACGCAAAACTGTCCAGTTTTAGACACATTACGACTTTTTCCAATTTTGAGGGTCTTAGATTCATAATTGGCTTTGGTCTATTTCTGACCAAAATGTCCAGAACTGAAAATTATAGCAACCTACCAATTTTCATGCTCTTTCACCAACATTTACTAGGTCAAAAAAGCTTCATTCTACACAGTTAGTGATCTGCTAGAAACCTATTTCATTTTTCCAATTCTTCCAGATTTATACACCCCACGATGTTTGACCATTTTGGAGGCCTTAGAGTCATAATTTCCTTGGCCTATGTCTATGAAAAATTCTCAGAACTGGAAAAACTAGTCACCTACAAATTGTCACGCATTTTGAACATCATTTACTAAGCCAAATGCTCTTCGAACTACAAGAACAGAAAACTGCCAGCAACACGTTTTTACCTATCTTCAAGTTCTAGCCACAAATCTAGCCATTCATGGTCATATAAGCTCATGTACACACATATACAACAACTACAGAGGTAAATATAGTCATATGAAGGCATGCATGTGAATTTTGAAAGCTCTTAGAAGAGTTTAACCCTCACCTTAGCCTATTGATGATTAATGATGCTCAAATGCTCTTCAAAATGCACAAAGGTTTCTTCCTTGCTTTGGCCGAGAGAGATAGCTTGTTTTCCTTTAATTCCTAACTGAGTTAGCATGTGAGGATGGTGTGCATGTGGGTGAAACCAAAATAAATGGAAGAAAACTAGCAAAACATACCTAAGGCCGAAAATGATGAACTTTATGGGCTTGCTTGCGATTTTCTTGCCTCTTGCTTGCTTGGGCTGCTATGGTCGAGTTTCTTAAGGTCCTTGAGTGCCTAGGAGAGCCTTAGAAGATGAGCTTGAGCTATGGAGCTTAAAGATGCAGCCTTGGCCGAGAGAGAAAGAGAAGATGAGAGCTTGAGAGAAAGTTTGAGAGAAATAAAATGTTTGTGTGTGTGTGTGTCGGCTATAGGCTTGCAAAAATCTGATTTTGTGTTGTCTTTTGAACATTATTTGAATTGTTGGTGTTCAATGGTGATGTGGCCGAGAATGGTGGCTTAGTAGTTAGCACAATATGGCTTTGGTGTATGCAAAAGGTATGACATTGTGTAAGATTCTTGTCTAAGCATGCATGTTAAAATTGTTTGTTCAAATTTTTGCTCAAGAACATGGTATGGCCAGCTATCATGGCTCACAAATCTGAATTTTTGTCATGTTTTAATCTTTATTTTATTGTACGTTGATGTGGTATTTTAGGTGCTTGGAATTTGCAAAAGAATAAGGAATAAAGGATGAAGAATGTCTAGTGCTTAGTGAAATTTTGTCTTCTAGTGCATTGACTTAAGATTAGAATAATGGTTAGTGGAGTTTGTAGGATTATTCTATTGTCTAGTGCTTCGTGTAAGATTCTTTCTTGATTAGCGTGCAGATACGCTTTCTTAGGTCTAGGGCACACACTACGAGGTAAGACACGAACTACGAGACAAATGCACGTAATCCAAGTAAATGCACGCAACCCTAAAAGAATGTACGTAATTCAATGCAAGACACGTAAATTAAGACACAACTCTTAAACCTAGGTTAAGGCACACAGTTCAAGGTTAGGGCACACGAATGGGTATTGTACGCAAATCGAGGTCAGGCCTCACAATTTTGCTTCACGTATAGGCTGGGCCCGTAAACCGAGGGCGCGGGGCTTGTGGCCAGGTCTCCATCGGTCTGGTGCCCATAACTTTTGATCCGTAAGGAGTTATGTAGCTCACAACAAACCGTTGGAAAGCTCTATGAGAGCTCTATGTCGGGAGTAGCAAGCCTGCTCGGTTGCTCCTATTTTCGGAGCCCAAAATCAAACATTTTCATTTGTTTCAGGCAACTTTTCTTCTTTTTGTGCTATTTCTTCATCACGGATCATTCGTCGTGAGCCGCAAAAAGGACGACACTCTGAGACCCGACCCCGAATAATGTGTGTTACCTTGAATTACGTGCCCTGTCTTGATTTTTGTGCATGCCTCGTCATTCGTGCCTTGACCTAGAATTATATGCCCTAATCCTCAACTTACGTGCCCCGACTTTGAATTGCGTGCGTTATCTTGTTTTGTGTGCCCTAACCTTGAATTGCTTGTCCCAACCTAGGTTTAAGAGTCATACCTCAATTTACGTGCATTACATTGAATTACGTGCCTTGTATTGGTTTACGTACATTTACCTAGGGTTGCATTGAATTCGTGAAAATTGACGATAGGGGTTAGATTATTAAGGCATGAATAGTGTGTTTAAGTAACTTAACAATGGATAACCCCAAGACATGTAGGCAACTCTGGAGACTAAGTTTAACAAGGTTGATGAATCTTTAGTATAACAAGATATGGGGATGTTGGAATTGAGGAATTCACGTAACTAGAACTCGTGTTCGGAAGACTACACCTAAATGTTAGGTCGAATAGAAGTGTAAGGTATTGAATTATGCATTAGATGACTCGTTACTAAAGGTCCTAAGTTGGATATCGGTGATATTTAGAATCATGGAATTAATTTGGTGCCTCTCAGATTTAGTTGTGATTATGCAAAGTAAGTCATTCTATGCACTCATTGTTTGGATACCTTAGAGGATGTTAGAAAGCATATATCCCTAAGTAAGACCGATGGACCTAGGATATAAAACATGGAATGAGATTAAAGAATCCGGTTACAAAGTGGAGTCGTTAGGGTATGATTAGTAATCCTAAATAGCTAATAGTGAGTATGCATGATGATTCATGGTGAACCCTAGGACCTAAGGTCGATGAGTCTTGATGCTCTTAGTTAGTTGAACATGTAAATGAGAAGAGTGAGGTTTCATGTAGTTAAGATAGAGATGAATTAGAGTCATAATGATCCAAGAGACTATTGTTAGACCACCGTATCTATGTGCACCGTTTCACATCTAGAAACTAGCGATTGGTAGACTTCGAATTGTGGTCGTTGAATAGAGGGGTGAATCTTGTAGTGATAGTTAAATGAGTGGTTGATTACTTTTGAAGTTCTATTAGGTTATGTTGAAGGATGCCTCATGGTCATAATTCTTATGTTGATACAACCTTGAAGTTATCTCGTGTAAGTATTTTATGAGCTTGATCATTTCGGTACCCATTTATAGTCCTAGGATTGTTGTTGTTTGGCCGATAACCTAGTGGAGCATTGATATCACTTACATGGCTATGGCCTTAGCTTAGTAACATTAATGTTGAAGATATATTGGCGGGCATTAAGTGTTCGAAGGAATGACTAGGTCGTTAAGTGAGTAGGACCATTATCTTCTTAAGTATGACGTAACCTTGGATTGAGGTGAGTGAAATTTATTTGAGATTGAAACTATTCGCCTTAGGAGTCTTGGTTAAGATTAAAGAAATTATGAAGCCTCGTGACTTGAAGATAGGGATTTGAATAAGGAAATAAATTGTGAATTACGAGTTGATGAATTTACTTGTAAGAGTTGAACTAGTGCGACATGATCAGTTTACCCATGCAATTTCGATGGCAGTTGTTGGTGGTACCTAATAAATCTTAGAGTTTGAGTTTAACGAATCTCAACAGTCTTTCTTCTTGATTACAAGCTTGAAGGTTAAAGCTGGGAAGAATGTTAATGAATAGGAGCCTGTAACAGGGAGCCTAGTCATTAGAAGATTTGCTACTCTAATGTACCTAGGAGATAAGGACTATGATACTATCGATAGATGACGATTTGAGATGGATTAGTTTGTTTGGTGAGTTTTTCTTGAAAATAGGGTCGTATTGTGGAAATAATTCATAACATGTGTATGACCTATGTGATATCAGTTTTGAAGCTAGTAGATAGGATATGTAAATCGGATATAGACCTGTTATCTTGAAATTAGCGTATATCACCAAAGGATCATGGTATTATGGTGATATTCCTTTTTGAAGTATAGAGGCGAGTTTGATACAACATGAGTCATGATTCTGGAGTTATAGTTATATAGTTAGAATACCGATACAGCTTTGATGACTACGTTTGAAGACTCTAACCTTAGTTAATGAACTTGACCTTAAGATCAAATGTAAGGAATAGAGTCGTTCAAAGGAAAAAACTGTAATTGTGAAGGTCACACCGAACTAAATGATTGGAGAATCATAAGAAGTGAATTGGTTACGATAAAAGATCACCAAACATGGGACGAACCGAAGCAGGAAGAATAACAAGGGTCAGAATCCGTCTAAATGACCTCAATAGGCAAGAATGAATTTCGAGATGAAATTCTTTTAAGGAGGGGAGGATGTGAGGCCCGACCCCGAATAACGTGTGTTACCTTGATTTGCGTGCCATAGACCAAGAATGATATGATTGACCTTGGATTACGTACCCTATATTGGTTTTCGTGCATGCCTCGTCATTCGTGCCTTGACCTAGAATTATGTGCCCTAATCCTCGACTTACATGCCCTGACTTTGAATTACGTGCGTTATCTCGTTTTGTGTGCCCTGACCTTGAATTGCGTGTCCTAACCTAGGTTTAAGAGTCGTACCTCGATTTACGTGCATTGCATTGAATTACGTGCCTTGTATTGGTTTACGTACATTTACCTAGGGTTGCGTGCATTTGCATTGGAATCCGTGCATTTATCTTGAAGTACGTGCCTTACCTCGTAGTTCGTGTCTACCCCGTGATTCGTGCCCCGTATTGATTTCGGTGCGTGCCTCGTAGTGCGTACCCTAAACCTCGAACTGTGTGCCTACACGCTAACCAATAAAGAATCCTACACAAAGCACTAGACTATTAAATAATCCTACACAATCCACTAACCAATATTATATTCCTAATTCAAATCTCTACAAAACCCACTAACTATAAAATATTCTATTCTACCCAACATTCTCTTACACCATGTCATGCTTTTCCTTGCACCTATGCACTATTTTACTAACGCCCAAGCTCACTTTCTTGTCCCTCTCAACCCACATCCTAAAACAATTCAAAAGATGCTCAAAAAATGACACAAAATCAGATTTTTCAAAGCTCAAGGCCAACACATAAGCCAATGCTCACAAACAACTCTTCAAACATTCATTTTTCTCTCAAAACTCTCCCATTCTCTCTCCTTCTCTCTAATTTTCGACCATGGCTGCTCCTTGAGCATTCAAGACTCCTAACAACTCTCTAAGACTCTCCCAAGCTCGGCCATAGCAAGCACAAGCAAGCAACATAGCAAGAAAACTCACACAAAGCTCAAAAACAAGGATTTTGTGCTCATTTGCTAGATCTTCAAAGAGGTGAGGGCTAAAACTTCTTGAAAAGCTTTCAAAATCCACATGCATGTCTTTAAATGTCTATCTTTACTTCTGTACTTGTGACATATGTGTGTTCATGAGCTTTTGTAAACATGCATGGCAAGATATTTGGCTAGAATGTGATGTTAGATGAAATCGTGTATGGGATAGCCTTCTATCTTGTTGTTACGAGGTAATTTTTAGCAGGTAAATGATGTTGAAAATGCGTGAACATTTGTAGGTAACTAGTTTTTCCGGTTATGAACACTTTTCACAGAAATAGGACAAAGCTAATTTTGACTCTAAGGTCCTCAAAATGGCAAAATATTAAAATGTGTCCAAATCTGGAAAATCTGGGAAAATGAAGCAGGTTTTGGCAGATTCACTGTCCTTGTAGAACGAACCAGTTTTGACTTAGTAAATGATATCCAAAATTCATGAAATTTGGTATGCTGCTATATTTTTCAGTTCTGGACATTTTTGTCAGAAATGGACTAAGGCTAAATGTGAACCTAATGTCCTCAAATACGACAAGAATTGAAATGTGTGCAAATCTGGACAGTTTTGCATAGTCTCACGGTTTTGGCTATAACTCTTGAACCCGAACTCCAAATGATGCGAGGTTTGTTTCTGAATTTAGTTCACTCCTTAAAATTTAATTTGACATCTTGTTCAATGGAATTGGAGATTGTTTGCTTGTCTCAATGATTGTGAGAATATAGTCCATTGCAGTGAGGATTTCACTTAGTGATATGCTTAGAAAAATTATTGTAGCTTCTCTTGTTGTATTAAATGCTTCGGATTGTGGAATTTGGATGTTGTGTGGACTGTTTTGAATACTTGAGGGTGTTTGAATTAATCAATGCATGGCTTGAGTTTAATTACGAGATAACTTGGTTCTTAATCGCACGGGTAAGCACGAATTGAAACCCTAGTGATTAGGTAAATTCGCTAAGTGTTGATCCCATGAATATCGTGTTTAATTATGTGATTAGTAGGCTGCCCGTAGTTGCCCTTGTAGCCCTAAATGTGATTTCGATGATTACATGTTGACAAGTAGGCCTTTCTTGCACCCGGTCCCACGTAGATATTGTTGCATGTTGAATAATCTTGTTATTTGATTACGTGAACTTTGAAATGAGTTATATGACTTGATTTACATGCGTTACATGGCTGCCCGTTTAATATTCATATAACTCCATGTGCTTTTCAAGTGAAATTACTTGTCATATCGTGCCTCACAAGTTTACTTGTCAATGTGCAATCTTATGACTGCTCGGAGGCAACCTACTTTGTTGTCCTCCTAATGTGATATATTAAATGTCATAAATGTGCATTGCATACAAGGTTGCCACCTTTCATTCTGGCGTCGTAGCGTTCACGCACACCGGGCGGCATCGGGCTTGCCGGTGCTACCGTGACTACCATTGTCCAATTCCCTCTCTCGCTTGGGGGCTAGACTTCCTCAGGGAGTTGGGTCGTACGATTTCGGGGTACATCCAGAGTACACCCATTTGGTGTGATAAGGGGATGATTTGAAGTCAGCCGCAACAACTGATACTAGAAATGAACTAAGAGCAAAAGCTTGTCGTATCCTTTTTACTATGTGTATAGGTACTCTCGCTTGGTTCCTAGAGGACCTCGGGGAGGAAAGATGGCTAATTGTATTCTTTTACTTTATATTACATTATGTACTTACTTGTGATATATGTCATGCTTGCAAAAAGGGTTTTCATAAGTTGAACAGGAAAAGAGTTTTAAAACTTATTTCTCGTTCCCCCTCGCTGAGTTCATAAGGACTCACCCTCTTTTATCATCTCAGGTGAAGAAGACGAGGAACAGGTACCCGAGGACAACGTGCCTTTTGATGATTCCTTGAAATGATTGCTTGCCCTACGTGCCTTTCTTGACAGTGGTTGTTTTGTGAACGTTGTATTTGCTTTGAAGAATATTTATTTTGTTGATGTACATGACCCCATTGTAATTTGGGTCTTATTTTGGATTGTACTATCTATAACCAGACGAACTCCTTATTTGGTTATTGTTTTATTGTCTTGATTAGTAGTTATCATAGGGGTTTAAACCACAGGTGAATAATCAACAAAGTAAATATTTTGAAATTCTAAATCAACGTTAAGTATTAATCATAAGAAATGACCAAGTCGTACAAATAGCATAGAAGAATTAGGTCATTCCCTAGTCTAGCCTCCATAGGTCGGGTTGGGGCGTGACAGACACAATAGGGCTTTGCGCCCTCAACATGACGGGTGCGATCATACCTGCACTAATTTATCAGATCCCATCAGAACTCCGAAGTTAAGCGTGCATGGGTGAGAGTAGTACTAGGATGGGAGAACCCCTAGGAAGTCCTCATGTTGCACCCCCCTTTTTGTTTTGTTTTTTTGCCCCGTTCAAGGTTGCCAAGATGCTTTATCTGTCACATTTCTATTATCGAGTCCCACTTCATCTTGGGAAAGACAACTTCGCATCGTGTAGAGGTTGGGCCCACAAATCGAGGACATGGGGCTTGTGACTAAGTGTCCGTCACTCTGGTGCCTATAACTTTTGATCTGTAAGGAGTTATGCGGCGCACAACATACATTTGGAAAGCTCTCTGAGAGCTCTACGACGGGGGCAGCAAGCGTGCTTGGCTGCGCCTGTTTTCGGAATCCAAAATCGAATGTTTTCATCAGTTCCGGGTTACGTTTCTTTTTTTGGCGCTGTTTCTTCGTACCGGATCGATCGTCGTGAGCCGCAAAAAAGATGACACATAAGGGCTTTGCGCCCTAAACAAGACTGGTGCAATCATACCATCATTAATGCATCGGACCCCATCTGAACTCTGAAGTTAAGTGTGCTTGGGCGAGAGTAGTACTAGGACGGGTGACCCCTTGGGAAGTCCTCGTGTTGCACCCCCCTTTTCGTTTTGTTTTTTTGCCCCGTTCAGGCTTGCCAAGATGCTTTATCCGTCACATTTCTATTATCGAGTCCCACGGCATCTTGGGCAAGACAACTACGCTTTGCGTAGAGGCTGGGCCCGCAAACCGAGGGCGTAGGGCCTGTGACCTGGTCTCCGTCACTTCGGTGCCATAACTTTTGATACGTAAGGAGTTATGCGGGGCACAGCATATCGTTGGAAAGCTCTCCGAGACGTCTACGACGGGGATAGCAATCCTGCTCGTCTGTACCTATTTTGTGAGCCCAAAATTGAAAATTTTCATCAGTTTCGAGACACTTTTCTTCTTTTTGTGCTGTTTCTTCGTCGTGAGCCTCGAAAAGGACGACACATAAGGGCTTTGTGCCCTCAGCATGACGGGTGTGATCATACCAGCACTAATGCATCAGTTCCCATCAGAACTCCGAAGTTAAGCGTGCTAGGGCGAGAGTAGTAGTAGGATGAGGGGCCACCTGGGAAGTCCTCGTGTTGCACCCCCCTTATCGTTTTGTTTTTTTGCCCCGTTCAGTCTCGCCAAGATACTTTACCCGTCACATTTCTATTATCGAGTCCCACAGCATCTTGGGCAAGACAACTTCGCGTCGCGTAGACGTTAGGCCCGCAAACCGCGAGCGTAGGGCCTGTGACTAGGTCTCCGTCATTCTGGTGCCTATAACTTTTGATCCGTAAGGAGTTATGTAGCGCACACAATACCATTGGAAAGCTCTCTGAGAGCTCTACGATGGGGGCAGCAAGCGTGCTTGGCTGCGCCTATTTTCAGAGCCCAAAATGGAATGTTTTCATCAGTTTTGGGTCACTTTTGTTCTTTTTGCGCTGTTTCTTCGTACCAGATCGTTCGTCGTGAGCCGTGAAAAGGACAGCACATAAAGGCTTTGTGCCCTCAACATGACGGGTACGATCATACCAGCACTAATGCATCAGATCCCATCAGAACTCCAAAGTTAAGCGTGCTTGGGTGAGAGTAGTACTTCAATGCATGACCCCCTAGGATGTCCTCGTGTTGCACCCCCCTTTTTCGTTTAGTTTTTTTTCCCCGTTCAAGCTTGCCAAGATGCTTTATCCATCACATTTCTATTATCGAGTCCCATTGCATCTTGGGCACGACAACTTCGCTTCGCCTAGAGGCTAGGCCCACAAACCGAGGACGTGGGGCCTGTGACTAGGTCTTCGTCGCTCCGGTGCCTCTATCTTTTGATCTGTAAGGAGTTATGCAGTGCACAACATACTGTTGGAACGCTCTTCAAGAGCTCTACGACGGGGGAAGTAAGCTTCCCCGGTTGCGCTTATTTTCGGAGCCCAAAATTGAACATTTTTATTAGTTTTGGGCCACTTTTCCTCTTTTTGCATTGTTTCATCATCCCGGATCGATCTTCGTGAGCCGCGAAAAGGACGACAAATAAGTGCTTAGTGCCCTCTACAAGACAGGTGTGATCATACCATCAGTAATGCACCAGATCCCATCAGAACTCCGAAGTTAAGCGTGCTTAAGCGAGAGTAGTACTAGGATGGGTAACCCCATGGGAAGTCCTCATGTTGAACTGCCCTTTTCGTTTTATTTTTTTGCCCCGTTCAGGCTTGCCAAGATGCTTTATCCGTCACATTTCTATTACCAAGTCCCATGACATCTTGGGCAAAATACCTTCTCTTCGCGTAGAGGCTGGGCCCACAAACCGAGGGTTTGGGGCTTGTGACTAGGTCTCTGTCGCTCACTTGCCCATAACTTTTGATCCGTAAGGAGTTATGCGGCGCAAAGCATACTATTGGAAAGCTCGCCGAGAGCTCTACGACGGGGACAACAAGCCTGCTCGGCTATGCCTGTTCGGCTACGCCTATTTTTGGAGACCAAAATCAAACGTTTTCTTTAGTTTCGAGCCAATTTTATTCTTTTTGCGTTGTTTCTTCATCCCAGATCGTTCATCGTGAGCCGCAAAAAGGACGACACATAAGGGCTTTGTGCCCTCAACCTGATGGGTGCGATCATACTAGTACTAATGCACCGGATCCCATCAGAACTCCGAAGTTAAGCGTTCTTGGGCGAGAGTAGTAATAGGGTGGGTGATCCCATGGGAAGTCGTCGTGTTGTACCCCCCTTTTTGTTTTGTTTTTTTGCCCCGTTCAGGCTTGCCAAGATGTTTTATCCGTCACATTTCCATTATCGAGTCCCATAACATCTTGGGCAAGACAACTTCGCTTCGCATAGAAGCTGGGCACGCAAACTGAGGGCGTGGGGCTTGTGACCAGGTCTCCGTCGCTCTAGTGCCAATAACATTTGATCCGTAAGGAGTTATGCGGCGTACAGCATACCGTTGGAAAGCTCTTTGAGAGCTCTACGACGGGAACAAAAAGCATGCTCAGCTGCACCTGATTTCGGAGCCCAAAATCAAACGTTTCAACAGTTTCAGGCCATTTAACTTCTTTTTGCGCTGTTTCTTCATCTCGGATCGTTCATCGTGAGTTGTGAAAATGACGACACATAAGGGCTTTGTGTAATGCCCCGATCCCTCACTAGACCGGAGGCTCTAATAACCAAGCTATTCTCAACCCAATTCCAACCCAGTCTCAAAATTTTAGGAAAAAACGGACAGAGTTTCCTCTGTACTGCGGACATTTTGCAAACCTGTAAATACTCAAAATAGCCACAATATACTAAAACAAGTTTTTATAATTAAAATTCAAAGGTTCAAGGTCATCCAAGCTAGGAGACAAGCAATAGCTCCACATCACACAAGCCTCGACCCATCTTTACTTTTTAGTGAACCTTTTTAACATGCCCTGCTATGATAACATTAGAGCAATCTTAGAAGTTGAAATCAACATACCTCTAAACATACACCCCCAAGCATGCAAGAACTAAAAGGAGAATTAAAAGTTATTACAAGCCATAATATCTCAAAGCTAACAATACAACCAACAACTTTCAACTTGTAACTACAAGAATATACATAGCCTTAAGGCCACAAAATAGATCATGCTATAGCAATACAAGTACACCATGTAACAACAAGAAGGCATATCCACCTTAGACAACAAACACACAGCAACTAGGGCAAAGGCTCATCGTGAACTTCTTCCTCTTCCACTAGTACCTCAACTAGTTGGGGTTCACCCTCAGTACTTCCTAAAACATATATCGAGGTATGAGCAACCACTGTTGCCCAGTGAGGGATAAGGTCTCCCAGGGTATGCAATGCAACAAGTAATACAATTAAGAATTAATAGAAATAAAAACCGTTCAAGGAGAACAAAAGATTGAATACCACACATTAAAAAGGATACATTCACATAACCCCTATACTTCAATCTTTACTTGGTATTCATTCACGATCCACGAACCACGATCACCATCACGATAAGCCGGTATAACCCTAAACACTCCAGTGGGTGTACTCCGGATGTACCCCGATAATCCTACGACCCAACATTCCCTGGCAATCTCCGGACCAGGCGAATGAGGGACTAAGGCACGGAGTTTGAATATCCAGTGGCAAGCCCTCTACTGCCCAGCCGATATTCAACATATCCGCCCCTGACGCTATGGTTGAGCAACCACTATGAAATGCACTTAACAATGACAAGATATCAATAACAATATAAGCAATAACACGTGGGAGGATCAACAAAGTAGGTTGACCTCGCAACAGATAGATTAGAAGCAGTTCAATATAAGCAATTAAGAGGTTTACAAAGGAAAAAAAATCCAAGATACACATAGAACTACACTAAAAGCTTCAAAACAACTTGAATCCACATTTAAACACATATAGAGACATGCCAAGGTCTTAGATGCAAGTGACAAGCGAATTTACCCTTAAACCCCTTAGTAATTCCTTCCGTTTTCCTTCCAAACTCACATTAATGATTCAAATTCGAGGGAAAGCTATACCAATCTTCTAATACCCTATAAGCTACCCTTACAACCCGCAATTATGTTCGATTACCCGCAATTAGCCCGAAAGCCCTAATTTCTCTCTTATAGCTTTGAACTACACATACCTCAACCGGGCTTCAACCAAGGATTTGCAAGGCTTCTATAGCACCTAGGTAGCCTAAGAATTCGAAAAGTGAAGCCCGCATCCACCCGGATTCACATTAACCCCGAAATCTCTTCGTTAAAGTCGGCTAATTCACGTTCTATGCAAATTTAGAGCAATTCAATTGCACGGGGCTTTTAGACTACCTTCATTAGCACCTAAGGCATCTATTAGAATCATTGAATCAAGCTAATTTGCACAATTACACAAAACCCTAGAATTTCATCACTATTCACCTCATAAATCAAATTAACGATTCTAACTGTTAAAAATGCAAACCAATGGCTCAAATACGTTTTCTAGCACTTATATACAAGGTATAATAGCATAGGTGAGCATTACATTAGCATTAGAACACATTTCTAACAAATCAAGAAAATAGCAACAATTTTAAAATGCGCAAAAAGTCATGAAATCCCTCACCTAAAGTGCGTAGAAGCACGTAGGAGGCTTGCACACACCCTAAACTACTTGCTCTAGGCTTGGAGAGGCTTGGATTGAATAATTGAAGAGCAAAATCACTTCTCTTGGCTGCTAGAGGGTTGTTCGATTTTTGAACAGTAATTCCTGCACTTTTTTTTTTTTGCTAAGTTATGAGCTAAATTGTATGTGGGGTGAGTTTTATTAAAGGTGGGGTCAAGTGGGTGCTCAAGTGGTCCACTAAAATACGCGTAGTTAGCTTTAAACGAGTCTAAAGTGAAGAAATATAAGCTAGCTAATTAAAACTCTAAGTTAGTTACGTAACACTATTCCTAGTTTGCTAAAAAAAACATTTCCCAAACGAGTGCTCCTATTGCTCTTAGCTTAAAAGCATATTTTTCTCATTCCTAAAACAATTAATATGATTTAAGAAAAATGCTAATTCAAGATAATTAAGTAGTTGAAAAATGGAATGAATAGTGATTACAGAAAGTAACACGTATTGCACAGTGAAAATGCGCAAATAAAGGATGCAACACTTAAAATGTGTACGGTAGAATCTCAGGCGTCACACTTTGTGCCCTCAACATGACGGGGGTGATCATACCTGCACTAATGCACCGAATCCCATAAGAACTCTGAAGTTAAGCATGCTTGGGCGAGAGTAGTACAAGAACGGGTGACCCCCTGGGAAGTCCTCGGGTGGCACCCCCCTTTTTGTTTTGTTTTTTTGTCCCGTTCAAGCTTGCCAAGATGCTTTATCTGTCACATTTCTATTATCAAGTCCCACGGCATCTTGGGTAAGACAACTTTGCTTCGCGTAGAGGCTGGGCCCGCAAACCGAGGGCGCAGGGTTTGTGACCAGCTCTTCATCTCTCCGATGCCCATAACTTTTGATCCTAAAGGAGTTATGCGGCGCACAGCATACCGTTGGAAAGCTCTCTGAAAGCTCTACGATGGGGTTAGCGAGCCTGCCCGACTGCACCTCTTTTCGAAGCACAAAATTGAACATTTGCATCAGTTTCGGGACACTTTTCTTCTTTTTGCGCTGTTTCTTCATCCCGGATCGTTCGTCATGAGCTGCGAAAAGGATAACACATAAGGGCTTTGTGCCCTCAACATGACGGGTGCGATCAGTCCAGCACTAATGCATCAGATCCTATCAGAACTCTGAAGTTAAGCGTGCTTGGGCGAGACTACTACTAGGATGGGTATCCCCCTAGGATGTCCTCGTGTTGCACCCCCCTTTCGTTTTGTTTTTTTGCCCCGTTCAGGCTTGCCAAGATGCTTTATCCGTCACATTTCTATTATGGAGTCCCACGGCTTCTTGGGCAGGACAACTTCGCTTCGTGTAGAGGCTGGGCCTGCAAACCGAGGTCGTGGGGCCAGTGACTAGTTTTTCGTTGCTCCGGTGCCCATAACTTTTGATCCGTAAAGAGTTATGGAAGGCACAGCATACCGTTGGAAACCTCTCTGAGAGCTGTACAACGGGGGTAGTGAGCCTGCTCGGCTGCACCTGTTCTCAGAGCCCAAAATCCAATGCTTTAATCAATTTTGGGCCACTTTTATTCTTTTTGCGCTGTTTCTTCATCCCGGATCATTCGTCGTGAGTCGCGAAAAGGACAACAAATAAGGGCTTTGTGCGTTCAACAGGTGGGTGAGATCATACCAGTACTAATGTATCGAATCCTAACAGAACTCCAAAGATAAGCGTGCTTAGGCGAGAGTAGTACTAGGATGGATGACCCCCTAGGATGTCCTCGTGTTGCACCCCTTTTTTTGTTTTGTTTTTTTACCTCGTTCAGGCTTACCAAGATGCTTTATCCATCACATTTCTATTATCAAGTCCCACAGCATCTTGGGCAAGACAATTTCTCTTTGCGTAGAGGCTGGGCCTGCAAACCGAGGGCATAAGGCTTGTGACTAGGTCTCCGTCGCTCCGGTGCCCATAACTTTTGATCCGTAAGGCGTTATGCGGCACACAACATATCGTTGTAAAGCTCTTCGAGAGCTCTACGACCCAAAATCGAACGTTTTCATTAGTTTTGGGCTACTTTTCTTCTTTTTGCGCAATTTCTTCGTCCCAGATCGTTCGTCGTGAGGCGCGAATAAGATGACACATAAGGGCTTTGTGCCCTCAACATGACGGGTGTGAACATACCAACACTAATGCATCGGATCCCAACAGAACTCTGAAGTTAAGTGTGCTTAGGCAAAAGTAGTAGTAGGATGGGAGATCCTCTGGGAAGTCCTCGTGTTGCACCTCCCTTTTTGTTTTGGTTTTTTGCCCCGTTCAGGCTCGCCAAGATGCTTTATCCGTCACATTTCTATTATCAAGTCCGACGGCATCTTAGGCGTGGGGCCTGTGACTAGATCTCTGTCGCTCCGGTGCCTATAACTTTTGAACCGTAAGGAGTTGTGCGGCGCACAACTTATCATTGTAAAGCTTTCCGAGAGCTCTACGACGGAGGCAGCAAGCGTGCTCGACTGCACCTATTTTTTGAGCCCAAAATCAAATGTTTTCATCATTTTTGGGCCATTTTTCTTCTTTCTGCACTGTTTCTTCATCCCAGACCATTCGTCGTGAGCCGCAAAAAGCACGACACATACAGGCTTTGTGCCCTCAATATGACGGGCGGGATCATACTAGCACTAATGCATCGGATCCCATCAGAACTCCAAAGTTAAGCATGCTTGGGAGAGAGTAGTACTAGGATGGGTGACCCCCTGGAAGTCCTCGTGTTGCATCCTTTTTTCATTTTTTTTCTTTGCCTCGTTCAGGCTAGCCAAGATGCTTTATCCTTCACATTTCTATTATCGAGTCCCACGACATCTTGGGCCAGACAAATTCACTCCACGAAGAGGCTGGGCCTACAAACCGAGGGCGTGGGGCCGGTGACTATGTAATACCCGAGCCCGGAATGTGAAAATTCTTTGTTTATTATTTTAAAAATTATATTTTCTTAAATTCTTTGTGAATTAATTGTTACTTTCTCGCCGACGCAACGTGCATTGCATTTCAGGAGCGATAGCTAGAGAACGATTTTCAGTCCTCAGCAAATAGTGAAACTAGTATTTAGATTACTTAAATTTTATATTTTAAATGTTGCTAGCTTTAATTGATCTTACCTTAGCTGAAATGGCTTTAAAACGCTCAAAATAGGGGCCTTTGACCGAGTCTTAAGTAGTTTGACTTAGCCCTTGACCAACTTTGACCACTTGACCCTTAAATAAGTTAAAACTAAGCAAAATAAAAAAAAGAACAGCAGCAAAACAGAACCATAGCTGGCCGAAACAAGAGAGAAAGAAAAAAAAATATATTCAACCTTCCAAACGATCAATCTTCGCGTGAGCTCGTGCGCGGTGATTTCCGAGGTGACTAGCGTTGTTTTCCTAGCGACTAGGAGTGCCTAAGGTGAGGGAAGCATGTTATTTGCGCATTTATACGTTGTGTATGTTAACTTTGTCAATTTTTAGATTTATCCGTAGATCGTTATTTAATGCGATTTGATGCTTCTAGAATGTTCCTTGGCATTTGTAGAACATGTATTTATAGCTTTGTAACATTTTCTGCGGTTAAATGTTGTGATTGCAAATTAAATTGTGATATGAATAGTGTTTTATGAATAGTAAAACCTTGAAACGTTGAAGTTGCGCTGTTATGCTTTCCGTTGATGTAGAAACGTGCTAGGTATGCTAGAATGCTAAAATGTGTGGTTTTTTTGGGTTGCGTAGTGGAAAAAATGAGAATTAAGCCTTTGGGAAAGTCGGGGTCGTTTCGGTCAACTTTTGCATTTTCTCGTTTTGCGTGTTGGCATTGCTTCGGGAGGCCATGGAAGCACTTTTGATGTGATTATGGCATTGGTTGGGTGTTTGGTTGTTATAGTTGTAGTTCAAACAAGAAAGGGGGAAATCGGGGCTTTGCCCGAGTTCTAGGGTAAAGTAAGGTTTCGGGGTCTTTAGACGTACCTTATGGTGACCTAAGAGGGTTGGCAAAGTCGGTTTCCAGAACTCTTGGCTCGTTTGTAAATGGTAGCAATTTGATAGTCGGGGCCGATTTGTGTTTTTGTGTGTTTACTTGTCTTTATGCTTATAGTTTGCTTAGAATTACTTGAATTACTTGTTTGAGTTGTTTTGGATTGAATTGCTTATCAAATTGCTGCTATTGCGTGCGAGAGTAACCTACTTTGTTATTCTCCCACGTGTGGCTTTATCGCTTGTTTATCGCTTGTTTATCGTCTTGTATCGAGTCTTGCATTGCATAGTGTCTCCCGCGTGAGTGATGGGCCTCTCTGGGTAGCCTTGGGTTGCCAGTGTTGGTTGCTCTAGCTCCGCTGCTATTCCCTTTCTCGCTTGGGTTGCCTCCCAGGGAGATTTGGGTCGTAGAATTGATGGATACTTCCGGGGTATTCCAAACTTGTGTTATAAGGTGGTTTTGGGCCAGCGCGTCGTCATCGAATTCGTGTTTGAAAGTTGCTCGTGAAAAGAGTATCGTATCATTTGAATGAGTGTTTGCAGCTTTAAATGATTGCCTTGCTTGTTGATGGCTTTATTGTATCTTTATATGATTTGTATGTATTTCTTGGCTAATTGCATTGCATACTCCTCTCATCTTCGTCCTTGAGACCAATTGCCCTCGCTGAGCAATAGTTTTGCTCATTCCTCTCTATAATATGTTTTTACAGGAGTAGTTGAAGCAGACCCTCTCGAGATAATTGAGGAGGAGGAGCAGGTGGAGGTGTTTCTGTGATAGCACTTCTCTGCTTTGGCTGGTGGTTGGTTACCAGTTTTTGTGCAAACCTTGCTTGTTATGTATATTGCGTGAAGGTCACTTAATTTTGAGGCTTGTAGCCTTGTATGTATTTTCTATTTTGAGACCTTTAATGGTCTTATGTTGTAATGGAATAAAGTTTGTAAAGTTGTAACTTATACTCTTATGACTAGTGAAGAAATGCATGTTAATAGCTAATGGTTTTGTGGCATAAGTACTTGTGTAGTACGCATATCATTTTTGGTTTGGAAAGTTGGTTAATAAGAAATGTATGTTGTAAAGAAAGTTGGCTTGTTTTGATTATTATATAGCTTTCGCAAGTATTATATTGATTTTAGGGTTTTCGGATCGTCCGCGGTACAGAGGAGACTCCGTTTGTGTGTTGGGTCCGAGCTTGGCCTTTTGCGGGGTCGGTTCGGGGCGTGACATGTTTAGGTGGTATCAGAGCATGATAGTCTTGCATGAGCCGGGATATGATTCTCGGTCTGTGAGGGTAAAGGTCTAAAATGCTAAAGTGTTTATGTATGATTGCTAAGTGAAAAGAAAATGTTCTAGCATGACTTTGTGAACTTGGAATGTTTATGTGTTTAGGTGAAATGGTTTGGCAAGTTGAACTTGTCATATGTGAATTGTGTGATAGAGTGTTGGATTGTTATTGACTTGAGTGTTATCTAATCTTATGTGCTCTACTACTGTCTATAAACTGCTTTTAAATGTTGCCAGCTATTGTGAGTTACTACTATGCCGCCACGTCGTGGTACTCAAGGTATAAGATCGGATGAATAGGCAGCAGAACAGGGTCAGCAGCCGTTGCCCGAGCAGTTTATGGCTACCATGACTACTGCAGTAGACCGGATCACCCAGGTGCTGCATGAGCAGAGGCAGGACCGGATTAATCCCCAGGGTAATCAAGTTAATCCTGGTGGACAGGGGTACATAGTTGAGAATAACCAGCTACAGAAATTTCTGAGGCACGAGCCGGGGAAGTTCTTCGGAGAGCCGGATGATGAGGCGGCCGAGAGATGGATTAATCGTGTCGAGAAAATTTTCACCGCGTTGAGGTATACTGATGAGGCAAGAATAGATTATGCATCATTTTTATTTGAGGGTGATGCAGAGCAGTGGTGGAATACTGTTAGGCTGAGGTGGGATTGTGAGGATGTTCCACACTTATGGGATGATTTTGTAAGTGAGTTCCGGGACAAATATATTCCCAAGATGGCTATGGAGAGGAGGGAAGATGAGTTTGTGGCCCTGAAACAGGGAAATATGACTGTTGCACAGTACGAGGCTAGGTTTGTTAGCCTGTCGAGGTATATGCCCGAGTTGGTACGGCCGGCTAGGAGGATGATAGATAGGTTTGTCCGTGGGCTGAGAATGGACATACAGTTGCATTTGACTGGGCAGACCTACACTACTTTTCCCGAGGCATTTCAGGCAGCCTCGAAGTTTGAGAAACGGAAGGCTGAGATGTTAGCTGAGAGCAGTCAGCCGAGTAAGAAGCAATATTTGGGCCAGAGTAGCCAGAGTCAGCCGAGGCAGTTTCAGGCTTCTGCACAGGGTCCTCAGCAACGACCGTATCAGCCACAGCAGCAGATTCAGGCTAGGCCAGCTGTGACCAGACCTCAGCAGGGAGCTACAGTTCCTACCCCTGCCAGAGCCCCAGCACCTACGGGAAACACTGCAGTTAGGCAAAATCAGCTGTGTAATTATTGTAATCGATCAGGGCATATTGAGGCTAATTGCTGGAGGAATAGTGGTAAATGTACGGGTTGTGGCGGAGATGACCATAGGGTGAGGGATTGCCCTAAGTATAATAATGTTCAGGGCCGTGGTGGAGGCCAAGGTGTTCAAAATAGAGCAGCAGGTGCACAACCAGCACAGAGAGTTCAGGCTAGGGTCTTTGCACTGGATGCAGAGGAACTGCCCGATAATACAGCTATTGTGGAAGGTACTTTTCTTCTCAATACTCAGCCAGTTAAAGTTTTGATTGATCCTGGAGCTACACATTCGTTTATAACTCCTGCATGTGCACGATCTGTGAATGTTTGCATTGATAATTTGCCTCATGAAGTTGAAGTTAGTACTCCTTTGGGTGCAAAATTTGTTACTGAGTCTATTTGCAAATCTTGTGATATATGTATTGAGAACCGTAAATTTCCTGCTGATTTAATTATATTGCCATTCCGTGACTTTGAAATCATTTTGGGAATGGACTGGTTGGGGAAGTATTATGCTCAGTTGGATTGTAGAACAAAGGTCGTTTATCTTAAGGTTCCTGACCTACCGGTACTAGAGATTGTTGGAAACTGCAGGGCTGCCCGCATTCCACTTTTATCAGCGATCAAGACTTCTAAGTTGTTGAATAGGGGTTGTGAAGCTTACTTAGCTTATTTGATCAATCAGCCTGCTGATAAGTTGAGTTTGAATGAAGTTCCGATTGTTAGAGACTTCCCTGGTGTATTTCCCGAGGAATTACCGGGTTTACCACCGGATAGGGAGATTGAGTTCGTGATTGATCTTGTGCCAGGCACTGCGCCAATTTCTAGGAGTCCTTATAGGATGGCATCGGCTGAACTTCAGGAGTTAAAAATTCAGCTACAGAACTTGCTTGAGAAAGGGTTCATACAACCTAGTTCTTCACCGTGGGGCGCACCTGTGTTGTTTGTGAGAAAGAAAGACGGCACGCTACGGTTATGCATTGATTACAGGGGACTTAATCAAGTCACGATTAAGAATAAATACCCCTTGCCGTTGATTGAAGAATTGTTTGACTAGTTGCAGGGTGCGAGTGTTTACTCCAAATTTGACTTGAGGCAGGGCTACTATCAACTTAGAATTCGGAGTGACGATATACCAAAGACGGCATTCAGGACTAGATATGGCCACTATGAATTTGTTGTTTTGCCGTTTGGATTGACGAATGCACTAGCCGCATTCATGGACTTGATGCAGAGAGTTTTCCGACCTTACCTTGATCAGTTTGTCGTGATCTTCATTGACGACATTTTAGTGTATTCGAAGAACGAGGCTGAACATGAGCAACACTTGAGGATTGTGCTTCAGACTTTACAGGAAAACAAGCTTTTTGCTAAATTTGAGCAAGTGTGAGTCCTGGTTGCACGAGATATCTTTTCTAGGCCATATCATTTCAGATCGAGGAATTTCAGTGGACCCAGCTAAGATTGAAGTTGTTTCATCTTGGAAGAGACCTGAGACGGTGGCAGAGATTCGGAGTTTTCTTGGATTGGCAGGTTACTATCGGAGATTTGTTAAAGACTTTTCTAAAATTTCTGGACCTTTGAGCCAGTTGACTCGGAAGAAAGTTGCTTACAACTGGGATGCTAAATGTGAATCCAGTTTCCAAGAATTGAAGAAGAGACTAACTACAGCTCCTATACTAGCTTTACCTGAGGGAACAGATAACTTCGGTGTGTACAGTGATGCATCTAAAGAAGGATTGGGCTGTGTCTTAATGCAGAGTGGGAAGGTGAGTGGCTATGCTACTAGGAAATTGAAACCTTATGAAGTCAACTACCCTACACATGATCTTGAGTTAGCTGCAGTTGTGTTTGCTTTGAAGAAGTGGCGTCACTACTTGTGGGGTTGCAGATTTGAAATATTTACTAACCACAAGAGTCTCAAGTATTTGTTTTCACAGAAGGGTCTGAATATGAGGCAGCGGAGATGGCTAGAGCTATTGGGTGGTTATAACTGTTCTATTAACTATGTGCCAGGTAAGGAAAATGTTGTTGCTGATGCTTTAAGCCGAAAGGTTACTATAGCAAGCTTGATTATCAAGGACTGGGAGACTTTGGAAGAAATTTGTTCATGGAAACCAGAAGCTACTGAGGTAGAGATTTGATTTGCTAGTTTACAGATTCAGTCTGTATTGCTAGCACAGATCAGAGAGGCTCAGAAGACTGATCCTCACATCTTGAAGATCCAAGAAAAATCAAAAGGGGGAGAGTCGAAGTTTAAATTACATGCAGATGGCATCTTCAGATTTAGGGATAGAGTATGTGTTCCTGATGATCCGACTTTAAAGAATGAGATCCTGTCCGAGGCACATAATTCGAGGTACACGATTCACCCGGGCAGTACAAAGATGTATAGAGATTTGAAACAACACTTCTGGTGGAACAATATGAAGAGGGAGATTGCTGGGTATGTATCCAGATGTTTGACTTGTCAGAGGGTTAAAGTTGAGCATTAGAGGCCAGCCGGACTTCTACAGCCGTTGTCGATTCCGCAATGGAAGTGGGTACACATAACAATGGACCTTGTGACCGATCTTCCTAGATCTCCGAGAGGATGTGATTTTGTTTGGGTTGTTGTGGACCGCTTGACTAAAGTTACACACTTTATTTTCGTGAACAAACAGGATAGCCTTGATAAGCTAGCTGAGCTTTATGTTGCTAATATTGTTAGATTGCATGGTGTACCACAGAGGATAGTGTCAGATAGGGATCCCAGATTCAGATCTCGTTTTTGGCAGAAGTTGCAAGAGGCCATGGGAACTAAGTTGAGCTTCAGTACTGCATATCATCCGCAAACTGATGGCCAATCCGAGAGAACCATCAGGATCTTGGAAGACATGCTTCGGGCATGTGTGCTAGACTTTGGGAAGAATTGGGATAAGTTTTTGCCTTTAGCGGAGTTCGCCTACAACAATAGTTATCAATCTACTATAGGTATGGCTCCCTACGAGGCGTTGTATGGTCGGAAATGCAGATCCCCGTTATATTGGGAAGAGGTTGGAGAGATGAGAACAGTTGATCCGACTGTGTTACCTGAGATGATTAAGATGGTAGATAATGTTCACCTTATTCGCCAGCGTATGCTTACAGCTCAGAGTCGTCAGAAGAGTTATGCAGATAAGCACCGTCGGGATCTTGAGTTTGATTTGGGAGATTGGGTATTTCTTAAGATTTCTCCACGGAAGGGATTGATTCGACACGGTAAGAGCGGGAAGCTTAGTCCCAGGTATGTGGGTCCGTATGAGATCACCGAAAAGGTAGGTCCTTTGGCTTATCGATTAGCTTTGCCTCCGAGCTTGTCGAGACTGCACGATGTGTTCCACGTGTCTATGTTGAAGAAGTATCATCCAGACCCTTCACATGTACTTGAACCAGAGCCTTTGCAGATTGAAGAAAAGTTGTCCTACGAAGAGAAACCGATTAGAATTGTGGATCGGAAGATTCAGGAGCTTCGCAGAAAGAGTATTCCGTTAGTAAAGGTTCTGTGGAATCATCATGGGTTTGAGGAAGCGACTTGGGAAAGAGAGGACCAAGTTCGGGATCAGTATCCGGAGTTGTTTGTTGACCAGGTAAGAATTGCGTGGGCGCAATTGTTTTAAGGGGGAGAGGGTGTAATACCCGAGCCCGGAATGTGAAAATTCTTTGTTTATTATTTTGAAAATTATATTTCCTTAAATTCTTTGTGAATTAATTGTTACTTTCTCGCCGACGCAACGTGCATTGCATTTAAGGAGCGATAGCTAGATAACGATTTCCAGTCCTCAGCAAATAGTGAAACTAGTATTTAGATGACTTAAATTTTATATTTTAAATGTTGCTAGCTTTAATTGAACTTACCTTAGCTGAAACGGCTTTAAAACGCTCAAAATAGGGGCCTTTGACCAAGTCTTAAGTAGTTTGACTTAGCCCTTGACCAACTTTGACCATTTGACCCTTAAATAAGTTAAAACTAAGCAAAATAAAAAAAAGAACAGCAGCAAAACAGAACCATAGCTGGCCAAAACAAGAGAGAAAGAAAAAAAAAATATTCAACCTTCCAAACGATCAATCTTCGCGTGAGCTCGTGCGGGGTGGTTTCCGAGACAACCAACGTTGTTTTCCTAGCGACTAGGAGTGCCTAAGGTGAGGGAAGCATGTTATTTGCGCATTTATACGTTGTGTATGTTAACTTTGTCAATTTTTAGATTTATCCGTAGATCGTTATTTAAAGCGATTTGATGCCTCTAGAATGTTCCTTGGCATTTGTAGAACATGTATTTATAGCTTTGTAACATTTTCTGCGGTTAAATGTTGTGATTGCAAATTAAATTGTGATATAAATAGTATTTTGTGAATAGTATAACCTTGAAACGTTGAAATTGCGCTGTTATGCTTTCCGTTGATGTAGAAACGTGCTAGGTATGCTAGAATGCTAAAATGTGTGGTTTGTTTGGGTTGCGTAGTGGAAAAAACGAGAATTATGCCTTTGGGAAAGTCGGGGTTGTTTCGGTCGACTTTTGCATTTTCTCGTTTTGCTTGTTGGCATTACTTCGGGAGGCCATGGAAGCACTTTTGGTGCGATTATGGCGTTGGTTGGGTGTTTGGTTGTTATAGTTGTAGTTCAAACGAGAAAGGGGGAAATCGGGGCTTTGCGCGAGTTCTAAGGTAAAGTAAGGTTTCGGGATCTTTAGACGTGCCTTATGGTGACCTAGGAGGGTTGGCAAAGTCGGTTTCCAGAACTCGTGGCTCATTTGGAAATGGTAGCATTTTGATAGTTGGGGCCGATTTGTGTTTTTGTGTGTTTACTTGTCTTTATGCTTATAGAATGCTTAGAATTACTTGAATTACTTGTTTGAGTTGTTTTGGATTGAATTGCTTATCAAATTGCTGCTATTGCGTGCGAGAGTAACCTACTTTGTTATTCTCCCACGTGTGGCTTTATCGCTTGTTTATCGCTTGTTTATCGTCTTGTATCGAGTCTTGCATTGCATAGTGTCTCGCGCGTGAGTGATGGGCCTCTCTGGGTAGCCTTGGGTTGCCAGTGTTGGTTGCTCTAGCTCCGCTGCTATTCCCTTTTCTCGCTTGGGTTGCCTCCCAGGGAGATTTGGGTCGTAGATTGATGGATACTTCCGGGGTATTCCAAACTGGTGTTATAAGGTGGTTTGGGCCGGCGCGTCGTCATCGAATTCGTGTTTGAAAGTTGCTCGTGAAAAGAGTATCGTATCCTTTGAATGAGTGTTTGCAGCTTTAAATGTTTGCCTTGCTTGTTGATGGCTTTATTGTATCTTTATATGATTTGTATGTATTGCTTGGCTATTTGCATTGCATACTCCTCTCATCTCCGTCCTTGAGACCAATTGCCCTCGCTGAGCAATAGTTTTGCTCATTCCTCTCTATAATATGTTTTTACAGGAGTAGTTGAAGCAGACCCTCTCGAGGTAATTGAGGAAGAGGAGCAGGTGGAGGTGTTTCCGTGATAGCACTTCTCTGCTTTGGCTGGTGGTTGGTTACCAGTTTTTGTGCGAACCTTGCTTGTTATGTATATTGCGTGAAGGTCGCTTAATTTTGAGGCTTGTAGCCTTGTATGTATTTTCTATTTTGAGACCTTTAATGGTCTTATGTTGTAATGGAATAAAGTTTGTAAAGTTGTAACTTACACTCTTATGACTAGTGAAGAAATGCATGCTAATAGCTAATGGTTTAGTGGCATAAGTACTTGTGTAGTACGCATATCATTTTTGGTTTGGAAAGTTGGTTAATAAGAAATGTATGTTGTAAAGAAAGTTGGCTTGTTTTGATTATTATATAGCTTTCGCAAGTATTATATTGATTTTAGGGTTTTCGGATCGTCCGCGGTACAGAGGAGACTCCGTCCGTGTGTCGGGTCCGGGCTTGGCCTTTTGCGGGGTCGAGTCGGGGCGTGACAGACTAGGTCTCCGTCGTTCCGGTGCCTATAACTTTTGTTCCGTAAGGAGTTATGCGGCGCATAGCATACCGTTGGAAAGCACTTCGAGAACTCTACGACAGTGGCAGCAAGCTTGCTCGGTTGTACCTATTTTCGGAGACCAAAATCAATCGTTTTCATCTGTTTCAGGCTACTTTTCTTCTTTTTGCTCTGTTTCTTCATCCCGGATCGATCAGCGTGAGCCTTGAAAAGGACGACACAAAAAGGCTTAGTGCCCTCAACATGATGGGTGCCATCATACCAGCACCAATGAATCAGATCCCATCAGAACTCCAAAGTTAAGCGTGCTTGGGCGAGAGTAGTACTACGATGGGTGACCCCCTAGGATGTCCTCGTGTGGCACCCCCGTTTTCATTTCATTTTTTTGCCTCATTCAGGCTTTCCAAGATGCTTTATCTGTCACATTTCTATTATCGTATCCCACGGCATCTTGGGCAAGACAACTTCGCATCGCGTAGAGGCTGGGCCCGCAAACCGAGTGCGTGGGGCCAATGACTAGGTCTCCTTCGCTCTGGTGCCCATAACTTCTGATCCGTAAGGAGTTATATGGTGCAGAGCATACCGTTGAAAAGCTCTCCAACAGCTCTACGACGGGGGCAATAAGCCTGCTCGGCTACGCCTATTTTCGGAGCCTAAAATCAAACGTTTTCGTCCGTTTTGAGCCACTTTTCTTCTTTTTGCGCTGTTTCTTTATCACGAATCGTTCGTTGTGAGACGCGAAAAGGATGACACATAAGGGCTTTGTGCCCTCAACATGACAGATGCGATCATACCAGCACTAATGCATCGGATCCCATCAGAACGCTGAAGTTAAGCGTTCTTTGGGCGAGAGTAGTACTAGGTTGGGAGACCCCCTAGGAAGTCCTCATGTTGCACCCCCCTTATCGTTTTGTTTTTTTGCCCTGTTTAGGCTTGCCAAGATGCTTTATCCATCACATTTCTATTATTGAGCACATGGCATCTTGGGCAAGACAACTTCGCTTCGCGTAAAGACTGGGCCTGCAAACCGAAGGCGTGGGCCTATGACTAGGTCTTCGTCGCTCTGGTGCCTATAACTTTTAATCTGTAAGGAGTTATGGGGCGCACAACATACCATTGGAAAGCTCTCCAAGAGCTCTACGACGAAGGTAGCCAGCTTGATAGGTTGCACCTATTTTTGGAGCCCAAAGTCAAACATTTTCATTTGTTTCGATCCACTTTTCTTCTTTTTGCACTATTTTTTCATCTCGAATCGTTAGTCGTTAGCCTCGAAAATGACGATGCATAAGGGCTTAGTGCCCTCAACATGACGGGCATGATCATACCAGTACTAATGGATCGGATCCCAACAGAACTCCGAAGTTAAGCGTGTTTGGGCGAGAGTAGTACTAGGATGGGTGACCCCTTGGGAAGTCCTCGTGTTGCACCACCCTTTTCATTTTGTTTTTTTTCCCGCGTTCAGGCTTGCCAAGATGCTTTATCCGTCACATTTCTATTATGGAGTCAGACGACATCTTGTGCAAGAAAACTTCGCTTCGCGTAGAGGCTGGAGCCGCAAACCTAGGGCGTTGGGCCTGTGACTAGGTCTCTATCGCTCCAGTGCCCATAACTTTTAATCCGTTATGAGTTATGTGGTGCACAGCATACCGTTGGAAAGCTCTCTGAGAGCTCTATGATGGGGTCAGTAAGCCTGCTCTGCCATGCCTATTTTTGGATCCCAAAATCGAACATTTTCATCAGTTTTGGGTCAATTTTCTTTTTTTTGGGCTGTTACTTCGTCCCAGATCGTTCATCGTGAGCCGTGTAAAAGACGACACATAAGGGATTTGAGCCCTCAACATGATGGGTGCGATCATAACAGCATTAATGCAATGGATCCCATTAGAACTCCAAAGTTAAACGTGCTTGGGTGAGAGTAGTACTAGGATGGAAGACCCCCTAGGAAGTTCTCGTGTTGCACCCCCATTTTCGTTTTTTTTTTGCCCCGTTGATGCTTGCCAAGATGCTTTATCCGCCACCTTTCTATTATCGAGTTCCATGACATCTTGGGTAGGACAACTTCGCTTCGCGTAGAGGCTGGGCTCGTAAACCGAGGGCGTGGGGCCTATAATTAGGTCTCTGTCGCTCCGGTGCCCATAACTTTTTATCCGTAAGAAGTTATGCGACGCACAACATACCGTTGGAAAGCTCTCTGAGAGCTATATGACGGGAGGAGTAAGCCTGCTCGGCTGCACCAGTTTTCGGAGCCAAAATCGAACGTTTTCATTAGTTTCGGGTCACTTTTTTTCTTTTTGCGCTGTTTCTTCGTCCCGGATCATTCGTCACAAGCCGCGAAAAGGATGACACATAAGGGCTTTGTGCCCTCAAGATGACGAGTACGATCATACAGGCACTAATGCATCAGATCCCATAAGAACTCTGAAGTTAAGCGTGCTTGGGCGAGAGTAGTACTAGGATGGGTGACCCCCTGGGATGTCCTCGTGTTGCACCCCCCTTTTTCGTTTTGGTTTTTTGCCCCGTTCTGGCTTGCAAAGATGCTTTATCCATCACCTTTCTATTATCGAGTCCCACAGTATCTTGGGCAAGACAACTTCGCTTCACGTAGAGGCTGGGTTCGCAAACCGTGGGCGAGGGACCTGTGACCAGGTCTCCGTCGCTCCATTGCCCATAACTTTTGATCCGTAAGGAGTTATGTGGTGTATAGCATACTGTTAGAAAGCCCTCTGAGAACTCTATGATGGGGACAGCAAGCCTGCTCGACTGCGCCTTTTCTCGGAGCCCAAAATCGAACGTTTTCATCAATTTTGGGTCACTTTTCTTATTTTTGCACTGTTTGTTCCTCATGGATCGTTCGTCGTGAGCCGCGAAAAGGACGACACATAAGGGCTTTGCGCCCTCAACATGTCGAGTGCCATCATACTAGCACCAATGGATTGAATCCCATCAGAACTCCGAAGTTAAGCATGCTTGGGCGAGAGTAGTACTTGGATGGATGACCCCCTGGGAGATTCTCGTGTTGCACACCCCTTTTCGTTTTGTTTTTTTTGCCTCGTTCAGGCTTGCCAAGATGCTTTATCCGTCACATTTCAATTATTGAGTCCCATGGCTTCTTGGGCAAGACAACTTCGCTTTGCGTAGACGCTGGGCCCGTAAACCGAGGGCGTGGGTCTAGTGAATAGGTCTCCGTCGCTCTGGTGCCCATAACTTTTGATCAGTAAGGAGTTATGCTGTCACGCCCCAACTCGACCCCTCCTATAATCAGTTAGGACGCAACGGAATTGCGGCAGTATAACAATAGTAAATAGGATACCGATGCTCTAAACCAACCTCAATAGGACATCATACATCAACTCCACAAATCATACAATAAACAACTCCTCAATAACATAACAACATACATCATAACCATATTATACAATACATAGTCCTCGTTATATGCCTCCGTTCCAACATAATACATGAACCTTAATATACATTACAAAAACATATTGAGCCAATCTAGCAACCTAATCATAAACAAAAGAAAGGCTACTAAGACAGCATCAACTAATTCATTAACTTTTCAACATCTTATACATTATAAACTACAAAGCATATAAAAGTCTACTAAGTTAATTTACAAGATAGTAAAACAATACAACATCAAGGATAAGACTCCGGAACATAAGACTTATCCACGTAAGGCACATTTTCCTCTTCAGGAGGCACGTACCCGTAATCTTGCGAAAGTACACCTGTAAGCATGCAATAATAGAGAGTGAGCTTATATAAAATAAGCCCAGTGAGGATCCGATAGATCTCGAGCAAGGTTTACTAAGCTCCTTGGAAATAATCCTTTGAGCAAGTAAACACACAATAACATCAATAATACTATCATCACATAACTATAATGACCATTCAATAAAGGATACACTAGTTGGTGTAGCTCGAAACACCATCACGATCACAACAGCCTTCTTGTGACTCCCATAAACTCACGCACCCGAGGTACCCCACTAGCCTCGCCCTCCATGACACCTCTGTCATGCGAGCTAGAGGTAGTCTCTGGTAGTCATGCCGTTATCAACTCGATAGCCCGATGCTGCCCGAGAGGTGGCACACACATACAAAAGACTCAGCAATAATAATAAACATCAATCATTCACAAGAGGATAGTCTAGTAAAACTTCCTACCTCCCGGCATCAATCATCAATCAATAATCATATTATCATCATAATAACATCAATAACCAATTTAACAACAAATAACTAAGTCAGATGACAAAGTAGGCCATCTACACGAACATGCATTAAACACACAATCAAACACTAATTTACCCATCAACAACTCACAATTCAATCACTCAGCCCACACCCAATCAACTAAGGCTCAATCTAACATTTTAAAGAAAGACAACCTAAACTTCAAATAATCATATCTTACATTCTACTAATCCAAACAACTCCAAATCAGTTTCAAACACTCACCCATTCAATCAACTACATTAGCCCCTTCGGAAACCAACCAAAACACATCCAAATCATGCCCAATAACCCTAAAACCCTATTGTGTCATGGCTGAAATTTCTAGATTTTGGCACGGACATCACAATCGAAAATTCGGCATTACAACGGCACTACCACGTAATTATCAAACTTTTAGAAATCGACGGAAATCGATTCCGAGCAACGCAACTCAAAATAATCAACATTTAGCAAATTAATCAACTTTAAATACCCAAAAAATAATAATTATGCTACAACCGTTCAAATCTTGTAGGATTACATATAAATAATCCCTAGCATGCATGGAGCAATAATATAATATCATATTAACATTCTAAAGGTTCGATATTCAACTCTACGCAAAAATACAAAAGAAGAGTTTTGAGATCTAGAATTTTTCTCACTTTTGATGCGATATAAGCCTAGGAATGGGTGCAATGCGTGCCCAACAAGCGGAATCCAACTCAGCACAAAATTCTACGGACAAAAACTAGGTTTTTCTTTGAAAATTTTCTTTGAAAACCTTGAAAATTTATCTATATTTTTCCTCTCCTTCCTCACGGAAATGTGTATGCAAATGAGTGTGTTTTTGTGCTTTGTTTGTGTGTGTTGGTGATATATGCATATTGGTCAACATTTAATGAAAGTCAAAGTTGAATTAACTTAGCATTTTTTGTGTTTTCTTGACTTTAAATGCATTTTCTTGATCACCAAAGTTCAAAACAATTATTCAACACCCAAGATAGCTCAAGTAGATTATTTTTAGGTGACAAGAATTTTTACAATCAAACAATTTCACCCGAGTCAGCTTAAAACTCGATTTTCGCAAAAGTCGGTGTAAAAACTCTAATAAATTCCTAAGCTGATTTTAAAACCGTTTTAATCAAACACATGTCTATTAAAGTCTGTGGACTAGGTCTCGAAGGATTAAAAAGACTATTTTCAAAATTATAGCGGACGTGTTTCGAAAATACTATTCACTAAAAATCGACGATAAATTTTCTGACTCCGTTTTTTATGAAAATTTCATGAATGCACATTTAGCATGTTCTAGGAGTATTGATATCAAAATTATCACATTCTAAGTCACATAGCACATAGACAGGTTAATTCACGCAAAACGAGAATAAACACGCAAAACGAGACAGGATAGAAAAGTGGGGTTTCACATTCTCCCCCCCTTAAAGAAATTTCGCCCTCGAAATTCTTACTTGATGTACTGAACAGATCTGGGTACTGCTGCTGCATCTGATCTCGTCTCTCCCAAGTAGCTTCCTCAATGCCGTGATGCTTCCACAATACCTTAACCATCGGAATTTTCTTCGACCTCAACTCTCGTTCCATCTGATCAAGAATACGAATCGGACGCTTGTCATAAGTCAGATTCTCACGAAGCTGTAACGGCTCTGGCTCAAGAATATGAGAAGGATCCGGATTATATTTTCGCAAGTTAGACACATGAAATACATCGTAGACATTAGAGAAATTCTCCGATAAAGCCAACCGATATGCCAACTTACCAACCTTGCCGGTAATCTCAAACGGCCCAACAAATCTCGGACTCAGCTTTCCGCCTTTACCATAACGAGCAAACCCCTTACGAGGAGACAATCTCAAGAAAACCCAATCTCTGATTGCAAACTCCAAGTCCCCACCACGCTTCTCAGCATAACTCTTGCATCTACTATGCATTGTAAGCATTATCTGCCTGATCAACTGAACATTATCAATCTTCTCAAGAAGCTCTAGCATGATAGTCGGATCAATAGTCTTCATATCCCCTACCTCGTCCCAATATAAAGGTGAACAGCACTTACGACCATAAAGAGCTGCGAAAGGTGCCATCCCAATAGTAGCTTGATAACTATTGTTATAGGCAAACTCGGCAAGTGGTAGATGCTTCTCCCAGTTCTTTCTAAAGTCCAAAACACAAGCCCTAAGCATATCTTCCAGAATCTGAATAGTCCGCTCAGACTGACCGTCGGTCTGTGGATGATACGCTGTATTGAAGTTCAACTGAGTACCCAAGGTCTCTTGAAGTTTCTCCCACAAACGAGAAGTAAATCAAGGATCTCGATCGGAGACAATACTAGATGGAATCCCATGAAGTCTAACAATCTGATCCAAATAAAGATCCGTCAACTTTGTAACCTCATCTTCCATCCTCATCAAAATAAAATGAACTGTCTTCGTCAAACGATCCACAACAACCCAAACTGCATCATTACCCCTCAGATTTCTAGGCAAACCAGTGACGAAATCCATCGTAATATGTTCCCACTTCCACTCTGGTATAGCCAATGGCTAAAGCAAACCTGCAGGTCGTTGATGCTCGACTTTCACCCGCTGACAAGTCAAACATCTAGATACAAACTGAGCAACCTCCCTCTTCATGTTATTCCACCAATAATATTGCTTCAAATTCCGATACATCTTGGTTCCACCGGGATGAATAGTGTACTTAGAATTATGAGCTTCCTCTAGAATGCCTCGCCTCAAACCCGGTTCACCGGGAACACAAACTCTATTCCGAAACCGAAGAATACCGTCCTCATGCAGTTTAAAGTCAGACTAATCATCAGTGATTTGATCCTTGATCTTCTGAAGTTTAACATCCAGTTGCTGAGCTTCCCTGATCTGAGACAGCAATAAAGGTTGAATACAGAGATGTGAACACATCACCCCAACCTGAGTCAACTTTGGTCTCCAATATGTGAATTCCTCAAGAATCTCCCATTTTTTGACAGCCAAACAAGCAACACTCGTCTTCTGGCTGAGAGCATCTGCTATAACATTTGCCTTGCCAGGCAGATAATTGATAGAACAATTATAATCTCCAAGAAGCTCCATCCACCTCCGCTGGCGCATATTCAACTCCTTCTGTGAGAACAAGTACTTCAGACTCTTATGATCAGTGAAAATCTCGAACTTACTGCCCCACAGATAATGACGCCACTTCTTCAGTGTGAAGACAACTGCTGCAAACTCAAGATCATGAGTCGGATAATTCACCTCATAAGGCTTCAACTTCCTGGAAGCATAGGCAATAACTCGGCCATCCTGCATAAGAACACATTCCAAGCCCTCCTTGGATGCATCGCTGTAAATAACCATATTATCTGTCCCCTCTAGTAGAGCAAGTACTGGAGCGGTAGTCAACCTCTTTTTCAACTCCTGAAACCCACTCTCACACTTCTCATCCCAAGCAAAGATAGTCCGTTTCTAGAAAGTGGACCAGCAATCTTCGAGAAGTCCTTAACAAACCTACGATAATAACCCGCCAAGCCAAGAAAGCTACGGACCTCAGAAACATTCTTTGGCTGTTTCCAAGACATCACCCCTTCAATCTTAGTGGGATCTACAGATATACCACTCTGTGTAATAACATGGCCAATAAAAGATATGCGTTGCAGCCAAAATTCACATTTGCTGAACTTGGCAAACAACTGATGCTCCTGCAGCTTCTGTAAGACAAGTCGTAGATGTTGCTCATGCTCCAATTCAGATTTAGAATAGACCAACATATCATCAATAAAGATTACCATGAACTGGTCTAAATACGGCTGAAAAATCCAATGCATAAGATCCATGAATCCTGCCGGTGCATTAGTTAATCCAAAGGGCATAACAACAAACTCATAATGCACGTACCGAGTCCTGAAGGCAGACTTCGGAACATCCTCCGTGCGAATCCGAAGCTGATAATACCCCTACCTCAAATCAAATTTAGAATAGACTTTGGCTCCCTGAAGTTGATCAAACAACTCGTAAATCAGTGGCAAAGGATATTTGTTCTTGATGGTCACCTGATTCAAACCATGGTAATCAATACACAATCTCAAGGTACCATCATTCTTCTTCACAAATAAAACAGGAGCTTCCCAAGGTGAAGAACTCTGTTGAATAAATCTCTTCTCCAATAACTCCTGCAACTGAGTCTTCAACTCTTTCAACTCAGCTGGTGCCATCCGGTATGCTGATTTAGAAATAGGTTGAGTACCGGGAATAAGATTAATCACAAACTCCACATCTCTCTCAGGCGGTAAGCCCGGCAACTCCTTGGGAAATGCATTAGGATATTCCCAAATAATAGGGACTTCCTCCAACTGTAGCTTATCAGATGGTTTGTTGATCAAATAAGCTAGATAACCCGGATACCCCGTACTCACCAACTTAACATCTTTAGTTGCTGAGATAACAAAACTTATCTTTGCACCCCGATTCCCTACTACCTCAACTACTAGCTGATCTGGCAATCAAAACTGTACTACTTTGGTTCTACAATTCAACTGGGCATCATACTTAGAAAGCCAATCCATACCCAAGATAACATCATACCCCCGGATAGGAAATAAGATAAGGTCTGAAGGAAAATTATACCCCTTAACATGTATTATACAATCCTTACAAACTAGGCCAGTCACATACTTATCAGTCAAAGAGGTACTAATCTCAACCACATAAGGCAATCTTTCAGGTTGAATGTTAACACGTTGCAACAACTAGGCGTAATGAAAGAATGCATAGCACCATAATCAATCAACAGTTTAACAAGTTGATTGAGTATAATGAAGTTACCTTCTACAACTGCCGTCTCCTCAGACATCTCCTCTAGATCTACTGCATAGGCCCGAGCCTAAACCCGCTGCTACTGAGGTACACCACCAGTAGGTCGGCCCTGATAACCCTGAGTCGCTGCCCGACCCAAAGTCCTCTGAAATCTAGGGCAATCCCTCTCCCTGTGCTGATTACTGCCGTATCCTAAACACGTCCCTGCTTTCACTCTGCAATCGGCCTCCACATGCCCCGTGCAGTTGCAATGAGTACACTACGGTGATGATGCACTAACACTGCCCCTAGAAGAACCAGGAGCTGAAGAAACAACTGAACCAGCCTGCTGCTGAGGCCTTACCAAACTAGGCCTGTACTGACCCTGAGACTGGGCTGCCCTGAACTGGGACTGAACCTGATATGACCCCTGCTGAAACTGAGGCCGATAATAACTTTGCTGCCCCTGTAGCCTAAACGAACCCTGCTGAACTGGTGGCCTGTACACAACTTGTTGTACAGGAGGCCTATCCATACCCTGCTGATACTGCGGGTCATACGGCCTCTTACTGGGCTGACTAGACACAAGCTGATCCCCCTTTCTCTTCTCTAGTCTAGAAGCTGCCTCAAAGGCATCAGTGAATACATCATACCGATTTAGAGCCATCACATCCTGAATCTCGAGCCTTAACCCCAACATGAATCTACGAGTCCTCTGCTTCTCATCAGCCACATACTCCGGTGCATAATGGGACAATCGAGTAAAAGTGGCCTCATACTGAGCCACTGAAGCATCTCCCTGCACTAAGGCAAGAAACTCTGCCTCTCTCCATTCCCTCGCAATCCTCGGGACATACTTTGCCCGGAAAGCCATCAGAAAGGTACCCCAAACATACGGAATACCCTGAGTCGCCCAGCTAGTTCTCACTATGCACCACAATTCTTCTGTCTCATCATCTAACAAGTACACATCAAAAGAGACCTTCTGCTCATCGGTATAATCAAGAGGATCATAAATCTTCTCCACCTTGCTAATCCACGCCTCAGCCTTCCTATCATCGGGTTCCCCCTGGAATCTAGGTGGATGATATCCTAAGAACTCTTTCAGGGTACCACGCCCGTGGTTTCCACCCTGCACATTCAACAACTGAGCCTGCCAAGCCTGAGTCTGGGCAGCCTGCCCTGCTATCAACTGAGCCTGTCCGGCCATTAACTCAGCAATCCTCTCCATAGCTACCCCCAAACGGTCATCACCACTATCACGGCCCGGTGCCACATTACTAGGAGTCTCATCAGTCATCTCAGGCCTACCTCTGGTCCTCGGTCTACCCGTCATTCTACTAATCAAAGAGTTAGCACAGGTTATAGCACGTAAACAGGTTATAACAACTATTAACACATAAACAACAAAGTCATATAAAACACATAAACAAATTGATCACATAATCACATAAGCACTAAATCACATAATCACTTAATCTCTTAACCACATTAACACATAGTTCACTTTTCTTTCAATTCATACATACTCTCATGCTAAGACCATTACCCACATTCCGAGAATTCCCCGGCTGACAACTAACATGAGCTCTGATACCACTTAAATGTCACGCCCTAACTCGACCCCTCCTATAATTAGTCAGGACGCAACGGAATTTCGGCAGTATAACGACAGTAAATAGGATACCAAGGCTCTAAACCAACCTCAATAGGACATCATACATCAACTCCACAAACCATACAATAAACAACTCCTCAATAAAATAACAATATACATCATAACCATATTATACAATAAAGACTCCTCGTTAGACGCCTCCGTTCCAACATAATACATCAACCTTAATATACATTACAAAAACATATTGAGCCAATCTAACAACCTAATCAAAAACAAAAGAAAGGCTACTAAGACAGCATCAACTAATTCATTAACTTTTCAACATATTTTACATTATGAACTACAAAGCATATAAAAGTCTACTAAGTTAATTTACAAGATAGTAAAACAATACAACATCAAGGATAAGACTCCGGAACATAAGACTTATCCACGTAAGGCACATTTTCCTCTTCAAGAGGCACGTACCCGTAATCTTGCGAAAGTACACCTGTAAGCATGCAATAATAGAGAGTGAGCTTATATAAAATAAGCCCAGTAAGGATCCGATAGATCTCAAGCAAGGTTTACTAAGCTCCTTGGAAATAATCCTTTGAGCAAGTAAACACACAATAACATCAATAATACTATTATCACATAATCTATAATGACCATTCAATAAAGGATACACTAGTTAGTGTAGCTCCAATCACCATCACGATCATAACAGCCTTCTTGTGACTCCCATAAACTCATGCACCTGAGGTACCCCGCTAGCCTCGCCCTCTATGACACCTCCGTCATGCGAGCTGGAGGTAGTCTCTGGTAGTCATGCCGTTATCAACCCGATAGCCCGATGCTGCCCGAGAGGTGACACACACATACCAAAGACTCAACAATAATAATAAACATCAATCATTCACAGGAGGACAGTCTAGCAGAAATGCCTACCTCCCGGCATCAATCATCAATCAATAATCATATTATCATCATAATAACATCAATAGCCAATTTAACAACAAATAACTAAGTTAGATGACAAAGTAGGCCATCTAACCGAACATGCATTAAACATACAATCAAACCCTAGTTTACCCATTATCAACTCACAATTCAATCACTCAAACCACACCCAATCAACTAAGGCTCAATCTAACATTTTAAAGAAAGACAACCTAAACTTCAAATAATCATATCTTACATTCTACTAATGCAAACAACTCCAAATCAGTTTCAAACACTCACCCATTTAATCAACTACATTAGCCCCCTCGGAAACCAACCAAAACACATCCAAATCATGCTCAATAACCCTAAAACCCTAGTGTATAATGGCTGAAATTTCTGGATTTTGGCACGGACATCACAATCGAAAATTCGGCATTACAACGGCACTACCACGTAATTATCAAACTTTTAGAAATTGACGGCAATTGATTCCGATCAACACAACTCAAAATAATCAACATTTAGCAAATTAATCAACTTTAAATACCCGAAAAATAATAATTAAGCTACAACCGTTCAAATCTCGTAGGATTACATATAAATGATCCCTAGCATGCATGGAGCAATAATCTAACATCAGATTAACATTCTAACAGTTCGATATTCAATTCTATGCAAAAACACAAAAGATGAGTTTTGAGATCTAGAATTTTTCTTTCACCTTTGATGCAATATAAGCCTAGGAATACGTGCAATGCGTGCCCAACAAGTGGAATCGAACTCGGCACAAAATTCTACAGACAAAACTAGGTTTTTCTTTGAAAATTTGCTTTGAAAACCTTGAAAATTTCTCTCTATTTTTCCTCTACTTCCTCACGGCAATGTGTGTGCAATTGAGTGTGCTTTTATGCTTTGCTTGTGTGTGTTGGTGATATATGCATATTGGTCAACATTTAATGAAAGTCAAAGTTGAATTAACTTAGCATTTTTTTGTGTTTTCTTGACTTTAAATGCATTTTCTTGATCACCAAAGTTCAAAACAATTATTCAACACCCAAGATAGCTCAAGTAGATTATTTTTAGGTGGCAATAATTTTTACAATCAAACAATTTCACCAGAGTCGGCTTAAAACTCGATTTTTGCAAAAGTCGGTGTAAAAACCCTAATAAATTCGTAAGCCGATTTTAAAACCGTTTTAATCAAACACAGGTCTATTAAAGTCCGTGGACTAGGTTTAGAAGGGTTAAAAAGACCAGTTTCAAAATTTTAGCGGACGTGTTTTGAAAATACTATTCACTAAAAATCGACGATAAAATTTTTGATTCCGTTTTTGATGAAAATTTTATGAATGCACATTTAGCATGTTCTAGGAGTATTAATATCAAAATTACAACATTCTAAGTCACATAGCACATAGACAGGTTAATTCACGCAAAACGAGATAAAGCACGCAAAACGAGAATAAACACGCAAAACGAGACAAGATAGAAAAGTGGGGTTTCACATATGCGGCGCACGGTAAATCGTTGGAAACCTCTCCAAGAGCTCTATAATGGGGATAGCAAGCCCGCTCGGATTCGCCAGTTTTCGGCACCCAAAATTGAATGTTTTCATCAGTTTTGGGCCACTTTTCTTATATTTGCGCTGTTTCTTCATCCCGAATCGTTCGTCGTGAACGGAAAAAAGGACGACACATAAGGGCTTTGTGCCCTCAACATGACGGGTGTGATCATGCCAGCACTAATGCATCAGATCCCATCAGAACTCCAAAGTTTAGCTTGCTTGGGCGAGAGTAGTACTAGGATGGGCTACCCCCTGGGATGTCCTCGTGTTGCACCCCCCTTTTCGTTTTGTTTTTTTGCCCCGTTCAGGCTTGCCAAGATGCTTTATCCGTCACATTTCGATTATGGAATCCCATGGCTTCTTGGGCAAGACAATTTCACTTCGCGTAGAAGACGGGCCCGTAAACCGATGGTGTGGGGCCAGTGACTAGGTCTCCGTCGCTCCGGTGCCTATAACTTTTGATCCGTAAGGAGTTATGTGGCGCACGGTAAACCGTTGGAAATCTCTCCAAGAGCTCTATAACGGGGGTCGCAAGCCTGCTCGGATGCGCTTGTTTTCGAAGCCTAAAATTGAATGTTTTCATCAGTTTTGGGCCACTTTTCTTCTTTTTGAACTATTTCTTACTCTCGGATAGTTCGTCATGAGCCGCAAAAAGGACGACACATAAGGATTTTGTGCCCTCAACAAGACGGGTGCGATCATACCAACACTAATGTATAGGATCCCATCATAACTCCAAAGTTAAGTGTGCATGGGTGAGAGTTGTACTAGGATGGCTAACCCCCTGGGAAGTTCTCATGTTGCACCCCCTTTTCGTCTTGTTTTTTTGCCCCGTTCAGGTTTTCCAAGATGCTTTATCCATCACATTTCTATTATCGAGTCCCACAGCATCTTGGGCAAGAAAACTTCACTTCACGTAGAGGTTGGGCCCGCAAACTGAGGGCGTGGGGCATGTGACCAAGTCTCCGTCGTTCCGGTGCCCATAACTTTTGATTCGTAAGAAGTTATACGGCACACAGCATACCGTTGGAAAGCTCTCCGAGAGCTCTACGACTGGGGCAGCGAGCCTACTTTGTTGCACCTATTTTCGGACCCCAAAATCGAATGTTTTCATCAGTTTTGGGCCACTTTTTTTCTTTTTACGCCGTCTCATCATCCCGGATCGTTCGTCGTGAGCCTCGTAAAGGACAACACATTAGTGTTTTGTGCCCTCAACATGACGGGTGCCCTCGTACCAGCACCAATGGATCAGATCCCATTAGAACTCCGAAGTTAAGCGTGCTTGGGCGAGAGTAGTACTAGGATGGGGACCCCCTGGGATGTCCTAGTGCTGCTCCCCCTTTTTTGTTTTGTTTTTTTTGCCTCGTTAAGGCTTGCCAAGATGCTTTATCCATCACATTTCTATTATCGAGTCCCACGGAATCTTGGATTACACAACTTCGCTTTGCGTATACGCTAGGCCTGCAAACCGAGGGCGTGGGGCCTGTGACCAAGTCTCCGTCTCTCCGGTGCCCATAACTTTTGATCCCTAGAGAGTTATGCGGCACACAGCATATTGTTGGAAAGTTCTCCGAGAGCTCTACGACGGGGTCAGTAAGCTTGCTCGGCTGCACCTATTTTTTAGAAACCAAAATCGAACATTTTCATCAATTTCGGGATACTTTTCTACTTTTTGTGCTGTTTCTTTATCCCGGATCATTTGTCGTGACCCGTGAAAAGGACGACATATAAGGGCTTTATGCCCTCAACATGACGTGTGTGATCATACCAGCACTAATGCATCAAATCCCATCAGACCTCCGAAATTAAGCGTGTTTGGGCAAGAGTAGTACTTGGATGGGAGACCCCCTGGGATGTCCTCGTGTTGCACCCCCCTTTCCGTTTTGTTTTTTTGCGCAGTTCAAGCTTACCAAGATGCTTTATCCATCACATTTCTATTATTGAGTCCCACGACATCTTGGGTAAGAAAACATCACTTCGCGTAGAGGTTGGGCCTGCAAACCGAGGGCGTAGGGCAAGTGATTAGGTCTCCATCGCTCCGGTGCCTATAACTTTTAATCCGTAAGGAGTTATGCGGCGCACAGCAAATCGTTGGAAACCACTACGAGAGCTCTACGATGTGGGTAGCAAGCCTGCCTGGATGCGCCTGTTTTCGGAGCCCAAAATCGAATATTTTCATCAGTTTTGGGCCACTTTTCTTCTTTTTGCACTGTTTCTTCATCCCAGATCGTTCGTCATGAGCCGCGAAAAGGACAACACATAAGGGCTTGTGCCCTCAACATGACGGGTGCGATCATACCAGCACTAAGACATCGGATCCTATTAGAACTCCGAAGTTAAGCGTGCTTGGGCAAGAGTAATACTAGGATGGGTAACCCCCTGAGATACCAAGATGCTTTATCCATCACATTTCTATTATTGAGTCTAACGGCATCTTGGGTAAGACAACTTCACTTCGCGTAGAGGCTGGGCCCTCAAACAGAGGAAGTGGGGCTTGTGACCAGGTCTTCTTCGCTCCGGGGGCCAAAACGTTTGATCCGTAAGAAGTTATGCGGCGCACAGCATACCATTGGAAAGCTCTCCAAGAGCTCTACGACGGGGATAGCAAGCCTTCTCGGCTGCGCCTGTTTTCATAGCCCAAAATTGAACATTTTCAATAGTTTCGGGCTATTTTTCTTCTTTTTGCGTTGTTTTTTCATCACGGCTCGTCCGTCGTGAGCCGCGAAAAGGACGATACATAAGGGCTTTGTGTAATCAATATGACGGGTGCGATCATACCCACTGTAATGCATCGGATCCCATCAGAACTCCAAAGTTAAGCATGCTTGGGCGAGAGTAGTACTAGGTTGGGTGACCCACTGGGATGTCCTCGTGTTTCACCCCCCTTTTCGTTTTGTTTTTTGCCTCGTTCAGGCTTGCCAAGATGCTTTATCCGTCACATTTCTATTATCGAGTCCCACGGCATCGTGGGCCAGATTACTTCTCTTCGCGTAGAGGCTGGTCCAGCAAACCAAAGGCGTAGGCTTGTGACTAGGTCTCCATCGCTCTGGTTCTTAGAGCTCTAAGACAGGGGCAGTAAGCCTGCTTGGCTGCGCCTGTTTTCAGATGCCAAAATTAAACATTTTCATCAGTTTCGGGCTACTTTTCTTCTTTTTGCGCTGTTCCCTCGTCTCAGATCTTTCGTCGTGTGCCGCAAAAAAGACGACACATAAGGGCTTTGTGCCCTCAATATTATGGGTGCGATCATGCCAGCAGTAATACATCGGATCCCATCAGAACTCCGAAGTTTAACGTGCTTGGCAAGAGTAGTACTAGGATGGGTGACCCTTTAGGATGTCCTCGTGTTGCATCCCCCTTTTAATTATTTTTTTTGCCCCGTTCAGGCTTGCCAAGATACTTTATCCGTCACATTTTTATTATTGAGTCTGAAGGCATCTTGGGCAAGACAATTTCGCTTTGCATATAGGCTGGGCTCACAAACTGAGGGCGTGGGGCTTGTGGCCAGGTCTCCGTCTCTCGGTGCCCATAACTTTTGAACCGTAGGGAGTTATACGGCGCATAGCATACCGTTGGAAAGCTATCTGAGAGCTCTACGACAAGGGCCGCAAGCCTATTCAGCTACACCTATTTTTGAAGCCCAAAATCGAATGCTTTTAATAGTTTTGGGCTACTTTTCTTCTTTTTGCGCTGTTTCTTTATACCAAATCGTTCGTCGTGAGCCGTGAAAAGGAGAACACATAAGGGCTTTGTGCCTTAAACATGACGGGTGCAATCATACTAGTACTAATGCATCGAATCGCATCAGAACTCCAAAGTTAAGCGTGTTTGGGCGAGAGTAGTACTAGGATAGGAGACCCCCTGGGAAGTCCTCGTGTTGTACCCCTCTTTTCATTTTGTTTTTTTTCCCCGTTCAGGCTTGTCAATATGCTTTATCCGTCGCATTTCTATTATCGAGTCCCACGGCATCTTGGGCAAGACAACTTCACATCGGGTAGAGGTTGGGCCAGCAAACTAAGGGCGTGGGGCTAGTGACTAGGTTTCCGTCACTCCGGTGCCTATAACTTTTGATCCGTAAGGAGTTATGCGGCGTATAGCATACCGTTGGAAAACTCGAATGTTTTTGTCCGTTTTGGGCCACTTTTCTTCTTTTTAAGCTGTTTCATCATCCCGGATCATTCATCTTGAACCGCGAAATAGATGACACATACGGGCTTTGTGCCCTCAACATGACGGGTGTGATCATACCAGCACTAATGAATCGGATCCCATCAGAACTCTGAAGTTCAGTGTGCTTGGGCGAGAGTAGTACTAGGATGGGTGACCCCTTGGGAAGTCCTCGTGTTGCACTACCCTTTTTGTTTTGTTTTTTTGCCCTGTTCAGGCTTGCCAAGATGCTTTATCCGTCACATTTCTATTACTGAGTCCCACAACATCTTGGGCAAGACAACTGCGCTTCGCATAGATGCTGGGCCCGCAAACCAAGGGCGTGGGACTGTGACTAGGTCTCCGTCGCTTTGGTGCCCATAACTTTTGATCCGTAAAGAGTTATGTGGCGCAGAACATACTATTGGAAACCTCTCCAAGAGCTCTACAACGGGGATAGCAAGGCTGCTCGGTTACACCTATTTTCAGAGCCTAAAATCAAACATTTTAATTAGTTTCGGGCCACTTTTCTTCTTTTTACGATGTTTCTTCATTCCCGATCGTTCGTCGGGAGCAACAAAAAGGATGACAAATAAGGGCTTTTTGCCCTCAACATGACGGGTACGATCATACCAGCATTAATGCATCAGATCCCATCAGAACTCCGAACTTAAGCGTGCTTGGACGAGAGTAGTACTAGGATGGGTGACCCCCTGGGATGTCCTTGTGTTGCACCCCCTTTTTTGTCTTATTTTTTTGCCCCGTTCAGGCTTGCCAAGATGCTTTATCCATCACATTTTTATTATCGAGTCCTACAGCATCTTGGGCAAGACAATTTCGTTTCGCATAGAGGCTGGGCCCCTAAACCTAGGGCATGGGGCTTGTGACCAGGTCTCCATTTCTTCGGTGCCCATAACTTTTGATCCGTAAGGAATTATGCGGCGCATAGCATACCGTTGGAAAGCTCTTTGAGAGCTCTACGACGGGGGCAGCAAGCTTGCTCGACTACGCTTGTTTTCGGAGCCCAAAATTGAATGTTATTATTAGTTTTGGGCCACTTTTCTTCTTTTTGAGCTGTTTCTTCATCCCGGATAGTTCGCCATGAGCAGCGAAGAAGACGACACATAAACGCTTTGTGCTCTCAACATGACGGGTACGATCATATTAGTACTAATGCATGGGATCCCATCAGACCTCCGAAGTTAAGCGTGCTTAGACGAGAGTAGTACTAGGATAGGTGACCTGCTTGGGATGTCCTCGTCTTGCACCCCCCTTTTCATTTTGTTTTTTTGCCCCGTTCATGCTTGCCAGGATACTTTATCCATCATATTTTTATTATCGAGTCCAACGGCATCTTGGGCAGGACAACTTCACTTCGCTTAGAGGCTGGGCACGCGAACTGAGGTTGTGGGGCCTATGACTAGGTCTCTGTCGCTCCGGTGCCCATAACTTTTGAACCGTAAGGAGTTATGCGGCGCACAGATCACCTTTGAAAAGCTCTCCGAGAGCTCTACGATGGGGGCAGCACGCCTTGTCAGTTGCGCCTATTTTTGTAGCCCAAATTTGAATATTTTCATTAGTTTCTCGATAAATTTCTTATTTTTGCGCTATTTTTTCGTCCCGAATCGTTCCTCGTGAGCCGCGAAAAGGACAACACATATGGTCTTTGTGCCCTCAACATGACGGGTGCAATCATACCAGCACTAATGCATCGGATCCTATCAGAACTCCAAAGTTAAGCGTGCTTGGGCGAGAGTAATACTCGGATGGGTGACCCCCTGGGATGTCCTCGTGTTGCACCCTCCTTTTTGTTTTGTTTTTTTTGCCCCGTTCAGGCTTGCCAAGATGCATTATCCGTCACATATCTATTATGGAATCCCACGGTATCTTGGCCAAGATAACTTCACTTCGCGTAGACGTTGGGCCTGTAAACCAAGGGCGTGGGGCCTGTGAATAGGTCTCTGTCGCTCCAGTGCCCATAACTTTTGAACCGTAAGAAGTTATGCGGTGCACAAAATACCGTTGAAAAGCTCTCTAAGAGTTCTATGATGGGGATAGCAAGCCTGTTAGGTTGCACCTATGTTCGAAGCCCAAAATCGAACATTTTAATTAGTTTCTGGCCACTTATCTACTTTTTGCGCTGTTTCTTCATCTCGAATCGTTCGTCGTGAGCCACAATATGAACAACACATAAGGGCTTTGTGCCCTTAACAAGATGGGTACGATCATACACGCACTAATGCATCGAATCCCAACATAACACAAAAGTTAAGCGTGCTTGGGTGAGAGTAGTACTAGGATGGGAGACCACCTGGGAAGCCCTTATGTTGCAGCCCCCCTTTCGTTTTGTTTTTTTGCCCAGATCAGGCTTGCCAAGATGCTTTATCCATCACATTTCAATTATCGAGATCCACAGCTTCTTGGGCAAGAGAACTTCACTTCGCATAGAGGTTGGTCCCAAAACCGAGGGCGTAGGGCGTGTGACTAGGTTTCTGTCGCTCCGGTGACTATAACTTTTGATCTGTAAGGAGTTATACGGCGTACAATATACCTTTGGAAAGCTCTCCGAGAGCTCTACGACAAGGCCAGCAAGCCTGTTTACAGAGCCCAAAATTGAACGTTTTCATCAGTTTCGGGCCACTTTTCTTCTTTTTGCTCTGTTTCTTCATCCCGGATCATTCGTTGTGAGACGTGAAAAGGACGACACATAAAGGCTTTGTGCCCTCAACATCACATGTGTGATCATACCATCACTAATGCATCACATCCCATCAAAACTCCGAAGTTAAGCATGTTTAGGCGAGAATAATACTAGGATGGGAGACTGCCTCGGAAGTCTTCGTGTTGCACCCCCTTTTTCATTTTATTTTTTTGCCCCGTTCAGCCTTGCCAAGTACTTTATCCATCACATTTCACCTATCGAGTCCCATGGCATCTTGGGCAAGACAACTTCGCTTCGCGTAGAGGCTGGGCCCACAAATTGAAGGCGTAGGTCCCGTGACTATGTCTCTGTCGCTCTGGTGCCCATAACTTTTGATCCGTAAGGAGTTATGTGGTGCAGAGCATACCGTTAGAAAGCTCTCGGAGAGCTCCACGATGGTGGCAGTAAGCCTGCTCGGCTGCACCTATTTTCAGAGCCCAAATTTGAATGTTATCATCAGTTTCAGTCCACTTTTCTTCTTTTTTCGCTGTTTCTTCGTCCCGGATCGTTCGTCGTGAGCCGCGAAAAGGACGACACATAAGGGCTTTGCACCCTCAACATGACAGGTACGATCATAACATCATTAATGCACCGTATCCCATCAGAACTCAGAAGTTAAGCGTGCTTGGGCTAGAGTAGTACTAGAACGGGTGACCCCCTATGATGTCCTCAGGTTGCACCCCCTTTTTTGTTTTGTTTTTTTGCCCCATTCAAGATTGTCAAGATTCTTTATCCATCACATTTCTATTATCAAGTCCCACGGCATCTTGGGCAAGACAATTTTGTTTCGCGTAAAGACTGGGCCTGCAAACCGAGGGCATGGGGCCTGTGACCAGGTCTCCGTCTCTCCGGTGCCCATAACTTTTGATCCGTAAGGATTATGGGGCGCATAGCATACCGTTGGAAAGTACTCCTAAAGCTCTACAATAGGGGCAGTAAGCCTGCTCAGCTGCTTCTATTTTTGATGCCTAAAATAGAATGTTTTCATCAGTTTTGGGCCACTTTTCTTCTTTTTGCACTATTTCTCTGTCCTGGATTGTTCGTCGTGAGACGCGAAAAGGACGACACATAAGGGCTTTGTACCCTCGACATGACGGGTGTGATTAGACCAGCACTAATGCATCGGATCCCATCAGAACTCCGAAGTTAAGCGCGCTTAGGCGAGAGTAGTACTAGGATGGGTGACCCCCTCGGATGTCCTCGTGTTGCACCCCCTTTTTCATTTGGTTTTTTTCCCCGTTCAGGCTTGGCAAGATGCTTTATCCATCACATTTCTATTATCGAGCCCACGGCATCTTAGGCAAGACAATTTCGCTTTGCGTAGAGGTTGGGCCAACAAACCGAGGGCGTGGGGCCTGTGACCAAGTCTCCGTCACTCCGATGCCCTTAACATTTGATCCGTAAGGAGTTATGCAGTGCACAACATACCGCTGGAAAGCTCTCCGAGTGCTCTACGACGGGGGTAGTAATCCTGCTCGGCTGTACCTATTTTCGGCGCCCAAAATCGAACATTTTCAACAGTTTTAGGACACTTTTCTTTTTTTTGTGCTCTTTCTCCATCCCGGATCGTTCGTCGTGAGCTGTAAAAAGGCCGACACATAAGCGCTTTGTGCCCTCAACATGATGACTGTCATCATACCAGTACTAATGCATTAGATCCCATCAGAACTCCAAAGTTAAGCGTGCTTGGGCAAGAGTAGTACTAGGATGAGTGACCCCGTGGGGTGTCCTCGTGTTGGACCCCCTTTTTCATTTAGTTTTTTTTGCTCCGTTTAGGCTTGTCAATATGCTTTATCCATCATATTTCTATTATAGAGTCCCACGGCTTCTTGGGCAAGACAACTTCACTTTGCGTAGAGTTTGGGCCTGCAAACTAAGGGCGTGGGGCCAGTGAGTAAGTCTTCGTCTCTCTGGTGCCCATAACTTTTGATCCGTAAGGAGTTATGCGGCACACAACATACTATTGGAAACCACTCTAACAGCTCTACGACGGGGTAAGCAATCTTGCTCGGTTGCGCCTGTTTTTTGAGACGAAAATAAAAAAAAATTTATCAATTTTCTGCCACTTTTCTTCTTTTTGCTCTGTTTCTTCATCCTGGATCGTTCGTCATGGGACGTGAAAAGGACAACACATAAGGGTTTTGTGCATTCAACATGACGGGTGAGATCATACCAGCACTAATAAATCGGATCCCATCAAAACTCCAAAGTTAAGCATGCTTGGGCAAGAGTAGTACTAGGATGGGCGACCCCATGGAATGTCCTCATGTTGCTCCCCCTTCTTTTTTGTTTTGTTTTTTTGCCCCGTTTAGGCTTGCCAAGATGCTTTATCTGTCTCATTTCTATTATCAAGTTCCACGACATCATGGGCAAGACAACTTCGCTTTTCGTAAAGTCTGGGCCCGCAAACCGAGGGCGTGGGGCCAGTGACTAAGTCTCCGCCTCTCCGGTGCCCATAACTTTTGATCCGTAAAAAGTTATGCGGCGCACAACATACTGTTGGAATTTAATAGTCCTTAGATTATTTGATCGGGACTTTAATAATCAATTACGGACTATCACATGTGTTGTTACCTTTGATTAACATAGGGATGTTAATGATAAAGGATGGTGAGCCACGTGCCATAATAGCATAGCGATACGACTAACAAACATGTGGATGACTATTAGTTGAATAGATCGTTGAATGTGACGTGAATAACAAATTACATGACTTTGGATTAATAATTTGTTATTCGTTGCGATTGTGCATGTAATCCTTAGACTTGAGACATTACGGCTGTCATATGAATTAGGGTTTGATTCTAGCATTTGGACACTAATTGTTTCGACAAATGAGATGAGATACGTCCTCTCGCAGTTTCATTCGTCTGGTATAGTGATTGACAGGTAGTGGTCAAGAGAGGATCCATTAACCTCTGGTGTGAGGCGATGTCCTATGCGATCTAAGCTTGGTTGTTTAATGAGGAAATCCTTGGCCAAGGTATGAATGATGGAGAAAGGGTTTTCCATGTGACATCCCTCATTACACCAATTAGATCTATGCATAGTATCGAGTTTATGAACTTAATCATATCATGGTTCTTGCTAGACGGGACAATTAATGGAAGGATTGGATTGCACGATAATCGGCGACTATAAATAGATTCACAAGAAATTGACTTCATTACCGTATATATTATCTTGATATGTTACTAGGCGTCACTCTAGAACGTGAGGGTATTCCGAGAATGACGGAGACATTTTCGAAATAGATTGAAAGGGTTTAATCGTCCCTCATTGCTATACGGTGGTGAATCTAGAAAGTCACACACGTTTGAGTATCATGAATAGAGTTTCTACAATGAGCTTACAATGAGTTTGGAAACGTTAAAGAGTTAACGTTGTTATATTTGGTCATTAAGTTGTAATGGACCAAAAGTGTAATTATTGAAGGTATTGGGGGAAAAGTATAAATATGGAAAGTTAGTTTCCAATTGATTAATCTAATATTGATTAGGATTAATTATAATCCAAGAGCCAAGATTTGATCTTATTTGAATTCCATGGCTAAGATTTAATTGGCAAGTTAGTAGAGAATTACATATTGTTCCACTAACGAATACAACACAATATATATATATATATATATATATATATAAGAAATATATATATTATATGCCTACACATTACAATAAGTTTGAAAACGTTAAAGAGTTAACGTTATTGTGTTTGGTCATTAAAACGTAATGGGCCAAAAGTGTAACTATTGAAAGTATTGGGGCCAAAGTATAAATATGAAAAGTTAGTTTCCAATTAATTAATCTAATATTGATTAGGATTAATTATAATCTAAGGCCAAGATTTGATCTTGACTAGATCTATGGCTAGAATTTTTTGTGGCAAGAATAATGGATAATTCCATAATTTTCCACTAAATAATATACTTGTATTATATTGTTGCACAAGACACAAAGGTGCATTGGAGACATATATGTTGGGAATGCACAAGACACTAGGATGCATTGGAGACATATATGTATGGAATGCACAAGACACAAGTATGGATAGGAAAAATATATGCAAAGAAAGCAAAAAGAAAAAAAAATCAGATTTTTGACTTAACACTCAAGAGCAAAAAAAATCTGAATTTTTCTCTCTATGCTCTCTCCATTTTCGACCAAGAGAAGAGTTCTTGGGCAGAATTTTTCTCTTGCTCTCTACACTTGTGTAAGCTCATATCTCCAACTAAATAGCTAGTACAAAGATTTGATTTGTGGAGAAGAAGCTCTTGGATGCTCGTGTGGACGAACTAGACCTTTTGCACGTGTGAAAGACTTGGTCATCATTCTTGTGGTGCTTCTTCATTCCTTTGGCTAGATCTTCAAAAGGTATACCTTGATAACTCTTGTTCATTCATATATATGCTTATATATGTAGTAGATATGTTGATTACATGGACTAGACATAAGGTATTATGGTGAATACAAATTATATGTGTTGCTGAAAAATTTTGAAATCAAGTTTTTGCTTCCACCTAGCTCACTATATGTTGTGATTCACCTCTTGTGTAATGCCTCGATCCCTTACGAGACCGGAGGCTCTAATAACCAAGCTATTCTCAACCCAATCCCAACCCGGTCTCAAAATTTTAGGAAAAAAAAAACGGACAGAGTCTCCCCTGTACCGTAGACATTCTGAAAACCTGTAAACACTCAAGAAAGTCACAACACAATAAGGCAAACTTTTATAACTAAAGTTCAAAGGTTCATGGTCATCCGAGCCTTGAGGCATACAATAGTTTAGATTCATACAAGCATGCAACCAACTTGACTTCTTCATAAAGCTGCTTATCATGCCATTCTATGATAACTTTGAAACATACTTAGAAGTTGAACCAACATGTATCAAAACAATCACACCCAAGCATGCAAAGCAACTAGAAATAAAATATAAGTTATTACAAACCATAGAATTACCACTGCTACTTCAGTCATCTAGCTTCCAACTTACATATTACACAAATACATATATGAGCCTTAAGGCCCCAAAATAGATTATAACATAGAACAACAAATTATTCACATAGCAACTAGAAAGTACATCCACCTCAGACACCAAACACACAGCAACAAAGGCACCTCCTTCAACTGTGCCACCTGAAACATGTTAGCGAGGTATGAGCAACCACTGTTGCCCAGTGAGGGATAAAGTCTCCTGGGGCGTGCAATGCAACAAATAATATAGTTAAACAATAATATCAATTAAACCATTCAAGAATGACAAAAGCATAAGTAACCACACATTAAAAAGGATACATTCACTTAACCCCAGTACTCCAATCTTCACTTGGTCTTCATTCACGATCCACGAACCACGATCTCGATCACGATGAGCCGGCATCCCTTACACCAAGTGGTACTCCGGATGTACCCGATCCTACGATCCAACACCCCCTGGCAATCTCCGGACCAGGCGAGTGAGGGAATAGGGTACGGAGCTAGAGCAACCAACCCTGGCAAGCCCGCTGCCGCCCAGAGAGGCCCATCGCATCCGCCCCGACGATAAGGTTGCGCAACCCTTGACTCGATAGCACAGGAAGCAATAATAATAACAATATAACAAAATAAGCCGATATGCAAACAAGGAGGACAACAAAAGAGGTTGTCCTCGAGCACACACATCAATCACGCCATACAATGAAATATGATACATTCATTAGTCTATAATTGCTAAACTAATCCAACTAAAACACTTAAATCACTTAGTATCGAATATTTAGCATATAACAAGATACGACACATAGAATGCACATAGAAATGATCCCTCACCTTTTAGGAAGCCAAACCTGCGCGAATTAAGCCAAGATTCCCTCAATATTTTCCGAAAGCATCAATTCCCTTCAATTATCACTACCTAATACAATCAACTATATGCATAAGAAGTGATTTCTTATTCTCAACTAAAGCTAGTTCATAAAGCCATTAATTTATCCAACTCTATTTGATTCCCTTTAATTCACATAACTAACAATATATTTCATGGTTTAACAATCATTCTAATCAATATTTGAACAATACATAAACTCAAGTGATCACATATGCAACATTCTTTAATTTCCCAGTGTTAGACAAAGACAATAGCATAATAAATAACATATACATAGCCATTCATATAAGTAGAAACACTATATAACATCTAACCAATAAGTTATATAAGCGTATCTTTACACATATAATGCAATTAATAAGCAATATAAACATGTTTACTCAATCTTTAACTAGTATTGATATAACTTAACTCACAACTTCTCTGAATAGATGAACTTGTTACATAAGTACATTTAAACATTTATCCAATCAATCAAGAATCAACTAACAACAATTATTATCATGGTTCATTACTAGTTCCTTTAGTCCATTCTAAATTCATACTCAACCAAATCCATGTAAACCAAGCAACTTAATTCACGAGACTTCACTACTATAATACGTACACTACACAAAGACATATAAACATTTAATTACTCAATTATAAATCAATTATCATGAAATAAACTATGCGAACACAAAGGGGTCAATATTATACTTTTCACAAAACTTAACCAAAAGCTCACACATACCTTAGAATAGCATTTAGACACGCTAGGAGCAACTACAAAGCAATACAAGTACAAAAGCAATTAATTCATTGATTTCCCCTTTGTTCAACTAGGCTATTTAGCTTCCTATCGGAATTCAATGATCAAGTTAAGCTAGCTAACCATCCTACCAATCTAAGGATATATAAATACCTCATTTAGAACCTCCAAATCATAACCTAGAGCACAAGTACACGAAAACACCAAAAATGTCTCTTTGTGGGTTTACACTACAAGTACTAATTTCGGAACCCAAACAAGCGAAACGAAAGCACTTCTAAGGTTTCAATACTTAATAAAGACTAGCCATAACCTCGAAACGTGCCCGGATTCAAGTTAAACCCGAAACCCCTTATTAAAGTAACTTATTTTGATCAAATTTCTCAAATTTTGAACATAGCAAGTGCAATTAACATTTTTTCACGCTCAAGGACCTAATTAGCAACTACTAGAAGCATTGAATCAAATTAAATTGCACAAATTTTCGGAACCCTAGAAATTTCACTATTCATCATCTTCCTCAAAGCTCCAACTCCATTTTTAACCATTCAAAATGCTATCTAACCACAAAAGTATGCTCTATGATCATTAATAAGAGTAATTTAAGCATAAACAAGCATAACCAAGTAATATCTCAACAAATCCAAAAAAAAAAATAAAGTTTAGGTGCAAAATTTTCAAATACAAAAATAAGATGAAATTCTTACCACACAAGGCTAGAGAAGCTTGAAAAAGGTGTAAACATGTTCAAGAACTCAAGATTCAAGCTTGGAATGGATAGAAATGACCAACTATAGCAATTTTGCAAGAAAAAGTTACTATTCCCGTAACTATTTTTTGGCCATTTTTTGACTCTTTTTTTTTTTGTTCTTGGCTTATATTATTCTCATGAGGAGGTCAAATGGTAGGTCAAATAATTAAGGCATTTTAGTAAGGGCAAAATGGTCATTTGGGTGATCAAATTTCAGCAAAACAAATGCCAAAAATCTGAAAAAAAATTTGGAAAAAAAAAATACCGCTAGTACTATTCATCAGACATTTCGCGAATTTTTTCCTATTGATCCCGATATGCAATGCACGCAGGGGAAGGGGGTGTAGTCCCCTAAAAATATGTAGTATTTTATAAAAATATAAAATGCATGAAAAGAAATATTTGAATTTATGGAAATATAAAAAAATGAAGTAATTAGCTAAAATACATCTAAGTTAACCATTTAATGAATGCAATTAATGAAGTACTGGGTTCGGGGTGTCACATCCTCCCCTCCTTACAAAAATTGCGTCCTCGCAATTTCTTGAGCTAAAATGACTTCCAAGAACTGCAACAGTTTTCGTCGGACTTGAAGTCAAAAAGTGTAATGCCGAAGGAGACTAAGAAGAGCGAACGTCACTGAAGGAAGCCGGAGTAGGGTAGCTAAATAAAGGCTCCTATGAAAATACCCAATAGGAGTCCGGTAAGAATGTTACACGAGGAGGCCATTCACTAATGCTGAGAGAGCACCAAAAGAAATCCCATTAAGAAAAGTATGTAGCTAATATCCAAAATGCCCAGATAATATCGAGAAATTCCTAAGAAGGAAGTCCGGTGAATCCCAACTCTAACTGTCAAATAAAGGCTCAAGATTGCCAAATAAAGGCCTAATTAGATGTCCAGCTTGGGACTCCGAGAAATACCACCAATAAATCTGATTAAGGATGCCAAATAAAGGCTCCGAATAAGTATACGAATCCAAAAGTTGGAATAAGAATCTCTCTAATTATGAATCACCATATAAGAATCCCCAATATGCTCGTTATGCCTGTAGTCCAGAGAAAATACCAAATAATCTCTAGGCAAGAATACCAGACGAAAATACTGAAGAAAATACCCAATAAGAATATCAAGGCGGTACCATAGGTAAAATCCCGAACAAGAAATCCAAGTGGGAGTGTGCTCAAAGAATACTGACCAATACTCATAAACATGAATTCTTTTGAATAAGAGTATCAAATAAGACCTCCATACATGACGCCAACTAGAAGATCTATCCGTGATTCCCAAATAGGAGTTCCAGCCAAGAAGTACCATTTAAGAAGTGCCAAGAGAGTCCAAATTTAACCTCGGGGCATCAAATCCCTTCACTGATCCCAATAGCCAGTTGAACCATTATTCTCTCACAGTCAGCATCAATGGCCATCTCTTTCAGGGGAGAATGCTTACTTACCGATTTAAGGGGACAATGCATGAATGCCAAGATATCATCTAATGTAATTGATGTAATGTTCATATATCAGGAGGTTATGACATATATCACACAAGCTATTATATAACCATAAGTTTTATAACACAAAGTTAATCAACAAGATAGTTCAAATATGAGTCACATGCAATGAATACAATTCACAGCACAACTATGCCGAGACACTCAAGTATACACGTTACAATCAATATTTCGAACAAGTAGCGATTCATAAGATCAATTCGATTCATGATTAGCTATATCACTACACTTGACAAGTATTTAACACACAGTACACATCACTATCACATAGATCACATATTAAGTTCAGGATACAAGATTGCACAAAAGACACTCACATTCTCAAAGTACACTACAGTCCGAGGACCTTATCCCGGCTGAGAGCATCTAAGCTCTGATACCACCTGTAACGCCCCGATCCCTTACGAGACCGGAGGCTCTAATAACCAAGCTATTCTCAACCCAATCCCAACCCGGTCTCAAAATTTTAGGGAAAAAAAAACAGACAGAGTCTCCCCTGTACCGTAGACATTCTGAAAACCTGTAAACACTCAAGAAAGTCACAACACAATAAGACAAACTTTTATAACTAAAGTTCAAAGGCTCATGGCCATCCGAGCCATGAGGCATACAATAGTTTAGATTCATACAAGCATGCAACCAACGTGACTTCTTCATAAAACTGCTTATCATGCCATTCTATGATAACTTTGAAACATACTTAGAAGTTGAACCAACATGTATCAAAACAATCACACCCAAGCATGCAAAGCAACTAGAAATAGAAATATAAATTATTACAAACCATAGAATTACCACTGCTACTACAGTCATCTGGCTTCCAACTTACATATTACACAAATAAATATATAAGCCTTAAGGCCCCAAAATAGATTATAACATAGAACAACAAATTCTTCACATAGCAACTAGAAAGTACATCCACCTCAGACAACAATCACACAGCAACTAAGACAACTCCTTCAACTGTGCCACCTGAAACATGTTAGCGAGGTATGAGCAACCACTGTTGCCCTGTGAGGGATAAAGTCTCCCGGGGCGTGCAATGCAACAAGTAATATAGTTAAACAATAATATCAATTAAACCATTCAAGAATGACAAAAGCTTAAGTAACCACACATTAAAAAGGATACATTCACTTAACCCCAGTACTCCAATCTTCACTTGGTCTTCATTCACGATCCACGAACCACGATCTCGATCACGATGAGCCGGCATCCCTTACACCAATGGGTACTCCGGATGTACCCGATCCTACGACCCAACACCCCCTGGCAATCTCCGGACCAGGCGAGTGAGGGAATAGGGTACGGAGCTAGAGCAACCAACCCTGGCAAGCCCGCTGCCGCCCAGAGAGGCCCATCGCATCCGCCCCGACGATAAGGTTGCGCAACCCTTGACTCGATAGCACAGGAAGCAATAATAATAACAATATAACAAAATAAGCCGATATGCAAACAAGGAGGACAACAAAAGAGGTTGTCCTCGAGCACACACATCAATCACACCATACGATGAAATATGATACATTCATTAGTCTATAATTGCTAAACTAATCCAACTAAAACACTTAAATCACTTAGTATCGAATATTTAGCATATAACAAGATACGACACATAGAATGCACATAGAAATGATACCTCGCCTTTTAGGAAGCCAAACCTGCGCGAATTAAGCCAAGATTCCCTCAATATTTTCCGAAAGCATCAATTCCCTTCAATTATCACTACCTAATACAATCAACTATATGCATAAGAAGTGATTTCTTATTCTCAACTAAAGCTAGTTCATAAAGCCATTAATTTATCCAACTCTATTTGATTCCCTTTAATTCACATAACTAACAATATATTTCATGGTTTAACAATCATTCTAATCAATATTTGAACAATACATAAACTCAAGTGATCACATATGCAACATTCTTTAATTTCCCAGTGTTAGACAAAGACAATAGCATAATAAATAACATATACATAGCCATTCATATAAGTAGAAACACTATATAACATCTAACCAATAAGTTATATAAGCGTATCTTTACACATATAATGCAATTAATAAGCAATATAAACATGTTTACTCAATCTTTAACTAGTATTGATATAACTTAACTCACAACTTCTCTGGATAGATGAACTTGTTACATAAGTACATTTAAACATTTTTCCAATCAATCAAGAAACAACTAACAACAAATATTATCATGGGTCATTACTAATTCCTTTAGTCCATTCTAAAATCATACCTAACCAAATTCATGTAAACCAAGCAACTTAATTCACGATACTTCACTACTATAATACGTACACTACACAAAGACATATAAACATTTAATTACTCAATTATAAATCAATTATCATGAAATAAACTATGCGAACACAAAGGGGTCAATATTATACTTTTCACAAAACTTAACCAAAAGCTCACACATACCTTAGAATAGCATTTAGACACGCTAGGAGCAACTACAAAGCAATTAATTCATTGATTTCCCCTTTGTTCAACTAGGCTATTTAGCTTCCTATCGGAATTCAATGATCAAGTTAAGCTAGCTAACCATCCTACCAATCTAAGGATATCTAAATACCTCATTTAGAACCTCCAAATCATAACCTAGAGCACAAGTACACGAAAACACCAAAAATGTCTCTTTGTGGGTTTACACTACAAGTACTAATTTCGGAACCCAAACAAGCGAAATGAAAGCACTTCTAAGGTTTCAATACTTAATAAAGACTAGCCATAACCTCGAAACGTGCCCGGATTCAAGTTAAACCCGAAACTCCTTATTTAAGTAGCCTATTTTGATCAAATTTCTCAAATTTTGAACATAGCAAGTGCAATTAACATTTTTTCACGCTCAAGGACCTAATTAGCAACTACTAGAAGCATTGAATCAAATTAAATTTCACAAATTTTCGGAACCCTAGAAATTTCACTATTCATCATCTTCCCCGAAGCTCCAACTCCATTTTCAACCATTCAAAATGTTATCTAACCACAAAAGTATGCTCTATGATCATTAATAAGAGTAATTTAAGCATAAATAAGCATAACCAAGTAATATTTCAACAAATCCAAAAAAAAAAATAAAGTTTAGGTCCAAAATTTTTAAATACAAAAATAAGATGAAATTCTTACCACACAAGGCTAGAGAAGCTTGAAGAAGGTGTAAACATGTTCAAGAACTCAAGATTCAAGCTTGGAATGGATGAAAATGACCAACTATAGCAATTTTGCTAGAAAAAGTTACTATTCCCGTAACTATTTTTTGGCCATTTTTTGACTCTTTTTTTTTTTGTTCTTGGCTTATATTATTCTCATGAGAAGGTCAAATGGTAGGTCAAATAATTAAGGCATTTTAGTAAGGGCAAAAGGGTCATTTGGGTGATCAAATTTCAGCAAAACAAATGCCAAAAATCTGAAAAAAATATGGGAAAAAAAAAATCCCACTAGTACTATTCATCAGACATTTCGTGAATTTTTTCCCGTTGATCCCGATATGCAATGCACGCACGGTCAGGGGTTGTAGTCCCCTAAAAATATGTAGTATTTTATAAAAATATAAAATGCATGAAAAGAAACAATTGAATTTATGGAAATATAAAAAAAAAAAAAGTAATTAGGTAAAATACATCTAAGTTAACCATTTAATGAATGCAATTAATGAAGTAGTGGGTTGGGGGTGTCACATCCTCCCCTCCTTACAAAAATTGCGTCCTCGCAATTTCTTGAGCTAAAATGACTTCCAAGAACTGCAACAGTTTTCGTCGGACTTGAAGTCAAGAAGTGTAATGCCGAAGGAGACTAAGAAGAGCGAACGTCACTGAAGGAAGCCGGAGTAGGGTAGCTAAATAAAGGCTCCTATGAAAATACCCAATAGGAGTCCGGTAAGAATGTCACACAAAGAGGCCATTCACTAATGCTGAGAGAGCACCAAAAGAAATCCCATTAAGAAGAGTATGCAGCTAATATCCAAATTGCCCGGATAATATCAAGAAATTCCTAAGAAGGAAGTCCGGTGAATCCCAACTCTAACTGTCAAATAAAGGCTCAAGATTGCCAAATAAAGGCCTAATTAGATGTCCAGCTTAGGACTCCGAGAAAATACCACCAATAAATCTGATTAAGGATGCCAAATAAAGGCTTCGAATAAGGATACGAATCCAAAAGTTGGAATAAGAATCTCTCTAATTATGAATCACCATATAAGAATCCCCAATATGCTCGTTATGCCTGTAGTCCAGAGAAAATACCAAATAATCTCTAGGCAAGAATACCAGACGAAAATACTGAAGAAAATACCCAATAAGAATATCAAGGCGGTACCATAGGTAAAATCCCGAACAAGAAATCCAAGTGGGAGTGTGCTCAAAGAATACTGACCAATACTCATAAACATGAATTCTTTTGAATAAGAGTATCAAATAAGACCTCCATATATGACGCCAACTAGAAGATCTATCCGAGATTCCCAAATAGGAGTTCCAGCCAAGAAGTACCATTTAAGAAGTGCCAAGAGAGTCCGGATTTAACCTCGGGGCATCAAATCCCTTCATTGATCCCAATAGCCGGTTGAACCATTATTCTCTCACCAGTCAGGATCAATGGCCATCTCTTTCAGGGGAGAATGCTTAGTTACCGATTTAAGGGGACAATGCATGAATGCCAAGATATCATCTAATGTAATTGATGTAATGTTCATATATCAGGAGGTTATGACATAGATCACACAAGCTATTATATAACCATAAGTTTTATAACACAAAGTTAATCAACAAGATAGTTCAAATATGAGTCACATGCAATGAATACAATTCACAACACAACTATGCCGAGACACTCAAGTATACACGTTACAATCAATATTTCGAACAAGTAGCGATTCATAAGATCAATTCGATTCATGATTAGCTATATCACTACACTTGACAAGTATTTAACACACAGTACACATCACTATCACATAGATCACATATTATGTTCAGGATACAAGATTGCACAAAAGACACTCACATTCTCAAAGTACACTACAGTCCGAGGACTTTATCCCAGCTGAGAGCATCTAAGCTCTGATACCACCTGTAACGCCCCGATCCCTTACGAGACCGGAGGCTCTAATAACCAAGCTATTCTCAACCCAATCCCAACCCGGTCTCAAAATTTTAGGAAAAAACGGACAGAGTCTCCCCTGTACCGTGGACATTCTGAAAACTTGTAAACACTCAAGAAAGTCACAACACAATAAGGCAAACTTTTATAACTAAAGTTCAAAGGTTCATGGCCATCCGAGCCTTGAAGCATACAATAGTTTAGATTCATACAAGCATGCAACCAACTTGACTTCTTCATAAAACTGCTTATCATGCCATTCTATGATAACTTTGAAACATACTTAGAAGTTGAACCAACATGTATCAAAACAATCACACCCAAGAATGCAAAGCAACTAGAAATAGAAATATAAGTTATTACAAACCATAGAATTACCACTGCTACTACAGTCATCTGGCTTCCAACTTACATATTACACAAATACATATATGAGCCTTAAGGCCCCAAAATAGATTATAACATAGAACAACAAATTCTTCACATAGCAACTAGAAAGTACATCCACCTCAGACAACAATCACACAGCAACTAAGGCAACTCCTTCAACTGTGCCACCTGAAACATGTTAGCGAGGTATGAGCAACCACTGTTGCCTAGTGAGGGATAAAGTCTCCTGGGGCGTGCAATGCAACAAGTAATATAGTTAAACAATAATATCAATTAAACCATTCAAGAATGACAAAAGCTTAAGTAACCACACATTAAAAATGATACATTCACTTAACCCCAGTACTCCAATCTTCACTTGGTCTTCATTCACGATCCACGAACCACGATCTCGATCACAATGAGCCGGCATCCCTTACACCAATGGGTACTCCGGATGTACCCGATCCTACGAACCAACACCCCCTGGCAATCTCCGGACCAGGCGAGTGAGGGAATAGGGTACGGAGCTAGAGCAACCAACCCTGGCAAGCCCGCTGCCGCCCAAAGAGGCCCATCGCATCCGCCCTGACGATAAGGTTGCGCAACCCTTGACTCGATAGCACAGGAAGCAATAATAATAACAATATAACAAAATAAGCCGATATGCAAACAAGGAGGACAACAAAAGAGGTTGTCCTCGAGCACACACATCAATCACGCCATACAATGAAATATGATACATTCATTAGTCTATAATTGCTAAACTAATACAACTAAAACAATTAAAACACTTAGTATATAATATTTAGCATATAACAAGATACGACACAAAGAATGCACATAGAAATGATCCCTCACCTTTTAGGAAGCCAAACTTGCGCGAATTAAGCCAAGATTCCCTCAATATTCTCCGAAAGCATCAATTCCCTTCAATTATCACTACCTAATACAATCAACTATATGCATAAGAAGTGATTTCTTATTCTCAACTAAAGCTAGTTCATAAAGCCATTAATTTATCCAACTCTATTTGATTCCCTTTAATTCACATAACTAACAATATATTTCATGGTTTAACAATCATTCTAATCAATATTTGAACAATACATAAACTCAAGTGATCACATATGCAACATTCTTTAATTTCCAAGTGTTAGACAAAGACAATAGCATAATAAATAACATATACATAGCCATTCATATAAGTAGAAACACTATATAACATCTAACCAATAAGTTATATAAGCGTATCTTTACACATATAATGCAATTAATAAGCAATATAAACATGTTTACTCAATATTTAACTAGTATTGATATAACTTAACTCACAACTTCTCTGAATAGATGAACTTGTTACATAAGTACATTTAAACATTTATCCAATCAATCAAGAATCAACTAACAACAATTATTATCATGGTTCATTACTAGTTCCTTTAGTCCATTCTAAATTCATACTCAACCAAATCCATGTAAACCAAGCAACTTAATTCATGAGACTTCACTACTATAATACGTACACTACACAAAGACATATAAACATTTAATTACTCAATTATAAATCAATTATCATGAAATTAACTATGCGAACACAAATGGGTCAATATTATACTTTTCACAAAACTTAGCGAAAGGCTCACACATACCTTAGAATAGGATTTAGACACGCTAGGAGCAACTACAAAGCAATACAAGTACTAAAGCAATTAATTCATTCATTTCCCCTTTGTTCAACTAGGCTATTTAGCTTCCTATCGGAATTTAATGATCAAGTTAAGCTAGCTAACCATCCTACCAATCTAAGGATATCTAAATACCTCATTTAGAACCTCCAAATCATAACCTAGAGCACAAGTACACGAAAACACCAAAAATGTCTCTTTGTGGGTTTACACTACAAGTACTAATTTCGGAACCCAAACAAGCGAAACGAAAGCACTTCTAAGGTTTCAATACTTAATAAAGACTAGCCATAACCTCGAAACGTGCCCGGATTCAAGTTAAACCCGAAATCCCTTATTAAAGTAGCCTATTTTGATCAAATTTTGAATATAGCAAGTGCAATTAACATTTTTTCACGCTCAAGGACCTAATTAGCAACTACTAGAAGCATTGAATCAAATTAAATTGCACAAATTTTCGGAACCCTAGAAATTTCACTATTCATCATCTTCCTCAAAGCTCCAACTCCATTTTTAACCATTCAAAATGCTATCTAACCACAAAAGTATGCTCTATGATCATTAATAAGAGTAATTTAAGCATAAACAAGCATAACCAAGTAATATCTCAACAAATCCAAAAAAAAAAATAAAGTTTAGGTGCAAAATTTTCAAATACAAAAATAAGATGAAATTCTTACCACACAAGGCTAGAGAAGCTTGAAGAAGGTGTAAACATGTTCAAGAACTCAAGATTCAAGCTTGGAATGGATAGAAATGACCAACTATAGCAATTTTGCAAGAAAAAGTTACTATTCCCGTAACTATTTTTTTGGCCATTTTTTGACTCTTTTTTTTTTTGTTCTTGGCTTATATTATTCTCATGAGGAGGTCAAATGGTAGGTCAAATAATTAAGGCATTTTAGTAAGGGCAAAAGGGTCATTTGGGTGATCAAATTTCAGCAAAACAAATGCCAAAAATCTGAAAAAAAAATATGGAAAAAAAAAAATCCGCTAGTACTATTCATCATACATTTCGCAAATTTTTTTCCGTTGATCCCGATATGCAATGCACGCATGGTCAGGGGCTCTAGTCCCCTAAAAATATGTAGTATTTTATAAAAATATAAAATGCATGAAAAGAAATATTTGAATTTATGGAAATATAAAAAAAATGAAATAATTAGTTAAAATACATCTAAGTTAACCATTTAATGAATGCAATTAATGAAGTACTGGGTTCGGGGTGTCACATCTTGTAAGTACGATCCTTTCAGACTGCACCTGTTTTCAGAGCCCAAAATCGAACGTTCTCATTAGTTTCTGGCCACTTTTCTTCTTATTGCTCTATTTCTTCATCCCAGATCGTTTGTCGGGAGCCACGAAATGGACGACAAATAAGGGCTTTGTGCCCTAAACATGACGGGTGCGTTCATACCTGGACTAGTACATCGGATCCCATGAAAACTCTGAAGTTAAGCATGCTTGGGCGAGAGTAGTACTACGATGGAAGACTCCCTGGGAAGTCCTCATATTACACCCCCTTTTTGTTTTGGGTTTTTGCCCCGTTCAGGCTTGCCAAGATGCTTTATCCGTCAGATTTCTATTATCGAGTCCCATGGCATCTTGGGCAAGACAATTTCGCTTCGTGTAGAGGCTGGGCCACCAACCGAGGGCGTGGGCCCAGTGACTAGGTCTCCGTCGCTCCAGTGTCTATAACTTTTGATCCATAAGGAGTTAGGCAGTGCATAGTATGCCGCTTGAAAGCTATCTGGGAGCTCTACGACGAAGGCTGCAAGCATGCTCCGCTGCGCCTGTTTTTGGAACCCAAAATCGAATGTTTTCATCATTTTTGGACAACTTTTCTTCTTTTTACGGTGTTTTTTGTCCTAGATCGTTCGTCGTGAGACGCGAAAAGGACGACACATAAGGGCTTTGTGCCCTCAACATGACAGGTGCAATCGTACCAGCACTAATGCATCGAATCCCATCACAACTCTGACGTTAAGCGTGCTTGGCCAGGAGTAGTACTAGGATCGGTGACCCCCAGGGATGTCCTCATGTTGCACCCCCTTTTTTGTTTTGTTTCTTTGTACTGTTCAGGCTTGCCAAGATGCTTCACATTTCTATTATCGAGTCCCATAGCAGCTTGGGCAAGACAATTTCGCTACGCATAGAGGCTGGGCCCACCAACCGAGGGCGTGGGGCCAGTGACTAGGTCTTCGTCGCTCCGGTGCCCATAACTTTTGATTCGTAAGGAGTTATGCTGCACATAGTATACCGTCGGAAAGATCTCCGAGAGCTCTACAATGGGGGTAGCAAGCCTACTCGGCTATGCTGTTTTTGAAACCCAAAATCGAATGCTTTCTTCCGCCTCAGGCACTTTTTCTTCTTTTTGCGGTGTTTTTTCGTCCTGGATCTTTCGTCGTCAGTCGCAAAAAGGACAACACATCAAGACTTTGTGCCCTCAACATGACGGGTGCGATCATACCAGCATTAATACATCAAATCCCATCAGAACTCTGAAGTTAAGCGTGCTTGCTCGAGGTAGTAATAGGATGCGTGACCCCCAGGGATGTCCTCGTGTTGCACCCCCTTTTTTGTTTTGTTTTTTTGCACCGTTCAGGCTTGCCAAGATGCTTTATCAGTCACATTTCTATTATGGAGTCCCACGGCAAATTGGGGAAGACAATTTTGCTTATCGTAGAGGCTGGGCCCGCAAACCAAGGGCGTGGGGCCTGTGACCAGGTCTCCGTCTCTCCGGTGCCCATAAGTTTTGATCTGTAAGGAGTTATGCGGTGAACAACATATCGTTGGAAAGGTCACAGGGAGCCCTACGACGAGGGCAGCAAACCTGCTTGGTTGCACCTGTTTTCGGAGATGAAAATCGAACGTTTTAATCAGTTTTGAGCCCCTTTTTTTCTTTTCGTGATGTTTCTTCATCCCAGATCGTTCGTCATGAGCCGCGAAAACGACGACACATAAGGGCTTTGTGCCCTTAACATACCAGCAATAATGCATCAGATTCAATCAGAACTCCGAAGTTAAGCGTGCTTGGGCGAGAGTAGTACAAGGATGGGTGACCCCCTAGGATGTTCTCGTGTTGCACCCCCCTTTTCATTTTGTTTTTTTGCCCCGTTCAGGCTTGCCAAGATGCTGTATCTATCACATTTCTGTTATTGAGTCCCATGGCAAATTGGCCAAGACAATTTCGCTTAGCGTAGAGGCTGGGCCTGCAAATCGAGGGTGTGGGGCTTGTGACCAAGTCTCTGTCTCTCTGGTGCTTATAACTTTTGATCCGTAATGAGTTATGCGGCGCACAACATACCGTTGGAAAGCTCATCGAGAGCTCTACGAAGTGGGCATCAAGATGCTTGGCTGCACCTATTTTCAAAACCAAAAATCGAACCTTTTAATAAGTTTTGGGCCACTTTTTTCTTTTTGCACTTTTTCTTCATCCTAGATCGTTCGTCGTGAGTCGCGAAAAGGATGACACATAAGGGCTTTGCACCCTCAACATGACGGGTGCTATCATATCAGCACTAATGCACTGGATCCCATCAGAACTCTGAAGTTAAGCGTGCTTGGGCAAGAGTAGTACTAGGATGGGTGACCCTCGAGGAAGTCCTCGTATTGCACCCCCCTTTTCGTTTTGTTTTTTTACATCATTCAAGCTTGCCAAGATGTTTTATCCGTCACATTTCTATTATCGAGTCCCAGTGCATCTTGGGCAAGACAACTTCGCTTTGCGTAGAGGCTGGGCCCGCAAACAGGGGGCGTGGAGCCTGTGACAAGGTCTCCGTTGCTCTGGTGCCTAGAACTTTTGATCCATAAAGAGTTATGTGGCGCACTGCATACAGTTGGAAAGCTCTTCGAGAGCTCTACGACGGGGGGAGCAAGCTTGCTCGACTGCACCTATTTTTATAGCCAAAAATCGAACGTTTTCATTAGTTTTTGGACATTTTTCTTCTTTTTGCTTTGCTTCTTCATCCCGGATAGTTCATCGTGAGCCGCGAAAAGGACGACACATAAGGGCTTTGTGCCCTCAACATGACGGGTGCGATCATACCAGCCCTAATGCATCGAATCCCATCAGAACTCTGAAGTTAAGCGTGCTTGGCAAAGAGTAGTAATAGGATGGGTGACCCCCAGGGATGTCCTCGTGTTACACCCCCTTTTTTGTTTAGTTTTTTTGCACTGTTCAGGCTTGCCAAGATGCTTTATCAGTCACATTTCTATTATGGAGTCCCACGGCAAATTGGGGAAGACAATTTCGCTTAGCGAAGAGGCTGGGCCTGCAAACCGAAGGCGTGGGGCCTGTAACCAGGTCTCCATCTCTCTGGGGCCCATAACTTTTGATTTGTAAGGAGTTATGCGGTGTACAGCATACCGTTGGAAAGGTCACCGAGAGCCCTACGATGGGGGCAGCAAACCTGCTCTGCTGCACCTATTTTCGGATCTAAAAATCGAACGTTTTAATCAATCTTGGCCCATTTTTTTCTTTTTGCGATGTTTTTTCATCCCAGATCGTTCGTCGTGAGCCGCAAAAACGACGACACATAAGGGCTTTGTGCCCTTAACATGGCGGGTATGATTATACCAGAACTAATGCATCAGATCCTATCAGAACTCTGAAGTTAAGCGTGCTTGGGCGAGAGTAGTACTTGGATGGGTGACCCCCTGGGATGTTCTCGTCTTGCACCCCCTTTTTCATTTTGTTTTTTTGCCCCGTTCAGGCTTGCCAAATGCTATATCTGTCACATTTCTATTAGTGAGTCCCACGGCAAATTGGCCAAGAAAATTTCGCTTAGCGTAGAGGCTGGGTTTGCAAATCGAGGGCGTAGGGCCTGTGACCAGGTCTTCATCTCTCTGGTGCCCATAACTTTTGATCCATAATGAGCTATGCGGCGCACAACATATCGTTGAAAAACTCATTGAGAGCTCTACGACATAGGCAATAAGATGCTTGGCTGCTGTAACGTCTCGAACCAACACTCCCACGCCCGCAGGATACTCCCTGGACTTAGGGCCCAAGCGAGTACCAAGGCCGGGGTGAGTGGGCCCGAAAATGCACTATGCACGTATTGTCCGCTTTGGAGCCCATACCCCTTGTGATAACCTGAACCCGGCATGCATTTAATAGCACTTGACTGCATTTGATTAAATGTTTAATTAGTTAAATCAACCAATTTGCACTATTTTCATATTTCTCTTGGAAGCATTAAATAATTATATATTGAATAATTGAAAGGTTGTTATCTACTTCTATTAATTATAGTAATTGAATTTATTCTCTTGTGATTAATTAAGTGTTATCTTAAATGTTAGGGTTTAATTGTGTTTGACTATGTGTTTATGTTAACCTTCATTTGTAGTTTAATGTTAACTTCATAATTCTTTTAAATGTTCTAGAAATAGTTAAATTGATTATTTTAAATGAATATTGATTACCTTGATTGTTTTGATTATTTTAATAATCAGTTTTGGTTGTTTTGTGTTAAAATCACTCAGTTTTCAAATAAATGAGAAAAGTAACTCCGAGCCGGAGTAAATTTTAAGCTATGATGCTTTTCAAAAATGATATATTTCTTAGATTCTTTGAGAATTAATTGTTATTCTTTTATTGTCGCAACGTGCATTGCATATCGAGGGCGTTAGCTAGAAAACGGATTCTAGTCCTCAGCAAATAGTGAAACTAGTATTTAGATGACTTAAATTTTATATTTTAATTGTTACTAGGTAGATTTGCTTTTGCTGTTAGTTATTTAGCTTAAAAATGCACAAAAATAGGCCATTTTGACTAGTTTTAAGTTGTTTGACCAACCTTGACCAAAGCTTTGACCCTTTTGACCTTTGACCTCTTTAAAATAGCCTAAATAACATAAAATAAAAAAAACAGACCTGAACAGCAGCTTAGCAGGGCCGAAAATGAGGAGAGAAAAAAAAAAGATTTCAAGCCAAAATCTTCATTTCTTCGCGGGAGCTTGCACGGGGTGGTTTCCGAGGCGTCCTACGAGGTCTTCCTAGCGTCTAGGAGCGTCTAAGGTGAGGGAAGCATGTTATTTGCGCATTTATACGTTGTGTATGTTAACTTTGTCAATTTTTAGATTTATCCGTAGATCGTTATTTAAAGCAATTTATTGCTTCTAGAATGTTCTTTGGCATTTGTAGAACATGTATTTATAGCTTTGTAACATTTTCTGTGGTTAAATGTTGTGCTTGCAAATTAAATTGTTAATTGAATAGTATTTTATGAATAGTAAAACCTTGAAACGTTGAAGTTGCGCTGTTATGCTTTCTGTTGATGTAGAAATGTGCTAGGTACGCTAGAATGCTAAAATGTGTGGTTTGTTTGGGTTACGTAGTGGAAAAAATGAGAATTATGCCTTTGGAAAAGTCGGGGTCGTTTTGGTCGACTTTAGCATTTTCTCGTTTTGCGTGTTGGCATTGCTTCGGGAGGCCATGGAAGCACTTTTGGTGCGAATATGGCGTTGGTTGGGTGTTTGGTTTTTATAGTTATAGTTCAAACGAGAAAGGGAGAAATCGGGGCTTTGCGCGAGTTCTAGGGTAAAGTAAGGTTTCAGGGTCTTTAGACGTGCCTTATGGTGACCTAGGAGGGTTGGCGAAGTCGGTTTCCAGAACTCGTGGCTCGTTTGGAAATGGTAGCGTTTTGATAGTTGGGGCCGATTTGTGTTTTTGTGTGTTTTCTTGTCTTTATGCCTATAGAATGCTTAGAATTACTTGGAATACTTGTTTGAGTTGTTTTGGATTGAATTGCTTATCAAATTGCTGCTATTGCGTGCGAGAGTAACCTACTTTGTTATTCTCCCACGTGTGGCTTTATCGCTTGTTTATTGTCTTGTATCGAGTCTTGCATTGCATAGTGTCTTGCGCGTGAGTGATGGGCCTCTCTGGGTAGCCTTGGGTTGCCAGTGTTGGTTGCTCTAGCTCCGCTGCAATTCCCTTTCTCGCTTGGGTTGCGTCCCAGGGAGATTTGGGTCGTAGATTGATGGATACTTCCGGGGTATTCCAAACTGGTGTTATAAGGTGGTTTGGTCCGGCGCGTCATCATTAAAGTCATCGGAATCGTGATCGGTACATTACTCGCTTGAGTGAACCATAGCCTTCAAAGTGTGGTATAGCTTTGATTGGTTGTGTTAATGCTTTCTTTAGTTGTTTAATTGTATTGTTGTTTATATTGTATGCCTTTTATTGATTGTATTGCTTAACTGTACCTTTTTGCATTGCACAATCTTCTTTCTCTCCAATTCGATATCTGTCTCGCCCTCACTGAGTATACGTGTTGTGTATACTCACTCCTCACCACCACATTTCAGGAAATGTCATGTTAGCTGGAAGTTCGTGATTTCGTGGAAGTTGTTGCCTGAAGAGTTGTCTTGCGTGCCTATGTGGCTTGAGTGTCGAAGTTGTGAAGATATATGTTTTCATATGTTGTATGTATTTAATGCTAAAAGTATGTAATTTAAGTTTCGTTAGATTGTTGAAGTAGTTTGATAAGTTAGATTATGTATCTAGTTATTATAACTTAACTTCAAATGCATGTTTGTAATGTCCAAAAGAAAAGAACTAGAATGGCATGATAGTCTATTTTATGTAGTAGCTTAGTATGGTTTAATTTTCAAGTTTGAATGTACTTGTCAAAATGAAAAGAGATAGGTTAGCTTTTAAATTTGAAATGTATGTATACGTGCTGAGTTTAAATTGTTGAGAACCGAGGCTCGGATGGCCTTGAGGAAGTTTTGTATGGTTGGACACGGTGTTGGTCCATTTAAATGCTATTACAGGTTTTACATTTTGCCTAGAAATAGGAGAAACTCCGTCTGTTTTCCTAAAAATTTTGTCCGGGTTTGGTTTGGGTTGTGTTTAGATCAATTGTTAGAACTCCCGGTCTCGAGAGGGATCTGGGTGTTACACCTCTCACGGTTTTGTCGCCTCCCAGCCACTGCCAAGAAAACGTGTGTACACGACATAAGGATGTTACCCCTTATATCAAGCAACCCAAAGACCTCCGCGTCCGATGTGGGATATTACACCTGTCCCCCCCTTGGGGACCCAGCGTCCTCGCTGGCTATGCAAACGCGTCGGCTCTGATACCACTAAATGTCTCACCCAACTCGACCCCTCCTACTATCAGTCAGGACGCAACGGATTTTTGGCAGCATAACGATAGTAACATGAACATCAAGGCTCTAACCAACACTTAAGAACAACATACATCAACCACCATAATTCACCACCCAATCCCACAACCAAATTGACCACATACAACACAACCACTTCATACATTAAACAATCTTTCATCAACTCTTTCATAGTTATGTGCCTCCGTTCCAACATAATACATAGGCTATACATGCATTTCAAAATAGATTATAAACCAACTTAGTAATCTAAACATGATCAAAAGAGAAACTATTAAACCATCATACATAAGTCTTTAAGTTAAAGTAAGTTTATAATACATCATAATACATCAACTACAAACAATCTCATGGCAAAGACTCCTGCACATAAGACTCATCCACGATAGGCACATTTCCCTCTTCAAGAGGCACGTATTCGAAGTCAGGCTTAGTAACACCAGCATGCATGCAATAATTGAGACTGAGCTTATATAAAACAAGCCCAGTGAGGATCCGATAGATCTCTAACAGTATTTACTATACTCCTTGGAATCATCCTTTGAGAAGTAAACACACAATGAACATCAATAATCATTATAAATACAACAATAGTAATAGCTGTAAACACATAATAAAGATACGATACATTTGCTGATGAAGCTCCATACACTAATCCAATCCTCACCAACTCCTCCAAACTCAATGACACAAACCTGAGGTACCTTGACCTAGACCCACACCCATAGCCTTTCTGCCCATGCGAGATAGGGATTAACCATGATAATTGTGCCCGCAGCCCAGGATGCCTCCCGAGGTAACACAACATTATCAAAGCTCACAACAATGGGACTCAAATCGAGAAGTCAACAACATTGGTTGTCTGACTCCCGACTAATAATAACAATAACAATACCAATTTGAGAAGTCAACAACATTGGCTGTCCGACTCTAGACTCATAATAACAATAACAATAACAATTCAACAATGGCTTCCCGACTCTCGACTCATAATAGCAATAACAATAACAATTCGAGAAGTCAACAACATTGGCTGCCCGACTCTCAACTAATAAAACAATAACAATCAGTTAACAATGTAACACCCCGGATTAACCCCGAGCGTGCTCCTCATGGTTTGTAACAACAATCAATAATCAATAATCAATCAATCCATAATTCAACAATCAATTAAACAATATTTAACAATCAACAACAATATAATCATGAAACAATTAAGTTAGATGACAAAGTAGGCCATCCAACTCAATAAGCATTAAACACACAACCAAACCCTAGTCTAACCATTAACAACTTACAATTCAATCACTCAAACACCACCCGATCATCTAAAGGCATATAACAACATTTTAAAGAAAGCCACCCTAATCTTCTAATAATCATAACTTACATTCTACTAATCCAAACAACTCCAAACCAGTTTCTATCACTCACTCACTCAATCAACAACATTAGCCCTCTTGGAAACCAACCATAATCCATCCAAATCAAGCCCAAAAACCCAAAAACCCTAATGCACCTTGGCTGAAATTTCCGGACTTTCACACCGACATCATAATCAAAATTTCAGCATTATAACAGCGCTACCACGTAATTAACAAACTTTTAGAAATCGACGGCAATCGATTCCAATTATTACAACTCAAAATAATCAATAAATAGCCAAACTATCAACTTTAAATACCCGAAAATAAAAATTTATGCTACAACGGTTCAAATCTCATAAGAATACATATAAACGATCATTAGCATGCGCTGAGCAATAATATAACTTCAAATTAACATTCTAACGGTTCAATATTCAATTATATGCAAAAACATAAAATATGACTTTTGAGATCTAGAATTTTTCTCTCACCTTTGATGTGTTATGAAGCTAGAAAGATACTCAATGGATGCTCAAGAGGTGGAATCAAGCTTTGGTTGATGAAGATTGGCCTTTAATTGCAACTTTTAATGAAAAAATTGCTTTGAAAAAATGTTGAAAAACTCCTCAAGAAAGGCTATGGAGTTTCGGCCATGTGAGTGAGAAAGGAGTATGTTTTGAGTTATTTTGTGAGCAATATTGATATATTATGCATAAATGGTCAAATAAAATAGTAAAAGTCAAAGTTAGCATTTTTTTGTATTTCTAGTCTTTTAATTCATTTTAGCTATTTCTTGCTCCAACTAATTATGCAACTCCTAAGATATCTCAAGTAGTTTATTTTTAGGTGACAAGAAGTTTTACATCACTCGAGTCAGCTTAAAACTCGATTTTTTTTTTTGGAAAAGAAAGTGTAAAACCTTTAAAATTCCAAAACCGATTCCAAATCAGTTTTAATCAAACACGGGTCTATTAATTCCCAGGGACTAGGTTTTAAAATGTTTAAAACACCCTTGTGAAAATTTTAGCGGACAGGTGTTCAAAACACTAATTACAAAAATCAACAATAAAATTTCTGATTCCGTTTTTGATGAAAATTTCATGAATGCACACTTAGCATGTATTAGGAGTATTAATCACATATTTAACACATTCTAAGTCATATAGCACATAAACATGTCAATTCACGTAAAACGAGATAAAACACGCAAATTGAGATAAGATAGAAAAGTGAGATTTCACAGCTGCACCTATTTTCGGAACCAAAAATCGAACCTTTTAATCAGTTTTGGGTCACTTTTATCTTTTTGCACTTTTTCTTCATCCCAGATCGTTCGTCGAGAGCCGCGAAAAGGATGACACATAAGGGCTTTGTGCCCTCAACATGATAGGTGCGATTATACCAGCACTAATGCATCGGATCCCATCAAAACTCCGAAGTTAAGCGTGCTTGGGCGAGAGTACTACTAGGATGGGAGACCCCCTGGGAAGTCCTCATGTTGTACCCCCTTTTAGTTTTTTTTTTTGCCCCGTTAAAGCTTGCCAAGATGCTTTATCTGTCACGTGTCTATTATCGAGTCCCACAGCATCTTGGGCAAGACAACTTCGCTTCGCGTAGAGGCTAGGCCCGCAAACCGAGGGCGTAGGGCTTGTGACCAGATCTCCGTTTCTCCGGTGCCCATAACTTTTTATCAGTAATGAGTTATGAGGCGCACAACATACCGTTGGAAAGCTCTCCGAGAGCTCTACGATGGGGGCAGCAAGCCTGCTCAACTACACTTGCTTTCAGAGCCTAAAATCGAACATTTTCATTAGTTTCTGGATACTTTTCTTCTTTTCGCTCTGTTTCTTCATCCCGGATAGTTTGTTGTGAGCCGCGAAAAAGATGACACATAAGGGCTTTGTGCCCTCAACATGATAGGTACGGTCATACCAGCACTAATACACCGAATCCCATCAGAACTCCGAAGTCAAGCGTGCTTGGCCGAGAGTAGTAATAGGATGGGCGACCCCCAAGGATGTCCTCGTGTTGCACCCCCTTTTTTGTTTTCTTTTTTTGCACCATTCAGGCTTGCCAAGATTCTTTATCAGTCACATTTCTATTATGGACTCCCACAACATATTAGGGAAGACAATTTCGCTTAGCGTAGAGGCTAGGCCCGCATACCAAGGGAGTGGGGCCTGTGACCAGGTCTCCATCTCTCCGGTGCCCATAACTTTTGATCTGTAAGAAGTTATGCAGTGCACAGCATACCGTTGGAAAGGTCACCGAGAGCCCTACGACGGGGGAAGGAAACCTGCTCAGCTGCACCTATTTTCGGAGCTGAAAATCAATTTTTTAAATCTATTTTGGGCCATTTTTTCTTTTTGCGATGTTTCTTCATCCCAGATCATTAGTCAAGAACCGCAAAAAGGACGACACATAAGGGCTTTGTGCTCTCAACATGATGGGTGCGATCATACCAGCACTGATGCATCGAATCCCATCAGAACTACGAAGTTAAACGTGCTTGGCCGAGAGTAGTAATAGGATGGGTGACCCCCAGGGATGTCCTCATGTTGTACCCCCTTTTTCGTTTTGTTTTTTTTGCACCGTTCAGTCTTGCCAAGATCCTTAATCAATCACATTTCTATTATGGAGTCCCACTGCAAATTGGGGAAGACAATTTTGCTTAGCGTAGAGGCTGGGCCCGCAAACCGAGGCTATGGGGCCTATGACCAGGTCTCCGTCTCTCCGGTGCCCATAACTTTTCATCTGTAAGGAGTTATGCGGTGCACAGTATACCGTTGGAAAGGTCATCGAGAGCCTTACGACGGGGGCAGCAAACGTGCTCGGCTACACCTATTTTCGGAGCTGAAAATTGAACATTTTAATCAGTTTTGGCCTACTTTTTTTTCTTTTTGCGATGTTACTTCATCCCAAATCGTTCGTCGTGAGCCGCGAAAATGACGACACATAAAGGCTTTGTGCCCTTAACATGACAGGTACGATTATACCAGCACTAATGCATCAGATCCCATCAGAACTACGAAGTTAAGCGTGCTTGGGTGAGATTAATACTTGGATGGGTGACCCCCTGGGAAGTTCTCGTGTTGTACCCACCTTTTCGTTTTGTTTTTTTGCCCCCTTCAGGCTTGCCAAGATGCTATATCTGGCACATTTCTATTAATGTGTCCCACGGTAAATTTGCCAAGACAATTTTGCTTAGGCTGGAGGCTGGGCCTGCAAAATCGAAGGCGTGGGGCCTATGACCAGGTCTCCGTCTCTCTGGTGCCCATAACTTTTGATCCATAATGAGTTATGCGGCGCACAGCATAACGTTGGAAAGCTCATCGAGAGCTCTACGATGTGGGTAGCAAGATGCTTGGTTGCACTTATTTTCAGAACCAAAAATCGAACCTTTTAATTAGTTTTGGGCCATTTTTTTCTTTTTGCACTTTTTTTTCATCCCAAATTGTTCATCGTGAGCCGCAAAAAGGATGACACATAATCGCTTTGTCCCCTCACCATGACAGGTACGATCATACTAGCACTAAAGCATCGGATCCCATCAAAACTCTGAAGTTAAGCGTGCTTGGGCGAGAGTAGTACTAGGATAGGAGACCCCGTGGGAAGTCATCGTGTTGCACCCCCTTTTTCGTTTTGTTTTTTTGCCCTATTCGAGCTTGCCAAGATGCTTTATCAATCACATTTCTATTATCAAGTCCCACGGCATCTTAAACAAGATAACTTCGCTTCGCGTAGAGGCTAGGCCCGTAAACTGAGGGTGTGGGGCCTGACCAGGTCTCTGTTTCTCCAGTGCCCATAACTTTTGATCCATAAGGAGTTATGCGGCGCACAACATACCGTTAGAAAGCTCTCAAAGAGCTCTACGATTGAGGCAGCTAGCCTGCTCGACTGAACCTATTTTTAGAGCCCAAAATCGAACGTTTTCATTAGTTTCTGGATACTTTTCTTCTTTTTGTTCTATTTCTTCATCCCAGATCGTTCGTCGTGAGTCGCAAAAAGGACGATACATAAGGGCTTTATGCCCTCAACATGACGGGTGCGATTATACCAGCACTAATACATCGGATCCCATCAAAACTCCAAAGTTCAGCATGCTTGGGCGAGAGTAGTACTAGGATGGGAGACTCCCTGGGAAGTCCTCGTGTTGCACCCCACTTTTCGTTTTGGTTTTTTGCCAGGTTCAGGCTTGCTAAGATGCTTTATCTGTCACATTTCTATTATCGAGTCCCACGGCATCTTGGGAAAGACAAATTAGCTTCGCGTAGAGACTAGGCCCGTAAACCGAAGGAGTGGGCCCAGTGACTAGGTCTCCGTCGCTCCGGTGCCCATAACTTTTGATCCGTAAGGAGTTATACGACGCATAGAATGTCGTTGGAAAGCTCTCTGAGAGCTCTACGACGAGGGCTGCAAGCCTGCACGGCTGCGCCTGTTTTAAAAACCCAAAATCTAATGTTTTCATTAGTTTCGGCCCACTTTTCTTCTTTTTGCAGAGTTTCTTCGTCATGGATCGTTTGTCATGAGCCACGAAAAGAACGACACATAACGGCTTTGTGCCCCCAACATGACAGGTGCGATCATACCAGTACTAATGCATCGAATCCCATCAGAACTCTAACGTTTAGCGTTCTTGGCCGAGAGTAGTACTAGGATGGGTAACCCCCAGGGATGTCCTCGTGTTGTACCCCCTTTTTCGTTTTGTTTTTTTGCACCGTTCAGGCTTGCCAAGATGCTTTATCCGTCACATTTCTATTATCGAGTCCCACGGTAGCTTGGGCATGACAATTTTGCTATACATAGAGGCTGGGCCCGCCAACTGAGGGCGTGGGGCCAGTGACTAGGACTCCGTCACTCCGGTGCCCGTAACTTTTGATTCGTAAGGAGTTATGCTACACATAGTATACCGTTGGAAAGCTCTCCGAGAGCTCTACGACTAGGGCAACAAGCCTACTCGGCTGCGCCTATTTTCGAAACCCAAAATTGAATGCTCTCATCAGTTTCGGGCCACTTTTCTTCTTTTTGTAGTATTTTTTCATCCTGGATCGTTCGTCGTGAGCCGTGAAAAGGACGATACATGTGGGGCCTGACCTCGATTTGTGTGCGATACCTCATTTCGTGTGCCCTAATCTAGATTTGCATGCCCTGACCTATTTTTAAGAATTATGTTCGTTTTGTGTGCCATGCATTGAATTACGTGCATTCGTTTAGGGTTGCGTGCAATTATTTGGAAAACGTTTGTCTGTCTCGTAGTTCGTGTCCTATCTCGTAATACGTGCCCTAAGACCTAGGAAAGTGTGCCCTCACGCTAAACAAGAAAACATCTTACACGAAGCACTAGGTTATTAATTAATCCTACAAAATCCACTAACTATTATTAAATTACTAATTCAACTTACTAGAAGACAAAATTTACTAAACACTAAGCATTCTTCATTCTCTATTCCTTATTCTTTTTGCACTTTCAACACACAAATAAACAATGCACAAAATATGACAAAATTCAGCATTTTTACATGCCTTGGCCGACCACTATGTGGCATTTGTGCTTGATTGTTCAAATTCAACTTAAATTTAGACAAACTATGACATTCTATGACACAAATGCATAAAAAATTGCTAAAAAATCTCCTCAAAACCCCACCCTACTTGACCAAACATTCCTTGCCCATGCTAGGAATTTCAAAATACTCCTTGAAGACACAAAAAGGCTGAATTTTTGCTGCCCAAGGCCGAGCATACTCATCAATTGCAAGACTTTTGTTTTCTTCTTCATTTCTCTTATTTTCCTCTCAACTTCTCTCTCTCCCTCTCATTTTTCTCTCTCTCTCTCGGCCTCGGCTGAGTTTACTCTTGCCTTTGCTCATCTTCATCAATTCATGGTGCATCAAGACAAGCAACAATCAAAGAAACTCAAGCAAGCTAGCTAGGATGCAAAAATCACACATGCATGTCCTTGGAGTCTTCATTTCGGCCCTAGGTGAGTTTCATAGCTTCCATCTCTTTTCTCTTTGTTCTAACCACATGCATGTACTAAGAGCTTGGTCACTAAGCTAGGAAAAATAGAGAAAATCGAGTTGGAATCTCGGCTAGGCAAAGAAGAAGAAGAAATTGTGCTTCAACAAGTTTTGAGCATCTTCTTGGTTGATTTGCTAAGGTGAGGGCTAAAACCTTTTGAAAATCCTTCAAAAATCCACATGCATGCTCTTAAATGTATGTCTTTGCTTCTGTACTTAAGTTATATGTTCGTTCATAAGCTTCTTCAACTATGCACGGCAAGATTTTGGCTTGAAAGTGATGATAGGTGAAGTCGGATTATGTGATAACTCTCTGACCTGTTGTTTCGAGGTGAGTTTGGCTAGGCAAATGATGTTGAAAATCCATGAAAATTGGTAGGTGACTATTTTGTCCAGTTTTGAACATTTTTTACAGAAATAGGACAAAGCTAATTTTGAGTCTAAGGTCCTCAAAATGGCAAATCTTTGAAATGTGTCCAAATCTGGAAATTTGGAAAAATGAAGCAGGTTTTGGCAGATGCACTGACCTTGTAGAACAAACCTGATTTGACTTAGTAAATGATGTCCAAAATGAAAAATATTTGGTGTGCTGCTATATTTTTCAGTTCTGGACATTTTTTTCAGAAATGGACTAAGGCTAAAACTGACCCTAAGGACCTCAAAAACGTCAATTATTGAAATGTGTGCAAATCTGGACAGTTTTGTGTTATCTCACTGTTTCGGCTATAACTAATGATCCCGAACTCCAAATGATGTAAGGTTTGTTTCTGATTTTAGTTCACTTCTTTAGCTTTAATTTTACATCTTATTCACTGAAATTGGAAATTGTTTGCTTGTCCTAATTATTGTGAGAATACAGCCTATTGCAGTAAGGATTTTACTTAGTTATATGCTTGGTAAAATTGTTGTAACTTCTCTTGTTGAATTAAATGCTTGGGATTGTGGCTTTGGGTTGTTGTGTGGACTGTTTTGAATACTTGGGGATGTTTGAATTAATTGATGTATGGCTTGAGGATGGGTTGACTTGAGGTTTAATCACACAGGTAAGCACGAAATGGAAACCTTAATGACTAGGTTGTCTTGCTAAGTGTTGATCATTTGGATATTGTGTGGAATTATATGCTTAGTAGGCTGCCCGTAGATGCCCTTATAGTCCTAAATGTGATTTTGATCATTGCATGTTGACAAATAGGCTTTTCTTGCATCCGAGCCCACGTAGATGTTGTTGCATGTTATATAATCTTATTATTTGATTACGTGGACTTTGAATTGAGTTATATGACTTGATTTATGTGCTTTACATGGCTGTCTGTTTAATGTTCATATGACTCCATGAGCTTTTCGAGTGAAATTACTTGTCTATCCATGCCTCGCTTGTTTACTTGTCAATGTGCAATCTTATGACTGTCCAGAGGCAACCTACTTTGTTGTCCTCCTAATGTGATATTTTAAATGTCATAAATGTGCATTGCATACAAGGTTGCAACCTTTCATTTCGGCATGGTAGCGATCACGCACACCAGGCAGCATCGGGCTTGCCGGTGCACTTGTGACTACCATGGTCCCATTCCCTCTCTCGCTTGGGGGCTAGACTTCCTCAGAGAGTTGGGTCATAGGATTTCGGGGTACATCCGGAGTACACCCACTTGGCATGATATGGGGATGAATTGAGGCCGGCCGCACCAACTGATACTGGAATTGATCTGAGAGCAAAAGCTCACCGTATCCTTTTTACTATGTGTATAAGTACTCTCGCTTGGTCCCTAGAGGACCTCGCGGAGGAAAGACTGGCAATTGCGTTCTTTACTATTATATTACGTTATGTACTTGCTTGTGATACACATCATGCTTGCAAAAGGGTTTTCATAAGATTGAACCGGAAAATGAGGTTCAAGACCTAGTTCTCTTTCCCCCTCGCTGAGTTCATAAGGACTCACCCTCTTTTATCATCTCAGGTGAAGAAGATCAAGAACAAGTACCTGAAGACAATGTGCCTAACGACGATTCCTTGGAGTGATTGCTTGTCCTGTGTGCTTTGCTTGATTTATGGCCATTTGTGAAAACTATGCTACTTGAAGACTGTTTCTTTCATGTTGCTAATGTTGTAATTTAAAAGACCCCTATTATAATTTGGGGTTTAATTTTGGTTTGTACTGATATTTCTAGACAGACACTAGATACTGCTATGGTCGTTTTGCTTTTATTATCGCTAGTAGCTATAATAGGATTATGAAGTATTAGGTAAGGGCGAAGTAAGATGAACCATCCAAACCTTAAACAGGTTCTCGCTATTAAGCTAAGATCAACAGGTACTTTTGTAACGAGGATAAACAAACAAACGAGACATAGCATCATGCTAGGTTATAAATCAAACGAGACGTCGAAATAACCAATAGGCAATTCAATTGATGTTAAATGGTAATCCTAGTTGGAAACGAAATTGAGATTGGAAAATTTTGAGGCGTTTAGAGAATTAGGCCAAACCAAAGAGCCCAATTACAGCCGTTATGCTGTCGGTTTTTTGGAAAATTTTGGAGTTTAGGCCAAAATGTTAAGTGTTAAACCTTCATTAACGGTTAAGTACGAGGCGTGACTTGAATATTTAGATCACACCCTAGTCTAACCTTTATAGGCCGGGTTGGGGCGTGACACCTTATAACTAGAATGGTATCAGAGCTTAGATTGATTAAGTCAGGTTTAACTCTCGAACCGTGGGTAGAGCCCTAAGATAATCAAGATGACTTTTTTATATGTTATTGTGTGATAATGTTAAATGTGCCTTCTATGTTTTATGTGTTTAAGTGATTAACATGCCTTAGTTGTTTCTAGAATTGTATCTATATTATGTTGTATATCTTATGCATTAAATTCTTAATTGTCATATTTCAATAAATGGTGCATTGTAATATGTGCCTATAGATGGCTGGCCCTAGTACCCGTACTACTAATAGGAGCGGTGAACTTCAAGAGACCGGAGATGCTTATCAAACTAATCCCGGTATAGCTATGTTTAATATGATGGCGAATGCCATGGATCGTGTATCACGAGTGATGGAGCGTCAAGATGCACGTGAGGCCAACAACAACAACAACAGGAATGATGGCAACCACGGGAGGCATAGCAGAATGAGGGAGTTCCTTGACTTTCACCTGTCCAAATTCCATGGGGAAGCTGATGATGAGAAAGCAGAGGCTTGGCTGTCCGAGATCGAGAGGATTTACAGGCCACTTGATTATACTGATGAAGAAAAGATGGAGTTTGCAGTGTTTCTGTTGCACGGGGATGTTGAATATTGGTGGCACACTATGGAGGCACTGTGGGAAACTAATCAGACACCTCGCTTTTGGGGTAATTTCGTTAAGGCATTCAAGGAAAAATATGTACTTGCAATTTCCAAGCAGAGGCGAATTGAGGAGTTCATGCACTTGACCCAGGGTAACATGACGGTGGCCCATTACGAGGCTCGTTTTGACCGACTGTCCCGTTATGATCAATATATGGTTAGTACTCCAGAGGCAAAGATGTGGAAATTTACTACTAGATTGAGGCCAGAGATTCAGGACTAGTTGGCTTCTCATGACTGCGATACCTATTCTGCTCTCTTTGCTGCTGCCTCTCGAGTTAAGAAGAGGAAACTAGATGGAGCCGGTTCGAGTCAACCGAACAAGAAACCATACCAGCCTCCAGGTCAGCAGAGGAAATTTCAGAGTCAGAGTCGTAGTCAAGGCCAGAGCCAGAACAGACCAGTGAATAACCGTGGCCCGACGAAAACGCCATTAGCCTATTCCACCCGCAGATCCACAGGTAGTTCACCTGCTACTCAGTCCGTCAACTATTCTTATTGTGACAAGAAGGGGCATACCGAGGCCCAGTGTTGGAGGAAGTCAAGACGATGTATGAGATGTGGTAGTGATCAGCATCAGATCAAGGATTGCCCTAAACGGCAAACAGGACAGAATCAGGGTAAACCAGCTGCTAGAGGCAAGACACCAGTTCCTAGAGTTCAGGCTCGGGCTTATGCTATCGAGTGCGAGGAGATTCCAGATGAGACTGCTGTTGTTGAAGGTACATTCTTCATACTGAATCAACCTGTTAGGGTGTTAATTGATCCGGGTGCTACTCATTCATTTATTACTCCCTTATGTGTAGAATGTGTGAAACTGAAAGTTGTATGTTTGCCATACAAAGTAGAAGTTGGTACTCCAATGGGTTCTAAACTTATTACTAGCTCAGCTTGTAAAGCATGTAAAATCCAAATTAAGGATAGGGAATTGTCAGTCAATCTTATTGTATTACCCTTTCAAGAATATGAGGTCATTTTAGGGATGGACTGGCTGGCAAAACATCATGAACAACTAGTTTTTCGGGCGAATATTATAGCGTGCGGGGTACCTGGTCAACCAATACTGGAGGTAATGGGTCGAAGAGATTTCACCGGGAGTTCCATCATTTCATCTACGAAAGTAGTGAAGTCCTTGAGAAAAAGGTGTAGCGGATACTGAGCTTACCTTATCAACAAGCCGTCGAATAAAGCTAAGTTGGAGGAGATGCCTGTGATCAAAGATTATGCGGATGTGTTTCCAAAAGAATTGCTTGGTTTACCCCCAAATCAGGAGATCAAGTTCGTTATAGAGCTACTGCCTGGCACCCAGCCGATATCTAAAGCTCCATATCATATGGCACCAGCCGAGCTACAAGAATTGAAGGACCAATTACAAGGATTGTTGAAGAAGGGGTTTGTTCAACCAAGTTCTTCACCGTGGGGTGCACCAGTTCTATTTGTAAAGAAGAAAGATGGAATGTTGAGGCTGTGCATCAACTACCGAGGATTGAACCAAGTGATTGTCAAGAATAAATACCCACTTCCCCTGATCGACGAGTTATTTGATCAACTGCAAGGAACCAAAGTGTATTCGAAACTTGACTTGAGGCAAAGGCGGTGGATGGAGCTTTTGGATGATTATAACTGCACAATCAATTATGTGCCCGGTAAAGTGAATGTAGTTGCAGATGCCTTAAGTAGGAAATCAAGCATGGCGAAACTGGAAGTCAAGGTACAGGAGTTGTTGGAGGAAGCATTTTTGTGGAGACCACAATTGACTCGGAAAGGGTTACTTTTTGCCACTACGCAAGTTCAATCGACCTTGTTATCTGAGTTATGGGAGGCTCAACAGAAGCACCAACAATTTCAGAAGATTAAAGAAAGCAACGCGGATTTCAAGTTTCATAATGATGGTGTTTGGAGGTTTAGGAATCGGATTTGTATTCCTAATGAGCCAGAGCTGAAAAAGAAGATTCTTGAAGAAGCCTATAATGCAAGATACACTATTTATCCCGGTGGAACAAAGATGTACCGGGATTTGAAGCAACACTATTGGTGGAATAACATGAAAAGAGAAATTGCGGAGTTTGTGGCACGGTGTTTGACTTGCCAGAGAGTCAAAGCGGAACATCAACGACCCGTAGGTTTACTTCAGCCGTTGGAGATTCCTCAATGGAAATGGGAACATATAACTATGGACTTTGTTATGGACCTGCCCAGATCGCAAAAGGGTCATGACACTGTTTGGGTCATAGTGGATAGATTGACTAAGTCGGCATACTTTTTACTGATGAACAAGGAGGATAGTCCAGAGAAATTGGGAGATTTGTATGTGGCGGAGATTGTAAAATTGCACGGGATGCCTCTGAGTATTGTATCGGATAGGGATCCTCATTTTACTTCTCGATTTTGGAAGAGATTGCAAGAAGCTTTGGGAACGAAGCTGAGTTTCAGCACGGCTTATCACCCTCAGACTGACGGACAATCAGAGAGAACTATTCAGATTCTGGAGGATATGCTGAGGGCATGTGTTTTAGACTTCGGGAAAGGTTGGGAGAAGTATTTGTCTCTAGCGAAGTTCGCTTATAATAATAGTTATCAGGCCACTATTGGGATGCCCCCTCTTGAGGCATTGTATGGACGTAAATGTCGATCCCCAATTTACTGGGATGAAGTAGGTGAGATGAAGACTTTTGACCCAACCCTTTTACCTGAACTCATGAAGACTGTTGACAATATCCACCTCATCCGGAAATGGATGCTTACCACCCAGAGCAAGCAGAAGAGTTATGCAGACCGACGGAGACGGAGCCTAGAGTTTGAGGTCGGCGATAAGGTGTTCTTGAAGATATCGACCCGGAAGGGACTGATTAAACATGGCAAGGGTGGAAAGTTGAGCCCGAGGTTTGTAGGACCATTCGAGATAATTGAGAAGGTTGGCAAATTGGCATATCGCCTAGTACTACCCTAGAACCTCTCCAATATTCACGACGTCTTTCATGTTTCAATGCTGCCGAAGTATCGTCTTGATCCATCGCATATCTTGGAGCCAGAGTCGTGGCAGCTTCGGGAGAACTTGTCTTATGAGGAGAAGCCCATTCGGATCCTAGACCAGCAAGATCGGGAGTTGCGCAACAAAACTATACCGATGGTGAAGGTGCTGTGGGATCATTATGGAGCTGAAGAAGCATCGTGGGAAAGGCGAGACCAGATAGAGCAGCAATATCTAGCTTTATTTCAAAGGTAATATTGAATTTCGGGACGAAATTCTTTTAACGATGGGAGGATGTGAGGCCCGACCTCGATTTGCGTGCGATACCTCGTTTCGTGTGGCCTAATCTAGATTTGCGTGCCTTGACCTAGGTTTAAGAATTGTGTTCGTTTTGTGTGCCTTGCATTGAATTATGTGCATTCATTTAGGGTAGCGTGCATTTACTTGAAAAACGTGTGTTTGTCTCGTAATTCCTGTCCTACCTCGTAGTGCGTGCCCTAAGACCTAGAAAAGCATGCCTTCACGCTAAACAACAAAGCATCTTACACGAAGCACTAGGTCATTAATTAATCCTACAAAATCCACTAACTATTATTAAATTTCTAATTCAACTTACTAGAAGACAAAATTTCACTAAACACTAAGCATTCTTCATTCTTTATTCCTTATTCTTTTTGCACTTTCAACACACAAATAAACAATGCACAAAAGATGACAAAATTCAGCATTTTTACATGCCTTGGCCGACCACTATGTGGCATTTGTGCTTGCTTGTTCAAATTCAACTTAATTCCTAGACAAACTATGACATTCTATGACACAAATGCATAAAAAATTGCTAAAAAATCTCCTCAAAACCCCACCCTACTTGACCAAACATTCCTTGCCCATGCTAGGAATTTCAAAATACTCCTTGAAGACACAAAAAGGCTGAATTTTTGCTGCCCAAGGCCGAGCATACTCATCAATTGCAAGACTTTTGTTTTCTTCTTCATTTCTCTCATTTTCCTCTCAACTTCTCTCTCTCCCTCTCATTTTTCTCTCTCTCTCTCGGCCTTGGCTGAGTTTACTCTTGCCTTTGCTCATCTTCATCAATTCATGGTGCATCAAGACAAGCAACAATCAAAGAAACTCAAGCAAGCTAGCTAGGATGCAAGAATCACACATTCATGTCCTTTGAGTCTTCATTTCGGCCCTAGGTGAGTTTCTTAGCTTCCATCTCTTTTCTCCTTGTTCTAACCACAAGCATGTACTAAAAGCTTGGTCATTAAGCTAGGAAAAATAAAGAAAATCGAGTTGGAATCTCGGCTTGGCAAAGAAGAAGAAGAAAATTGGGCTTCAACAAGTTTTGAGCATCTTCTTGGTTGATTTGCTAAGGTGAGGGCTAAAACCTTTTGAAAATCCTTCAAAACTCCACATGCATGCTCTTAAATGTATGTATTTGCTTCTGTACTTGAGTTATATGTTCGTTCATAAGCTTCTTCAACCATGCACGGCAAGATTTTGGCTTGAAAGTGATGATAGGTGAAGTCGGATTATGTGACAGCTCTCTGACCTGTTGTTTCGAGGTGAGTTTGGCTAGGCAAATGATATTGAAAATGCATGAAAATTGTTAGGTGACTAGGTTGGCCAGTTTTGAACATTTTTTGCAGAATTAGGCCAAAGCTAATTTTGACTCTAAGGTCCTCAAAATGGCAAATCTTTGAAATGTGTCCAAATCTGAAAATCTGGAAAAAATGAACCAGGTTTTGGCAGATGCACTGACCTTGTAGAACGAACCAGATTTGACTTAGTAAATGATGTCCAAAATGCATGGAATTTGGTGCGATACTATATTTTTCAGTTCTGGACATTTTTGTCAGAACTGGACTAAGGCTAAAACTGACCCTAAGGACCTCAAAAACGTCAATTATTGAAATGTGTCCAAATCTGGACAGTTTTGTGGTATCCCACTGTTTCAGCTATAACTAATGATCCCGAACTCCAAATGATGCAAGGTTTGTTTCTGATTTTAGTTAACTTCTTAAGATTTAATTTGAAATCTTATTCACTGAAATTGGAAATTGTTTGCTTGTCCTAATGATTGTGAGAATACAGCCTATTGCAGTGAGGATTTCACTTAGTTATATGCTTGGTAAAATTGTTGTAACTTCTCTTGTTGAATTAAATGCTTGGGATTGTGGCTTTGGGTTGTTGTGTGGACTGTTTTGAATACTTGGGGATGTTTGAATTAATTGATGTATGGCTCGAGGATGATTTTGGGTTGACTTGAGGTTTAATCACACGGGTAAGCACGAAATGGAAACACTAATGACTAGGTAGTCTTGCTAAGTGTTGATCATTTGGATATTGTGTGGAATTATATGCTTAGTAGGCTGCCCGTAGATGCCCTTATAGTCCTAAATGTGATTTTGGTCATTGCATGTTGACAAATAGGCTTTTCTTGCATCCGAGCCCACGTAGATGTTGTTGCATGTTATATAATCTTATTATTTGATTACGTGGACTTTGAATTGAGTTATATGACTTGATTTATGTGCGTTACATGGCTGTCCGTTTAATGTTCATATAACTCCATGAGCTTTTCAAGTGAAATTACTTGTCTATCCATGCCTCGCTTGTTTACTTGTCAATGTGCAATCTTATGACTGTCCGGAGGCAACCTACTTTGTTGTCCTCCTAATGTGATATTTTAAATGTCATAAATGTGCATTGCATACAAGATTGCAACCTTTCATGTCGGCATGGTAGTGATCACACACACTGGGCGGCATCAGGCTTGTCAGTGCACCCGTGGCTACCATGGTCCCATTCCCTCTCTCGCTTGGGGGCTGGACTTCCTCGGAGAGTTGGGTCGTAGGATTTCGGGGTACATCCGGAGTATACCTACTTGGCATGATATGGGGATGAATTGAGGCCAGCCGCAACAACTGATACTAGAATTGATCTAAGAGCAAAACCTCACCGTATCCGTTTTACCATGTGTATAAGTACTCTCGCTTGGTCCCTAGAGGACCTCGGGGAGGAAAGACCGGTAATTGCGTTCTTTACTATTATATTACAATATGTACTTGCTTGTGATACACATCATGATTGCAAAAGGGTTTTCATAAGATTGAACCGGAAAATGAGTTTCAAAACCTATTTCTCGTTCTCCCTCGCTGAGTTCATAAGGACTCACCCTCTTTTATCATCTCAGGTGAAGAAGATCAAGAACAGGTACCCGAGGACGATGTGCCTAATGACGATTCCTTGGAGTGATTGCATGTCCTGTGTGCTTTGCTTGATTTATGGCCATTTGTGAAAACTATGCTACTTGAAGACTGTTTCTTTCATGTTGCTAATGTTGTAATATAAAAGACCCCCGTTGTAATTTGGGGTCTAATTTTGGTTTGTACTGATATTTCTAGACAGACACTAGATACTGCTATGGTCGTTTTGCTTTTATTATCGCTAGTAGCTATAATAGGATTATGAAGTATTAGGTAAGGGTGAAGTAAGATGAACCATCCAAACCTTAAATAGGTTCTCACTATTAAGCTAAGATCAACAGGTACTTTTGTAACGAGGATAAACAAACAAACGAGACATAGCATCATGCTAGGTTATAAATCAAACGAGATGTTGAAATAACCAATAGGCAATTCAATTGATGTTAAATGGTAATCCTAGTTGGAAACGAAATTGAGATTGGAAAATTTTGAGCCATTTAGAGAATTAGGCCAAACCAAAGAGCCTAATTACAGCATTTATGCTGCCGGTTTTTCAAAAAATTTTAGAGTTTAGGACAAAACGTTAAGTGTTAAATCTTCATAAATGGTTAAGTACGAGACGTGGCTTGAATGTTTAGATCACACCCTAGTCTAACCTTTATAGGCCGGGTTGGGGCGTGACAACACATAAGGGCTTTGTGCCTTCAACATGACAGGTGAGATCATACTAGCACTAATGCATCGAATTCCATCAGAACTTGGAAGTTAAGCGTGCTTGGCCGAGAGTAGTAATAGGATGGGTGACCCCCAGGGATGTCCTCGTGTTGCACCCCCTTTTTCATTTTGTTTTTTTGCACCGTTCAGCCTTACCAAGATGCTTTATCAGTTACATTTCTATTATGGAGTCCCACGGCAAATTGGGGAAGACAATTTCACCTAGCGTAGAGGCTAGGCCCGCAAACCCAGGGCATGGGGCCTGTGACCTGGTCTCCTTCTCTCCGGTGCCCAAAAATTTTGATCCGTAAGGAGTTATGCAGCGCACAACATACATTTGGAAAGCTCACCGAGAGCCCTACGACAGGGGTAGCAAACCTGCTCGGCTACACCTGTTGTCGGAGCTGAAATTGAACATTTTAATCAGTTTTGGGACACTGTTTTCTTTTTACGATGTTTCTTCATCCCATATAGCTCGTCATGAGCCGCGAAAATGATGACACATAAGGGCTTTGTGCCCTTAACATGACGGGTACGATTATTCCAGCACTAATACATCAGATCCCATCAGAACTCCGAAGTTAAGTGTGCTTGGGTGAGAGTAGTACTAGGATGGGTGACCCCTTGGGATGTCCTCGTGTTGCACCCCCTTTTTCATTTTTGTTTTTTTGCGGCATTCAGGCTTGCCAAGATGCTTTATCCATCACATTTCGATTAAAGGCTGGGCCCTCAAACTGAGGGCGTGGGGCCAGTGACTAGGTCTCCGTCGCTCTCGTTCCCATAACTTTTGATCCGTAACGAGTTACGTAGCACACAGCATACCGTTGGAAAGCTCTCCGAGAGCTCTACGACAGGGGCAGCAAGCCTGCTCGACTGCGCCTATTTTTGAAGCACAAAATCAAACGTCTTCATCTGTTTCGGGCCACTTTTCTTCTTTTTACACAGTTTCTTCATCCCAGATCGTACGTCGTGAGCTGTGAAAAGGACGACACATAAGGGCTTTGTGCCCTCAATATGACGGGTGCTATCATACCAGCACTAATGCGTCGGATCCCATCAAAACTATGAAGCTAAGCGTCCTTGGGCGAGAGTAGTACTAGGATAGGAGACCCTCTAGGAAGTCCTCGTGTTACACCTCCCCTTTTCATTTTGTTTTTTTGCCCCGTCTTGGCTTGCCAAGATGCTTTATCCGTCACATTTCCATTATCTAGTCCCACGGCATCTTGGGCAAGACAACTTCGCTTCGCATAGAGGCTGGGCCTGTAAATCGAGGGTGTGCGGCTTGTGGCAAGGTCTCCGTCGCTGCATTGCCCAGAACTTTAGATCTGTAAAGAGTATGCGGCGCACAGCATACCGTTGGAAAGCTCTCTGAGAGCTCTATAACGGGGGTAGCAAGCCTGCTCGGCTGCACCTATTTTTCGAGCTTAAAATCGAATGTTTTCATCAGTTTCAGGACACTTTTCTTCTTTTTGCGCTGTTTCTGTGTTCCGGATCATTCGTCGTTAGCCGCAAAAAGGACGACGCATAATGGCTTTCTATCTTTAACATGACGGGTGCGATCATACTAGCACTAATGCATTGGATCCCATCAGAACTCCAAAGTTAGGCATGCTTGGGCGAGAATAGTACTAGGATAGGAGACCCCCTAGGATGTCCTCGTGTTGTACCCCCTTTTTCGTTTTGTTTTTTTTGACCCGGTCAGGCTTGCCAAGATGCTTTATTTGTCATATTTCTATTATCGAGTCCCACGGCATCTTGGCCAAGAAAACTTCACTCGCGTAGAGGTTGGGCCTGCAAACCGAGGGCGTGGGGCCAATGACTAGGTCTCCGTCGTTCTGGTGCCCATAACTTTTGATCCGCATGGAGTTATGCGGCGCATAGCATACCGTTGGGAAGCTCCCTGAGAGCTCTACGACAGGGGTAGCAAGCCTGCTCAATTGTACCTGCTTTGAGAGCCCAATATCGAAAGTTTTTATTACTTTCGGGCAACTTTTCTTCTTTTTGTATTGTTTCTTCTTCCCGAATTGTTCGTCGTGAGCCGCGAAAAGGACGACACATAAGGGCTTTGTGCCATCAACATGATGGGTGCGATCATACTAGCACTAATACATCGGATCCTATCAGAAGTCCGAAGTTAAGCGTGCTTGGGTGAGAGTAGTACTAGGATGGGTGATCCCCTGGGATGTCCTTGTGTTGCACCCCCTTTTTAGTTTTGTTTTCTTGCACCGTTTTGGCTTGCCAAGATGCTTCATCCATTACATTTCTATTATCATGTCCCATGGCATCTTGGGCAAGACAACTTCTCTTCGCGTAGAGGCTGGTCCCGCAAACTGAGGGAGTGGGGCCAGTGACTACGTCTCCGTCACTCCGGTGCCCATAACTTTTGATCCGTAAGGAGTTATGCGGCACATAACAAACCGTTGGAAAGCTCTCTGAGAGATCTACGATGAGGGAAACATGCCTGCTTGACTGCACCTATTTCTAGAGCCCAAAATTGAACGTTTTCATTAGTTTTGGGCCACTTTTCTTCTTTTTACGGTGTCTCCCCATCCCGGATCGTTCGTCGTGAGCCTCGAAAAGGCCGACACATAAGGTCTTTGTGCCCTCAACTTGATGGGTGCGATCATACCAGCACTAATACATCGGATCCTATCCGAACTCCGAAGATAAGTGCGCTTGGGCTAGAGTAGTACTAGGATGGGTGACCCCCTGGGATGTCCTCGTGTTGTATCCCCTTTTAAGTTTTGTTTTTTTGCCCCGTTTAGGTTTGCCAAGATGCTTTATCTGTCACATTTCTATTATCAAGTCCCACGGCATCTTGGACAAAACAACTTCACTTCGTGTAGAGGCTGGGCCCCTAAACCGAGGGCATGGGGCCAGTGACTAGGTCTCTATCGCTCCGGTGCCCATCACTTTTAATCCGTAAGGAGTTATGTGGCGTTAAGCATACCATTGGAAAGCTGTCTGAGAGCTCTACGACGGGGGCAGCCAGCATGCTCGGCTGCGCATGTTTTTGGAGCCCAAAATCAAACGTTTTCATTAGTTTTGGGCCACTTTTCTTCTTTTTGCACTGTTTCATCGTCCCGGATCGATCGTCGTGAGCCGCGAAAAGGACGACACATAAGGGCTTTGTGCCCTCAACATGACAGGTTACCAACACTAATACACCGAATCCTATCAGAACTTCGAAGTTAAGCGTGCTTGGCCGAGAGTAGTACTAGGATGGGTGACCCTCAAAGATGTCCTCGTGTTGCATCCCCTTTTTGTTTTGTTTTTTTTGCCCCGTTCAGGCTTGCCAAGATGCTTTATCCGTCACATTTCTATTATCGAGTCGCAAGGCATCTTCAGCAAGATAACTTCGCTTCGCGTAGAGGATAGGCCCACAAACCGAGGGTGTGGGGCCAGTGACTAGGTCTCTATCGCTCCGGCGCCTATAACTTTTGATCTGTATAGAGTTATGTGGCGCACAACATACCGTTGGAAAGCTCTCCGAAAGCTCTACGACGGGGGCAGAATGCTTGCTCAGCTGTGCCTATTTTTGGAGCCCAAAATCGTACGTTTTCATAATTTTTGGGCCACTTTTCTTCTTTTTTCGCAGTTTTTTCATCCTGGATCGTTTGTTGTGTGCCACAAAAAGGCCAACACATAAGGGCTTTGTGCCCTTAACATGCCGGGTGCGATCATACCAGCACTAATGCATCGGATCCCATCAAAACTCTGAAGTTAAGTGTGGTTGGGCGAGAGTAGTACTAGGATGGGAGACCCCTTAGGAAGTCCTCGCGTTGTACCCCCCTTTTCATTTTGTTTTTTTGCCCCGTTCAGGCTTGTCAAGATGCTTTATCCATTATATTTCTATTATCGAGTCCAACGGCATCTTGGGCAAGACAACTTCGCTTCGCGTAGAGGCTAGGCCCGTAAACCGAGGGCATGGGGCCAGTGACTAGGTCTCCGTTACTCCGGTGCCCATAACTTTTGATTTGTAGGAGTTATGTGGCGCACACCATACCGTTGAAAGGCTCTCTGAGAGCTCTACGACGGGGGTAGCATGCTTGCTCAGCTGGCCCTATTTTTGGAGCCCAAAATTGAATGTTTTACTCCGTCTTGGGCCACTTTTCTTCTTTTTGCACTGTTTTTTCATCCCAGATCATTCGTCGTGAGCCGCTAGCACTAATTCATCAGGACTCCGAAGTTAAGCTTGCTTGGGCGAGAGTACTACTAGGATGAGTGAACCCCTCGGATGTCCTCGTGTTGCACCCTCTTTTTCATTTTGTGTTTTTGCCCTGTTTAGGATTGCCAAGATTCTTTATCCGTCACATTTCTATTATCGAGTCCCACGGCATCTTGGGCAAGACAACTTCGCTTTATGTGGAGGGTGGGCCTGCAAGTCGAGGACGTAGGGCCAGTGACTAGGTCTCTATCGCTTTGGTGCCCATAACTTTTGATCCGTAAGGAGTTATGCGGCACATAACATACCATTGGAAAGCTCTCTAAGAGCTTTACAACGAGGGCAGCAAGCTTGGTCGGCTGCGCCTGTTTTTGGAGCCCAAAATTAAACATTTTCATTAGTTTCGGGCCACTGTTCTTCTTTTTGCGCTATTTTCTTATCCCAGATCGTTCGTCGTGAGCCGTGAAAAGGACGACACATAAGGGCTTTGTGCCCTAAACATGACAGGTGCAATCAGCACTAATGCATCAGAACCCATCAGAACTCCGAAGTTAAACATGCTTGGGCGAGAGTAGTACTAGGATGGGTGACCCCCTAGGATGTCCTTGTGTTGCACCCCCATTTTCATTTTGTATTTTTACCCCACTTAGGCTTGCCAAGATGCTTTATCCATCACACTTCTATTATCGAGTCCCGCGCCATCTTAAGCATGACAACTTCGTTTCGCGTAGAGGCTGGGCCCACAAACCGAGGGTGTGGGGCCAGTGACTAGGTCTCCGTTGCTCCGATGCCCATAACTTTTGATCCGTAAGGAGCTTTGCAGCGCATAGTATACCATTGGAAAGCTCTCTAAGAGCTCTACGATGAAGGCAGCAAGTTTTATCGGTTGCGCCTATTTTCGGAGACCAAAATCGAATGTTTTCACTAATTTCAGGCCACTTTTCTTCATTTTTTCCTACTTCCTTATCCCTGATCGTTCGTCGTGAGTCGCAAAAAGGACAACACATAAGGGCTTTATGCCCTAAACATGACGGTGCGATCATGCTAGCACTAATGCATCGGATCCTATCAGAACTCCGAAGTTAAGCATGCTTGGGTGAGAGTAGTACTAGGATGGGTAACCACCAGGGATGACCTCGTGTTGTACCCCCTTTTTCGTTTTGTTTTTTTACCTCTTTCAGGCTTGCCAAGATGCTTTATCCGTCATATTTCTATTATCGAGTCCTATGCCATCTTAGGCAAGACAACTTTATTTCGTGTAGAGGTTGGGCCCAGAAACCGAGGGCGTGGGGCCAGTGACTAGGTCTTTGTCGCTCTGGTGCCCATAACTTCCGATCCGTAAGGAGTTTTGCAGCGCATAGCATACCGTTAGACAGCTCTTAGAGATCTTTAAGACGGGGGCAGCAAGCCCACTAGGCTGTGCTTATTTTCGGAGCCCAAAGTCAAATGTTTTCATTAGTTTGGGGCCATTTTTCTTCTTTTTGTGTTGTTTCTTCATCTCAGATTGTTCGTCGTGAGCTGCGAAAATGACAACAGATAAGGGCTTTGTGCCCTTAACATGACAGGTGTGATCATACCAGTACTAATGCATCGGATCCCATCAGAACTCCGAAGTCAAGTGTGCTTGGGCGAGAGTAATACTAGGATGGGAGACCCTCGAGGAAGTCCTCGTGTTGCACCCCCCTTTTCGTTTTGTTTCTTTGTCCTGTTCAGGCTTGCCAAGATGCTTTATCTGTCACATTTCTATTTTCAAGTCCCACAGCATCTTGGGCAAGACATCTTCGCTTCGCGTAGAGGCTGGGCTAGCAAACCGAGAGCGTGGGGCCTGTGAGCAGGTCTCTGTCGCTCTGGTGCCCATTACTTTTGATCCGTAAGGAGTTATGTGGGGCACACCATACCGTTAGAAAGTTCTCCGAATGATCTACGACAGGGGCAGCAAGCCTGCCCGGCTGCGCCTATTTTCGGAGCCCAAAATCGAATGTTTTCATCATTTTCGGGCACTTTTCTTCTTTTTGCGCTGTTTTTTAGTCACGGATCGTTCGTCGTGAGCCACGAAAAGGATAACACATAAGGGCTTTGTGCCCTCAAGATGATGGTTGTGATCATACCAGCACTAATGCATCGGATCCCATCAGAACTCCGAAGTTAAGCGTGCTTGGGCGAGAGTAGTAATAGGATGGGTATTCCCGTGGGATGTCCTCGTGTTGCACCCCCCTTTTCGTTTTGTTTTTTTGCCCAGTTCAGGCTTGCCAAGATGCTTTATCCATCACATTTCTATTATCGAGTCCCACGGCATCCTAGCCAAGACAATTTCGCTTAACGTAGAGGCTGGGCCACAAACCGAGGGCGTGGGGCCTTTGACCAAGTCTTCGTCACTTAGATGCCCCTAACTTTTGATCCGTAAGGAGTCATATGGCACACATTATATCGTTGAAAAGCTATTCGGTAGCTCTACGACGGGATCAGCAAGCCTACTCAACTGCACCTATTTTCGAAGCCCAAAATTGAACATTTTCATCAGTTTTGGGCCACTTTTTTCTTTTTCCCTGTTTTTTCGTCCCGAATCGTTTGTCGTGAGCCGCGAAAAGGATGACACATAAGGGCTTTATGCCCTCGACATGACTGGTGTGATCAAACCAGCACTAATGCATCGGATCCCATTAGAACTCCGAAGTTAATCGTGCTTGGGCGAGAGTAGTACTAGGAAGTGTGATCCCCTGGGATGTCCTCGTGTTGCACACCCCTTTTCGTTTTGTTTTTTTTCCCCGTTCAAGCTTGTCAAGATGCTTTATCCGTCATATTTCTATTATCGAGTCCCACGGCATCTTGGGCAGGACAACTTCGCTTCGCGTAGAGGCTGGTCCTGCAAACTGTTGGCGTGGGGCTTGTGACTTAGTCTCCGTCGCTCTGATGCCCTTAATGTTTGATCCGTAAAGAGTTATGCAGCGCACACCATACCGTTCGAAAGCTCTCCGAGAGCCCTACGACAGGGGCAGCAAGCCTGCTCGGCTGCGCCTATTTTCGAAACCCAAAATTGAATGTTTTCATCAATTTCGGGTTACTTTTTCTTTTTGTGCTGTTTCTTCATCCCGGATCGTTTATCGTGAGCCGTGACACATAAGGGCTTTGTGCCCTCAACATGACGGGTGCGATCATAGCAGCACTAACGGATCGGATCCCCTTAGAACTCCGAAGTTAAGCGAGCTTGGGCGATAGTAGTGCTAGGATGGGAGACCCCCTAGGAAGCCCTCTTGTTGTACCTCCCCCCCTTTCGTTTTGGTTTTTTGCCCCGTTCAGACATGCCAAGATGCTTTATCCATCACATTTCTATTATTGAGTCCCACGGCATCTTGGGAAAGACAACTTCGATTCACGTAAAGGCTGGGACCGCAAACCGAGGGCATGGGGCCTGTGACTTGGTCTCCATAACTTTTGATCCATAAGGAGTTATGGGGCGCACACCAAACTGTTGGGAAGCTCTCCGAGAGCTCTACGACGGGGGCACCAAGCCCACCCGGCTGTGCCTATTTTTGGAGACCAAAATTGAATGTTTTCATCAGTTTTGGGCTACTTTTCTACTTTTTACGCTATTTCTTCGTCCTGACTCGTTCGTCGTGAACGACGAAAAGGACCACACATAAGGGCGTTGTGCCCTCAACATGACGGGTGCGATCATACAAACACTAATGCATCGGATCCCATTAGAACTCCGAAGTCAAGCGTGCTTGGGCGAGAGTAGTACTAGGATGGGAGAACCCTTGGGATGTCCTCGTGTTGTACCCCCTTTTTCATTTTGTTTTTTTGCACCGTTCAGGCATGTCAAGATGTTTTATCTCTCACATTTCTATTATCGAGTCCCACGGCATCTTGGGCAAGACATCTTCGCTTCGTGAAGTGGCTGGGCCCGCAAACCGAGAGCGTGGGGCCAGTGACTAGGTCTCCGTCGCTCCGGTGCCCATAACTTTTGATCCGTAACGAGTTATATGGCGCATAGCATACCGTTAGAAAGCTCTCTAAGAGCTCTACGAAAAGGGCAGCAAGCTTGCTTGGCTGCGCCTATTTTTGTTGCCCAAAATTGAACGTTTTCATTAGTTTCGAGCCACTTTTCTTCTTTTTGCGTTGTTTTCTTATCACAGATCGTTCATCCAGAGTCGCGAAAAGGACGAAAGATAAGGGCTTTGTGCCCTCAACATGACGGGTGCGATCATACCAGCAGAAATGCACCGGATCCCATCAGAACTCCGTAGTTAATCGTGCTTGGGCGGGAGTAGTACTAGGATGGGCGACCCTATGGGATATCCTCGTGTTGCACACCCCTTTTCGTTTTGTTTTTTTACCCCGTTTAGGCTTGCCAAGATGCTTTATCTATCACATTTCGGTTATCGAGTCCCATGCCATCTTGGGCAAGACAACTTTGCTTCGCATAGAGGCTGGGCCTACAAACTGAGGGCGTGGGGCTAGTGACTAGGTCTCTGTCTCTCCGGTGCCTATAACTTTAGATCCTTATGGCGTTTTGAGGCGCATAGCATACCGTTGGAAAGCTCTATAAGAGCTCTATGAAGAAGGCAACAAGCATGCTCTACTGTACCAGTTTTTGTAGCCCAAAATCGAACAGTTTCAATAGTTTCGGGCCACTTTTCTTCTTTTTATGTTGTTTCATCATCCCAGATTGTTCTTCGTAAGCCTCAAAAATGATGACAATTACGGGCTTTGTGCCCTCAACATGACGGGTGCAATCATACCAGCAATAATGCATTAGATCCCATCAGAACTCTGAAGTTAATCGTGCTTGGGCGAGAGTAGTACTAGGAAGGGAGACCCCCTAAAAAGTCCTCGTGTTGCACCCCCCTTTTTGTTTTGTTTTTTTGCCCCGTTCAATCTTGCCAAGATGCTTTGTCCATCACATTTCTATTATCGAGTTCTATGGCATCTTGGGCAAGACCTTTTCGCTTCGCATAGGGGCTGGGCCTGCAAGTCGAGAACATGGGGCTTGTGACTAGGTCTCTGTCGCTCCAGTGCCCATAACTTTTGTTCTATAAGGAGTTATGCGGCGCACACCATACCGTTGGAAAGCTCTTCGAGAGCTCTCCGATCGGGAACTAAAGCTTGCTCAGCTGCACCAATTTTCAGAGACCAAAATCGAATATTTTCATCATTTTCGGGCCACTTTTCTTCCTTTTACATTGTTTCTTAGTCCCGAATCATTCGTCGTGAGCCGCCTAAAGGACGACACATAAGGGCTTTATGCCCCGAACATGACGGGGGAAATCATATTAGCACTAATGCATCAGATCCTATAAGAACTCTGAAGTTAAACATGCTTGGGCGATAGTAGTACTAGGATGGGTGATCCCTTGGGATGTCCTCGTGTTGCACCTCCCTTTTCGTTTTGTTTTTTTACCCCGTTCAGGCTTGCCAAGATGCTTTATCCATCACATTTCTATTATCGAGTCGCACAGTATCTTGGGCGAGACAACTTCGCTTAGCGTAAAGGCTTGGCCCACAAGCCAAGGGCTTGGGGCCTGTGACCAGGTCTACGTCTCTTTTGTGCCCATAATTTTTAATCCGTAAGCAGTTATGCGGCACACAACATACCGTTGAAAAGCTCTCCGAGAGCTCTACAACAGGCTGAGCAAGCCTACTCAGCTGCACCTGCTTTTGGAGCCCAAAATCTAACGTTTTCATCTATTTCGGGTCATTTTTTTCCTTTTGCGCTGTTTCTTCATCCCGAATCGTTCGTTGTGAGCTGCGAAAAGGACGACACATACGGGCTTTGTGCCCTCAACATGATTGGTGTGATCATACCAGCACTAATGGATCAGATCCCAATAGAATTCCGAAGTTAAGCATGCTTGGGCGAGAGTAGTACTAGGATAAGAGACCCCTTGGGATGTCCTCGTGTTACACCCCCTTTTTCATTATTTTTTTTGCCCCGTTCAGGCTTGCCAAGATGCTTTATCCATCACATTTCTATTATCGAGTCGCACAATATCTTCACCAAGACAACTTCACTTCGCGTAGAGGTGGGGCCCGCAAACCGTAGGCGTGGGGCCAGTGACTAGGTCACTGTCGCTCCGGTGCCCATAACTTTTGATCTGTAACGAGTTATGCGGCGTATAGCATACCATTGAAAAGCTCTCTGAGAACTCTACTATGGGGGCAGCAAGCCTGCATAGCTGCGCTTGTTTGTGAAGCCCAAAATTGAACGTTTTCATTAGTTTTGGGCGACTTTTCATCTTTTTGCGTTGTTTCTTCATCTTGGATCATTGGTCGTGTGAGCCTCAAAAAGGACGACACATAAGGGATTTGTGCCCTCAACATGACAGGTGCGATCATACCAGCACTAATGCATTGGATCCCATCAGAACTCCAAAGTTAAGTGTGCTTGGGCGAGAGTAGTACTAGGATAGGAGACTCCCTAGGAAGTTCCCGGGTTACACCCCCCTTTTTCATTTTGTTATGTTGCCCTGTTAAGGCTTGCCAAGATACTTTATCCGTCACATTTCTATTATCGAGTCCCACGACATCTTGGGAAAGACGACTTCGCTTCGCGTAGAGGCTCGGTTCGCAAACCGAGGGCGTGGGGCCTGTGACTAGGTCTCCGTTGTTTCGGTGCCCATAACTTTTTGTCCGTAAGGAGTTATGCGGCATCCAACATACCGTTGGAAAGCTCTCCGAGAGCTCTACGACAGGGGTAGCAAGCTTGCTCTACTGTGCCTATTTTTGGAGCCAAAAAATGAATGTTTTCATTAGTTTCGATCAACTTTTCTTCTTTTTACGCTCTTTTTTCGTCCCGAATTGTTCGTCGGGAGCTACGAAAAGGACGGCATATAAGGGCTTTGTGCAATCAACATGACGGGGGCTATCATACCAGTACTAATGCTTTGGATCCCATCAGAACATAGAAGTTAAGCGTGCTTAGGCGAGAGTAATACTAGGATGGGAGACCCCCTTGGATGTCCTCGTGTTGCACCCTCTTTTTCGTTTTGCTTTTTTGCCCTGTTCTGGATTGCCATGATGCTTTATCTATCATATTTCTATTATCGAGTACCAAGGCATCTTGGGCAAGACAACTTCACTTCGCGTAGAGGCTAAGCCCGCAAACCAAGGGCGTGGGGCCTATGACTAGGTCTCCGTCGCTCCAATGCCCATTACTTTTTATCCGTAATGAGTTATGCGGCACACAACATACCGTTGGAAAGCTCTCTGAGAGCCCTACTATAGGGCAGCAAGCCTGCTCTGCTGCGCCTATTTTTGGTGCCCAAAATCGAATGTTTTCATCAGTTTCGGGCCACTTTTATTCTTTTTGCTTTGTTTCTTCATCTCGGATCGTTTTTTGTGAGCCGCGAAAAGGACGACACATAAGGTCTTTGTGCCCTCAACATGACGGGTGCGATCATACCCGTACAAATACATCGGATCCCATCAGAATCCCGAAGTTAAACGTTTATGGGCGAGAGTAGTACTAGGATGGGTGACCCTCTAGGAAGTCCTCGTGTTGCACCTTCTTTTTCGTTTTGTTTTTTTGTCCCGTTTAGGCTTGCCAAGATGCTTTATCCGTCACATTTCTATTATCGAGTCCCACGGCATCTTGGGCAAGACAACTTTGCTTCGCGTAGAGGCTGCGCCCGCAAATCGAGGACGTGGGGCCTGTGACTTGGTCTCCGTCACTTCGGTGCCCATAACTTTTGATTTGTAAGGAGTTATTAGGCGCACACTATACCGTTGGAAAGATCCCCGAGTGCTCTACGACGGGGGTAGCAAGCTTGCTCAACTGCGCCTATTATCGGAGCCCAAAATCGAATGTTTTCTTCAGTTTCGAGACACTTTTTTCTTTTTGAGCTATTTTTTCGCCCTAGATTGTTCGTCGTGAGCATAAAAAAGGACGACACATAAGGGCTTTATGCCCTCAACATGACGGGTGCGATCATACCATCACTAATGCATCGGATTCCATCAGAACTCCGAAGTTAAGCGTGCTTAGGCGAGACTAGTACTAGGATGAGAGACCCCTAGGGAAGTCCCCGTGTTGCACCCCCTTTTTTGTTTTGTTTTTTTGCACCATTCAAGCTTGCCAAGATGCTTTATCCATCACATATCTATTATCGAGTCCCATGGCATCTTGGGCAAGATAACTTCGCTTCGTGTAGAGGCTGGGCCCACAAATCGAGGGCGTGGGGCCAGTGACTAGGTCTCCGTCGCTCCGGTGCCTATAACTTTTCATCCGTAAGGAGTTATGTGGCGTACAACATACTGTTGGAAAGCTCTTCGAAAGCTCTACGACGGGGATAGAATGCTTGCTCAGCTACGCCTTTTTTTGGAGTCAAAAATCAAACGTTTTCATCAGTTTCCAGCTACTTTTCCTCTTTTTACGCTGTTTCTTCATACCAGATTATTCGTCGTGAGCCACAAAAAGGACGACACATAAGGGCTTTATGCCCTCAACATGACTGGTGCAATCATACCAGCCCTAATGCATTAGATCCCATCAGAACTTTGAAGTTAAGCTTGATTGGGCGATAGTAGTACTAGGATAGGTGACCCTCTGCGATGTCCTCGTGTTGCACACCCCTTTTTGTTTTGTTTTTTTTCCCCGTCAGGTTAACCAAGATGCTTTATCCGTCACATTTTTATTATTACGTCCCACAAGATCTTAGGCAAGACAACTTCGCTTCGCGTAGAGGCAACGCCCGCAAACTGAGGGCGTGGGGCCTATGACCAGGTCTCCGTCACTCCGGTGCCCATAACTTTTGATTCGTAAGGAGTTATGCAGCGCATAGCTTACCGTTGGAAATCTCTACGATGGGGGCAGTAAGCCTGCTCAGTTGTGCCTATTTTTGGAGCCCAAAATTGAACGTTTTCATTAGTTTCAGGCTACTTTTCTTCTTTTTGCACTGTTTCTTCATCTCGGATCGTTCGTCGTGAGCCGCGAAAAGGACGACACAGATGGGCTTTATGCCCTCAACATGATGGGTGCGATCATACCAGCACTAATGCACGGATCCCATCACAACTCTAAAGTTAAGCGTGCTTGGACGAGAGTAGTACTAGGATGGGTGACCCCTTGGGAAGTCCTCGTATTGCATCCCCCTTGTCATTCTGTTTTTTTGCCCCGTTCAGGCTTGCCAAGATGCTTTATTCCTCACATTTCTATTATCGAGTCCCACGACATCTTGGACAAGACAACTTCGCTTCGCGTAGAGGCTGGGCCCGCAAACTAAAGGCGTGGCCTTGTGACTTGGTCCCCGTCGCTCCGGTGCCCATAACTTTTGATCCGTAAGTAGTTATGCTGCGCACACAACACCATTGGAAAGCTCTCCGAGAGCTCTACGACGGGGGAAGCAAGCCTACTTGGTTGCGCCTATTTTCAGAGCCCAAAATTGAATCTTTTTATTAGTTTTGGGCCATTTTTCTTTTTTTTGCGCTATTTCTTTCTCCTGGATCATTCGTCGTGAGCCGCGAAAAGGACGACACATAAGGGATTTGTGCCTTCAACATGACAGGTGCGATCATACCAGCACTAATGCATTGGATCCTATCCGAACCCCGAATTTCAGCGTGCTTGAATGAGAGTAGTACTAGGATGGGAGAACCCTTGGGATGTCCTCGTGTCGCACCCATATTTTTTTTTTTATTTTTTTGCATCGTTCAGGCTTACCAAGATGCTTTATCCGTCACATTTCTATTATCGAGTCCCACAGAATCTTGGGCAGGACAACTTCGCTTCACGTAGAGACTGCGACAGCAAACCGTGGGCATGAGGCCTATGACTAGGACTCCGTCGCTCCGATGCCTATAACTTTTGATCCATAAGGAGTTATGTGGTGCATAGCATACCGTTGGAATGCTATCTGATATCCATAAGGAGTTATGCGGCAAGGCCTATTTTCGGAGCAAAAAAATGGAATGTTTTCATTCTTGTCGTGCCACTTTTCATCTTTTTGCGTTGTTTCCTCATCCCAAAGGATGACACATAAGGGCCTTGTGCCCTAAACATGACGGGTGTAATTATACCAGCACTAATGCATCGGATCCCATCAGAACTCCGAAGTAAAACGTGCCTAGGCGAGAGTAGTACTAGGATGGATGACCCCCTGGGAAGTCCTCATGTTGCACCCCCCTTTTTGTTTTGTTTTCTTTGCCCCATTTAGGCTTGCCAAGATGCTTTATTCGTCACATTTATATTATCACGTCCCACGGCTTGTTGGGAAGACAACTTCGCTTCGTGTAGAGGCTGGGCTCGCAAACCGAGGGCGTAGGGCCTGTGATAAGGTCTCCGTTGTTGCGATGCCCATAACTTTTGATCTGTAAGGAGTTATGCGGTACTCAGCATACCTTTTGAAAGCTCTCCGAGAGCTCTACGGCCGAGGCAGCAGGCTTGCTCTGCTACGCCTGTTTTTAGAGCCCAAAATCGAATGTTTTCATCAGTTTCAATCCGCTTTTCTTCTTTTTGCGCCCTTTCTTCTTCTCGGCTCTTTCGTCGGGAGCCGCAAAAGGACAACACATAAAGGCTTTGTGCCCTCAACATGACGGGGGCTATCATACCAGCACTAATGCATCCGATCCCATCAGAACTCCGAAGTTAAGAATGCTTGGACAAGAGTAAAACTAGGATTTAGAGACCCCCTTAGATGTCCTCGTGTTGCCCCTCCCCCCCTCCCCCCCCTTTTCGTTTTATTTTTTTGCCCCGTTCAGGCATGCCAAGATGCTTTATCCGTTACATTTATATTATCGAGTCCTATGGCATCTTGGGCATGACAACTTCGTTTCGCGTAGAGGCTGGGCTTGCAAACAGAGGGCGTAGGGCCTGTGACCAGGTCTCCGTCGCTTCGGTGCCCATAACTTTTGATCCGTAAGAAGTTATACGGCGCATAACATACCGTTCGAATGCTATCTAAGAGCTGTACGACGGGGGCAGCAAGCCTGCTCGACTGCGCCTATTTTCATAGCCGAAAATTGAACTTTTTATTTAGTTTCGGTCCACTTTCTTCTTTTTACGTAGTTTCTTCATCCCGGATCGTTCATCGTGAGCCGAAAAAAGGACGACACATAAGGGCTTTGTACCCTCAACATGACGAGTACGATCATACTAGCACTAATGCATCGGATCCCATCAAAACTCCAAAGTTAAGCGTGCTTGGGCGAGAGTAATACTAGGATGGGAGACCCCCTGGGAATTCCTTGTGTTGCACCCCCCTTTTCATTTTGTTTTTTTGCCCCGTTCAGGTTTGCCAAGGTGCTTTATCTATCGCATTTCTATTATCGAGTCACACGACATCTTAGGTAAGACAGCTTTACTTCGCGTAGGGGCTAGGCCCGCAAACCAAAGGCGTGGGGACTATGACTAGGTCTCCGTTGTTCTAGTACCTATAACTTTTGATTCGAAATGAGTTATACGGCACATGGCATACCGTAGGAAAGCCCTCCGAGAGCTTTATGGAGGGGGCAGTAAGCTTGCTCTGCTACGCCTATTTTCGGAGTCCAAAATCGAATATTTTCATCAGTTTTGATCCGCTTTTCTTCTTTTCACGCTCTTTCTTCTTCTCGGATTGTTTGTCGGGAGCCGCAAAAGGACGACACATAAGGGCTTTATGCCCTCAACATGACGGGGGCTATCATACCAACACTAGTGCATCTGATCCCATCAGAACTCTGAAGTTAAGTGTGCTTGGGCAAGAGTAATACTAGGATGGGAGACCCCCTTGGATGTCCTCATGCTCCACCCCTTTTTTCATTTTATTTTTTTGCCCCGTTTAGGCTCGCCAAGATTCTTTATCCGTCACATTTCTATTATCGAGTCCGTCGGCATCTTGGGCAAGACAACTTCGTTTCACGTAGATACTGGGCCCGCAAACTGAGGGCATAGGGCCAGTGACTAGGTATTCGTCACTCCAATGCCCATAACTTTTGATCTGTAAGAAGTTATGCAGCCCATAGCATACCATTGGAAAGCTGTGAGGCCTGACCTCGATTTGCGTGCGATACCTCATTTCGTGTGCCCTAACCTAGATTTGCATGCCTTGACCTAGGTTTAAGAATTGTGTTTTGTTTTATGTGCCTTGCATTGGATTACATGCATTCATTTAGGGTTGTGTGCATTTACTTGGGAAACGTGCATTCGTCTCGTAGTTCGTGTCCTACCTTGTAGTGCGTGCCTTGGACCTAAGAAAGCGTGCCCTCACGCTAATTAAGAAAGCATCTTACACGAAGCACTAGATCATTAATTAATCCTACAAATTCCACTAACTAATATTAAATTACTAATTCAACCCACTAGAAGACGAAATCTCACAAAAAGCTAGACATTCCTTATTCTTTATTCCTTATTCTTTTGCACTTTCAAACACACAATTAAATAATACTCCAATAGATGACAAAAATTCAAATCCTAGCACTACCCTTGGCCGACCACTTAGAGTCTGGTGCTTGCACTTCAATTTCAAAATAAATTCCTCAAACATTCTATGACATTCTATGACTCAAAACAATAAAAAAAAATTAGCTCAAAGCTCTAGTTCTCGACACAAAGCTCCTTGCCCATGCTAGATAATTCAAAAACCATGCTTCTTGAAGACACAAATCTGAAAATTACAAACCCCTAGGCCGACAATGCTCCTTTGCCCAATAAAGCTTTTATTTTTCTTCATTTCTCTCATTTCTATTCATTCTTCTCCTTCCCTCTCATTCTTCTCTCTCTCTCTCTCGGCTTTGGCTGAGTTGCTTTACACCATAGATCATCTTCATCACTCCATGGTTAATCAAGGCAAGCAATAAGGTAGGGAACTCGACTAAGCAATCTAGGTTGTAAGAAAACTCACATGCAAGCTCTTTGAACAACCATTTCGGTTTAGGTGAGTTTGCTAGCTTCCATTTCTTTTCTTCTTGTTCTAACCACATGCACCTACTAAGAACTTGGCCACTAAGCTAGGAAAAATAGAGAAAAACGAGTGGTGTCTCGGCTAAGCAAGGAAGAAGATCAACTTTGTGCTTCACCAAGAGTCTTGTGCATCTTCTTGTTGTTTTGCTAAGGTGAGGGCTGAAACTTCTTGAAAATCTTTCAAAAAACCACATGCATGCTCTTAAATGTTTATCTTTGCTTCTGTACTTGAGATATATGTGTGTCCATAAGCTTTTACAACCATGTATGGCAAGATTTTGGCTTGAAGGTGATGATAGATGAAATTGGGTTTGTGAAAGCTCTCTGTCTTGTTGGTGTGAGGTGATTTTGGCTAGGTAAATGATGTTTAAAATGAATGAAAATTAGTAGATAACTATTTTTTCTAGTTTGGAACATTTTTCGCAGAAATAAGCCAAAGCTAATTTTGACTCTAGAGTCCTCAAAATGGCAAATCATTAAAATGTGTCTAAATCTGGAAGTCTGGAAAAATGAAGCAGGTTTTGGCAGATTCACTGACCTTATAGAATGAACCAGTTTTACTTAGTAAATGATATCCAAAATGCATGAAATTTGGTGGACTGCTAGAATTTTCAGGTATGGATGGTTTTGTCGAAAATGGACTAAGGCTAAATCTGACCCTAAGGACCTCAAAACTGACAAGTATTGAAATGTGTGCAAATCTGGACAGTTTTGTGCAATCCCACTGTTTTGGCTATAACTATTGAACCCGAACTCCAAATGATGCTAGGTTTGTTTCTGAATTTAGTTCACTTCTTAAGATTTAATTTGACATCTTATTCACTGGAATTGGAGATTTTTTTCTTGTCTTAATGATTGTGAGAAAACAGCCCATTGCAGTGAGGGTTTCACTTAGTGATATGCTTAGAAAAATTGTTGTAACTTCTCTTGTTGAATTAAATGTTTGGGATTGTGGCATTGGGATGTTGTGTGGACTGTTTTGAATACTTGAGGATGTTTGAATTAATCAATGCATGGGTTGAGGTTGATTTTGAGTTGACTTAGGGCTTAATCGCACGGGTAAGCACGAAATGGAAACCCTAGTGACTAGGTAAATTCACTAAGTGTTGATCCTATGAATATCGTGTTTAATTATATGTTTAGTAGGCTGCCCGTAGTTTCCATTGTAGCCCTAAATGCGATCTTGATTATTACATGTTGACAAGTAGGTTTTTCTTGCACCCGAACCCACGTAGACGTCGTTGCATGTTGAATAATCTTATTATTTGATTACGTGAACTTCAAAATGAGTTATATGGCTTGATTTACATGCGTTACATGGCTGCCCGTTTAATGTTCATATAACTCCATGTGCCTTTCAAGTGAAATTCCTTGTCTTATCGTGCCTCGCTTGTTTAAGTATAAATGTGCAATCTTATGACTGCTCGGAGGCAACCTACTTTGTTGTCCTCCTAATATGATATATTAAATGTCATAAATGTGCATTGCATACAAGGTTGCAACCTTTCATTCTGGCGTGGCAGCATTCACGCACAACGGGCGACATCGGGCTTGCCGGTGCAACTGTGACTACCATTGTCCAATTCCCTCTCTTGTTTGGGGGCTAGACTTCCTCAGAGAGTTGGGTCGTAGGATTTCGGGGTACATCCGGAGTACACCCATTTGGCGTGATAAGGGGATGAATTGAAATCGGCCGCAATAACTGATACTGGAAATGAACTGAGAGCAAAAGCTCACCGTATCCTTTTCACTATGTGTATAAGTACTCTCACTTGGTTCCTAGAGAACCTCGGGGATGAAAGACGGGTAACTGTGTTCCTTTACTTTTATATTATTGTTATGAACTTATTTGTGATATATTCATGCTTGCAAAAAGAGTTTTCATAACTTGAACCGGAAAATGAGGTTCAAAACTTATTTCTCGTTCCCCCTCACTGAGTTCATAAGGACTCACCCTCTTTTATCATCTCAGGTGAAGAAGATCTTGAACAGGTACCCGAGGACGACGTGCCTAATGATGATTCCTTGGAATGATTGCCTGTCCTATGTGCTTTGCTTGATTATGGCCATTTGTGAACACTATGCTACTTGAAGACTATTTCTTTTCATGTTGGTTAATGTTTGTAATGTAAAAGACCCCCGTTGTAATTTGGGGTCTAATTTTGGGTTTGTACTGATAATAACTAGACATAAACTACTATGATCGTTTTGCTATTGTCATCGGCTAGTATCTATTATAGGATCAAGTAAAATGAACCCATCCAATTTTACGCCGGTACTCATTGTTAAGCTAAGATCAACAGGTGCTTTTGTAACGAGGATTAACAAACAGACGAGACATAGTATCATACTAGGTTATTAATCAAACGAGACTTTAGGATAACCAATAGGCTTTTCAATTGATGGTAAATAGTAATCTTAGTTGGAAATGAAATTGAGATTGAAAAATTTGAGGCGTTTAGAGAATTAGGTCAAACCAAAGAGCCCAATTACAACCGTTATACTGCCGATTTTTTGAAAATTTTTCGAGTTTAGGCTAAAACGTTAAGTATTAAATTTCCATGAACAGTTAAGTACAAGATAGACTGGAATGTTTAGATCACACCCTAGTCTAACCTTTATAGGCCGGGTTGAGACGTGACAAACCTCTCTAAGAGCTGTACGATAAAGGCAGCATGCCTGCTCGACAGCGCCTATTTTCGGAGCCCAAAATCGAACTTTTTATTTAGTTTCGAGCCATTTTTCTTCTTTTTACGTAGTTTTTTCATCACGGATCGTTCGTCGTGAGCCGCAAAAAGGATGACACATAAGGGCTTTGTACCCTCAACATGACGGGTGCGATCATACTAGCACTAATGCATCGGATCCCAACAAAACTCCAAAGTTAAGCGTACTTGGGAGAGAGTAGTACTAGGATGCGTGACCCCCTAGGAAGTCCTCGTGTTGCACCCCCATTTTTGTTATCTTTTTTTGCCCCGCTCAGGCTTGCCGAGATGCTTTATCCATCACATTTCTGTTATCGAGTCCCACGGCATCTTGGGCAAGACAACTTCGCTTCACGTAGTGGCTGGGCCTGTAAACCGAGGGTGTGGGGCCTGTGACCAGGTCTCCACTGCTCCGGTGCCCATAACCTTTGATCCGTAAGGCGTTATGCAGCGCACAACATATCGTTGTAAAGCTCTCCGAAAGCTCTATGATGGGGACAGCGAGCATGCTCGGCTGTGCCTATTTTCGAATCCCAAAATCGAATATTTTCATTAGTTTCGGGCCACTTTTCTTCTTCTTGCGCTGTTTTTTCATCCCGGATCGTTTGTCGTGAGCTGTGAAAAGGACGACACATCAGGGCTTTGTGTCCTCAACATGACGGGTGCGATCATACCAGCACTAATGCATCGGATGCCATCAGAACTCCAAAGTTCAGCGTGCTTTGGCGCGGGTAGCACTAGGATGGGAGACCCTTGGGAAGTCCTCGTGTCGCACCCCCCTTTTTGTTTTGTTTGTTTGCCCCGTTCAAGCTTGTCAAGATGCTTTATCTGTCACATTTCTATTATCGAGTCCCACGACATCTTGGGCAAGACAACTTCACTTCGCGTAGAGGCTGGGCCAACAAAACGAGGACGTGGGGCCAGTGACTAGGTCTCCGTTGCTCCAGTGCTGATAACTTTTGATCAGCAAGGAGTTATGCAGCGCATAGTATGTAGTTGGAAAGCTCTCTGAGAGCTCTACGATGTGGGCATGAAGCTTGCTCGGCAACACCTATTTTTGGGCGAGAGTAGTACTAGGATGGGTGACTCCCAAGGATGTCCTCATGTTGCACCCCCTTTTTCGTTTCGTTTTTTTGCCCCGTTCAGGCTTGACATGATACTTTATTCGTCACATTTCTATTATCGAGTCCCCCGGCATGTTGGGCAGGACAACTTCGCTTCTGGTAAAGGCTTGGCCAGTAAACTGAGGGCGTGGGGCCTATGACTAGGATTTCGTCGGTCCGAAGACAATAACTTTTGATCTGTAAGGAGTTATGCGGTGCACACCATACCTTTGGAAAGCTCTCCGAGAGCTCTACGATGGGAGCAGCAAGCCTGCGTGGCTGCACCTATTTTTAGAGCCTAAAATCGAATATTTTCATCAGTTTTGGGCCACATTTCTTCTTTTTGTGCTGTTATTTCGTCCCACAGCATTCGTCGTGAGCCGCGAAAAGGACGACACATAAGGACTTTGTGTCCTCAACATGATGGGTGCGATCATACCAGTATTAATGCATCAGATCCCATTAGAACTCCGAAGTTAAGCATACTGGGGTGAGAGTAGTACTAAGATGGGAGACCCCCTGGAAAGTTCTCGTGTTGCACCCCCTTTTTCTTTTGTTTTTTTCCCTGTTCAGGCTTGCCAAGATGCTTTATCCGACACATTTCTATTATCGAGTATCATGGCATCTTGGGCAAGACTACTTTGCTTCGCGTAGCGGATGGGCCCGCCAACCGAGGGCGTGGGGTGTGTGACTTGGTCTTCGTCGCTCCGGCGACCATAACTTTTGATCTGTAAGAAATTATGCGGCGCATAGCATACCTTTGGAAAGCTCTCTCAGAGCACTACGACGGCGTCTATTTTTGGAGCCCAAAATTGAACATTTTCATGAGTTTCAGGCCAATTTTCTTCTTTTTGTTATGTTTCTTCATCCCAAATAATTCGTCGTGAGCCGCAAAAATGACGACAGATAAGGGCATTGTGCCCTCAACATGACGGGTGCGATCATACCAGCACTAATGCCTCGGATCCAATTAGAACTTGAAATTTAAGCATGCTTGGGCGAAAGTAGTACTAGGATGGGTGACCCCTTGGGATGTCCTCGTGTTGCACCCCCTTTTTCATCTTGTTTTTTTGCCCCATTCAGACTTGCCAAGATGCTTTATCCGTCATATTTCTATTATCGTGTCCCACGACATCTTGGGCAAGACAACTTCGCTTCTCGTAGAAGCTACACCCGCAAACCGAGGGCGTGGGGCCAGTGACTAGGCCTCCGTCGCTCCGGTGCCCATAACTTTTGATCCGTAAGGAGCTATGCGGTGCATAGCATACTGTTGGAAAGCTCTCTGAGAGCTTTACGTTGGTGGCAGCAAGCCTGCTTTGCTGTGCCTATTTTTGGAGCCCAAAATCGAATGTTTTCATTTGTTTCTCTCGATTTTTCTCTTTTTCTGCAGTTTCTTCATCCCGGATCATTCACCGTGAGCTGCGAAAAGGACGACACAAAAGGGCTTTGTGCCCTCAACATGATGGGTGTGATTATTCGAGTACTAATGCATCAGATAACCATCAAAACTCCGAAGTTAAGCGTGCTTGGGCGAAGGTAGTACTAGGATGAGAAACTCCCTGGAAGGTCCTCGTGTTGCACCCCACTTTTCGTTTTGTTTTTTTGCCCCATTCAGGCTTGCCAAGATGCTTTATCCATCACATTTCTATTATGGAGTCCCATGGAATCTTGGGCAAGACAACTTCGCTACGTGTAGAGGCTGGGCCAACAAACCGAGGGTGTGGGGCCTATGACTAGGTCTCCGTCGCTCCGGCGCCCATAACTTTTGATCCGTAAGGAGTTATGCGGCGCACACCAAAACATTGGAAAGCTCTCCGAGAGCTCTACGACAGGAGCAGCAAGCCTACTCTGCTACGCCTATTTTCTGAGCCCAAAATTGAATGTTTTTATCAATTTCGGGCCACTTTTCTTCTTTTTGCGCTGTTTCTTCGTCCCGGATCATTGGTCGTGAGCGGAAAAAAGGACGATACATAAGGGCTTTCTGTACTCAACATGACGGGTGCGATCATACCAGCACTAATGCATCAGATGCCATCAGAACTCCAAAGTTCAGCGTGCTTTGGCGAGAGTAGTACTAGGATGGGAGACCCCTTGGGAAGTCCTCGTGTTGCACCCCCTTTTTCATTTCATTTTTTTGCCCCGTTCAGGCTTCCTAAGATGCTTTTTTCGTCACATTTCTATTATTGAGTCCCATGGTATCTTGGGCAAGACAACTTCACTTCGTGTAGAGGCTGGGCCTACAAACCAAGGGCATGGGGCCAGTGACTAGGTCTCCGTTGCTCTGGTGCCCATAACTTTTGATCCGTAAGGAGTTATGCAATGCATAGTATGTCGTTGGAAAGCTCTCTAAGAGCTATACGACGGGGGCAAGAAGCTTGCTCGGCAGCGCCTATTTTTGGAGGCCAAAATCAAACATTTTCATTAGTTTTGGGCCACATTTCTTCTTTTTGCACTGTTTCTTCATCTCAGATCGTTCGTCTTGAGCCGCGAAAAGGATGACACATAACATGATGGGTGTAATCAAACCTGCACTAATGCATCGGATCTCATCAAAACTCTGAAGTTAAGCGTGCTTTGGCGACAGTAGTACTAGGATGGGAGACCCCCTTGGAAGTCCTCGTGTTGCACCCCCCTTTTCATTTTCTTTTTTTGCCCCGTTCAGGCTTTCCAAGTTGCTTTATCAGTCACATTTCTATTATCGAGTCCCACGGTACCTTGGGCAAGATAACTTCGCTTCGCGTAGAGGCTGGGCCTGCAAACCGAGGGTGTGGGGCCTGTGACTAGGTCTCCGTTGCTCTGGTACCCTTAACTTTTGATCCATAAGGAGTTATGCAGCGTACACCATACATTTGGAAAGCTCTTTGAGAGCTCTACGACAGGGGCAGCAAGCCTGCTCGGCTGTACCAGTTTTTGGAGACAAAATTAAATGTTTTCATTAGTTTCAGGTCACTTTTCTTCTTTTTGCGTTGTTTTGACATCCTGGATCGTTCGTCGTGAGCAGCAAAAAGGACGACACATAAGGGCTTTGTGCCCTCAACATGACGGGTGTGATCATACCAGCACTAATGCATCGGATCCCATAAAAACTCCGAAATTAAGCGTCATTTGGCGAGAGTAGGACTAGGATAGGAGACCCTCTGGGAAGTCCTCGTGTTGCACTGCCCTTTCCATTTTGTTTTTTTACCCCTTTCAGGCTTGACAAGTTGCTTTATCCGTCACATTTCTATTATCGAGTCCCACAGCATCTTAGGCAAGACAACTTCGCTTCGCGTAAAGGCCGAGCCCACAAACCGTGTGAGGCCCGACTCTGAATAACGTGTGTTTTCTTGATTTGCGTGCCATAGACCAAGAATGATATGACTGACCTTGGATTACGTGCCCTATCTTGGTTTTCATGCATGCGTCGTCATACGTGTCTTGACCTAGAATTATGTGCCCTAATCCTCTACTTACGTGCCCCAACATCGTTTAGCGTGCGATACCTCATTTCGTGTGTTATAATCTAGATTTGCGTGCTTTGACCTAGGTTTAAGAAATGTGTTCATTTTATGTGCCATGCATTGAATTACGTGCATTCATTTAAGGTTGCATGCATTTACTTGAAAAACGTGTGTTCATCTTGTAATTCGTGCCCTACCTCGTAGTGCGTGCCCTAGACCTAGGAAAACGTGCCCTAACGCTAATCAAGGAAGCATCTTACACAAAGCACTAGAGTATTAAACAATCCTACAAAATCCACTATCAATATTATAATCCTAATTTAACTCACTAGAAGACAAAAATTCACTAAACACTAGACATTTCTTATTCTTTATTCCTTATTCTTTTTGGACTTTCAAGACACAATTAAAATAATGCTCAAAGATGATAAAAATTCAGATTTGAAACTAGCCTTGGCCGACCACTAGGAGGTCTCTTTGCATGCATGCGAAGTTCAAATTGATTCTAGACAAGTTATGACACAAAAACACTTATCAATGCTTTAAAAAAAATGCTCAAAACCACCTCAAAACTCTACCATACTCGACCAAACCCTCTTTGGCCATGCTAGCATTTTAAAATCACACATTGAAGACACAAAAATCACATTTTTAATGGTCCAAGGCCGACCACTTGCTTGAAGAATGCAAAGGCTTCACTCTTTGTCATATTCTCTCATTTCCTCTTTCTTCCTAAACTTCTCTCTCTCCCTCTCATTTTTTCTCTCTCTCTCTCTCGGCCTTGGCTGAGTTCTCACCTCCCATAGCTCATCTTCTTCACACCATAGTTGATCAAGTCAAGCAACAAGCAAGAGGCTCGACCAAACTAGCTAGGATGTGAAAATCACCCATGGATGCTCCTTGAGTCTTCATTTCGGCCCTAGGTAAGTTTCTTGGCTTCCATTTCTTTTCTTATTGTCCTAATCACATGCATGTACTAAAAGCTTGGTCACTAAGCTAGGAAAAATAGATAAAATCTAGTTGGAACCTCGGCTAGGCAAAGGAGAAGAAGAAGATTGTGCTTCAACAAGTTTTGAGCATCTTCTTGGTTGATTGCTAAGGTGAGGGCTAAAACCTTTTGAAAATCCTTCAAAAATCCACATGCATGCTCATAAAAGTATATCTTTGCTTCTGTACTTGAGTTATATGTTCGTTCATAAGCTTTTCCAACCATGCATGGCAAGATCTTGGCTTAAAAGTGATGATAGGTGAAGTCGGATTGTTGACAGCTCTCTGACCAGTTTGTTTCGAGGTAAGTTTTGCTAGGCAAATGATGTTGAAAATACATGAAAATTGGTAGGTGACTGGTTTTTCCAGTTTTGGACATTTTTCAAAGAAATAGGACAAAGATAATTTCGACTCTATGGTCCTCAAAATGGCAAATCTTTAAAATGTGTCCAAATCTGGAAATCTGGAAAAATGAAGCAGGTTTTGGCCGATGCACTGACCTTGTAGAATGAACCAGATTTGACTAAGTAAATGATGTCCAAAATGTATAAAATTTGGTGTGCTGCTATATTTTTTAGTTCCGGATATTTTTGTCAGAAATGGACTAAGGCTAAATATGAACCTAAGGACCTCAAAAACGTCACTTATCGAAATGTGTGCAAATCTGGACAGGTTTGTGCTATCCCACTGTTTCGGCTATAACTAATGATCCCAAACTTCAAATGATTCAAGGTTTGTTTCTGATTTTAGTTCACTTCTTAAGATTTAATTTGACATCTTATTCACTAGAATTGGAGATTGTTTGCTTATCATAATGATTGGGAGAAAAAAGCCTATTGCAGTAAGGGTTTCACTTAGTGTTATGCTTAGAAAAATTGTTGTAACTTCTCTTGTACCGGCGATTACTAGCGATTCCGGCTTCATGCAGGCGAGTTGCAGCCTGCAATCCGAATGCTTGGGATTGCAGCTTTCGGATGTTGTGTGGACTGTTTTGAATGTTTTAGGATATTGAATTAAATGATGCATGGCTTGAGATTTATTTTGAATTGGTTTGGGGCTTAAATTGCACGGATACGCCCGAAATGGAAACCTTAATGACTAGGTAGTCTTGCTAAGTGTTGATCATTTGGATATTGTGTGGAATTATAAGCTTAGTAGGCTGCCTGTAGATGCCCTTATAGTCCTAAATGTGATTTTGATCATTGCATGTTGACAAAAAGGCTTTTCTTGCATCCGAGCCCACGTAGATGTTGTTGTATGTTATATAATCTTATTATTTGATTACGTGGACTTTGAATTGAGTTATATGACTTGATTTATTTGCGGTACATGGCTGTCCATTTAATGTTCATATAACTTCAATTGCTTTTCAAGTGAAACTACTTGTCCATTCGTGCCTCGCCTGTTTACTTGTCAATGTGCAATCCTATGACTGTCCGGAGGCAACCTACTTTGTTGTCCTCCTAATGTGATATGTTAATGTCATAAATGTGCATTGCATACAAGGTTGCAACCTTTCCTGTCAGCATGGTAGCGATCACGCTCACCGGGCGGTATCGGGCTTACCGGTGCACCCGTGGCTACCATGTCCCATTCCCTCTCTCGCTTGGGGGCTAGACTTCCTCGGAGAGTTGGGTCGTAGGATTTTGGGGTACATCCGGAGTACCCCCACCTGGTGTGTTAAGGGGATGATTTGAAGTCAGCCGCAACGACTGATTCTGGAACTGATCTGAGAGCAAAAGCTCATTGTATCCTTTTACTACGTGTATAAGTACTCTCGCTTGTTTCCTAGAGAACCTCGGGGAGGAAAGACTGGTATTTCTGTTCATGTACTTATATTATTGTTATATTCATGCTTGCAAAAGGATTTCATAAGTTGAACCGAAAAATAAATTTCAAAACCTATTTCTCGTTTCCCCCTCACTGAGTTCATAAGGACTTTCCCTCTTTTATCATCTCAGGTGAAGAAGATCCCGAACAGGTACCCGAGGACGGTGTGCCTAACGATGAATCCATGAAGTGATTGCCTGTTTGTGTGCTTTGAGTGATTATGGCTACTTGTGAACTTTATGCTACTTGAAGACTATTTCCTTTTATGTTGCTCGATGTTGTAATGTAAAAGACCCCCATTGTAATTTGGGGTCTAATTTTGGTTTGTACTGATATTAAGTAGACTGACGCTAGACACCACTATGATCATTTTTGCTATTATTACCGCTAGTATCTATCACAGGTTATGACGTATTAGTTAAGGACTAAGTAAATGAACCTTTCCAATCTTAAACAGGTGCTCGCTATTAAGCTAAGATCAACAGGTACTTTTGTAACGAGAATAAACAAACAAATGAGACATAGTATCATGCTAGGTTATAAATCAAACGAGACATCGAGATAACCAATAGGCATTTCAATTGATGTTAAATGGTAATCCTAGTTGGAAATGAAATTGAGATTAGAGAAATTTGAGGCGTTTAAAGAATTAGGCCAAACCAAAGAGTTCAATTACGGCCGTTATGCTGCCGGTTTTTCGAAAAACTTTGGAGTTTAGACTAAAACGATAAGTGTTAAATCTCCATAAACGGTTAAGTATGTGACATGTCCTGAACATTTAGATCACACCCTAGTCTAACCTTATAGGCCAGGTTGGGGCGTGACAAACCGATGGCGTGGGGCAAGTGACTAGGTCTCTGTTGCTCCGGTGCCTATAACTTTTGATCCGTAAGGAGTTTTGCGGCACATTGCATACCGTTGGAAAGCTCACCAGAGCTCTAAGATAGGGGCAGCAAGCGTGCAAAGTAGTGGCAATTTTTGGAGCCCAAAATTGAACGTTTTCATTAGTTTCAGGCCTCTTTTCTTCTTTTTGTGCTGTTTCTTCATCCTGGATCATTCGTCGTGAGCCACGTAAAGGACGACACATAAGGGCATTATGCCCTCAACATGACAGGTGAGATCATATCAACACTAATGCACCGGATCCCATCAGAACTGCGAAGTTAAGCATGCTTTAGCGAGAGTAGTACCAAGATGGGAGACCCCCTGGAAAGTGCTCGTGTTGCACCCCCCCTTTTCGTTTTCTTTTTTGGCCCCGTTCAAGCTTTCTAAGATGCTTTATCCATCACAATTCTATTATCGAGTCCCACGGCATCTTGGGGAAGATAACTTCACTTTACGTAGAGGCTGGGCCTGCAAATCGAGGGTGTGAGGCTTGTGACTAGGTCTCCATCGCTCCGGTGCCCCTAACCTTGGATCCGTATGGTGTTATTCGGCGCACACCATACCGTTGGAAAGCTCTCTGAGAGTTCCACGATGGGGGCAGTAAGCCTGCTAGGCTGCACTAGTTTTTGGAGGCCAAAATCAAATGATTTCATTAGTTTCAGGTTATTTTTCTTCTTTTTGCGTTGTTTCTTCATCTCGGATCGTTCGTCGTGAGCTGCGAAAAGGTCATGACATACGGAGTTTGTCCTCTCAACATGACGGGTACGATCATACCAGCACTAACGCATCGGATCCCATTAGAACTCCAAAGTTAAGCATGCTTGGACGAGAGTAGTACTAGGATGGGTGACCCCCTGGGATGTCCTCGTGTTGCACCCCCCCCCCTTTTCGCTTTGTTTTTTTTGCCCCATTCAGGCTTGCCAAGATGCTTTATTCATCACATTTCTATTATATAGTCCCACGGCATCTTCAGCAAGACAACTTCACTTCATGTAGAGGCTGGGCCCATAAACCGAGGGGGTAGGGCCAGTGACTAGGTCTCCATTGCTCTAGTGCCCATAACTTTTGATCCGTAAGGAGTTATGCGGCGTAGAGCACACCGTTGGAAAGCTCTCTAAGAGCTCTAAGATGGGTACAGCAAGCCTGCTCGGCTACACCTATTTTCGGAGTCCAAAATTGAATGTTTTCGTTAGTTTTGGGCCATATATCTTCTTTTTGCGTTGTTTCTTCATCCTGGATCGTTTGTCGTGAGGCGTGAAAAGGACGACACATAAGGGCTTTATGCCCTCAACATGACGGGTGTGATCATACCAGTATTGATGCATCGGATCCCATCAGAACTCTGAAGTTAAGCGTGCTTGGGCGAGAGTAGTACTAGGATGGGTTACCCCCTAAGATGTCCTCGTGTTGCACCCCCTTTTTCGTTTTGTTTTGTTGTCCCTTTCAGGCTTGACAAGATGCTTTATTCGTCATATTTTTATTATCGAGTCCCACGGCATCCTGGGCAAGACAACTTCACTTCACCTAGAGGCTGGGCCCGCAAACTGAGGGCGTGGGGCCTGTGACTAGGTCTCCGTTGCTTCGGTGCCCCTAACTTTTGATTCGTAAGGAGTTATACGTCACATACCGAACCGTTGGAAAGCTCTCCGAGAGCTCTACGATGGGGGCATCAAGCCTGCTCGGCTGTGCCTATTTTCAGAGACCAAAATCAAACATTTTCATTAGTTTCGGGCCACTTTTCTTCTTTTTGGGTTATTTTTTCATCCCGGATCGTTTGTCGTGAGTTGCAAAAAGAACGACACATAAGGGCTATGTTTACCCAACATGACGGGTGTGATCATACCACCACTAATGCATCGGATCCCATCAAAACTCCGAACTTAAGCGTGCATGGGCGAGAGTAGTACTAGGATGCGAGACCCCTTGGAAAGTCCTCGTGTTGCACACCCCTTTTCATTTTTTTTGCCCCATTTAGGCTTGCCACTATGCTTTATCCGTCACATTTCTATTATCGAGTCCCACGGCATCTTGGGCAAGACAACTTTGCTTCGCATAGAGGCTGGGCCAGCAGACCGAGGGCATGGGGCCTGTGACTAGGTCTCCGTCGCTCTGGTGCCATAACTTTTGATCCGTAAGGAGTTATGCGGCGCACACCATACCATTGGAAAGCTCTACAAAGGGGCAACAAGCCTGCTCAGCAAAGCCTGTCTTCGAAGCCCAAAATCGAATGTTTTTATTAGTTTTGGGCCACTTCTCTTGTTTTTGCACTGTCTCTTCGTCACAGATCGTTCGTCGTGAGCCACGAAAAGGACAACACATAAGGGCTTTGTGCTCTCAACATGACGGGTGCGATCATACCAGCATTAACGCATCGAATCCCATCAGAACTCTAAAGTTAAACGTGCTTGGGCGAGAGTAGTACTAGGATGGGAGACCCCCGGGATGTCCTCGTGTTGCACCCCCTTTTTCGTTTTGTTTTTTTTCCCCGTTCAAGCTTACCAAGATGCTTTATGCATCACATTTCTGTTATCGAGTCCCACAGCATCTTGGGCAAGACAACTTTGCTTCATGTAGAGGCTGCGCCTGCAAACCGAGGGCGTGGGGCCATTGACTAGGTCTCTGTCACTCCGGTGCCCATCACTTTTGATCCGTAAGGGGTTATGCAGCGCATAGGATACCGTTTAAAAGCACTCTGAAAGCTCTACGTCGGAGGCAGTAGGCCTGCTTTTTTGCGCCTATTTTTAGAGCCCAAAATTGAACGTTTTTATTAGTTTCGGGCCACATTTATTCTTTTTGCAATGTTACTTCATCCCGAATCGTTCGTCGTGAGCCGCAAAAATGACGACACATAAGGGCTTTGCGTCCTCAATATGACGGGTGTAATCATACCAGCACTAATGCATTGGATCCTATCTGAACTCCGAAGGTAAGCGTGCTTGGGCAATAGTAATACTAGGATGGGAGACCCCCTGGGATGTCCTCGTGTTGCACCCCCTTTCTCGTTTTGTTTTTTGGCCCTGTTCAGCCTTGCCAAGATGTTTTATCCGTCACTTTTCAATTATCGAGTTCCACGGCATCTTGGGCAAGACAACTTCGATTGTATAGAGGCTGGGCCCGCAAATCGAGGGCGTGGGGCCAGTGAGTAGGTCTCCGTCGCTCTGGTGCCCATTACTTCTGATTCCCAAGGTGTTATGCGGCGCATCACATACCGTTGCAAAGCTCTCTAAGAGCTCTACGATGGGGGCAGCAAGCCTACTCGGCTGTGCCTGTTTTCGGTACCCAAAATTGAATATTTTCGTCAGTTTTGGGCCATTTTTCTTCCTTTTACGCTGTTTTTTCATCCCGGATCGTTCGTCATGAGCCGCAAAAAGGAAGACACATAAGGGATTTGCGCCCTCAACAAGACGTGTGTGATCATACCAGCACTAATGCATCGGATCCCATCAGAACCCCAAAGTTAAGCGTGCTTGGGCGAGAGTAGTACTAGGATGGGTGATCCCCTAGGATGTCCTCGTGTTGCACACCCCTTTTCATTTTGTTTTTTTGCCCCATTCAGGCTTGCCAAGATGCTTTATCCATCACATTCCTATTATCGAGTCCCATGGCAACTTCGGCAAGACAATTTTGCTTCGTGTAGAGGCTGGGCCCGCAAACCAAGGGCGTAGGGCCTGTTACCAGGTCTCTGTCTCTCCGACACCCATAACTTTTGATTCGTAAAGAGTTATACGCTGCACAACATACCATTGGAAAGCTCTCCGAGACCTCTACGACGGGGACAGTACGCCTGCTCCGTTGCACCAGATTTCGGAGCCCAAAATCGAACATGTTCTTCAGTTTCAGACAACTTTTCTTCTTTTTGCACTGTTTTTTCATCCTGGATCGTTCGTCATGAGTAGCGAAAAGGATGACACAAAAGGGTTTTATGCCCTCAACATGACGAGTTTGATAATACCAGCACTAATGCATCGAATGCCATCAGAACTCTGAAGTTAAGCGTGGTTGGGCGAGAATAGTACTAGAATGGGTGACCCCCAAGGAGTTATGTGGCGCACACTATACCATTGGAAAGCTCTATAAGAGTTCTACGACAAGGACAACAAGCCTGCACGGCTGCGCCTATTTTTCAGTGCCCAAAATCGAATGTTTTCATCAGTTTCGGGCCACTTTTCATGTTTTTGCATTGTTTCTTCCTCTCGAATAGTTCGTCGTGAGCCGCGAAAAGGACGACACATAAGGGCTATGTGTCCTCACTATGATGGGTGTGATCATACCATCAGTAATGCACCGGATCCCATCAGAACTCTGAAGTTAAGCGTGCATGGAAGAGAGTAGTACTAGGATGGATGACCCCTTAGGATGTCCTCGTATTGCACCACCTTTTTCATTTTTTTGCCCCGTTCAGGCTTGACAAGATGCTTTATCCGTCACATTTCTATTATCGCGTCCCATGGCATCTTGGGCAAGACAACTTCGCTTAGCGTAGAGGTCGGGCCCGTAAACCGAGGGCTTGGGGTTTGTGACTAGGTCTCCGTCTCTCCGGTGCCAATAACTATTGATCTGTAAGGTGTTATGTGCCAAACAACATACCGTTCGAAAGCTCTCCGAGAGTTCTACGACTGGGGCAGTATGCCTGCTCGGCTGTACCTATTTTTGGAGCCTAAAACCAAACGTTTTCATTAGTTTTGGGCTATTTTTCTTCTTTTTGCGTTGTTTCCTCGTCCTGGATCGTTCATCGTGAACTGCGAAAAGGATAACACATGAGGGCTTTGTGCCCTTAACATGACGAGTGCGATAATACCAGTACTAATGCATCGGATGCAATTGCAACTCTGAAGTTAAGCGTGTTTGGGCGAGAGTAGTACTAGGACGGGTGACCCCATGGGATGTCCTCCGGTTATACCCCCTTCTTCATTTTGTTTTTTTGCCCCATTTAGGCTTACCAAGATGCTTTATCCGTCACATTTCTATTATCAAGTCCCACGGCATCTTGGGCCAGAAAATTTTGCTTAGCATAGAAGCTGGGCCCGCAAATCGAGGGCGTGGGGCTTGTGACCAGGTCTCCGCCTCTCCGGTGCCCATAACTTTTGATCCGTAAGGAGTTATGCGACGCATAGCATACCGTTGGAAAGCTCTCCGAGAGCCTTACCACAGGGGAAGTAAGCCTGCTCGGCTACACTTGTTTTCATAGCCCAGCACTAATGCCTCGGATCCTATCAGAACTCCGAAGTAATGCGTGCATAGGCGAGAGTAGTACTTGGATGGGTGACCCCCATGGATGTCCTCGTGTTGCACACCTCTTTTCGTTTTGTTTTTTTGCCCCGTTCAGGCTTGCCAACATGCTTTATCCATCACATTTCTATTATGAAGTCCCACGGCATCATGGGCAAGACAATTTCGCTTCACGAAGACGCTGGGCCTGCAAACCAAGGGCGTGGGGCCTGTGACCTAGTCTCTGTTGCTCTAGTGCCCATAACTTTTGAAATGTAAGGAGTTATGCGCCGCACAGCATACCGTTGGAAAGCTCTCCGAGAGCTCTACGATGGGGGCAATAATCCTGCTTGACTACACCTATTTTTGGAGGCCAAAATTGAACGTTTTCATCAGTTTGGGATATCTTTCTTCTTTTTACATTGTTTCCTCGTCCCGAATCGTTCGTTGTGATCCATGAAAAGGATGACACATATGGGCTTTGTATCCTCAACATGATAGGTGTGATTATACTAGCACTAATGCATCGGATCCCATCAAAACATTGAAGTTAAGCGGGGTTAGATGGGAGTAGTACTAGCATGGGTGACCCCCTGGGATGTCCTGGTGTTGCACCCCCTTTTCATTTAGTTTTTTTTGCCACGTTCAGGCTTGCGAAAATGCTTTATATGTCCCATTTCTATTATCAAGTCCCATGGCATCTTGGGCAAGACAACTTCACTTCGCGTAGAAGCTGGGCCTGCAAACTAAGGGCGTGGGGCCAGTGATAAGGTCTCCATCACTCTAGTGCCCATAACTTTTTATTTGTAAGGAGTTATGCGGCACACAACATACTGTTGGAAAGCTCTCCGAGACATCTACAACGGGGGCAGCAAGCCTGCTCAGCTGCGCCTCGTTCCGTAGCAAAAAGTCGAACGGTTTCATTAGTTTCGGGCTACTTTTGTTATTTTTACGCTTTTTCTACGTCCTAGATCGTTCGTCGTGAGCCACGAAAAGGACGACACATAAGGGCTTTGTGCCCTTAACATGACGGGTGCGATCATACCAGCACTAATGCATCGGAGCCCATCGGAACACCGAAGTTAAGCGTGCTTCGGCAAGAGTAGTACTAGGATAGGAGACCCCCTAGGAAGTCCTCGTGTTGCAACCCCATTTTTGTTTTTTTTTTTTGCCCCGTTCAGGCTTGCCAAGATGATTTATCCATCATATTTGTATTATCGAGTCCCACGACATCGTGGGCAAGAAAACTTCGCTTCGCGTAGAGGCTGGGCCCGCAAACCGAGGGTGTGGGGACTCTGACTGGGTCTTCATCGCTCCGGTGCCTATAACTTTTGATCCGCAAGAAGTTATGCGACACACAGCATACTGTTTGAAAACTCTCCGAGAGCTCTATGACGGAGGCAACAAGTCTGCTCGACTGCGCCTATTTTCAGAGCTCCAAATTGAACATTGTCATTATTTTAAGGCCACTTTTCTCCTTTTTGCGCTAGCTTTTGATCCCGAATCATTAGTCGTGAGCCGTGAAAAAGATAACACATAAGGGCTTTGTACCTTCAACACGACAGGTGCGATCATTCCTGCACTAATGCATCAGATCCCATCAGAACTCTGAAGTTAAGCGTGCTTAGGCGAGAGTAGTACTAGTATGGGAGACCTGCTGGGAAGTCCTCGTGTTGCACCCCCCCTTTTTGTTTTGTTTCTTTGCCCCGTTCAGGCTTGCCAAGATGCTTTATCCATCACATTTGTATTATTGAGTCCCACGGCATCTTGGGCAAGACAACTTCGCTTCGCGTAGAGGCTGGGCCCACAACCGAGGGCGTGGGGTCTATGACTAGGTCTTCGTCGTTCCGGTGCCCAAAACTTTTGATCCGTAAGGAGTTATACGGCGCACAGCATACCGTTAAAAAGCTCTCTGAAAGCTCTACGATGGGGATAGCAAGCCTGCTCGGTCGTGCCTATTTTCGGAGCCCAAAATCAAATGTTTTCATCGATTTCGGGTAACTTTTCTTCTTTTTACCTTGTTTTTTCATCCCGGATCGTTCATCATGAGCCGCAAAAAGGACGACACATAAGGTCTTTATGCCCTCAACATGACGGGTACTATTATACCAGCACTAATGCATTAGATCCCATCGAAACTCCGAAGTTAAGTGTGTTTGGGCAAGAGTAGTACTAGGATGGGTGATCCCTTGGGATGTCCTCACGTTGTACCCCCTTTTCGTTTTGTTTTTTATGCCCCGTTCAGGCTTGCCAAGATGCTTTATCTGTAACATTTCTATTATCGAGTCCCACGGCATCTTGGGCAAGAAAATTTTGCTTAGCGTAGAGGCTGGGCCCGCAAACCTAGGGCGTAGGGCCTGTGACCAGGTGTTCATCTCTCCAGTTCCCATAACTTTTGATCCGTAAAGAGTTATGCAGCGCACAGCATTCTGTTGGAAAGCTCTCCGAGAGTTCTACGACAAAGGCAGTAAGCCTTCTCAGCTGCACCTCTTTTCAGAGGCCAAAATTGAATGTTTTCATCAGTTTCGGGCCATACTTTTCTATTTGTGCTGTTTATTCATCCCAGATTGTTTGTCATGAGCCGCGAAAAGGACGACACATAAGGTCTTTGTGCCCTGAACAAGACGGGTGTGATCATACCAGCTCTAATGCATTGGATCCCATACGAACACCGAAGTTAAGCGTGCTTGGGCGAGAGTAGTACTAGGATGGGTGACCCTCTCAGATGTCCTCATCTTGCACACCTCTTTTTGTTTTGTTCTTTTGCCCCGTTCAGGCTTGCCAACATGCTTTATCCATCACATTTCTATTATCGAGTCCCACGGCATCTTGGGAAAGACAAATTCGCTTCACTTAGAGGCTGGGCCAGCAAACCGAGGACGTGGCACCTGTGACCAGGTGTCCGTCTTTCCCGTGCCCATAACTTTTGATCCGTAAAGAGTTATAAGCCTAGAGCATACCGTTGGAAAGCTCTCTGAGAGCTCAACGACGGGGTCAATAAGCCTGCTCGACTGCACCTGTTTTTGGAGCCCAAAATCGAACATTTACATCAGTTTTGGGACATTTTTCTTCTTTTTGCATTGTTTCATTGTCTCGGATCGTTCGTCGTGAGCCACGAAAAGGATGACGTATATGGGCTTTGTGCCCTCAACATGACAGGTGCGATCATACTAGCACTAATGCACGGGAGCCCATCGGAACTCTGAAGTTAAGCGTGCCTAGGCAAGAGTAGTACTAGGATGGGTAACCCCCTTGGATGTTCTCGTGTTGTATCCCCCTTTTTGTTTTGTTTTTTTGCCCCGTTCAGGCTTGCCAAGATACTTTATTTGTCACATTTCTCTTATCGAGTCCTACGCCATCATGGGAAAGACAACTTCGCTTCGCGTAAAGGCTGGGCCCGCAAACCGAGGGTGTGGGGCCTGTGAATAGGTCTCCTTCGCTCCTGTAACCATAACTTTTTATCCGTAAGGAGTTATACAGCGCACACCATACCGTTAGAAAGATCTCCGAGAGCTCTACCACGGGGGCAGCAAGCCTGCTCAGCTGCGCTTGTTTTCGTAGGCAAAAATCAAACGTTTTCATTAGTTTCGAGCCATCTTTCTTCTTTTTTACGCTGTTTCTCATCTCGGATCGTTCATCGTGAGCCGCAAAAAGGACGACACATAAGGGCTTTGTGCTCTCATAATGGCGGGTGCGATCATACCAGCATTAATGTACAGGATCCCATAAGAACTCCAAAGTTAAGCGTGCATGGGCGAGTGTTGTACTAGGATGGGTGATCCCCTGGGAAGTTCTCGTGTTGCACCCCCTTTTCGTTTTGTTTTTTTGCCCCGTTCAGGTTTCCCAGGATGCTTTATCCGTCACATTTCTATTATTAAGTCCCACGACATCTTTGGCAAGACAACTTCGCTTCGCGTGGAGGCTAGGTCTGCAAATAGAGGGCGTAGGACCTGGGACCAGGTGTCCGTCATTCTGGTGCCTATAACTTTTGATCCGTGAGGAGTTATACTGTGAAACCCCACTTTTCTATCGTGTCTCGTTTTGCGTGTTTATTCCCGTTTTGCGTGACTTGACTTGTTTATGTGTTATATGACTTAGAATGTGATAATTTTGACATTAATACTCCTAGAACATGCTAAATGTGCATTCATGAAATTTTCATAAAAAACGGAGTCAGAAATTTTATTGTCAACTTTTAGTGAATAGTATTTTCAAAACACGTCTGCTAAAATTTTAAAACTGGTCTTTCTAACCATTCTAGACCTAGTCTTCAGACTTAAATAGACCTGTGTTTGTTGAAAATGGTTTTCAAATCGGATTAGGAATTTATTAGGGTTTTTACACCGCTTTTTGCGAAAATCGAGTTTTAAGCCGACTCGGGTGAAATTGCTTGAATGTAAAACTTCTTGTCACCTAAAAATAACCTACTTGAGCTATCTTGGGTGTTGAATAATTGTTTTGAGCATTGGTGATCAAGAAAATGAATTTAAAGTCAAGAAAACACTAAAAATACTAAAATTCTCAACTTTGACTTTCATTAAAATATTGACCTTTATGCATATATCATCAACACACACTAAACACAACACAAAACACACTCCTTCACACACACAAAGGGCCAAGAGTTTCATAGGAGAAAACCAAAGCATTTTTTCAAAGTTTTCAAAGCAAATTTTCATAGAAAAACCTAGTTTTTGTCCGTAGAACTTCATGCTGAGTTGGATTCCTCTTGTTGGGCATGCATTGCATGCATATCTAGGCTTATATCACATCTAAGGTGAGAGAAAAATTCTAGATCTCAAAACTCATCTTTTATGTTTTTGCATAGAATTGATTATTGAACCGTTAAAATGTTAATTTGATGTTAGATTATTGCTCCATGCATGCTAGGGATCATTTATATGTAATCTTACGAGATTTGAGCCGTTGTAGCATAATTATTTAATTTCGGGTATTTAAAGTTGAGTTATTTGCCATTTCCTTATTATCTTGAGTTGTATTGGTTGAAATCGATTTCCGTCGATTTCTAAAAGTTTGTTAATTACATGGTAGCGCCGTTGTAATGGGGAGTTTTTGATTGCGAGGTCGGTGGTAAAGTCAGGAAATTTCAGTCATGACACACTAGGGTTTTAGGGTTATTGGGCATGATTTGGATGTGTTTTAGTTGGTTTCTGAGGGGACTAATGTAGTTGATTGAATGGGTGAGTGATAGAAACTGATTTGGAGTTGTTTGGGTTAGTAGAATGTAAGATATGAATATTTGAAGTTTAGGCTGTCTTTCTTTAAAATGTTAAATTATGCCTTTAGTTGATTGGATGTGGTTTGAGTGATTGAATTGTGAGTTGATGATGGGTAAACTAGGGTCCGATTATGTGTTTAATTCATGTTCGGTTGGATGGCCTACTTAGTCATCTAACTTAGTTATTTGTTGTTAAATTTATTATTGATGTTATTATGATGATAATATGATTATTGATTGATTATTGATTTATGATTGATGAACCGGGAGATAGTCAACGGAAAAGGTTGTCCTTCTGTGAATGATTGATGTTTATTATTATTGTTGAGTCTTTGGTATGTGTGTGCCACCTCTTGGGCAGCATCGGGCTGTCGGGTTGATAACGGCATGACTACCAGAGACTACCTCCAGCTCGCATGACGGAGGTGCCATGGAGGGAGAGGTTATTGGGGTACCTCGGGTGTGTGAGTTTATGGGAGTCACAAGAAGGCTGTTATGATCGTGATGGCATTTGGAGCTACACCAACTAGTGTATCCTTTATTGAATGGTCATTATAGATTATGTGATGATAGTATTATTGATATTATTATGTGTTTACTTGCTCAAAGGATTATTTCCAAGGAGTATAGTGAATACTGTTAGAGATCTCTCCGATCCTCACTGGGCTTATTTTATATAAGCTCACTCTCTATTATTGCATGCTTACAGGTGTACTTGAGCAGGTACATGGATGAGTCTTATGTTCCGGAGTCTTATCCTTGATGTTGTATTGTTTTACTATCTTGTATATTATCTAGTTGACTTTTATATGCTTTGTATTTCATAATATAAAAGATGTTGAAAAGATAATGAATTAGTTGATGCTATCTTAGTAGTCTTTCTTTTGTTTATGTTTAGGTTGCTACGTTGGTATCAATATATTTTTGGAATGTTTATTAAGGTTCTTGTATTATGTTGGAACGGAGGCGTATAACAAAGAATGATTATGGTGTAATATGGTTATGTTGTATGTTGTTATTTTATTGAGGAGTTGTTTATTGTACGGTTTATGGAGTTGATGTATGATGTTCTAATGAGGTTGGTTTAGAGCCTTGGTATCCTATTTACTGTCGTTATACTGCCAAAATTCCGTTGCGTCCTGACTGATTATAGGAGGGGTCGAGTTGGGATGTGACATTTAAGTGGTATCATAGCTCATGTTAGTTGTCAGCTGGGGTATTCTCAGAATGTGGGTAATGGTCTTAGCATGAAAGTATGTATGAATTGAAAGAAAAATGAACTATGTATTAAATGATTAAGTGATTAAGTAATTATGTGATTTAGTGCTTATGTGATTATGTGATCAATTTGTTTGTGTTTTATATGACTTTGTTGTTTATGTGTTAATAGTTGTTATAACCTGTTTACGTGCTATAACCTATGCAAACTCTTTGATTAGTAGAATGACGGGTAAACCGAGAACCAGAGGTAGGCCTGAGATGACTGATGAGACTCCTAGTAATGCGGCACCGGGCCGTGATAGGGGTGATGACCGTTTGGGGGCAGCTATGGAGAGGATTGCTGAGTTAGTGGCCGGACATGCTTAGTTGATAGCAGAGCAGGCTACCCAGACTCAGGCTTGGCAGGCTCAGTTGTTGAATGTGCAGGATGGAAACCACGGGCGTGGTACCCTAAAAGAGTTCTTAGGGTATCATCCACCTAGATTTCAGGGGGAGCCAGATGATAGGAAAGCTGAGGCGTGGATTAGCAAGATAGAGAAGATTTATGATCCTCCTAATTATACCGATGAACAGAAAGTCTCCTTTGCTGTATACTTGTTAGATGATGAGGCAAAAGAATGGTAGCGCACGGTAAGGACTAGCTGGGCGACTCAGGGTATTCCGTATGTTTGGGGTACCTTCTTGAGAGCTTTTCGGGAGAAGTACGTCCCGAGGATCGCGAGGGAGTGGAGAGAGGTAGAGTTTCTAGCCTTGGTGCAGGGAGATGCTTTAGTGGCTCAGTATGAGGCCACTTTCACTAGGTTGTCCCGGTATGCACCGGAGTATGTGGCTGATGAGGAGAGGAGGACTCGTAGATTTATGTTGGAATTGAGGCCCGAGATTCAGAATATGATGGCTCTGAATCGGTATTATATATTCACTGAGGCCTTTGAGGCAGCTTTTAGACTAGAGAAGAGAAAGAGGGATCAGCTTGTGTCTAGTCAGCCCAGTAAGAGGCCGTATCAGCCATAGTATCAGCAGGGTATGTATAGGCCTCCTGTACAGCAGGTTGTGTACAGGCCACCAGTTCAGCAGGGTTTTTTTAAGCCTCAGGGGCAGCATAGTTATTATCGGCCTCAGTTTCAGCAGGGGTCATATCAGGTTCAGTCCCAGTTTAGGCCAGCCCAGTCTCAGGGTCAGTACAGGCCTAGTTTGGTAAGGCCTCAGCAGCAGGCTGGTTCAGCTTTTTCTTCAGCTTCTGGTTCTTCTAGGGGCAGTGTTAGTACATCATCACCGTAGTGTACTCACTACAACCGCACGGGGCATGTGGAGGCCGATTGTAGAGTGAAAGTAGGGACGTGTTTAGGTTGCGGCAGCAATCAGCACAGGGCGAATGATTGCCCTAGGTATGCGAGGACTGAGGGTCAGACTGCGACTCAGGGTTATCAGGGCCGACCTGCGGCCAGTGCACCTCAGCAGCAGCGGGTTCAGGCTCGGGCCTACGCAATTGACTTAGAGGAGATGCCTGAGGAGACTGCAGTTGTGGAAGGTAACTTCCTTATACTTGATCAACTTGTTAAAGTGTTGATTGATTCTGGTGCTACGCATTCTTTCATTACTCCTGCTTGTGTGCAATGTGTTAATTTGCAACCTGAATGATTGCCTTATGTGGTTGAGATTAGTACCTCTTTGACTGGTAAGTATGTGACTGGCCTAGTTTGTAAAGATTGTATAATACATGTTAAGGGGCATAATTTTCCTTTGGACCTTATCTTATTTCCTATCCGGGGGTATGATGTTATCTTGGGTATGGATTGGCTTTCTAAGTGTAATGCCCAGTTGAACTGTAGAACCAAGGTAGTACAGTTTCGTTTGCCAAATCAGCCAATAGTTGAGGTAGTAGGGAATCGGGGTGCAAAGACGAGTTTTGTTATCTCAGCAACTAAAGCCGTTAAGTTGGTGAGTAAGGGATGTTCGGGTTATCTAGCTTATTTGATCAACAAGCCATCTGATAAGCTACAGCTGGAGGAAGTCCCTATTATTCGGGAATATCCCAATGTATTTCCCGAGGAGTTGCTGGGGTTACTGCCAGAGAGAGATGTCGAGTTTGTGATCAATCTTATTCCCGGTACTCAACCTATTTCTAATTCAGCATACTGGATGGCACCAGCTGAGTTGAAGGAGTTGAAGACTCAGTTGCAGGAGTTATTGGAGAAGGGATTTATTCAGCAGAGTTCTTCACCTTGGGGAGCTCCTATTTTATTTGTGAAGAAGAAGGATGGTACCTTGAGATTGTGTATTGATTACCGTGGTTTGAATCAGGTGACCATCAAGAACAAGTATGCTTTGCCACTGATTGACGAGTTGTTTGATCAACTTCAGGGAGCCAAAGTCTATTCTAAATTTGATTTGAGGCAGGGGTATTATCAGCTTCGGATTCATACGGAAGATGTTCCGAAGTCTGCCTTTAGGACTCGGTACGGGCATTATGAGTTTGTTGTTATGCCCTTTGGATTAACTAATGCACCGGCAGCATTCATGGATCTTATGCATTGGGTTTTTCAGCCGTATTTAGACCAGTTCGTGGTAATCTTTATTGATGATATCTTCGTCTATTCTAAATCTAAATCAGAGCACGAGCAACATCTACGACTTGTCTTACAGAAGCTGCAGGAGCATCAATTGTTTGCCAAGTTCAACAAATGTGAATTTTGGCTGCAACATATATCTTTTCTTGGCCATGTTATCACACAGAGTGGTATTTCTGTAGATCCCACTAAGATTGAATCGGTGATGTCTTGGAAACGGCCAGAGAATGTTTCTGAGGTCCGTAGTTTTCTTGGCTTGGTAGGTTATTATCGTAGGTTTGTAAAGGACTTCTCGAAGATTGCTGGGCCACTTTCTAAGTTGACTCAGAAACGGACTATCTTTGCTTTGGATGAGAACTGTGAGAGTGGGTTTCAAGAGTTGAAAAAAAGGTTGACTACTGCTCCAGTACTTGCTCTACCAGAAGGGACCGATAATATGCTTATTTACAGCGATGCATCCAAGGAGGGCTTGGGATGTGTTCTTATTCAGGATGGTCGAGTTATTGCCTATGCTTCCCGGAAGTTGAAGCCTTATGAGGTGAATTATCTGACTCATGATCTTGAGTTGGCAGTAGTTGTCTTCACACTGAAGAAGTGGCGTCATTATCTGTGGGGCATTAAGTTTGAGATTTTCATTGATCATAAGAGTCTGAAGTACTTGATCTCACAGAAGGAGTTGAATATGCGCCAACTGAGGTGGATGGAACTTCTTGGAGATTATAATTGTTCTATCAATTATCTGCCTGGCAAGGCAAATGTTGTAGCAGATGCTCTCAGCCGGAAGGCGAGTATCTCTTGTTTAGCTATCAAGAAATGGGAGGTTCTTGAAGAATTCACTTATTGGAGACCAGAATTGACTCAGGTTGGGGTGATGTGTTCACATCTCTGTATTCAACCTTTATTGCTGTCTCAGATCAGAGAAGCTCAGCAACTTGATGTTAAACTTCAGAAGATCAAGGATCAGATCACGGATGATCATTTTGACTTTAAACTGTATGAGGACGGTATTTTTCAATTTCGGAACAGGGTTTGTGTTCCCGATGAACCGGGCTTGAGGCGAGGTATTCTAGAGGAAACTCATAATTCTAAGTACACTATTCATCCCGGTGGAACCAAGATGTATCGAGACTTGGAGAAACATTATTGGTGGAATAACATGAAGTGGGAGGTTGTTCAGTTTGTATCTAGATGTTTGACTTGTCAGAGGGTGAAAGCCGAGCATCAACGACCTGCAGGGTTACTTCAGCCATTGGTTATACCACAGTGGAAATGAGAGCATATTACAATGGACTTCGTCACTGGTTTGCCTAGAACACCGAGAGGTAATGATGCAGTTTGAGTTGTCGTGGATCGTTTGATGAAGACAGCTCATTTTATTTCGATGCGGATGGGAGATGAAGTTACGAAGTTGACGGGTCTTTATTTGGATCAGATTGTTAGACTTCACGGGATTTCATCTAGTATTGTCTCAGATCAAGATCCTCGATTTACTTCTCGTTTGTGGGAGAAACTTCAGGAGACTTTTGGTACTCAGTTGAACTTCAGTACAGCGTATCATCCACAGACCGACAGTCAGTTTGAGAGGACTATTCAGATTCTGGAAGATATGCTTAAGACTTGTGTTCTGGATTTCGGGAAGAACTGGGAGAAATATCTACCACTGACTGAGCTTGCCTATAACAATAGTTATCAAGCTACTATTGGGATGGCACCTTTCGCAGCTCTTTACGGTCGTAAGTGCCGTTCACCATTATATTGGGAGGAGGGAGGGAAGATGAAGACTATTGATCCGACTATTATGCCAGAGCTTCTAGAGAAGATTGAGAATGTTTAGTTGATTAGGCAGAGAATGCTTACAGCACAGAGCGGATACAAGAGTTATGCTGATAAGCGTCGTTGGGACTTGGAGTTTGTAGTCGGAGATCGGGTTTTCTTGAGATTGTCTCCTCGTAAGGGGTTTGCTCGTTATGGTAAAGGTGGAAAGCTGAGTCCGAGATTTGTTGGGCCGTTTGAGATTACCGGCAGGGTTGGTAAGTTAGCAGATCGGTTGGCTTGACTAGAGAACTTCTCTAATGTCCACGATGTATTTCACGTGTCTAATTTGCGGAAATATAATCTGTATCCTTCTCATATTCTTGAGCCAGAGCCGTTACAGCTTCATGAGAATCTGACTTATGACGATTGTTCGATTCATATTCTTGATAAGATGGAACGAGAGTTGAGGTCGAAGAAGATTCCGATGGTTAAGGTGTTGTGGAAGCATCACGGCATAGAGGAAGCTACTTGGGAGAGACAAGATCAGATGCAACAGTAGTACCCAGATCTGTATAGTACATCAAGTAAGAATTTCGAGGGCGAAATTTCTTTAAGGGGGGGGGGGGGGGGAGAATGTGAAACTCCACTTTTCTATCCTATCTCGTTTTGCGTGTTTATTCCCGTTTTGCGTGAATTGACCTGTTTATGTGTTATATGACTTAGAATGTGATAATTTTGATATTAATACTCCTAGAACATGCTAAATGTGCATTCATGAAATTTTCATAAAAAACGGAGCCAGAAATTTTATCGTCAACTTTTAGTGAATAGTTTTTTCGAAACACGTCCGCTAAAATTTTGAAACTGATCTTTTTAACCCTTCTAGACCTAGTCTTGAAACTTTAATAGACTTGTGTTTGTTGAAAACGGTTTCCAAATCGGCTTAGGAATTTATTAGGGTTTTTACACCGCTTTTTGCGAAAATCGAGTTTTAAGCCGACTCGGGTGAAATTGCTTGAATGTAAAACTTCTTGTCACCTAAAAATAACCTACTTGAGCTATCTTGGGTGTTGAATAATTTTTTTGAGCATTGGTGATCAAGAAAATGAATTTAAAGTCAAGAAAACACTAAAAATACTAAACTTCTCAACTTTGACTTTCATTAAAATATTGACCTTTATGCATATATCATCAACACACACTAAACACAATACAAAACACACTCCTCCACACACACAAAGGGCCAAGAGTTTCATAGGAGAAAACCAAGATGCTTTATCTGTCACATTTCTATTATCGAGTCAAATGGCATCTTGGGCAAGACAACGTCGCTTCGCATAGAGGCTGGGCTCGTAAACCGAGGGCCAGGGGTCTGTGACTAGGTCTCCATCACTTCAGTGCCCATGACTTTTGATCTGTAAGGAATTATGCGGCGCACAACATACAGTTGGAAAGTACTCTGAGAGCTCTACGACGGGGGCGGCAAGCCTTCTCTGTTGTGCTTGTTTTTGGTGCCCAAAATCGAATGTTTTCATCAGCTACGGGCCAATTTTCTTCTTTTTGTGCTGTTTCTTCTTCCCAGATCGTTCGTCGTGAGCCGCAAAAAAGGCGACACATAAGGGCTTTGTGCCTTCAACGTGACGGGTACAATTGTACCAACACTAATGCATCGGATCCCATCAGAACTCCGAAGTAAAACGTGCCTAGGCGAGAGTAGTACTAGGATGAGAGACCCCCTGGGAAGTCCTCGTGTTGCACCCCCCTTTTCATTTTATTTTGTTGCCCCATTCAGGCTTGCCAAGATGCTTTATCCGTCACATTTCTATTATCGAATCCAACGGCATCTTGGGCAAGACAACTTCGCTTCGCGTAGAGGCTGGGCCAGCAAATCGAGGGTGTGGGGCCTCTGATCAGCTGCGCCTATTTTCGGAGCCCAAAATTGAACGTTTTCATTACTTTCGGGCCACTTTTCTTCTTTTTGCGCTATTTCTTCATCCCGGATCGTTCGTCGTGAACAACGAAAAGGACAACACATAAGGGCTTTGTGCCCTCAACATGACGGGTGCGATCTTACCATCACTAATGCATCGGATCCCATCAGAACTCTAACGTTAGGAGTGCTTGGGAGAGAGTAGTACTAGGATGGGAGACCCAATTGGAAGTACTCGTGTTGCACCACCCTTTTTGTTTTGTTTTTTTGGCCCGTTCCAAGATGCTTTATCCGTCACATTTCTATTATCGAGTCCGATGGCATCTTGGGCAAGACAACTTCGTTTCGCGTAGAGGCTGGGCCCGCAAACCACGGGCGTGCTGCTAGTGACTAGGTCTCCATCTATCCGGAGCCCATAACTTTTGATCCGCAAGAAGTTATGCGGCGCACAGGATACCATTAGAAAGCTTTACGAGAGCTCTACGACGGGGGTAAAAAGCCTACAAGGCTGCGCCTCTTTTTGGAGCCCAAAATCGAATGTTTTCTTTTGTTTCGGGCAACTTTTGTTCTTTTTGCGCTGTTTCTTCATCCCGAATCGTTTCTCGTGAGCCGCAAAAAGGACGACACATAAGGGCTGTGTGCCCTCAACATGACGGGTGTGATCATACCAGCACTAATGCATCGGATCCCATCAGAACACTGAAGTTAAGCGTGCTTGGGTGAGAGTAGTGCTAGGATGGGAGACCCTCTAGGAAGTCCTCATGTTGCACCACTCTTTTTGTTTTGTATTTTTGCCCTGTGCAGGCTGGCCAAGATGGTTTATCCATCACATATCTATTATAGAGTCCCACAGTATCTTGGGCCAGACAACTTCGCTTGGCGTAGGGGCTGGGCCAGCAAACCGAGGGCACGGGGCTTGTGACCAGGTATCCGTCGCTCCGGTGCCAATAACTTTTGATCCGTAAGGAGTTATGCGGTGCACAGCATATAGTTGGAAAGCTCTCTGAGAGCTCAACGACAGGGGCAACAAGCCTGCTCGACTATTTTTGGAGCTCAAAATCGAAGTTTTCATTGGTTTCGGTGTATTTTTTTTTCTTTTTGCGCAATTTCTTCATCCCGGATCATTCGTCATGGGCCGCGAAAAGACGACACATAAGGACTATGTGCCCTCAACAAGACGGGTGCGATCATACCAGCATTAATGCATCGGATCCCATCAGAACTCTGAAGTTAAGCGTTCTTGGACGAGAGTAGCAGTAGGATGGGTGACCCCCCGGGATGTCTTCGTGTTGCACCCCCTTTTCGTTTTGTTTTTTTGCCCCGTTTAGGCTTGCCAAGATGCTTTATCCGTCACATTTCTATTATCGAGTCCCACAACATCTTGGGCAAGACAAATTTGCTTCGCGTAGAGGCTCAGCTCGCAAACCTAAGGTGTGGGGCCTGTGACCAGGTCTAGTCGCTCCGGTGCCCATAACTTTTAATCATAACGAGTTATGTGGCGCATAGCATACTGTTGGAAACGTGTCTGAGAGCTCTACGACGGGGGTAGTAATCCTGCTTGGCTGTACCTGTTTTCGTAGCCCAAAATCGAACATTTTCATAAGTTGCGGGCTACTTTTTCTTCTTTCTACGCTGTTTCTTCATCTCGGATCGTTCGTCATGAGCTGCGAAAAGGACGACATATAAGGGCTTTATGCCCTCAACATGACGAGTGCGATCATACCAGCACTAATACATCAGATCCTACCAGAATTCTGAAGTTAAGCGTGCTTGGACGAGAGTAGTAGTAGGATGGGAGACCCCCTAGGAAGTCCTCGTGTTGCACCCCCTTTTTCATTTTGTTTTCTGCACCATTTATGCTTGCCACGATGCTTTATCCATCACATTTGTATTATCTAGTCCCACGGTATCTTGGGCACGACCCTTTCGTTTCGTGTAGAGGTTGGGCCGGTAAACCGAGGGCATGGGGCCTGTGACCAAGTCTCCGTCGCTCCGACACCCATAACTTTTGATCCTTAAGAAGTTATGTGCCGCACAACATACCATTGGAAAGTTCTCCGAGAGATCTACGACGGTGGCAACAAGCCTGCTTAGCTGCACCTATTTTCGGAGCCCTAAATTGAACATTCTTATCAGTTTTGGGCCACTTTTCTTCTTCTTTCGTTGTTTCTTCGTCCTGTATCGTTCATCGTGAGCAGAAAAAAGGACGACACATAAGGGCTTTGGGCCCTCAATATGACGGGTGCGATCGTACCAGCATTAATGCATCGGATCCATTCAGAACTCTAAAGTTAAGCGAGCTTCGGAGAGAGTAGTACTAGGATGAGTGACCCCCTGGGAAGTCCTCGTGTTGCACCCCCATTTTCATTTTTTTTTTTGCCCCGTTCAAGTTTGCCAAGATGCTTTATCCGTCACATTTCTATTATCGAGTCCCACGGCATCTTGGGCTAGACAACTTCGCTTCATGTAGAGACTGGGCCTGCAAACTGAGGGCGTAGGGCCTGTGACTAGGTCTTTGTCGCTCCGGTGCCCATAACTTTTGATCCGTAAGGAGTTATGCGGTGCACAACATACCGTTAGAAAGCTCTTCGAGAGCTCTACGATAGGGGCAATGATCATGCTAGGCTGCACCTATTTTCGGAGCCCAAAATTGAACATTTTCATTGGTTTTGGACCACATTTCCTCTTTTTTGCGCTGTTTCTTCATCCCGAATCATTTGTCGTGAGCCGCGAAAAGGACGTCACAAAAGGGCTTTATGCCCTCAGCATGATGAGTGCGATCATAGCCGCACTAATGCATCAGATCCCATCAGAACTCTGAAGTTAAGCGTGCTTGGGCGAGAGTGGTACTAGAATGGGTGACCCCCTGGGATGTCTTTGTGTCCCACGGCATCTAGGGCAACACAACTTCGCTTTGTGTAGAGGTTGGACCCGTAAACCGAGGGCGTGGGTCTACTAACTAGATCTTTGTTGCTCTGGTGCCCATAACTTTTGATCCGTAAGGAGTTATGCGGCCCACAACATACCGTTGGAAAGCTCTTCGAGAGCTCTACGACGGTAGAAACAAGCCTGCTCGGTTGCGCCTGTTTTCAGAGCCCAAAATTGAACATTTTTGTAGGTTTTAGGCCATTTTCTTCTTTTTGCGGTGTTTCTTCATCCCAGATTGTTCATAATGTGTCGCGAAAAGGAAGACACATAAGGGCTTTACGCCCTTAACATGACGGGTGCGATCATACCAGCACTAATGCATCGGATCCCATCAAATCTACGAAGTTAAGAGTGGTTGGGCGAGAATAATACTAGGATGGGAGACCTCCTAGGAAGTCCTCGAGTTGCACCCCCCTTTTCGTTTTGTTTTTTTTCCCCTTTCTGGCTTTCCAAGATGCTTTATCCATCATACTTCTATCATGGAGTCCTACGACATCTTGGGCAAGACAACTTCGCTTAGCGTCGAGGCTGGGCCTGCAAACCGAGGATGTGGGGCGTATGACCAGGTCTCCGTGTCTCCGGTGCCCATAACTTTTGATCCATAAGAAGTTATGCCCCGCATAGCATACCGTTGGAAAGCTCTCCGAGAGCTCTACGATGGGGCAGTAAGCCTACTAGGCGGTACCTATTTTCGGAGCCCAAAATTGAACGTTGTCATCAATTTCTGGCCACTCTTCTTCTTTTTGAGCTATTTCCTCGTCCCGGATCATTCGTCGTGAGCCGCGAAAAGGATGACACATAAGGGCTTTGTGCCCTCAACATGACAGATGCGATCAAACCAGCACTAATGCATCGAATCCCATCAGAACTCCGAAGTTAAGCGTGCTTGGGCGAGAGTTGTACTAAGATGGGTGAGCCCTTGGGATGTCCTCGTGTTGCACTCCCCTTTTCGTCTTGTTTTTTTTCCCCGTTCAGGCTTGCCAAGATGCTTTATCTGTCACATTTCTATTATCAAGTCAAACGGCATCTTGGGCAAGACAACTTCGCTTCGTATAGAGCCTGGGCCCGTAAACCGAGGGCCAGGGGTCTGTGACTAGGTCTCCATCACACCGGTGCCCATGATTTTTGATCTGTAAAGAGTTATACGCGGCACAACATACCATGGGAAAGTACTCTGAGAGCCCTATGACGGGGGCGGCAAGCCTGCTCTGTTGTACCTGTTTTCGGTGCCCAAAATCGAATGTTTTCATCAGCTACGGGCCAATTTTCTTCTTTTTACGCTGTTTCTTCTTCCGGGATCGTTCGTCGGGAGCCGCGAAAAGGGCGACACATAAGGGCTTTGTGCCCTCAACATGACGGGTACAATTATACCAGCACTAATGCATCGGATCCCATCAGAACTCTGAAGTAAAACGTGCCTAGGCGAGAGTAGTACAAGGATGGGAGACCCCCTAGGAAGTCCTCGTGTTGCACCCCGCTTTTCATTTTCTTTTGTTGCCCCGTTCAGGCTTGCCAAGATGCTTTATCCGTCACATTTCTATTATCGAATCCAACGGCATCTTGGGCAAGACAACTTCGCTTCGCGCAGAGGCTGGGCCAGCAAACCGAGGGCGTGGGGCCTCTGATCAGCTGCGCCTATTTTCAGAGCCTAAAATTAAACATTTTCATTAGTTTTGGGCCACTTTTCTTCTTTTTGCGCTGTTTCTTTTTTGTGGATCGTTCGTCGTGCGCCGCAAAAAGGACGACACATAAGGGCTTTGTGCCCTCAACATGACAGTTACGATCATACCAGCACCAATGCATCGAATCCCATCAGAACTCCGACGTTAGGAGTGCTTGGGAGAGAGTAGTACTTGGATGGGAGACCCAATTGGAAGTCCTCGTGGTGCACCCACCTTTTTGTTTTGTTTTTTTGCCCCGTTGAGTCTTGCCAAGATGCTTTATCCGTCACATTTCTATTATCGAGTCCCACAGCATCTTGGGCAAGACAACTTCGTTTCGCGTAGAGGCTGGGCCAACATACAAGGGTCGTGGGGCTAGTGACTAGGTCTCCATCTATCCGGAGCCCATAACTTTTGATCCGCAAGAAGTTATACGGCGCACAGCATACCGTTGGAAAGCTCTACGAGAGCTCTACGACGGGGGCAAAAAGCCTACTAAGCTGTGCCTCTTTTCGGAGCCCAAAATTGAACGTTTTCATTAGTTTCGAGCCACTTTTCTTCTCTTTGCGCTGTCTCTTCATCCCGAATCGTTTCTTGTGAGCCGCAAAAAGGACGACACATATGGGCTGTGTGCCCTCAACATGACGAGTGCGATCATACCAGCATTAATGCATCGGATCCCATCAGAACACTGAAGTTAAGCGTGCTTGGGTGAGAGTAGTGCTAGTATGGGAGACCCTCTGGGAAGTCCTCATGTTGCACCACTCTTTTTGTTTTGTATTTTTGCCACGTGCAGGCTGGCCAAGATGGTTTATCCATCATATTTCTATTATCGAGTCCCACGGTATCTTGGGCAAGACAACTTCGCTTCGCGTGGAGGTTGGGCTCGCAAACCGAGGGCATGGGGCCTGTGACCAGGTCTCTGTCGCTCCGATGCCCATAACTTATGATCCGTAAGGAGTTAAGCGACGCACATCATACTGTTGGAAAGCTCTCCGAGAGCTCTACGACGGGGGCAGCAAGCTTACTCGACTATTTTTGGAGCTCAAAATCGAATGTTTTCATTGGTTTCGGTTTATTTTTTTTCTTTTTGCGCTATTTCTTCGTCCCGGATCGTTCGTCGTGGGCTGCAAAAAAGACGACACATAAGGACTTTGTGCCCTCAACAAGATGGGTGTGATCATACCAGCATTAATGCATTGGATCCCATCAGAACTCTGAAGTTAAGCGTTCCTGGGCGAGAGTAGTACTAGGATGGATAACCCCCCGGGATGTCTTCGTGTTGCACCCCCCTTTTCGTTTTGTTTTTTTACCCCGTTTAGGCTTGCCAAGATACTTTATCCATCACATTTCTATTATCGAGTCACACGACATCTTGAGCAAGACAACTTTGCTTCGCGTAGAAACTGGGCTCGGAAACCAAGGGTCTCGGGCCTATGACTAGGTCTAGTCGCTCCGGTGCCCATAACTTTTAATCATAACGAGTTATGTGGCGCATAGCATACCGTTGGAAAGGTGTCTGAGAGCTCTACGACGGGGGTAGTAATCCTGCTTGGCTGCACCTGTTTTTGTAGCCCAAAATTGAACATGTTCATAAGTTGCGGGCTACTTTTTCTTCTTTCTACGCTGTTTCTTCATCCCGGATCGTTCGTCATGAGCTGCGAAAAGGATGACATATAAGGGCTTTATGCCATCAACATGACGAGTGCGATCATACCAGCACTAATACATCGGATCCCACTAGAATTCTGAAGTTAAGCGTGCTTGGGCGAGAATAGTAGTAGGATGGGAGACCCCCTAGGAAGTCCTCGTGTTGCACCCCCTTTTTCATTTTATTTTTTGCACTGTTCATGCTTGCCACGATGCTTTATCCGTCACATTTGTATTATCGAGTCCCACGGTATCTTGGGCAAGACAATTTCATTTCGCGTAGAGGCTGGGCCCGTAAACCGAGGGCGTGGGGCCTGTGAACAAGTCTCCGTCGCTCCGACACCCATAACTTTTGATCCGTAAGAAGTTATGTGCCGCACAACATACCATTGGAAAGTTCTCCGAGAGATCTATGACGGTGGCAACAAGCCTGCTTAGCTGCACCTATTTTCGGAGCCCTAAATTGAACATTTTTATCAGTTTTGGGCCACTTTTCTTCTTCTTTCGCTGTTTCTTCATCCTGTATCGTTCATCGTGAGCAGAAAAAAGGACGACACATAAGGGCTTTGTGCCCTCAATATGACGGGTGCGATCGTACCAGCATTAATGCATCGGATCCATTCAGAACTCTGAAGTTAAGCGTGCTTGGGCGAGAGTAGTACTAGGATGGGTGACCCCTTGGGATGTTCTCGTGTTGCACCCCTTTTTCTTTTGTTTTTTTGCCCCGTTCAGGCTTGCCAAGATGCTTTATCAGTCACATTTATATTATCGAGTCGCACGACATCTTGGGCAAGATAACTTCGCTTCACGTAGAGGCTGGGACCGCAAACCGAGGGCGTGGGGCCTGTCACTAGGTCTTCATCGCTCCGGTGCCCATAAGTTTTGATCCGTAAGGAGTTATGCGGTGCACAGCATACCGTTGGAAAGCCCTTCAAGAGCTCTACGACAGGGGCAATGATCATGCTAGGCTGCACCTATTTTCGGAGCCCAAAATTGAACATTTTCATTGGTTTCGGACCACGTTTCCTCTCTTTGCGCTGTTTCTTCATCCCGGATCGTTTGTCGTGAGCCGCGAAAAGGACGTCACAAAAGGGCTTTGTGCCCTCAACATGACGAGTGCGATCATAGCCGCACTAATGCATCAGATCCTATTGGAACTCTGAAGTTAAGCGTGCTTGGGCGAGAGTGGTACTAGAATGGGTGACCCCCTAGGATGTCTTTGTGTCCCACGGCATCTAAGGCAACACAACTTCGCTTTGTATAGAGGTTGGACCCGTAAACCGAGGGCGTGGGTCCAGTGACTAGATCTTCGTTGTTCTGGTGCCCATAACTTTTGATCCGTAAGGAGTTATGCGGTGCACAGCATATCGTTGGAAAACTCTCCGAGAGCTCTACGACGGTAGAAATAAGCCTGCTCGGTTGCGCCTGTTTTCAGAGCCGAAAATTGAACATTTTTGTAAGTTTTGGGCCATTTTTCTTCTTTTTACGGTGTTTCTTCATCCCGGATCGTTCGTAATGTGCAGCGAAAAGGAAGACACATAAGGGCTTTACGCCCTTAACATGACGGGTGCGATCATACCAGCACTAATGCATCGGATACCATCAAATCTACGAAGTTAAGTGTGGTTGGGCGAGAATAGTACTAGGATGGGAGACCCCCTAGGAAGTCCTCGAGTTGCAACCCCCTTTTCGTTTTGTTTTTTTGCCCCGTTCTGGCTTTCCAAGATGCTTTATCCATCATACTTCTATCATGGTGTCCTACGATGTCTTGGGCAAGACAACTTCGCTTAGTGTCGAGGCTGGGCCTACAAACCGAGGACGTGGGGCGTATGACTAGGTCTCCGTCTCTCCGGTGCCCATAACTTTTGATCCGTAAGGAGTTATGCGGCGCACAGCATACCTTTGGAAAGCTCTCCGAGAGATCTACAATAAGGGCAGCGAGCTTGCTTGTTTGCATCTATTTTTGATGCCCAAAATTGAATGTTTTCATTAATTTCAGGCCACTTTTCATCTTTTTGCGTTGTTTCTTCGTCCTGGATCGTTCGTCGTGACCGGCGAAAAGGAAAACACATAAGGGCTTTGTGACCTCAACATGACGGGTGTGATAATACCAGTACTAATACATCAGTTCCTATCAAAAGTCCGAAGTTTAGCGTGCTTGGGAGAGAGTAGTATTAGGATGGGCGACCCCCTGGGATGTCCTCGTGTTGCAGCCCCCTTTTCGTTTTGTTTTTTTGTCCCGTTCATGCTTGCCAAGATGCTTTATCCATCACATTTCTATTATCGAGTCCTACGACATCTTGGGCAAGACAACTTCGATTGGTATAGAGGCAGGGCCCGCAAACCGAGGGCGTAGGGCGTGTGATGAGGTCTCCATCTCTCCAATGCCTATAACTTTTGAACCCTAAGGTGTTATATGGTGCATAACATACCGTTAGAAAGGTCTCTGAGAGTTCTACGACGAGGGCAGCAATCCTACTTGGTTGCGCCTATTTTAAGAGAACAAAATCGAATGTTTTCATCAGTTTAAGACCATTTTTCTTATATTTCCACTATTTTTTCGTCCCAGATCTTACGTCGTGAGCCGCGAAAATGACGACATATAAGGGTTTTGTGCCGTCATCATGACGGGTGCAATCATACTTGCACTAATTCTTTAGAACCCATCAGAACTCCAAAGTTAAGCATGCTTGGGCGAGAGTGGTACTAGGATGGGTGACCGCCTCGGATGTCCTCGTGTTGCACCCCCTTTTTCGTTTTGTTTTTTTTGCCTCGTTCAGGATTGCCAAGATGCTTTATCTATCACATTTCTTTTATCGAGTCCCATAACATCTTGGACAAGACAGCTTTCCTTCGCATAGAGGCTGGGCCTGCAAACCGAGAATGTTGGGCCTATGACTAGGTCTCCGTCGCTTTGGTGCCCATAACTTTTGATCTGTAAGAAGTTATGCGGCGCATAGCATACCGCTGGAAAGCTCTTCGAGAGCTCTACAATGAGGGCAGAAAACCTGCTCGGCTGCGCATGTTTTTGGAGAACAAAATTGAACGTTTTCATTAGTTTCGGGCCACTTTTCTTCTTTTTGTGTTGCTTCTTCGTCCCGTATCGTTCGTCATGAGTCGCGAAAAGGACGACACATAAGGGCTTTGTTCCCTCAGCATGGCGGGTGCGATCATATCAGTACTAATGCATCAGATCCCATCAGAACTTCGAAGTTAAGCGTGCTTGGGCGAGAGTAGGACTAGGATGGGTGACCCCCTGGGAAGTCCTCGTGTTGCACCCCCTTTTACGTTTTGTTTTATTGCCCCGTTTAGGCTTGCCAAGATGCTTTATCCGTCACATTTTTATTATCAAGTCCCACGGCATCTTGGGCAAGACAACTTCGCTTCGCAAAGAGGCTGGGCCCGCAAACCTAGGGCGTGGGTCCTGTGACCAGGTCCCCGTCTCTCTGGTGCCCATAACTTTTGATCCGTAAGGAGTTATGCGGTGTACAACATACCGTTGGAAAGATCTCCAAAAGTTCTACGACGGGGACAGCCAGCCTACTAGGCTGCACCTATTTTTGGGGCCCAAAATTGAATATTTTATTAGTTTCGGGCCACTTTTCTTCTTTTTGTGCTATTTCTTAGTCTCGAATGCTTTGTCGTGAGCCGTGAAAAGGATGACACATAAGGGTTTGTACCCTCAACATGACGGGTGCGATCATACAAGCACTAATGCATCGGATCCCATCAGAACTCCGAAGTTAAGCGTGCTTGGACGAGATTAGTACTAAGATGGGAGACCCCCTCGGAAGTCCACGTGTTGCACCCCCCTTTTTGTTTTGTTTTTTTTTCCCCGTTCAAGCTTTCCAAGAAGCTTTATCCTACACATTGCTATTATTGAGTCCCACGGCATCCTAGGCAAGACAACTTCGCATCGCGTAGAGGTTAGGCCAACAAACCGAGGGCAAGGGGCCGGTGACTAGGTCTCCATTGTTCTGGTGCCCATAACTTTTGATCTGCAAGGAGTTATGCAGCACATAGCATACTGTTGGAAAGCTCTCCGAGAGCTCTACGATGGGGGCTGCAAGCCTGCTCTTATGCACCTATTTTTGTAGCCCAAAATCGATTGTTTGCATAAGTTTTGGGCTACTTTTCTTCTTTCTTCGCTGTTTCTTTATCTAGGATCGTTCGTCGTTAGCTACGAAAAGGACCACACACAATGGTTTTGTGCCCTCAACATGACGGGAATGATCATACCAGTACTAATGCATCAGATCCCATCAGAACTCTGAAGTTAAGCGTGCTTGGGCGAGATTAGTACTAGGATGGGTGACCCCCTGGGAAGTCCTCGTGTTGCATCCCCCTTATCATTTTGTTTTTTCCCCTTATTCAGGCTTGCCAAGATGCTTTATCCGTCACATTTTTATTATCGAGTCCCATGGCATCTTGGGCAAGACAATTTCACTTCGCTTAGAGGCTGGCCCTGCAAACCGAGGGCTGGGGCTTGTGACTAGGTCTCCATCTCTTCGGTGCTCATAACGTTTGTTCCGTAAGGAGTTATACGGCACACAGCATGCCGTTGGAATGCTTTCCGAGAGCTCTACGACAGGGGCAATAAGCTTGGTTGGCTGTACCTATTTTTGGAGCCCAAAGTTAAATGTTTTCATCTATTTCGGGCCACTTTTCTTCTTTTTGCACTATTTCTTCATCCCGGATCGTTCGTCGTGAGCCTCGAAAAAGACGACAAATAAGGGCTTTGTCCCCTCAACATGACGGGTGTGATCATACCAGCACTAATGTATCGGATCCCATCAGAACTCCAAAGTTAAACGTGCTTGGGCAAGAGTAGTACTAGGATAGGTGACCCCCTGGGATGTCCCCGTGTTGCACCCTCCTTTTCGTTTTATTTTTTTGGCCCGTTTAGGCTTCCCAAGATGCTTTATCCGTCACATTTCTATTATCGAGTCCTATGGCATCTTGGGCAAGACAACTTCGCTTCGTGTAGAGGATGGGCCCACAAACTAAAGGCGTGGGACCTGTGACTAGGTCTCCGTCTCTCTAGTGCCATAACCTTTGATCCGTAAGGAGTTATGCGGTGCATAGCATACTGTTAGAAATTTCTCTGAGAGCTCTACAACGGAGGTAGCAAGCATGCTCGGCTGTGCCTATTTTTGAAGCAAAAAATTGAATGTTTTCATCAGTTTTGGGCCACTTTTCTTCTTTTTGCACTGTTTCTTCATCCCGGATCGTTCATCGTGACCCGCGAAATAGACGACACATAAGGGCTTTGTGCCCTCAACGTGGCGGGTGCAATCACACCAGTACTAATGCATCGGATACCATCAGAACTCCGAAGTTAAGCGTGCTTGGGCGAGAGTAGTACTAGGATAGGTGACCCCCTGGGATGTCCTCGTGTTGCATACCCTTTTTCATTTTTTGTTTTTGCCCCGTTCAAGCTTGTCAAGATGTTTTATCCATCACATTTCTACTATCGAGACCCACGGCATATTGGGCAAGGCAATTTCGCTTCGTGTAGAAGCTGGACCCGCAAACCGAGGGCGTGGGGCCTGTGACCAAGTCTCTGTCTCTCTGGTGCCTATTTTCGGAGCCCAAAATCGAACAATTTCATCAGTTTTGGGCCACTTTTCTTCTTTTTGCACTATTTCTTCGTCCCGGATCATTCGTTGTGAGCCACGAAAAGGATGACACATAAGAGATTTGTGCCCTCAACATGACGGGTGCGTTCATACCAACACTAATACATCGGATCCCATCAGAACTTCGAAGTTAAGCGTGCTTGGGAGAGGGTAGTACTAGGATGGGTGACCCCATGGGATGTCCTCGTGTTTCACCCCCCTTTTCGTTATGTTTTTTTGCTCCATTCAGGCTTGCCAAAATGCTTTATCTATCACATTTCTATTATCGAGTCCCACGATATCTGGGGCAAGGCATCACCGCTTCGCGTAGAGGCTGGGCCAACAAAACGAGGGCGTGGGACCTGTGACTAGGTCTCCGTCACTTTGGTACCTATAACTTTTGATCCGTAAGGAGTTATGCGGCGCATAGCATACCGTTCGAAAGCTCTTCGAGAGCTCTACGATGGGGGTAAAAGGCATGGTAGGCAGTGACTTTTTTCGGAGACCAAAATCATAAGTTTTCATCAGTTTTGGTCCACTTTTGTTCTTTTTGTGCTGTTTCTTCTTCCTGGATCGTTCGTCATGAGCTGAGAAAAGGACAACACATAAGGGCTTTGTGCCTTCAAGATGACGGGTGATCATACTAGCACTAATACATCGGATCCTATTAGAACTCCGAAGTTAAGCGTGCTTGAGCGAGAGTAGTACTAGGATGGGAGGCCCCCGAGGAAGTCCTTGTGGTGGACCCTGCTTTTCGTTTTGGTTTTTTGCCCTGTTTAGTTTTACGAATATGCTTTATCTTTCACATTTCTATCATCGAGTCCCACGGCATCCTGTGCAAGACAACTTCGCTTCGCATAGAGGCTGGGCCCACAAACTGAGGGAGTAGGGCCTGTGATTGGGTCTCCGTCTCTTCGGTGCATATAACGTTTGATTTGTAAGGGGTTATACGGTGCACAATATACCATTGGAAAGCTCTCCGAGAGCTCTACAACAGGGGCAACGAGCTTGCTCTGCTGCACCAATTTTCGAAGCCAAAAATTGAACATTTTTATTGGTTTCTGGCCATTTTTCTTGTTTTTGTACTGTTTCTTCGTCCCGAATCGTTCGTCGTGAGCCGCGAAAAGGACGACACATAAAGGCTTTGTTCCCTCAATGTGACGGGTGAGATCATACTAGAACTAATGCATCGGATCCCATCAGAACTCCAAAGTTAAACGTGCTTGGGCGAGAGTAGTACTAGGATGGGTGACCCCCTGAGAAGTCCTCGTGTTGCACCCCCCCTTTTCGTTTTGCTTTTGTGCCATGTTCAGGCTTTCCAAGTTGCTTTATCCGTCACATTTCTATCATCGAGTCCCATGACATCCTGGGCAAGACAACTTCACTTCGCGCTGAGGCGGGACCCGCAAACCAAGGGAGTGGGGCATATGACCAAGTCTCCGTCTCTCCGGTGCACATAACTTTTGATCCGTAAGGGGTTATACGGCACATAGTATACCTTTGGAAAGCACTCTGAGAGCTCTACGGCAGGGGCAGTGAGCTTGTTCTGCTGCACCAATTTTCAGAGCCAAAAATTGAACGTTTTCATTGGTTTCTGGCCACTTTTCTTATTTTTGTGCTATTTCTTCATCCCAGATCGTTTGTCATGAGCCGCGAAAAGGACGACACATAAGGGCTTTGTTCCCTCAACATGACGGGTGAGATCATACTATAACTAATGCATTGGATCCCATCAGAACTCCGAAGTTAAGCGTGCTTGGGCGAGAGTAGTACTAGGATGGGTGACCCCGTGGGATGTCCTCGTGTTGCATCCCCCTTTTCATTATGTTTTTTTGCCCCGTTTAGGCTTGCCAAGAAGCTTTATCTATCACATTTCTATTATCGAGTCCCACGGCATCTTGGGCAAGACAACTTCGCTTCGCGTAGAGGCTGGGCCGGCAAACCGAGGGCGTGGGTCCCGTGACTAGGTCTCCGTCGCACCGGTGCCTATTACTTTTGATCCGTAGGGAGTTATGCTGCAGAAAACATACAGTTGGAAAGCTCTGCAAGAGCTCTACGACGGTGGCAACAAGCCTACTCGGCTGTGCCTATTTTCAGAGCCAAAAATTAAACGTTTTCATTGGTTTCAGGCAACTTTTTTTCTTTTTGCACTGTTTCTTCATCCCAGATCGTTCGTCGTGAGTTGTAAAATGGACGATACAAAATGGCTTTGCTCCCTCAACATGACGGATGCAATCATACCATCAGTAACGCACCGGATACCATTAGAACTTCGAAGTTAAGCGTGCTTGGGCGAGAGTAGTACTAGGATGGGTGACCCCTTGAGAAGTCCTTGTGTTGCACCCCCCTTTTTGTGTTGTTTTTTTGCCTCGTTCAAGATTGCCAAGATGCTTTATCCATCACATTTCTCTTATCAAGTCCCACGGCATCTTGGGCAAGACAACTTCGCTTAGCGTAGAGGCTGGGCCAGCAAACCGCGGGTGTGTGGCGTGTGACCAGGTCTCCGTCGCTTTGGTACCCATAACTTTTGATCCGTAAAGAGTTATGCGACGCACAACATAACGTTGGAAAGCTCTCCGAGAGCGCTATGACTAGCGCATCGAGCTTGCTCCGCTGCACCTATTTTCAGAGCCCAAAATTGAACATTTTCATTGGTTTTTGGCCATTTTTCTTCTTCTTGCGCTGTTTCTTCGTCCCGGATCGTTCGTCGTGAGCCGCAAAAAGGACGGCACATACGGGCTTTGTGGCCTCAACATGACGGGTGCAATCATACCAGCATTAATGTATCGGATCCCATCAGAACTCTGAAGTTAAGCGTGCTTGGGCGAGAGTGGTACTAGGATAGGTGACCCCCTGGGATGTCTTCATGTTGCACCCCCTTTTTCATTTTTTTTTGCCCCGTTCACGCTTGCCAAGATGCTTTATCCATCACATTTCTATTATCGAATCCCATGACATCTTGGGCAAGACAACTTCACTTCGCGTAGAGGCTGGGCCCGCAAACCGAGGGCGTAGGGCTTGTGACTAGGTCTCCGTCGCTCCGGTGCCCATAACTTTTAATCCATACTGAGTTATGAGGCGCATAGCATACCGTTGGAAAGGTCTCTAAGAGCTCTACGACGGCGGTAACAATACTGCTCGGCTGCGCCTATCTTCGGAGCCCAAAATCGAACGTTTTCAAATGTTTTATGCCATTTTTCTTTTTTCTATGCTGTTTCTTCATCTCGGATCGTTCGTCGTGAGCCGCGAAAAGGATGACACATAAGGTCTTTATGCACTCAACATGATGACTTCGATCATACCAGAATTAATGGATTGGATCCCACGAGAATACTGAATTTAAGCGTGCTTGGGCGAGAGTAGAACTAGGATAGGAGACCCCTTAAGATGTCCTCGTGTTGCATCCCCCTTTTCGTTTTGTTTTTTGCGCTGTTCAGGCTTGCCAAGATGCTCTATCCATCATATTTCTATTATCAAGTCCCACGGCTTCTAGGCAAGACAACTTCGGTTTGCATAACGGATGGGCCCGCAAACCGAGGGTGTGGGGCCTGTGACCAGGTCTCCGTCACTCTGGTGTCTATAACTTTTGATTTGTAAGGAGTTATACGGCGCACATGATACCATTGGAAAGCTCTCCAAGAGTTCCATGATGGGGGCAGCGAGCCTACTCAGTTGCGCCTATTTTCGGAGCCAAAAATCTAATGTTTTCATCGGTTTCAGGCCACTTTTCCTCTTTTTACACTATTTTTTCGTCTCGGATTGTTCGTTGTGAGCCGAGAAAAATACGACACATAAAGGTTTTATGCCCTCAATATGATGGGTGCGATCATACCAGCACTAATGCTTCGGATCCCATCAGAACTCTGAAGTTAAGCGTGCTTGGGCGAGAGTAGTACTAGGATGGGTGACCCCCTGGGATGTCCTCGTGTTGCATACCACTTTTCTTCTTGTTTTTTTGTCCCGTTATGGCTTGCCAAGATGCTTTATCCGTAATATTTCTATTATCGAGTCCCATGACATCTTGGGCAAGACAATTTCATTTCACGTAGAGGCTGGGCCCGCAAACCGAGGGCATGGGGCCTTTGACTAGGTCTTCGTCTCTCCGGTGCGCATAACTTTTGATCCGTTAGGAGTTATGCACCTTACAGCATACCGTTGGAAGGCTCTCCGAGAGCTCTACGACAGGGGCAGTGAACCTGCTCGGCTGCACTAGTTTTTGGAGCCCAAAATCGAACATTTTTAACAGTTTCATACCATTTTTCTTCTTTTTGCGTTGTTTCTTCATCCTGGATCATTCATCATGAGCCGCAAAAAGGACGACACATAAGGGCTTTGTTCCCTCAACCTGACGGGTGTGATCATACCAGCACTAATGCATTGGATCCCATTAGAACTCCGAGGTTAAGCGTGCTTGGGCGAGAGTAGTACTAGGATGGATGACCCCCTGGGATGTCCTCGTGTTGCATTCCCCTTTTCGTATTGTTTTTTTGCCCCGTTCAGGCTTGCCAAGATGCTTTATCCGTCACATTTCTATTATTGAGTCCCATGGCATCTTGGCCAAGACAACTTCACTTCGCGTAGAGGCTGGGCTAGCAAACCGAGGGCGTGGGTCCAATGGCTAGGTCTCCTTCACTCCGGTGCCCATAAGCTTTGATCTGTAATGAGTTATGCGGCGCATAGTATATCGTTGGAAAGCTCTCCAAGAGCTCTATGATAGGTGAGCCAGCTTGGCTGCACCTATTTTCAAAGACCAAAATCGAACGTTTTCATTGGTTTCGGGCCACTTTTCTTGTTAATGCGCTGTTTCTTAGTCCCAGATCATTCGTCGTGAACCGCAAAAAGTATGACACATAAGGGCTTTGTGCCCTCAACATGACGGGTGCGATCATACGAGTACTAATGCATCGATTCTGATCAGAATGCTGAAGCTAAGCGTGCTTGGGTGAGAGTAGTACTAGGATGGGTGACCCCCTAAGATGTCCTCATATTGCATCCCCCTTTTCGTTTTAGTTTTTTGCCCCGTTCAGGATTTCCAAGATGCTTTATCCATCACATTGCCATTATCAAGTCCCATGGCATCTTGGGAAAGACAACTTCGCTTCACGTAGAGGTTGGGCCCGTAAACTGAGGGCGTGGGTCCAGTGACTAGGTCTCTATTGCTCCAGTTCCCATAACTTTTGATCCGTAAGGAGTTATGCACCGCATAACATACTGTTGGAAAGCTCTCCAAGAGCTCTACGACGGAGGCAGAAAGCCTGTTCGGCTGCGCCTATTTTCAGCCCCCGAAATCAAACGTTTTCATCAGTTTTAGGCCACTTTTCTTCTTTTTATGCTGTGTCTTTATCCCGGATCGTTTGTCGTGAGCCGCGAAAAGGATGACACATAAGGGCTTTGTGCCCTTAATATGATGGGTGCATTCATACCAGCACTAATACATCGGATCCCATCAGAAGTTCGAAGTTAAGCGTCCTTGGGTGAGAGTAGTACTAGGATGGATGACCCCCTAGGATGTCCTCATGTTGCACCCCCCTTTTTGTTTTATTTTTTTGCCCCGTTCAGGCTTGCCAAGTTGATTTATCCGTCATATTTCTATTATCAAGTCTCACGGCATCTTGGGCAAGACAACTTCACTTCGCGTTGAGGCTGGACCAGCAAACCGAGGGCATGGGGCTTGTGACAGGGTCTCCGTTGCTCTGGTGCCCATAACTTTTGATCCGTAAGGAGTTATGCGGCGCATGGCATACCATTGGAAAGCTCTCCGAGAGCTCTACAATTTTCCAAGCCCAATATCGAACATTTTCATTAGTTTTGGGTCACTTTTCTTCTTTTTACGTTGTTTCTTCATCTCGGATCGTTCGTCGTGAGCCGTGAAAAGGATGACACATAAGGGCATTGTGCCCTCAACATGACTGGTTCGATCATACTAGTACTAATGCATTGGATCCCATAAGAACTCCGAAGTTAAGCGTGTTTGGGCGAGAGTAGTACTAGGATGGGAGACCCCCTGGAATTCCTTGTGTTGCAAACCCCTTTTTGTTTTGTTTTTTTGCCCCGTTCCGACTTGCCAAGATGATTTATCTATCATATTTCTATTATCAAGTCCCACGACATCTTGGGTAAAACAACTTCGCTTCGCGTAGAGGCTGGGCCCGTAAATCGAGGGCATGGGGCCTGTGACTAGGTCTCCGTCGCTTTGGTGCCCATAACTTTTGATCTGTAAGGAGTTATGCAGCGCATAACGTACCATTTGAAATCTCTCCGAGAGCTCTACGACGGGGGTAGAAAACTTGCTCAGATGCGCCTATTTTTGGAGCCCAAAATATAATGTTTTCATTAGTTTCATGCTATTTTTCTTCTTTTTGTGTTGTTTCTTCATCCTGGATCGTTCGTCATGAGGCACGAAAAGGATGACACATAAGGGCTTTGTGCCCTCAACATTACGGGTGCGGTCATACTAGTACTAATGCATCAGATCCTATTCGAATTCCGAAGTTAAGCATGCTTAGGTGAGAGTAGTAATAGGATGGGAGACCCCCTGGGAAGTCCTCGTGTTGCACCCCCCTTTTCGGTTTGTTTTTTTGCCCTGTTTAGACTTGCCAAGATGCTTTATCTGTAACATTTCTATTATCGAGTCCCACGGAATCCTGGGCAAGACAACTTCGCTTCGCGTAGAGGCTGGGCCCGCAAACTGTGGACGTAGGGCCTATGACCAGGTCTCCGTCTCTACTGTGCATTTAACTTTTGATCCATAAGGAGTTATGCAGTGCACAGCATATCGTTGGAATGCTCTCCGAGAGCTCTACGACGGGTGCAGTAAGCCTGCTTGGGAGCCCAAAATCAAACATTTTCAACAGTTTTGGACCACTTTTCTTCTTTTTGTGCTTTTTCTTCTTCCCATATCGTTCATCGTGATCTGCGAAAAGCACGACACATAAGGGCTTTGTGCCCTCAATATGACGGGTGCGATCATACCAGCACTATTGCACCGGATCCCATTAGAACTCCGAAGTTAAGCGCGCTTGGGCGAGAGTAGTACTAGGATGGGTGACCCTTGGGATGTCCTCGTGTTGTACCCCCCTTTTCGTTTTATTTTTTTGCCCCGTTCAGGCTTGCCAAGATGCTTTATCCATCATATTTCTATTATCGAGTCCCATAGGATCTTGGGCAAGACAACTTCGCTTCGTGTGGAGGCTGGGACCACAAATCGAGGGCGTGGGGCCTGTGACTAGGTCTTCATCTCTCCGGTGCCCACAACTTTTGATCTGCAAAGAGTTATGCAACGCACAGCATACCGTTGGAAAGCTCTCCGAGAGCTCTACGACGGGGGAAACAACTCTGCTCGACTGCGCCTATTTTTGGTGCCCAATATCGAATGTTTTCATTATTTTTGGGCCACTTTTCTTCTTTTTGCATTGTATCTTCTTCCTGGATCGTTCGTCGTGAGCCGCGAAAAGGACCACACATAAGGGCTTTGTGCCTTCAATATGACAAGTGTAATCATAACAATAATAATGCATTGGATCTCAAAAGAACTCCGAAATTAAGTGTGCTTGGGCGAGAGTAGTACTAGGATGGGTGACCCCCTAGGATGTCCTCGTGTTGTACCCCCCTTTTCGTTTTTTTTTTTGCCCCATTCAGGCTTACCAAGATGCTTTATCTGTCAAATTTCTATTATTGAGTCCCACGGCATCTTGGGCAAGATAATTTCCCTTGCCGTAGAGGCTGGGCCTGCAAAGTGGGGGTATGGGGCTTATGACTATGTCTCCGTCTCTCCGGTGCCTATAACTTTTGATCTGTAAAGAGTTATGCGGCGCACAACATATCGTGGGAAAGCTCTACTATGGGGGCAGTAAGCCTGATCGGCTGCGCCTATTTTCGGAGTCCTAAATCGAATGTTTTCATCAGTTTTGAGCTACTTTTCTTCTTTTTGCACTGTTTCTTATTCCCAGATCATTCGTCGTGAGCCACGAAAAGGACGACACATAAGGGCTTTGTGACATCAACATGACAGGTGCGATCGTACCAGCACTAATGCATGGAATCCCATCAGAACTTAGCAGTTAAGCGTGCTTGGGCAAGAGTAGTAATAGGATGGGTGACCCCCTGGGACATCCTCGTGTTGCACCCCCCTTTTTGTTTTGTTTTTTTGCCCCGTTCAGGCTTCCAAGATGCTTTATCCGTCACATTTCTATTATCGAGTTCCACGACATTTTGGGCAAGACAACTTCACTTCGTGTAGAGGATGGGCACGCAAATCGAGGGCATGGGGCCTGTGACTAGGTCTCTATCGCTCCGTTGCCCATTACTTTTGATTCGTAAGGAGTTATGCAGCGCATAGCATACTGTTGAAAAGCTCTCCGAGAGCTCTACAACGGGGGCAGAAAGCCTACTTGGCTGTGCCTGTTTTCATAGCCCAAAATCGAACATTTTTATTAGTTTCAGGCCACTTTTTCTTCTTTTTGCATTGTTTCTTCATCCCAGATCGTTCGTCATGAGCCGCCAAAAGGACGACACATAAGGGCTTTGTGCCCTCAACATGATGGGTGCGATCATACCAGCACTAATGTATCGGATCCCATCAGAACTCCGAAGTTAAGCATGTTTGGGTGAGAGTTGTACTAGGATGGGAGACCCCCTGGGAAGTCCTCGTGTTGCACCCCCCCCCCCCTTTTCATTTTGTTTTTTTGCCCCGTTCAGGCTTCCCAAGATGCTTTATGCATCATATTTCTATTATCGAGTCCCACGGTATCTTGGGCATGACAATTTCGTTTCGCGTAGAGGCTGGGCCCGTAAATTGAGGGCGTGGGGCCTGAGACTAGGTCTCCGTCGCTCTGGTGCTTATAAATTTTGATCCGTAAGGAGTTATGTAGTACACAACATGCCCTTGGAAACCTCTCCGAGAACTCTACGATGGGGAAAACAAGCCTGCTCATCTGCGCCTATTTTCAGAGCCCAAAATCGAACTTTTTGATTAGTTTTGGGCCACTTTTGTTCTTTTTGCGTTGTTTCTTCATCCCGAATCGTTCGTCGTGAGCTGCGTAACGAACGACACATAAGGGCTTTTTGCCCTAAACATGACGGGTGCAATCATATCAGCACTAATGCATCGGATCCCATCAGAATGCCGAAGTGAAGCGTGCTTGGGCGAGAATAGTACTAGGATGTGTGACCCCCTGGGAAATCCTCGTGTTGCACCCCCTTTTGTTTTTGTTTTTTTGCCCCGTTCAGGTTTGCCAAGATGCTTTATCCATCATATTTCTATTATTGAGTCCCATGGCATCTTGGGCAAGACTACTTCGCTTCGCGTAGCGGATGGGCCTGCAAACCGAGGGCGTGGGGCCTGTCACCGGGTCTCGGTCGTTCTAGTGCCTATAACTTTTGATCTGTAAGGAGTTATGCGGTGCACATCATACCGTTGGAAAGCTCTCCGAGAGCTCTACGATAGGGGCAGTCAGCCTGCTCAGCTGCACCTATTTTCTGAGCCCAAAAGCAATTGTTTTCATTAGTTTTAGGCCACTTTTCTTCTTTTAGTACATTTTTTGGTCCCAGATCAATCGTCGTGAGCCGCGAAAAGGGCGACACATAAGGACTTTGTGCCCTCAACATGACGGGTATGATCATACCTGCACTAATGCACCGGATCCCATCAGAACTATGAAGTTAAGCGTGCTTGGGCGAGAGTAGTACAAGGATGGATGACCCCCTAGGAAGTCCTCGTGTTGCACCCCCCTTTTCGTCTTATTTTTTTGCCCCGTTCAGGATTGCCAAGATGCTTTATCTGTCACATTTCTATTATTGAGCCCCACAGTATCTTCGGCAGGACAACTTCGCTTCGCGTGAAGGCTGGGCCCGCAAATCGAGGGTGTAGGGCTTGAGACTAGGTCTCCGTCTCTCTGGTGCCCATAACTTTTGATCCGTAAGGAGTTATGTAGCGAACAACATGTCGTTGGAAAGCTCTCCAAGAACTCTACGATGATGACAATGAGCCTACTCGGCTGCTCCTATTTTCGGAGCCCAAAATCAAATGTTTTCATTAGTTTTGGGCCACTTTTCTTCTTTTTACACTGTTTCATCGTCCTGTATCGATCGTCGTGAGCCGCGAAAAGGATGACATATAAGGGCTTTGTACCCTCAACATGACGGGTGCGACCATTCAAGCACTAATGCACCGGATTCCATCAGAACTCTAATGTTAAGCGTGCTTGGGCAAGAGCAGTACTAGGATGGGTGACCCCGTGGGAAGTCCTCGTGTTGCCCCCCCCCCCCCCCCCCCCCCCTTTTCGTTTTGTTTTTTTGCCCCGTTTAGGCTTGCCAAGATGCTTTATCCATCACATTTCTATTATTGAGTCCCACAGCATCTTGGGCAAGACAATTTCGCTTCACGTAGAGGCTGGGCCCGCAAACCGAGGGTGTGGGGCTTGTGACCAAGTCTCTATCGCTCCGGTGCCCGTAACTTTTGATCCATAAGGAATTACGCGTCGCACAGCATACCATTGGAAAGCTCTCCGAGAGCTCTACGACGGGGGTAGCAAACCTGCTCGGCTGCACCTGCTTTCAAAGCCCAAAATTGAATGTTTTCATCAGTTTCGGGCCACTTTTCTTATTTTTGCGTTGTTTTTCCATCTCAGATCGTACGTCGTGAGCCTCGAAATGGACGACATATAAGGGATTTGTGCTCTCAACATGACGGGTGCGATCATACCAGCACTAATGCATTGAATCCTATAAGAACTCCGAAGTTTAACGTGCTCGGGTGTGAGTAGTACTAGGATGGGTGACCCTCTGGGATTTCCTCGTGTTGTACCCTCCGTTTCGTTTTGTTTTTTTCCCCGTTCAGGCTTGCCAAGATGCTTTATCTATCACATTTCTATTATCGATTCCCATGGCATCTTGGCCAATACAACTTCGCTTCGCGTAGAGGCTAGGCCCGCAAACAGAGGGCATGGGGCCTGTGACCAAGTCTCCTTCGCTCTGGTGCCCATAACTTTTGATCCGTAATGAGTTATGCAGTGCAAAACATACCCATGGAAAGCTCTCTGAGAGCTCTACGATGGGGGCAGTAAGCTTGCTCGGCTGTGCCTATTTTCTGACCCCAAAATCGAACGTTTTCATCAGTTTCGTGCCAATTTTTTTTTTTTTGCGTTGTTTCTTCATCCCAGATTGTTCGTCGGGAGCCACGAAAAGGATGACACATATTGTGGTAACACAATCCCACATCGAAAAATTAGGAAGTGGTACAGCTGGTTATAAAGGTTCAAGTCCTTGTAACAGCCAGGAGCGCTTTTCACGTGGGAGACCACGTGAGGAACAAAACCGTGAGAGTATTGGTTCCCTTTGGGGCTTGCTCAAAGCAGACAATATCCTGGTAGTATCGACTCGTGCACCCCTTTGTAGGAATGGTGATCGGGTCGTTACAAATGGTATCAGAGCCTCCCACGGGCGACCGTGGCGTTGTGACGTTAGCCCGCGAGGGCGCGTGCCTCTTAAGGGGGGTGGAGTGTGGTAACACAATCCCACATCGAAAAATTAGGAAGTGGTACAGCTGGTTATAAAGGTTCAAGTCCTTGTAACAGCCAGGAGCGCTTTTCACGTGGGAGACCACGTGAGGAACAAAACCGTGAGAGTATTGGTTCCCTTCGGGGCTTGCTCAAAGTGGACAATATCCTGGTAGTATCGACTCGTGCGCCCCCTGTGGGAATGGTGATCGGGTCGTTACACATATGGGCTTTGTGCCCTTAACATGACGGGTACGATCATTCCAGCACTAATGCATCGGGTCCCATCAGAACTCCGAAGTTAAGCGTGCTTGGGCGAGAATAGTACTAGGATGGGTGACCCCCTATGATGTCCTCGTGTTGCACCCCCCTTTTCGTTTTGTTTTTTTTGCCTCATTCAGGCTTGCCAAGATGCTTTATTTGTCGCATTTCTATTATCGAGTCCCACGACATCTTGGGCAAGGCAACTTCGCTTCGTGTAAGTGACATGATTCCTTCATATGCTAAGGTTGAATGATCGAAGTCTCCTTTAGGTTCAATCGAAGAGATCGAAGTGAAGTCAACAATTCAACCATTCGAATGGTCTCCCTTAAGACTGACGTTTTTTTCCAAATGAACCGAACCTTGATACCACATTCATCAAATAGATAAGGCCATCTCTGATTGTTGCACAACCCCTTTAGATAGATCATTCTATTCGTGTTTGAAAAATGACCCCATCGCTCTGCTCCTTTTAATGGACATTCTTAGCCGTCCTCTGAGGGTGAAGACCCCATAGATCAGATCATGAACTCTTTCAGACCCTTAGTTTCACTTGGTTGGAGTAGAGTTTCAGCCTGCCTTCCACCAAATATAAAAAACCTTAGAGCTGCCTAACTTGCTGACATCTCAGCGAAGAGTTTATGTCACATATTTGAATTCGAGAGAAGGCTTTCCTGTTATCTCTCAAATTATAGGCATAAAAGCGATCGAGCGAGAGAAGGAGAGAAAACTATTGCACACGCCCCTCATTCGAACTTTACTAATATATAAAGGGGGCAAGCTTTAGAGAGTAGGGGCGAGGTCACCATAAAAAAGAATGTCGTAAGCAGTGGCTTGATGTAGATGGTTCGAATCAAGCGAAACCAAATATATGAAGTAACTCGACTGATAAGGAGAGGAATGGAGTTGGTACCCAGAATGCTAAGATTGAAGACTTTTGGGATATGGAACAGCTTATCGGACTACATCCATGGAGGCGTCGGTGAATACGGCTACCATCTATCTTGATGGTTCAGCCAAGTTCTGGTGGCGGACCAAAAGACGTAAAGAACGCGGAGCGTGAAGTGCAATTAGATTAATTTTGGTGATGAGTTTTAGGCAGAATAGAGGGTTCCTGCCCGGTTGTGGTCCGCCACGTTGATGAGCCTGAAACAAATAGGCCCCATACGCGAGTATGTGAAGGCCATCTTTCGTAGTTCACCCTGGACATTTTTGGTATGGCGGAAGAGCTATGAAGTAACTCGACTAATAAGGAGAGGAAATGCTCTTTGATTTCGTGAAGAGGATCCACCCTGTGCCAAAATGTCCAAGATTTAGGGGCGGCACAGGCAGCTAGCCTACTAGATTGAAAGTACTTAGCCCGGGGGATTCGAGACCAGGCCAAGGGCAAGGGCCTAAAGTATTGAAAAGACAATAACTCCAAGAAGAAGCCAAGTCTGAGGCCAAGAACAGCGAGATCAAGATCAGGAGCCAAAGCGGACCGAGAAGAAAGAAGGAATGCTTCATCTACTCCAAGCCCCTAAAAAATATGGAAAGAGTTCCTACCAGTCTTCCTCTCCCTATCGGTTGAGTATCTTCAAACCTCTGTCAAGCATTCTTTCGTCTCCCGTTGGTCTAGCGTCTTCAAACCTCAAATAGGATTAATGGGTCATCTAACTAGAAATGATAACAAAATGCATAGGCCATTAGAAGGAGTTCCAATAAGCGGATAAATATAGTATACCACCTTACATATTTCCTCTATGAGGGAGAAAACAAATTGAAGAACCCGCGGATATGTACAAAACTAAAATTCTTGTTAGCCAAGGAAAATGACTCGTGGTAAAGACAAGACAGACTTTGACCAGACGTGCTCGGAATCTTTTTTTTTTATATGGGGGAAGTTATTGCTCTTTCACCTCGTAAACTCGGTAACTCCTAAACTCGTTCTTCACTTTTGTTCAATTATAAATAAATAAGCACTTTGATGGAGATTTGTAGCATCATTCAAGTGAATACAGATTGAGATCATAGAAACATGAGCTTGTGATATAGCTACACCTAATTCCACACCGATTATGCAAGAACTATAAATAAAGGACCAGGACCTCCTATGAAATATAAAAGATCATTCATACATAGCATATTCTAAGCGGACCCATTTAAAATCTTTACTGAACTATGACCGGCCATCATATTAGCAAATAAACGTATTCCTGAGCTTAATGCGCAAAAACAATGAGGGATTAGCTCAAGGAGTACTAAAAAAGGTGTTAACGGTAGTGGGACTCCTACGGGTAATGAGAAGCTTAAAAAATGAAGTCAATTTCTTTGAAATCCCACTATAGTAATGCCAATAAAAATAAAAAATGTGAGATCCAAAGTAATGAGAAAATGACTTGTAACTGTGAAGATATAAGGTATCATACCCTGTGGATTACGAAATAACGAAAAAGTAAACGAGACCGAGATGCAAGGGAAAAACTTTTGTTTAACATTTTCGAAAAGAAAACCAATTTGTTCATTTACTGGGCACGGCACGAAATCATAAATATGCTCTACCAAGGATTGCCAAGCATTTGGTGCTGAGTTCCCTCCTCCATTTTTAGTAACAAAATGAAGCAAAAGTAGGACCAAACTGAGAGTTAGTAGCATAAACAAAGATGGATTTGTGAATGAGAAATAAAACTTTCCTATATTCATAGGAATCAATGGGAGAATGGAAAATTGCTCAAGTGGGTTGGGGATGGGGACCAGCCCCCCTAGATTCAGAGCATCCGTGTAGGCTTCACCTTGTACTCCGCTTATGTTCAAATCATTCAAAAGGAACTCCATAAAAGGGATATTGTCGCTTTCACCATGTAAAGCTTCAGCTGCAGCCAGAACATCTTCGGGACTCTTGTTAATCATCAACTCCCCTAATTTAGCATGTATATCATATTGATGCTCTGCTATACTTTCACTTGAAGGGTTAAGACCAGGATGATCTTCGAAAACCCCATTAGAAGAACCCTGAGTGCCAGAAGTGCCAGATGCTTGAAAACTATAATCGTTAATAGTCGTCGTTGATTGAGATTGACTTGTAATAGTAGTAAAAAAAATAGTAGTAGACAATTGAGTACTATTAAGATTCTTTTCATCAAAAAGAAAGATGCATGGAAATCGAGGAATTCTTGATTGAGAATAGATGATTCCCTCCACACAGAAAGATAGTCCTTCCTGTACGAGTAGTGAATTTGTATAGACCACTTTTCTTGGTTGTTGACCAACGGAAAGCATGGGAGAAAGATGTACAAACAAAAGAGGAAACAGAACTGTAACATCATAACAACGAATTAATTAGAATCAATATCAACTACAACGACCGAGACCGACACTAACGAAGATACTATACTGAATGAGTTGATCGATCGTACTAGATAGTATAAGATAGACCATAAACCTTTCATACGCAATTCCTCGATCCATTCATTAATGCACAAGAGAAAGCGATCCATCAAACTAGAAGGAAGTTGATCTTCCTCAACGTGGTGCATAGAACGAAAACCCATTCACAAGGTTTCGCTATAATCAAGTGTCAATGGTATGGCACGCATACTTGATCGAGTGTTTGCCCGTGAGACTGAAAGAAGGATTTGATTACCAACGTCGGGAAAAATGGTTATGAAAAGCTTATCATGACATCGTTTATCGCAGTTCATGTGTGGCTGCTTGCTCTTGCCTTTCCTTGTCCAATTACCAACCCTCTGTTTATGGTAGAAAACAAACGTCCTTCTCATGAACCTACATAACTTGGAGCTTAATCTCGATCTCAATCTAGACATTAAGTGCCCGGTCTTTCGTCTTCAATCGATTGCACCATCTTGATCAAGTAATTCAGAGATAAAACTAGAATCTTCTTTCTTGCTAGGCAGATTAATGTTGTCAATACTATGTTTCACAAATCATTAATCTTATTCTTACTTATTGAAACTACCATCGCTTTTGGCTTTTCACGGAAAGGGCTGGTCTGCTTGGGTAGCTCAATTCTAAAGTGTAGCCGAAGCACCTTTTTGGAGCTAGGCATAAAAGCTTTCGCAGAATAGGAATAGCGAATGTAGGCACAAGAGAAAGGGTAATTTACCTTCTTGGATGAATTCTATCTTGCTGAGACGTTTTCTAACTTTAGGAGCACACATTGACTAATTCCATCGAGTAGGTCTTTTGTCTAGATCTTCTCTTTATCTTTCTCACCTATACCACCCTATTTAGATTTAAGTGCACTACTTTCTTTCTTTCAGAACCTCGCCTTTGAGAAGCAGATTGTCTTTCGTTGGACTTATATATACTCGAAAGTTCGGTTAGAGCTAGCAGCTATTGAACTTTTGAGGTTAACCTAACCGGCAATAGAAAGATGCCCTACCCCTCTAATTAAAAGTGGGAAGCCGCGAGCGATGACTTATTCTCCTACGTAAATAGCTTTTGAAAATCTTACCCTTTTATTTTATGTCCATCCACAAAATCAAATAATTCAAAGGTATGATTTTAATTAACACCCAACTTTCAACACATGATAAAGGTGTCCTCTTTATTCGCTTTGAGGATAGAGGTCCTACGGTAGGTAACAGCAGGTACAAGCAACTTGAGTTAGGGAGGCCCCTCTTTAATGTAACTTAATTAAAAAGGTAGGTGGCTTATCAACTTGACCTTACCCATAGAATTAAGCCATGGCTCCAATATTTAAGTTTGAATCAGAGAAAAAAGGCTCGTAACGAAAAATAAAGGGCTTTTGATCTGTCCCTAAAAAGCGTGATGTGGCTTAGAAGCCCCACTATTGGCTTTCTCAGCCTTTGTTTCAGCAGATTCTTCCAATTAAGTAGATGTCACTTCTTACTCACCCTTGGAACCGACCGAGGTCCAATTTGTAAGACCTGATCCGAGACCACGTATACATATAGGTTATATCATACATAATTAAATCAATTTGTATGCTTTTAAATTAATTTATGTGCATTTATCTCGATTTACGTGCATTGCATTGGTTACCATGCATTCAAGTATTTTAAATACCCTATACGATAATTGGATTTTATTGCGTAGGCTATTTAACTAGAATACTTAGATTAGAACCAAAATAACTTGAGTAGGACAAAATGGCATGCTAGTAAAACATAGTTTAGTTGGAGGGCACTCTCGTCATTAGACAACTTAGATATTATCTCAACACACACTACACCACTCAACACACACAAAATATCTACACACACCCTAAAGAACTCAACCAAGAAAAGAGAGGAAGAGGGGGAAGAAGATCTCCAAGCCATCCCTAGCATCTTTCCTTGTGTTTCCTAGTTTATGAGGTATAAATGCATAATGATGGGTTCATGAGGCTTGTATGGAGTTATATTTGAAATTCCATGGTTAGAATTGTTGAAAGCATTCTTGTTGATGATTTAAACCAAGGTTATGTTTCTAAAATTTTTCAATGTTATTATTGATAAAGCTTGAATCTAGCTATACAAATATAGTTTATTGTTGCTTATTTAGGTTGCTTGAATGAATAGGTGTTGTTATTGATGATATGGTAGCAAAACATACAAGAATTTTCGGAATAACCATTCTGTACAGATTTGAGCAATCAAAATTTTTATCCCGTTTGTATGGGTGGATAATTTTATAAAAATCTGAAAAATTCATAAAATGTAGATAATTCATAGAGGAACATTTCTTCTATAGTCCATGTCATGAGGAAAAATTGTTTTCATGCCCGAAAATACACATGATAGTAGGTATTGGGAATTTTGCTGCCATTGGACAGATTTCTACAAACGTGAAATTTTATCCCGGTTTTATAGGTAGATGATTTTATAAAAATCTGTATAATTTAGGGAAGGTAGAAAACTCATAAAGGAACATTTCTCAAGTTTTACATGTCATGAGAAAAAATCATTTTCATGATCAAAAACACATGAGACAGTAGGTTACATGAGTTTTTGTGAAATCTGACAACTCACTGCCTTAAGTTTCTTTTGAGCATTAAAATTAGTAAACGATCTCGAAAAAGGCTGAAATTTGGAAAGTCACTATATTTTTCAGTTTTGATCAAATATTGAAGAAATAGTCTAAGGCTAATTTTGACTTTAAGACCCACAAAAATGGCAAAATTCGTAGGTCGTCCTGGATAGGTACTGGTGCAGGATAGTTTTTGTACAATCTTACGGAAATAGTCATAACTTTTAGATCTTAAGTTGAAATTGAGTGAAATTTAAGGCCAAAGTTAAAGAATTCATAGATCTTCTATTCGATACAAGATTCACTAAATTACAAAATCATTTGCTAGGGTAATTGAATGAAGAAAGTCAGGTCATGTTATGAAGAACAATATTGGTGATTATTAGTAACTTTGTTTTGAAGCATATTATGTGTTTGTATTACGTAGATCGGGACTATATGATTGAAATAAGAACTGGACAGAGATTTAAGTGGTTGATTTTGTATGTTTTAAGTATATTTTATGAATAAATGTTAATAGATGTTGCATATGAACTTGATTATGAAGCCCTATACAACTTGTATGCCTTGTAGTTGCCTATTTCATGTTTTAGATTGCTTTGTTTGATGATTTCTAAGGATATAGCAGGCCGTCCAGATTTGTTATGATATAGATATGTATGATTTTAGATGACATTGAGGTTATATGCTGATTAATCTTGTAGTTAGAGAAGTATATAAAGCTCTTGTTGATTATTGACTTAAGTGGTGTTGATTGATGAATTTACATGGCTATGTTGTGACTTTCTAAATGTTATTATTATGTTCCACCATGTTGGGTGTTGGATTCATGATTTTCCAAACGGTGCACTTACGAGTACACGTTTATATGTTATGTACATGAAATATACGTGAACATGCTTGGTTTATGCTCGAGCCGTGAATATGCTTGAATATGTTAAATCATGTAAATTGCTTAGGTATTCTTGATTAAGTTTGAATCATACACATCCCTCTCTCGCTTGGTACAACCCTTGGAGAGTTGGGACATATTATTAGTATACCCTCTTGCTTGCTACAACCCTTGGAGAGTTGGGACATATTTTTGGTGTTATCTCTCTCTCGGTTGATAGAACCCTAGGAGAGTTGGGATATATTATTAGTATTCTCTCTCACATGGTACAACCCTTGAAGAATTGGTACATATCATTAGCATACTCTCTTGCTTGGTACAACCCTTGGAGAGTAGAATTGAGTATTGGTGTTGATGTTGTTGTCATGTTTGATGTTCACTTATTAGTTTTGTGTACTCTTGCTTGGTACAACCCTTGGAGAGTAGAAATACATGACTGATACATTGTTTAGTCTGTTCCTGTAACGCCCGAGATTTAGCCATGCATTTAATTACTGTTGCATCCCTTGTTTGCGCATTTACTTCTATGCCTTATTAACTGACTTTGTGACTACTATTCACTCCGTTTTTAAACTACTTTCTATTAGTTAATTAGCATTTTTATTAAATCATATTAATTGTCAAAGTAATGAGAAAAATGTGCATTTGAGCTAGAAGCGTTAGGAGGGCTCGTTTAGAAAATGATTTTTGTAGTTGAATGAATAGTGTTACGTAACCAACTTGGAGTTTAATTAGCTAACATTAAAATTACGCTTAGGACTTGTTTCTAACTAGCTTGACTCACATTTTGACCATACACTTAAATTAAAACAACTCACCTAAGCTTATATACCCCTCAAACAACTCACCTTATATCATAACTAGCAAAAATCAAAACAAAAAAAGTGCTGAATTTTACTGTAGCAAATCCGAGAATAGTGTAGGAGGAGAATGAGAGGATTTTGCTCATCAAATCTTCAAGCCAAGCCAAGCCAAGCTAGGAGCAAGTAGTTTAGGGTGTTTGCTAGCTTCCCGAGAGTTCCTACGCGCAATTGGTGAGGGTTTTCATGACTTTTTATGCATATCTAAAATGTTACATTTTTCTTGATTTGTTGAAAATGTTATCAAATGCTATTGCAAAGCTTATCTATGCTATTATACCTTGTATATAAGTGCTAGAGAACACATTTGAGCTATTAGTTCGCATTTTAAACGGTAGAAATCGATAGTTAATTCGTAGGGGTGAATAGTGACGGGAATTCTAGGGTTTTGTGTAATTGCGCGTTTTAACTTGATTCAATGCTTCTAATAGATGCCTTAGGTGCTAATGAAGATAGCCTAATAGCCCCGTGCACTTGAATTGCTTTAAAATCGCATAAAACGTAAAATAGCCGACTTTAAGTTGGGGCTTTCGGGGTTAATGCGAATCCGGGTGGATTTGGGCTTCGATTCTAGTATCCTTAGGCTACCTAGGTGCTATAGATGCCTTGATATCCCTTGTTTGAAGCCCGGACAATGTAGGTGTGGTTTAAAGCCAAAAGAGGGAAATTGGGACTTTCGGGGTAAACGCGGGCATTTGATTGAGTTCGAGGGTTGAGAGGGTACCTTGGGGGTTAGTTAGAAGGTTGGGAGAGTTTCATTTGAAAATGAAATCATTAACTTTGGTTTAGAAGAGAAATAGTTCGAAAAACAAAGGGGTTTAGGTGCAATTTAAGTTGTCTCACACTTCTAAACCCATGTCAGGACTTCTTGAGTGTTTATATGTGATTTTAAATTGATTTGGAGCTTTTGGAATGATTCTATGCTTATTTGGTATAAGTTCATTTGTAAACTACTTATTAGCTTCTATCTTTGCTTCTATCCTAATTGCAACGAGGTCAACCTACTTTGTTGATCCTCATATGTGTTAATGCTTATATTATTGTTATTAACTTGCCATCGTTGAGTGCATTGCATAGTGGTTGCGCAACCATAGTGTCGGGGCGGATGTGTTGAATATCGGCTGGGCGGCAGAGGGCTTGCCGGTGGATATTCAAACTCCGTGCCCTATTCCCTCATTCGCCTGGTCCGGAGATTGCCAGGGAATGTTGGGTCGTAGGATTCGGGGTACATCCGGAGTACACCCACTGGAGTGATTGGGGTTATGCCGGCTTATCGTGATCGTGCTCGTGGTTCGTGGATCGTGATTGAAGACCAGTGAAGATTGGTGTATAGGGGATTGTTGAAACGTATCCTTTTAAATGTGTGATTATTTAAGTTATCGTTGTTTCTTTAATTGTCTAAGTGTTATTTGTTGTATGATTGTATTGTATGTTGCATTGCACGCCCCGGGACTATATCCCTCACTGGGCAACAGTGGTTGCTCATACCTCGCTAACATGTTTCAGGTGGCGCAGTTGGAGGAGTTGCCCTAGTTGCTGTGTGTTATTCTGAAGTGGCTGTGCCTTCTTGTTTCTATTTGTGTATCTATTTTGTGGCCTAAGGGCTTTGTTTATATTGGTTGTTGTAAGAAGTTGAAGGATAGTTGGTTGTAGTGTAGATTTGGGAACCTATATCTTGTAATAACTTATATTTCTGCTATTAGCTTCTTCGCATGCTTGGGAGTGAATGGCTTAAAGTAGAAATGTTTGATCTTTCAATTATGTTTAATTGATTTCCTAGAATGTCATGATTATAAAACTATGTTGATAATAAGTTCTCGCATGCTTGGGTGTTTTGGAACTATTGTGTACTATAAGGCTCGGATGGCCTTAGAACTTTGATGTTTAATTGAGAAAAGCTTGTATTGTATTGTTGGGACTTTGTTTGAGTGTTTACAGGTTTTCAGAATGTCCACGGTACAGGGGAGACTCTGTCCGTTTTTCCCCTAAAATTTTATGACCGGGCTTGGTATTGGGTTGAGAATAGCTTGGTTACTAGAGCCTCCGGTCTCGTGAGGGATCGAGGCGTTACAGGTGGTATCAGAGCTTAGTTAGCTCTAAGCCGGGACAAGGTCCTCGGCCTGTCGGGTAGTAACCCTTGCGTGTGTGCTTGATTAAGTGTGTGTCTTAAAAGTGTATGCCTGCATGTTTGATTGTGTGTCTGGTATTGAATGTGTGCACCTATGTGATATAATTATGTGTTACGTGCTAAATGTGTGCTAAGTGAAGTAAAGTGGCTAGTTCTGCATCAAATTGACTTCGTGAATTATTAATTGCTTGAACTGTTGCTTGTAATGTGTGTATTTGAATGTCTTTGATTGAGTTGTATTATGATTGACTTGATTATCGTGCTTGAATGACTTTGATGATTACACTGTTTCACAAACTCTTTTATTAACGTGTTTGCGTAATAGTTTAAAGAATGATTATACATATGCAATTGTTTGGCATGCATACATAACCCGTCGAATGGTAAGAAAAACTCCTTCCTCCCCTAAAGAGAGGTGATTAGTGGCAGGCCTTCCAAATTATGTTGATTAGCAGAAATGAGAGGCAATTAATCAGCCTTTATTTGGAAATTGGTGGATATAATTGGAGCTCAGTTATTGGGATTCTTCTAAGGCCTTCTTCAGTGCTTAGCGGTCATAAATGAGTAGCTTCTTTTGGGGTTTCTATATGACAGTTCTCTGGAGTATATTCTTGGTATTTTCTTATCAGCTATTCATTTGGTATTCTTTTGTCGGCATCTCTCAGAAGAATTGGTATATGGGATTCTTTTTAGCCTTATTATCTGGTATTATTTACAATACTCCTGCTCGGAACTTTTATTGGTATTTTCTCTCCGCTCTTAGTTGGGATTCTATTCTTCTATGGTATTCGTACCAGCGGGATTCTTATTTGGATTTCGAAGTAGCGTCTCTATTGGAGCCTTTATTTGGCCTTATTACGTGAGGTTCACAGACAATACTACTGGGATTTCTTAATGAGCTTCCACGAGAATTCGTATATGGTATTCTTGCTTAGCAACTGATGACGAATAATCAGAGTTGGTTTTCAGTTGATGCAGATGTTCTCTTGTGAAGAAGAATTGCGTGGACGCAATTAGTTTAAGGGGGAGAGGATGTAACGCCCGAGATTTAGCCATGCATTTAATTACTGTTGCATCCCTTGTTTGCGCATTTACTTCTATGCCTTATTAACTGACTTTGTGACTACTATTCACTCCGTTTTTAAACTACTTTCTATTAGTTAATTAGCATTTTTATTAAATCATATTAATTGTCAAAGTAATGAGAAAAATGTGCATTTGAGCTAGAAGCGTTAGGAGGGCTCGTTTAGAAAATGATTTTTGTAGTTGAATGAATAGTGTTACGTAACCAACTTGGAGTTTAATTAGCTAACATTAAAATTACGCTTAGGACTTGTTTCTAACTAGCTTGACTCACATTTTGACCATACACTTAAATTAAAACAACTCACCTAAGCTTATATACCCCTCAAACAACTCACCTTATATCATAACTAGCAAAAATCAAAACAAAAAAAGTGCTGAATTTTACTGTAGTAAATCCGAGAATAGTGTAGGAGGAGAATGAGAGGATTTTGCTCATCAAATCTTCAAGCCAAGCCAAGCCAAGCTAGGAGCAAGTAGTTTAGGGTGTTTGCTAGCCTCCCGAGAGTTCCTACGCACAATTGGTGAGGGTTTTCATGACTTTTTATGCATATCTAAAATGTTACATTTTTCTTGATTTGTTGAAAATGTTATCAAATGCTATTGCAAAGCTTATCTATGCTATTATACCTTGTATATAAGTGCTAGAGAACACATTTGAGCTATTAGTTCGCATTTTAAACGGTAGAAATCGATAGTTAATTCGTAGGGGTGAATAGTGACGGGAATTCTAGGGTTTTGTGTAATTGCGCGTTTTAACTTGATTCAATGCTTCTAATAGATGCCTTAGGTGCTAATGAAGATAGCCTAATAGCCCCGTGCACTTGAATTGCTTTAAAATCGCATAAAACGTAAAATAGCCGACTTTAAGTTGGGGCTTTCGGGGTTAATGCGAATCCGGGTGGATTCGGGCTTCGATTATAGTATCCTTAGGCTACCTAGGTGCTATAGATGCCTTGATATCCCTTGTTTGAAGCCCGGACAATGTAGGTGTGGTTTAAAGCCAAAAGAGGGAAATTGGGACTTTCGGGGTAAACGCGGGCATTTGATTGAGTTCGAGGGTTGAGAGGGTACCTTGGGGGTTAGTTAGAAGGTTGGGAGAGTTTCATTTGAAAATGAAATCATTAACTTTGGTTTAGAAGAGAAATAGTTCGAAAAACAAAGGGGTTTAGGTGCAATTTAAGTTGTCTCACACTTCTAAACCCATGTCAGGACTTCTTGAGTGTTTATATGTGATTTTAAATTGATTTGGAGCTTTTGGAATGATTCTATGCTTATTTGGTATAAGTTCATTTGTAAACTACTTATTAGCTTCTATCTTTGCTTCTATCCTAATTGCAACGAGGTCAACCTACTTTGTTGATCCTCATATGTGTTAATGCTTATATTATTGTTATTAACTTGCCATCGTTGAGTGCATTGCATAGTGGTTGCGCAACCATAGTGTCGGGGCGGATGTGTTGAATATCGGCTGGGCGGCAGAGGGCTTGCCGGTGGATATTCAAACTCCGTGCCTTATTCCCTCATTCGCCTGGTCCGGAGATTGCCAGGGGATGTTGGGTCGTAGGATTCGGGGTACATCCGGAGTACACCCACTGGAGTGATTGGGGTTATGCCGGCTTATCGTGATCGTGCTCGTGGTTCGTGGATCGTGATTGAAGACCAGTGAAGATTGGTGTATAGGGGATTGTTGAAACGTATCCTTTTAAATGTGTGATTATTTAAGTTATCGTTGTTTCTTTAATTGTCTAAGTGTTATTTGTTGTATGATTGTATTATATGTTGCATTGCATGCCCCAGGACTATATCCCTCACTGGGCAACAGTGGTTGCTCATACCTCGATATCTGTTTCAGGTGGCGCAGTTGGAGGAGTTGCCCTAGTTGCTGTGTGTTATTCTGAAGTAGCTGTGCCTTCTTGTTTCTATTTGGTATTTGTGTTTCTATTTTGTGGCCTTAGGGCTTTGTTTATGTTTGTTGTTGTAAGAGGTTGAAGGATAGTTGGTTGTAGTGTAGATTTGGGAACCTATATCTTGTAATAACTTATATTTCTGCTATTAGCTTCTTCGCATGCTTGGGAGTGAATGGCTTAAAGTAGAAATGTTTGATCTTTCAATTATGTTTAATTGATTTCCTAGAATGTCATGATTATAAAACTATGTTGATAATAAGTTCTCGCATGCTTGGGTGTTTTGGAACTATTGTGTACTATAAGGCTCGGATGGCCTTAGAACTTTGATGTTTAATTGAGAAAAGCTTGTATTGTATTGTTGGGACTTTGTTTGAGTGTTTACAGGTTTTCAGAATGTCCACGGTACAGGGGAGACTCTGTCCGTTTTTCCCCTAAAATTTTATGACCGGGCTTGGTATTGGGTTGAGAATAGCTTGGTTATTAGAGCCTCCGGTCTCGTGAGGGATCGGGGCGTTACAGTTCCTGTATATCTGTCATCCATGTTAATCTTGTTATTCATGAAGTATATGCATAGCATGGTTTTGGAAAGAAGTTTGCGAAAAGATAAAACCATTGTGAAATCCTTCCTTTCCCATCCTCACTGAGCTATACGAAGGACTAGCTCACCCCTCTTTCTAATACTTACAGGTAAGATCGAGGCCCAGCTAACTATACAGGTTGAGGGCGATGAGGCTTTATATGATGCGACTAAATTCTGCCTTTGTTGACCTTCATGCTAGCGTTGCAGACTTAGTTAGATAATAGGAACTGATGATGTACTTTTGAACAGCCTTGTGTTATGTACTATTCTTTTGGAACTATTAACTACATACTAAGTTTGATTACCATTATTTTGAGGCCTAGATGTATGTATTTGGCCATGTAGAAGTACAAACAGGGATGCTAGGTCTTGTAATTGTGAAACAGGTTGTTGTAGCTTTTTATGTCAAATGCCATGTGCATTCTTTTGAAGTTACTTGTGGAAGTTAATTAATGTTTAGGTTATTAAATAGAGATCTTACAAGTATTACGCAGTATGACACGTTGCGCTCTAACCTTAACCACTGCGAGTCTTGGTCCCGGGGCGTGACACCTATTTAAGTAGTATCAGAGCTAGCTTTAGTTAGCATAAAGTTAGCATTAGTTAGCGTAGTCTAGATTTTGAATAGTGGTCCTTGGGGAAGAGTCTTAACCTGAAGAGAGTCTTAAGTGGATTCTATATATGCTTATGTGCAACCAAATGTGCTTAACGTGCTGTAATTGCTTCTTGTTTATGTTTAACTTACATGTTAGATACAACTATAATGCATGCATAACCAATGATTGTGGTTGGTATTTGTTATATATCTGTAGATGGCAGGACCTAACACCCGTAGTACTACCGAATCTCAAGCAACGGGTAATGCAAATCATGTCAACCCTAGAGAAGCAATTTTTAGTTTGATGGCAACTGCCATTGATCGGATAAGTAGGGCTATGGAACGACAAGCAGAAACAACAACAGAAGTAGCTAATAATAATATCAATAACAATCATGGTGTTGGTAGCAGTGGTGGAAACGGGGGTAATAGGGGAGGTGATAACATCAAGGATTTCTTCTATTACAACCCTCTGAAGTTCAGGGGTCAACCGAATAGTGAAGAGGCATAAAATTGGCTGTCTCGAATGGAGAAGATTTACGTTGCACAGGACTATGTAGATGAGAAAAAGGTCACCTACACAGTCTTTTAGTTAGAAGGTGATGCGGAGACATGGTGGGGTACAGTGAGAGATTGATAGGAGGTTTAACACACTCCATTTACATGGAGGAACTTTGTTAGGGCATTCAAGAGTAAATACATATCTGAGGCTTCTCGGGACAAGAAGATGAAGGAGTTTATGTACTTGAAGCAAGGAAGCATGACGGTGGCAGAGTATAGGGCAAAATTTGATAGTCTCTCACAATATGCACCGCACATGGTCCAGACCCCGACCACCAAGATATGGAAATTTAAACAAGGGTTGAGACTTGAGATTCAAGAGGGGCTGGCAGTAGCAGAGTTTGACACTTTTGATGCTGTCTTTGGGGCTGCATCGAGGGTTGAGGAGATGAAGATAGTGATTAAGGTTGGTCTATAGCTTAGCTGAACAAGAGGCCCTTCCAGACTCAGGGTCAGTCTAGAGTATTCCAGGCCCAGAAGCCCCAGGATCAGGCCAAACCAGTGGTTGCTAGGCCCTAGCCTAATGCCCCGGCAACTGAGGTAGTTCGTGGAGCACCAGGAGGTACAACTACAGCCTGCACGGTTGTCTGCAAATATTATAACAAAAAAGGGCACTCTGAAGCCCAATGTTGGAGGAAAAGTGACAAGTGTATGAGGTATGGAAGTGATCAACATCTCGTTAGAGATTGCCCGATGTGGCAGGGTAAGGATGCTGAAGCTCAACTCACGAAGAATACTCCAGTTCAGCCTGCAAGGAATGCTGCGGCGCAAAGGGTTCAAGCCCAACCCTATGCTATGGATCAAGAAATAATTCCCGATGATGCTGCTATTGTTGAAGGTACCTTCTTGATTCACAATCAATTGGTTAAGGTTCTTATTGATACTGGAGCTATGCATTCATTCATAACTCCTAATTGTGCATATCGTACTAAGTTGCCAGTTGAGAACTTACTATATCATGTAAAAGTTAGCACACCAATGGGCCCCAAATTTGCCACTAGACAGGCATGTAGAGCATGCAAGATATAGGTTGGGAATCAGGAATTTTTGGCTGATCTCATAGTGCTTATCTTTCGAGACTATGAAGTTATTTTGTGGATGGACTAGCTATCACGACATCATGCACAATTAAATTATCGGACGAAGGTTATTGAGTTCCGGGTACTGGGACAACCTGGGCTTAGGGTAAGAGGAGAACGTGACTTGTCGGGAAAGGCTGTGATATCCTCAGTCAAGGCTGTGAGATATATGAGGAGTGGTTGCAAGGGACATTGGCTTACTTAATCAACAAGCCAACATATCAAGTTAAGTTAGCGAAAGTGCTGGTGGTTAAGGAATATGTTGATGTGTTTCTGGAAGAGTTTCCGGGATTACCACCCGCAAGGGAGAATGAGTTCGTAATTGAGACATTACTAGGTACTCAGCCAATCTCTAAGGCTCCCTACCGTATGGTTCCGACTGAATTGCAAGAGTTGAAGGTTCAGTTACAAGGCTTGTTGGAAAAAGGCTTCATACAACCTAGTTCATCTCCATGGGTACACCGGTCTTATTTGTAAAAAAAGAAGGACGGGACTTTGAGGTTGTGCATCGATTATAGGGGGTTGAACCAAGTAACAATAAAAGACAAGTATCCTTTGCCATTGATCAATGAATTGTTCGATCAACTTCAAGGAGCCAAGGTCTATTTAAAATTTGACTTGAGGCAAGGATATTATCAACTCCGTATCAAACGGGAGGATGTACCTAAGTCATCTTTCAGAACGAGGTACGGGCATTATGAGTTTGTTGTAATGTCATTTGGATTGACAAATGCCCCTGCCGCTTTTATGGACTTGATGCACATGGTATTTCAATCGTACTTGGACCAGTTTGTGGTGATTTTTATAGATGATATCCTGGTGTATTCAAAGACCGAGGAGGAACATGAAAGGCATTTGCGTTGGGTGTTGCAGAAGTTGAAAGAGCATCAATTGTTTGCCAAGTTTAGCAAATGTGAGTTTTGGCTTAAATAAGTGGTTTTCTTGGGTCATGTGATATCGAAAGAGGGGATTGTTATGGATCCTTCAAAGATTGATGTTGTGCAATCATGGAAGAAATTGAAGAATGCCATTAAGGTATGTAGTTTTCTCAGTTTGGCGGGATACTATAGGAGATTCGTAAAGGATTTTTCTAAGCTAGCGGGACCCCTCACAAGGCTCACACAAAAGAAGGTCAGCTTCGTGTGGCATGATAAATGTGAAAATAGTTTCCAGGAGTTGAAGAAGAGATTGACGACTGCTCCTGTATTGGTATTGCCCGAAGGAAGTCAACGATTTGTTATTTATAGTGATGCTTCAAAGGAAGGGTTAGGTTGTGTGTTGATGCAAAACAATCAAGTCATAGCTTATGCATCACAGAAGTTGAAACCTTATGAGAAGAATTATCCTACTCATGACTTGGAGCTCATAGCTATTGTGTTTGCACTGAAGAAATGGAGACATTATTTGTGGGGAACTAAGTTTGAGATATTCACCGACCACAAGATTTTGAGATATCTCTTTTCTCAAAAGGAGTTAAACATGCGTCAAAGAAGATGGAGAATGTCCAATTGATTAAGAAGAGGATGCTCAAGGCTCAAAGTAGACAAAAGAGTTATGCCGATAAGAGAAGGCGAGATTTAGAGTTTGCAGTTGGTGACTGGGTGTTCTTGAAGTTGTCACCCCGAAGAGGGTTGATTAGACATGAAAAATGTGGGAAATTAAGCCCGAGATATGTTGGGCCATTTACAATTGTGGAAAGAATTGACAAACTTGCATATCGGTTAGACCTACACCCGAATGTCCCCAATATTCACAATGTGTTCCATGTTTCAATGTTGTGAAAATACTATCCCAATCCATCTCATATTCTAGAGCTGAAACCACTAGAGCTTTGGGAGAACTTGTCCTATGAAGAGAGACCCATGCAAATTCTAGATGAGCAAGACCGGGAGTTACACAACAAGAGTATTCCGATGATGAAAGTGCTTTGGGATCACCATGGGGTTGAGGATGCAACTTGGGAAAGGCGTGACCAAATGGAGCAACAATACCCATTCTTGTTTGCGAGGTAATTAGGGAATTGCGATGGCACAATTCTTTTAAGGAGGGGAGGTTGTAAGACCCGGTCCGAGACCACGTATGCATATAGGTTATATCATACATAATTAAATCATTTTGTATGCTTTTAAATTAATTTATGTACACTTGTCTCAATTTATGTGCATTGCATTGGTTACCATGCATTCGAGTATTTTAAATACCCTATACGATAATTTGATTTTATTGCGTAGGCTATCAAACTAGAATACTTAGATTAGAACCAAAATAACTTGAGTAGGAGAAAATGGCATGCTAGTAAAACATAGTTTAGTTGGAGGGCACTTTCGTCATTAGGCAACTTAGATATTATCTCAACACACACTACACTACTCAACACACACCAAATCCCTACAACATATACTACACCACTCAACACACACACTAGAGAACTCAACCAAGAAAAGAGAAGAAGAGGGGGAAGAAGATCTCTAAGCCATCCCTAGCATCTTTCCTTGTGTTTCCTAGTTTTCTTCAAGGGAGTCTTGATCCATTTCCGTCTAGAACACAAGAGCAAAGGTGAGGGTTCTTTCAAAATGGTTATTTATGAGATATAAATGCATAATGATGGGTTCATGTGGCTTGTATGGAGTTATATTTGAAATTCCATGGATTAGAATTGTTGAAAACATGCTTGTTGATGATTTAAACCAAGGTTATGTTTCTGAAATTTTTGAATGTCATTAATGATGAAGCTTGTATCTAGCTATACAAATATAGTTGATTGTTTCTTATTTAGGTTGCTAGAAGTTGCTTGAATGAATAGGTGATGTTATTGATGATATGGTAGCAAAACATACAAGAATTTTCGGAATAACCATTCTGGACAGATTTGAGCAATCAAAATTTTTATCCTGTTTTTATGGGTGGATTATTTTATAAAAATCTGAAAACTTCAGTAAACGTAGAAAACTCATAGAGGAACATTTCTTCTGTTGGCCATGTCCTGAGGAAAAATCGTTTTCATGCCCAAAAAAACACAAGACAGTAGGTATTGGGAATTTTTCTGCATTTGGACAGATTTGTACAAACCTCAAATTTTAGCCCCTTTTTATAGGTAGATGATTTTATAAAAACCTGGAAATTTCAGAGAAGGCAGAAAACTCATAAAAGAACATTTCTACAGTTGGCCATGTCATGAGGAAAAATAATTTTCATGCTAAAAAACACATGAAACAGTAGGTTACGGGATTTTTTGTGAAATCTGAAAGCTCACTACCTTAAGTTTCTTTTGCGTATTAAAAATAGTTAACGATCTCAAAAAAGGTTGAAATTTGGAGGGTCACCTTATTTTTCAGTTTTGAACAAATATTTCCAAAATAGGCGAAGGCTAATTTTGACTTTAAGACCCCCAAAAATGGCAAAAATCATAGGTCATCCTAGATAAGTACTGGTGTTGGATAGTTTTTGTGCAATCTTACGGAAATAGTCATAACTTTTAGATCTTAAGTTGAAATTGAGTGAAATTTATGGCCAGAGTTAAAGAATTCATAGATCTTCGATTCGAAATATGATTCACTAAATTTCAAAATCATTTGCTAGGGTAACTGAATGGAGAAATTCAGGTCATGTTATGAAGAACTATGTTGGTGATTATTACTAACTTTGTTTTGAAGCATATTATGTGTTTATATTACGTAGATCGGGACTATACAATTGAAATAAGAACTGGACAGAGATTTAAGTGGTTGATTTTGTATGTTTTAAGTATATTTTATGAATAAATGTTAATAGATCTTGCATAGGAACTTGATTATGAAGCCCTATACAACTTGTATCCCTTGTAGTTGCCTATTTCATGTTTTAGATTGCTTTGTTTGATGATTTCTAAGGAAATAGCGGGTTGTCCAGATTTGTTATGATATAGATAAGTATGATTTGAGATGATATTGAGGTTACATGCTGATTAATCTTGTAGTTAGAGAAGTATATAAAGCTCTTGTTGATTATTCACTTAAGTGGTGTTGATTGATGAATTTACATAGCTATGTTGTGACTTTCTAAATGTTATTATTATGTTCCACCATATTGGGTGTTGGATTCATGATTGTCCAAACGGTGCACTTACGACTACACGCTTATATGTTATGTATGAAATATACGTGAACATGTTTGGTTTATGCTTGAGTCATGAATATGCTTGAATGTGTTGAATCATGTAAATTTCTTAGGTATGCTTGATTAAGTTTGAATCATACACATCCTTCTCTCACTTGGTACAACCCTTGGAGAGTTGGGACATATTATTAGCATACCCTCTTGCTTGGTACAACCCTTGGAGAGTTGGGATGTATTTTTGGTGTTATCTCTCTCTCGATTGGTAGAACCCTAGGAGAATTAGGACATATTATTAGTATTCTCTCTCGCATGGTACAACCCTTGGAGAGTTGGAACGTATCATTAGTATACTCTCTCGCTTGGTACAACCATTGGAGAGTAGAATTGAGTATTGGTGTTGATGTTGTTGCCATGTATGATGTTCACTTATTAGTTTTGTGTACTCTTGCTTGGTACAACCCTAGGAGAGTTGGGACATATGATTGATACGTTGTTTAGTCCGTTCCTGTTTATCTGTCATCCATGTTGATCTTGTTATTCTTGATGTATATGCATAGCATGGTTTTGGAAAGAAGTTTGCAAAAAGATAAAACCTTTGTGAAATCTTTCCTTTCTCATCCTCACTGAGCTATATGAAGGACTAGCTCACCCCTCTTTCTAATACTTAAAGGTGAGACCGAGGCCCAGCCAATTGTACAAGTTGAGGGCGATGAGGCTTTATGTGATGAGAGTGACTTCTGCCTTTGTTGACCACCATGCTTGCGTTGTAGAGTTATTTTGATAATAGGAACTGGTGATGTACTTTTGAATAGCCTTGTGTTATGTAATATTCTTTTGAAACTATTAACTACATACTAAGTTTGATTACCATTCTTTTGAGGCCTAGATGTCTGGATTTGGCCACGTAAGAAGTACAAACAGGGATGCTAGGTCATGTAATTATGAAACAGGTTGTTGTGGCTTTTTATGTCAAATGCCATGTGCATTCTTTTGAAGTTACTTGTGGAAGTTAATGAATGTTTAGGTTATTAAATAAAGATCTTACAGGTATTAAGCTGAATGACATGTTACGTACCAACCGTAACCTCCGCGAGTCTTGGTCCCAGGGCGTGATACCTATTTAAGTGGTATTAGAGCTAGCTTTAGTTAGCATAGAGCTAGCCTTAGTTAGCGTAGTCTAGGTTTTGAATAGTGGTCCCTGGGGAAGAGCCTTAACCTGAATAGAGTCTTAAGCGGATTCTATATGTTCTTATATGCAACCAAATGTGCTTAACGTGTTGTAATTGCTTCTTGTTTATGTTTAACTTACATGTTAGATACAACTATAATGCATGCATAACCTATGAGCGTGGTTGGTAGTTGTTCTATATCTATAGATGGCAGGACCTAACACCCGCAGTACTACTGGATCTTAAGCAATTGGTAATGCAGATCATGTCAACCCTGGAGAAGCAATGTTTAGTTTGATGGCAACTGCCATTGATCGGATGAGTAGGGCTTTGGAACAACAAGCAAAAATAGCAGCAGCAGTAGCTAATAATAATATCAACAACAATCATGGTGTTGGTAGCAGTGGTGGAAACGAAGGTAATAGGGGAGGTGATAACCTTAAGGATTTCTTATATTATAGCGTTCGACACTTGTGATGTTGTCTTTGAGGCTGCATCGAGGGTTGAGGAAATGAAGATAGCGATTAAGGTTGGTCTATAGCTCAGTCAAACAAGAGGCCCTTCGAGACTCAGGGTCAGTCTAGAGTATTCCAGGCCCAGAAGCCCCAGGATCCGGCCAGACCAGCGGTTGCTAGGCCCCAGCCTAATGCCCCGGCCACTCATGTAGTTCATAGAGCACCAGAAGGTACAACTATAGCCCGCACGGTTGTATGCAAATATTGTAACAAAAAGGGGCACTCTGAAGCCCAATGTTGGAGGAAAAGTGGCAAGTGTATGAGGTGTGGAAGTGATCAACATCTCGTTAGAGATTGCCCGATGTGGCAGGGTAAGGATGCTCAAGCTCAACTCACGAAGAATACTCCAGTTCAGCCTGCAAGGAATGCTCTGGCACAGAGAGTTCTTGCCCAAGCCTATGCCATGGATCAAGAAATAATTCCCGATGATGCCGCTATTGTTGAAGGTACCTTCCTGATTCACAATCAATTGGTTAAGGTTCTTATTGATATTGGAGCTACGCATTCATTCATAACTCCCAAATGTGCATATCGTAGTAAGTTGCCGGTTGATAACTTACCATATCATGTGGAAGTTAGCACACCAATGGGCCCCAAATATGCCACTAGACTAGCGTACAGAGCATGAAAGATACAGGTTGGGAATCAGGAATTTTAGGCCGATCTCATAGTGCTTATCTTTCGAGACTATGGTGTTATTTTGGGGATGGACTAGCTATGACGACATCATGAACGATTAGATTGTCGGACGAAGGTTATTGAGTTCCGGGTACCGGGACAACCTATGCTTAGGGTAAAAGGAGAATGTGACTTGTTGGGAAAGGCTGTGATATCCTCAGTCAAGGCTGTGAAATATATGAGAAGAGGTTGCAAGGGATATTTGGCTTACTTAATCAACAAGCCAATGGATCAAGTTAAGTTAGCGGAAGTGCCAGTAGTTAATGAATATGTTGATATGTTTCCGGAAGAGTTACTGCTCTGGACTAGGATGGTGTTGCTCTACTTAAAACTACAATCTCTGAAAAAGGAAAACACTTTTTTCTTATGTTTTATGGGTACGGGATGAGATCTTTGTTTCTGGGCTCTCAGAGTGGTGTACTCACTACTGACTTGGGACTACTTCCCTCAGATTAGACTGGACTTAGGTTACCTACTTACTCAAGCTGTGAATCCTCATAAGAGGAAAGTAGCAACTTTCTATTTATAGAAGGTAGATTAGTTCATTCATATCCGATCATCAACTGCATAACTAGAAAAAAAGGGATTGCAAATCAAATGGAAAAGCACCGACTACTTTAAAATGAAAAGACACCTATGCCTTTAAAGAAAGCCTATTTGAAGAGAGTTGTTACAGGTATAGTATCTACTCATTCCTGAAATCAAGGAAGATCACGAGCGCCAATTGGCTTTCTTGCATATTCAACTCTCTAATGCATATTTGACTTCACTACCTTACTATAGTTTGATAAAGTGGAATGAAAGTCGATATTGTACTTTACTTGAAAGAGATCCTATATCGATAGTTATTCCTTCCTATAGAAGAGAGCTTGGAATGCTTTATGCTTAAAAGAGGCCGAAGTCCATTACCCTAGAACTAATAATAGAATGGTAATCCAACTGATTGATGACTATACCAGGGCTGTTTAAGATTGGAATTTATCTAACGCTTAATATGATTCACGCTATAAAAAAGATTAAAATGGTCGTACAGAGCTTGAGTGTATTCTCATCCGACAGAAGACTGACCTATGGAATCGATCTAATATTTGAAATTCCTTTATCGCCCCGCTATATGAATTTTATACTTTTTATATATTTTTTATGTTGGGTTCTTACGTTTATGCTATATTTGTTTCATTAGGGAAGTAGCCTAGCTCAGTTGGGGGAAACTCCTAATGGAAATAGTATTGTCATTAAAGCTAAAGCGGGGTGACATATTACCGTTGACCTCATACCTCACACCAGATTTCCTCTTCCCGATCCCCCAAAAATGGCAGATGCTCCTGTAGGTAGGAGCTACTTCATTTTCGGTGTTTGGCGCTCCCTTCGAACTGATATCCAAAGATTCCCTTTAACATGATGGTTTGAAATGATGGTTTATTATAGGTTCTAGTGATATGAATAGGATGAGCATACCAATGAGCCGGAACATGGATAACGTTGTGGTTCGAGCCAGTCAAGAGTACGAGATTACTAACCGAAGACTCTTCAATTGAGATGGGCTGAAGCCCTGCTAGCCAAGGAATACATCCAACAGAGCGAAACAATGTTCCATTCTTTTCGGCGGCATCCTTCTGCATCGAAGGTGAGCAGAGTGAAGAATCGAAAGGGAATCAAATCAAAATGTTGAGGAGAGACTCGTTACATGAGGTGGGCTATTGAAAACCCCGATCCGGGCATACAAGGGGATAAATTCAGGCTTCGACTCAGATGCCAAAACATTCTCCGTCATTCGTTTCTTGGTCGTTCTCTCTCATATATGTCATTGTCTAATTTCATCGCTTTTGGGGGGTGTAGTAGGTAGGCTTACAACCGATCGGAAAGGAGTCCTCGAAAGTGAGCTCTACGAATTGGTTGTTATTTCGATAAGACAGGCGTCAAAAGTCATCAAGTCTTGGCTTCTCGACCAGCGGCTCCAATTATATTAATGAAAGAAGTGTCTTACTAGTTGGTAGCTGGCAAATGCAAATCCCCATGGGAACTCTAAGAGGCCTAATGCATTCGCCGAGCAAGCCGAATAACCTAAATCAATTGCATCAATAGAAGCAGCTGAATCACTCAAATCAGCTATTTCGTCTGTGCAACCAAGGGATAGAACAGCAAGAAGATGAGCATCCTCACTCAATCTGATAATAGGACTGCTAGTCCCCCTTATGACTAATAATAAGAATAGTACTTATCACCCTCCCTTAATTCCAAACATGGTTTTAAAACCCCAAACCCTGTGGCTAGCTTAAGCCTATCAATCAAGCAGTTCTTATGCTCTTTTATATCAGAGCCACTTGTCGTATATCCCAATCTCATTCGTACTGCCCGAATCAAGCAAGTCCGTTTCCGTTGTTGTTGCTCATCCCCTATTGGTATCACTACCTCATGTAGCTCACCATGCCAATGCACTTAGCCATCTCATGGATCTGAACCAAGCCCTGGCATAGGAGATTCTTACTAGAGGGGGAATTGCAACTGGATCTACCCAAACCTGAATTTTGGCTTGTTGCTAAGCATATGTGGCACTCGCCGATTGTTCCAAAGAAATTGGTGATGTCATTTCTTTCTATGCCTGCTGGGATGTGTGAACCATAAAGGTGTTCTTTCTTCAGCTGAGTTATCATATGCACTTTCTTTCCTTCTTGCTGTTATGACATCGTTTATACTTTTATTGATATGAACGATAACCGTACGAATGCTTCTTCCTCGGCTCAGCCTAGTTTTGGAAATTTCTCAGCCTAGTTTCGTAAAGGCGCTACTATTGTACAGGAGATAGCCTTTTTCCATAGGGTCTGTCACACCCCAACTCGACCCCACCTACGATCAGTCAGGACGCAATGGAATTTTGGCAGTATAACAACAGTAATTAGGACACCGAGGCTCTAAACCAACCTCTTTAGAACATCATACATCAAACTCCATAAACAATCCCAACAATCAACTCCTCAATTAAGTTAACAACATACAACACTTCCATATTATACAATAATCATTCTTCAACAATCCATTCATAGTTATACGCCTCCGTTCCAACATAATACATTAATTGAACATACATATCAAAATAGATTATAAACCAACTTAGTAATCTAAACAAGATCAAAAGAAAGACTACTAACCATCATACATAAGTCTTATAATTGAGTAAGCTATACAATATAACATATTACAACAACTAAGACAAATTCATGGCAATGACTCCGACACACAAGACTCGTCTACATAAAGCACATTCTCAGCTTCTTGAGGCACATATCCGTGATCTTGATCGGTAATACCTGTATGCATGCAATAATAGAGAGTGAGCTTATATAAAATAAGCCCAGTGAGGATCCGATAGATCTCTAACAGTATTTAATATACTCCTTGGAAATGATCCTTTGAGCAGGTAAACACACAATAACATCAATAATACTATCATCACATAATCTATAATGACCATTCAATAAAGGATACACTAGTTGGTGTAGCTCCAAACGCCATCACGATCATAACAGCCTTCTTGTGACTCCCATAAACTCACGCACCCGAGGTACCCCAATAACCTCTCCCTCCATGACACCTCTGTCATGCGAGCTGGAGGCAGTCTCTAGTAGTCATGCCGTTATCAACCCGACAGCCCGATGCTACCCGAGAGGTGGCACACACATACCAAAGACTCAGCAATAAAAATAAACATCAATCATTCACAGGAGGACAGTCTAGCAGAACTGCCTATCTCCCGGTATCAATCATCAATAATCATATTATCATCATAATAACATCAATAATCAATTTAACAAGAAATAACTAAGTTAGATGACAAAGTAGGCCATCTAACCTAACATGCATTTAACACACAATCAAACCCTAGTTTACCCATCATCAATTCACAATTCAATCACTCAAACCACACACGATCAACTAAAGGCATAATCTAACATTTTAAAGAAAGACAACCTAAACTTCAAATAATCATATTTTACATTCTACTGATCCAAACAACTCCAAATCAGTTTCAAACACTCACCCATTCAATCAACTACATTAGCCCCCTTGGAAACCAACCAAAACACATCCAAATCATGCCCAATAACCCTAAAACCCTAATTTGTCATGGCTGAAATTTTTGGATTATAGCACGGGCATCACAATCAAAAATTCGGCATTACAACGGCGCTACCACGTAATTATCAAACTTTTAGAAATTGAAGGTAATCGATTCCGATCAACACAACTCAAAATAATCAATATTTAGCAAATTAATCAACTTTAAATACCCGAAAAATAATAATTATGCTACAACGGTTCAAATCTCACAAGATTACATATAAATGATCCCTAGCATGCATGGAGCAATAATCTAACTTCAAATTAACATTCTAACGGTTCAATAATTATTTATACGCATAAACACAAAATATGAGTTTTGAGATCTAGAATTTTTCTCTCACCTTTGATGTGTTTTGATGTAAGAAACATGTAGAATGGATGCCCAACAAGTGAAATCAAGCTTTGAATGAAGTGATTTGGACTTGAATTGCAAAATCTATGTGAAAAATGCTTGAAAACCTTTGAAAAATGTCTTCTTTCTTCTCCCTCATGGAATTTTGGTAAGGTGTGTGTAAAATGAGTGTGTTTTGTGTTGTTTTAATGTGTGTTGGTGATATATTAAGCAAAGGTCAACAAATAAAAGAAAGTCAAAGGTGGAAACTAATTATTTTTAGTGTTTTCTTGTCTTTTAATTCATTTTCTTGACTACTCTTGCTCAAATTAATTATGCAACACCTAAACTATCTCAAGTAGTTTATTTTTAGGTGACAAGAAGTTTTACATTCAAACAATTTCACCTGAGTCGGCTTAAAACGCGATTTTTGCAAAAGAAGATGAAAAGTCATATTATTTATTTTCAAATGTCTTTTGAATGCACAATTAATCTAAAATCATTTAATACCACATATAAATACATTTATATTAATATATGCTAGGTCAATGAAAGTCAATGCAAGAATCGGGTTTAGAAGAAATTACTATTTGGCTCAAAAACTCTATTTTTCACCCGAAAAGTCTATTTAAATTATTATTCAGTTTCATAATCAATTTTTATCAAACACGGGTCTATTAATAATAGAGGACTAGGTTTTAAGACGTTTAAAACACCCTTGTAAAAATTTTAGCGGACATGTTTTCAAAATTACTATTCACCAAAACCGGTAATAAAATTTTTGATGCCGATTTTGATGAAAATTTAATGAATGCACACATAGCATGTATTAGGAATATAAATCACATATTTACCACATTCTAACTCATATAACATATAAACAGGTCAAATCACGCAAATTGAGGTAAAGACACGCAAATCGAGGTAAAGAGAAAAAACTGGGATTTCACATTCTCCCCTCCTTAAAACAATTGCATCCGAGCAATTCTCGAACTGATAGACAATTAAATCCTCAATCGTTACACTTAACAATACTTCTCTTAGTTCTCATTTATCTCTTAGGATGACACCTAACCAAAGATCTCAGAAGAACAAACTCTGTTGACTGCAAGATGATTATCATAATTCCAAGACAATCTTCAATTCATAATTCTCTCCCACCTAATATCATATTGCATATGAAAGAAATCGCAACTCCAAAGTCTTAGCATGACACCACTAATTATCAATCATCCCCTACTACACAAAAGAGTTCTATGAACACTCCGAGGGTTTAAAAACTCATTCATCATAACATGAATGATTACTGATCAAGGGAATATCTCAAAAGTGACATTGGTCAGAATATGGCTCTTATGAAATTTATAAGGAAATAAGAATATGGAAAGTCTTATTCAAGCCAACAATCAAGGGAACAAGAGGTCAAACAACTTAGAGAATCAAGAGGCTAATAGTTTAATAAGAAAGCATGATAACTAAGATAAGGAATGTCTCAGCACCTATCAGTTAAATAAGTACGAACAAATGATGATGACAGATCAAAACAATGCTGAGTATGTTGAACAAACATTCCTGAACAAGTAAACATTTCAATTCTCGATGATTGTTCAAGGGACCAACAAGTAAGTTGTACTTGAGGTGAAATCAAATTAAGAGATAAGAGATAAGAGATGATTAATTCAATAGAAAACATGAGTGGCAAGAGTATCTCAGCGCGCAATACCAAAAAAGTACGAATAAGAAATGATAACAACAGGACAGTGCCGAGTACTTCGAGTGAGCAATTACAAGAAAAGTAATGGCTCAACATTTAATAATAAAACAATAGGATTAACAAGGATCAACAAGAGTGACAATGATGTACTTGAGTAAGGAGTACATCAAGCCAGTGAAATTCGAACAAGTAAAATGGTATACCAAAGGAAAAATTACTTTCAAATGAATAGTAATAAGATGAAATAAAATACTGAAACGAATAGCTGGAGATATAGAATGAAATATAGAAGTCTCAAACCTTAACTCCAATAAGTGACATTGCTATAAGAAGCAAATATAAATGTTAAGAATAGAAACAATGTCAAATGAGTATAGGATCCATTAATCCAATAAGCAAAACTTTCAAGAAATAATTGATAAGCTAGAAAAGTGTAACTCTCTCTCAAATAAGTGAGAATAGAGTAGAAAAGAATAATAAGACCAATAGAATAGGAAGCACAAAGGAGGTATCCCACCTACACATTTAAATACCAACAAGTCAAATCTTACAATCTATCTTCCTCCAAAACAAGACACTAAGGAGATCTAGAGAACATAAGAAGTCATAACAATCACCAAACAAGATAAATCCCCGATTACCCAACAAGATTAACTAGTGAAGACTCCAAAATCTCATAACACAATACAGATTCATACTAACTCATTATAACACAAGAGAATCCCCAATCAACAATTTAGAAAGTCATACCACCTAGAACTCAAAAGCTTGATGCAGGCAAGTAAATGTTCAGTCAACAAAATGCATTCTTATTTCCTCAAATAATTCTATCTCCCAACAATTACATCTTCAAATAAAGTAACTTTAGTCAGGAATCACTCCAATTGTCTCCAAGGTTTAAAGATCAAAACTCCAAAATATCCATTAATAATATAGCAATCCTAAATAGTAGAAATATTCACATGTTATACCACACTTCATTCCATTCACAAATATACATCACTAATTCCTCAAATAAATTTATTTTAAATTAACCTCAAGGAAGTATAGTCTGAGTTGAGACTCCAAAAGTGTCTAATCACAACCTCATGGAAGCCTCAACCTATGATCCATCTCCAAGTAATAACAAGTTAAACATGACAACAAAAGTAATTATAATCATCAAGATACATTGCTATTTTCTCGAACAACTTCATTCTCACTAAAGGAACATCAAGAACAGATCCATTAAACTGAGACTAAAATCCATAAACATAACAATTAAAATCTCACTGATAAACTACTAGAGTAATAATAATTCAAAATCATGGCTTACCTCTATTTCTGAAAACTCTTGCAGTCACCCTAGACATAAAAAGGTCACTCACGAGTTAAAACATGTATTCAACTATATCAAATGAAATACAAGTACATCATAATACGCACTTATCATACAATGCAACATTATCACATAACACACAATTAAACATATAAGAAGCCAACATCACATAAACAGGTTATATCACAGAAGTAAGTTATAAACAATTAAAGCCATATAAGCAACAAACTTCACATAAGACAAGTTGATCACGTAACTCACATTGGTCACTTAAAGTACATTGAGCACCTAAAGCACGTTGTTTCACATAAGCTAGTTATAAACAATTAAAACCACATAAACAACTAACTTCACACAGACACTTCAATCACATAAAACACATTTGTCACATAATACACATTAATCACAAAATGCACATTAATCACATAATGCACATTAATTACAACACATTGAGTACGTAAGGCACGTTGTCACATAAAGCATATTGACCACATTAGTTCACTTAACACATAAAGCTTATTGATCACATAGAAAGTTAGACACATAAGTAAATTAATCACATAAATATTAACATATGTTTCACTTTTCTTTCACTTAATACATACTTGCATGCTTAGACCACTACCCACATTCCGAGGATACCCTTGCTAATAGCTAATCAAGCTCTGATACCACTTAAATGTCACGCCCCAACTCGACCCCACTTAGGATCAGTCAGGATGCAATGGAATTTTGGCAGTATAACGACAGTAATTAGGACACCGAGGCTTTAAACCAACCTCTTTAGAACATCATACATCAAACTCCATAAACAATCCCAACAATCAACTCCTCAGTTAAGTTAACAACATACAACACATCCATATTATACAATAATCATTCTTCAACAATCCATTCGTAGTTATACGCCTCCGTTCCAACATAATACATTAATTGAACATACATTTCAAAATAGATTATAAACCAACTTAGTAATCTAAACATGATCAAAAGAAAGACTACTAACCATCATACATAAGTCTTATAATTGAGTAAGCTATACAATATAACATATTACAACAACTAAGACAAATTCATGGCAATGACTCCGGCTCACAAGACTCGTCCACATAAAGCACATTCTCAGCTTCCGGAGGCACGTATCCGTAATCTTGATTGGTAATACCTGTATGCATGCAATAATAGAGAGTGAGCTTATATAAAATAAGCCCAGTGAGGATCCGATAGATCTCTAATAGTATTTACTATACTCCTTAGAAATGATCCTTTGAGCAAGTAAACACACAATAACATCAATAATACTATCATCACATAATCTATAATGACCATTCAATAAAAGATACACTAGTTGGTGTAGCTCCAAACGCCATCACGATCATAAAAGCCTTCTTGTGACTCCCATAAACTCACGCACCTGAGGTAACCCAATAACCTCTCCCTCCATGACACCTCTGTCATGCGAGCTGGAGGCAGTCTCAGGTAGTCATGCCGTTATCAACCCGACAGCCCGATACTGCCCGAGAGGTAGCACACACATACCAAAGACTCAGCAACAAAAATAAACATCAATCATTCACAAGAGGAAAGTCTAGCAGAACTGCCTATCTCCCGGCATCAATCATCAATCAATAATCATCAATAATCATATTATCATCATAATAACATCAATAATCAATTTAACAAGAAATAACTAAGTTACATGACAAAGTAGGCCATCTAACCGTACATGCATTAAACACACAATCAAACCCTAGTTTACCCATCATCAACTCACAATTCAATCACTCAAACGACACCCGATCAACTAAAGGCATAATCTAACATTTTAAAGAAAGACAACCTAAACTTCAAATAATCATATCTTACATTCTACTGATCCAAACAACTCCAAATCAGTTTCAAACACTCACCCATTCAATCAACTACATTAGCCCCCTTGGAAACCAACCAAAACACATCCAAATCATGCCCAATAACCCTAAAACCCTAGTGTGTAATGGCTGAAATTTCTGGATTTTAGCACGGACATCACAATCGAAAATTCGGCATTACAACGGCGCTACCACGTAATTATCAAACTTTTAGAAATCGACGGAAATCAATTCCGATCAACACAACTCAAAATAATCAACATTTAGCAAATTAATCAACTTTAAATACCTGAAAAATAATAATTATGCTACAACGGTTCAAATCTCACAAGATTACATATAAATGATCCCTAGCATGCATGGAGAAATAATCTAACTTCAAATTAACATTCTAACAGTTCAATAATTATTTATACGCATAAACACAAAATATGAGTTTTGAGATCTAGAGTTTTTCTCTCACCTTTGATGTGTTTTGATGCAAGAAACATGGAGAATGGATGCCCAACAAGTGAAATCAAGCTTTGAATGAAGTGATTTGGACTTGAATTGCAAAATCTATGTGAAAAATGCTTGAAAACCTTTGAAAAATGTCTTCTTTCTTCTCCCTCATGGAATTTCGGTAAGGCTATCCTCAATAGAGTCTCTATATGGGTCTCTATAAATCATTTATAGAGACTCATATAGAGACCAAATAGTGTTTTAGAGACTCACTTAGAGACCACGGCAAAAAAACTGTTTTAAAGACCCATTTAAAGACCAAGAAAAAAAAATCCCTGGTGACGGTGTCCATAAAATTAAATCTCTATATTGTGTTAATTTTAATTTGATATAATAATTTGATAATGTATTTTTTTTTCGTCTGTTGCTTTTTTTAATTAATTGTTATTTAGATAATTTTAACTTTTTTAACGAATATTTCAACCAACAAATAAATAAATTGCAACGAAGATAACATTTAAATAATTAGAATTATTCATAAAAACAACTATAAAAATAAATCTTAATTACAAAAAAAAAATTACAAGTATATTTTAAAAAAACTACAACTATAAAAAAAAGCTCAATTAGATTAAAAAAAATCTATAAATTACAACTATATTGAAAAGAACAATTATTAAAAAAAACTCAATTACAATCAGAATAGTAGAATAAAACCTAAACTAAAAAAAGTATAATTTAAAAACATAAAACAAATAAAATTAAAAATTAAAATAAAATACAAAACCTTAATTAAAAAAAAAGTATAATTTAAAAGCCCTAATTAAAAAAGTCTATTTAAAAATCCTGCTTGACATTTATCATGTTGTTCAAATTACCCAACTTTCAAGGGTAAATACCTATATAATTAAAAAATTCTAATTAAATAAACCCTTAAATATATAAAAGAATTTAATTACAAAAACAAAAAAACAAAACCTAAATATAAAAGCCTACCCCCCCCCCCCCTCTTCCTCTTCTTTTCTCTCTCTTCCTTCTTCTTGCCGTCCCTGCACCACGCCCTCTCTCTCTCTTCCTTCTTCTCTCTCTTTCTTCTTCCTGCACGTCCCCCTCTCTCTCTCTCTTCCTTCTTCTCTCTCTTCCTTCTTCTTCCCGTCCCTTCCTTGCTGCACGCTCCTCCCCCCCCTACCCCACCTCTTCCTTTCCCTTCCCGGTTGCACTCCACCCACACCCCCCCCCCCCACTTATCCCACTGCACACCCCCCCTCACCTCTGCACCCCACCCACACCCCTCCCACTTTCCCCGCTGCACAATTGTTTTGTATTTTTTTTTCTGTTTGTTAATTTTTGTTGTTGTTGTTTGTTAAATTTTTTGTAACTTTTTTTTTTCTTCAGATCTGACGATGTCAGATTGACAATCTGACATCGTCAGATCTCACATGTTTTTTTTAGAAACTCCTTTTTGTCTTCTTGTATAGTCTCCAATTTGTTGAAAAAAATGGAGACTAGGTGCTATTTTGGAGACTCAAAGCTTGAGTGATATCATGATTTTGCCAAAAACTATCAAATAGTGTTTTAGAGACTCCCATTGGTGATGAATTTTGATCAATAGAGTCTCTAAAATAGCAATTATTGCTATTTAGAGACCCTTTAGGGACTCCATTGAGGATGCCCTAAGGTGTGTGTAAAATGAGTGTGTTTTGTGTTGTTTTAATGTGTGTTGGTGATATATTAAGGAAAGGTCAACAAATAAAAGAAAGTCAAAGGTGGAAACTAATTATTTTTAGTGTTTTCTTGCCTTTTAATTCAATTTCTTGACTACTCTTGCTCAAATTAATTATGCAACACCTAAACTATCTCAAGTAGTTTATTTTTAGGCGACAAGAAGTTTTACATTCAAACAATTTCACCCGAGTCGGCTTAAAATGCGATTTTTTGCAAAAGAATGTGAAAAGTCATATTATTTGTTTTCAAATGTCTTTTGAATGCACAATTAATCTAAAATCAGTTAATACCACATATAAATATATTTATATTAATATATACTAGGTCAACGAAAGTCAATGCAAGAATCGGGTTTAGAAAAAATCACTATTTGGCTAAAAAACGCTACTTTTCACCCGAAAAGTCCATTTAAATGTCTATTCCGATTCATAATCAATTTTATCAAACATGGGTCTATTAATAATATAGGACTAGGTTTTAAGATATTTAATACACCCTTGTAAAAATTTTAGCGGACAGGTGTTCAAAAACACTATTTACCAAAATCGGCGATAAAATTTCTGATGTCGATTTTGATGAAAATTTCATGAATACACACATAGCATGTATTAGGAATATAAATCACATATTTACCACATTCTAACTCATATAACACATAAACAAGTCAAATCATGCAAATTGAGATAAAGACACGCAAATCGAGGTAAAGAGAAAAAACAGGGGTTTCACAGGGTCGGGTAAAGATCATTCATAACCGACTCCAACTCCCTCATCTTATCTCTCTCTCGTAATGGCCCTGTCAGAGGCATTTGTCATGGGATAAAGGCTTGGAAGTAGTGAAGTAAGAGAAAGGATCTCCTGGCTACGCACCTTTTGCCTTGGTTTGCCCACTAGCAGTTGATTACCCTATAAACAGGCACAACAGATCAAACAAATCAACATGATAGCTTTCTATAGGCCGATGGGCGAAACTCTTTCTCATTGCCATAATATGGATAAGCCAGGTATCCGGAAGATTGGACTCGCTCCTATAGTTTTATACTGTGAGGAAGTTAGAGCCCAATGAAATGAGCCCTTAGCACGGGCATCCGGTGGTGGGTACTCTGACTGTGACTCCCAAACATAAAGATATGATTCTCACTCCGCTCTGATAGTGTGATCGGATTTCCCAGATAAGAGTGATCAATTGCCCATATTGTTTCGCCTTCTTTTGGGATTGTTACTGACTAGAATTGCGCACCTGAGTGCACAATCTTTTCCCTTGGTGTCGAGGAATAATACTCACTTTATATCTCACTTGGTAGGCCTGGGAAGAAATACCATCGGTCAGTCCAAGTAGGAATTTGTTCCGGTCAAGCCATACAAAGGCGAGCAGTCCTTATAGCAGTAGCAAATGGCCTACTTATAGCCCTTAAAGCATCGAAGAGATTATGGCTTGAGAAAACAATTCCTAAAACACCTCAACATAATGGAGTTGCTGAGAGAATGAACTGCACTATTGGTGAAATAATTCGGTGTATACTCTCTCATGTTAAACTGCCTAAATCCTTTTGGGGTGAAGTAATGAGAACTGCAGTAGATTTGATCAACCTTTCTCCTCTTTAGTTCCTCTTAAAGGTGATGTGCTAGAAAGGGAGTTTGAGGTATATTTAGATAGGATTCGGCCTTGAGGTAGTTACAGAATTGATTGTTCAAGAAGGAGCTCTTACTGTTTTCAACTTTTTCGCTACTCTAGATGCTATCGAATCGGATTGATGCAGAGAGGGGTAGGTGCATTGATGCCGCAAATCCGATATTAACAAGAACTGGCTGGTACAAATGGCATTGATGCATCAAATGCCCTCTTTGACGGGGTTGTGCAAGAAGTCGATTATTTGACCATCTTTTCCAATAGTGCCATTTAATTGATGCTGTCGAAGAAGAAGGAAGGCAATGAAAAAGGGTCTTTGACTCGCGGGTCAGACTATTTCAAACTATGCTAGCCCGCTCGGGCCTCCCTTGTCACGTATGGGGATCCCCTTTGCTGCACTGCTTCACTTTTTTCATTTCGCTACTCTTCATTCTTTTACTCGAAAAGGTTGGTCAACCGCTACATTTCTTGAACGGTTGCTACCTACATTACTCTGTCTCCCTCTTTTCAATGAAGTGAGTCTCAGACCATATGTAGTTCTCGGCTCTTTTTATATAGTTCCTGGGTGTCACACCCCAACTCGACCCCTCCTACAATCAGTCAGAACGCAAAGGAATTTCGGCAGTATAACGACAGTAATTTGGACAGTGAGGCTCTAAACCAACCTCTTCGAAACTCATACATCCAACTCCACAATAATTGAACAATTAAAAAGACAACCACAACATACAATAACCATTCTTTACAATTCCATCCATAGGTTATACGCCTGCATTCCAACATCATACATTTACTATATAACATACATTCCCAAAATAGATTATAACCAATCTAGCAACCTAATCATGTTCCAAAACAAGACTACTAAGCTAGCGACATTTAGTTCATTATCTTTACAACATCTTATACATCATAAACTTCTAAGTAAATACAAAACATCTAGTTTTAATATACAAGATAACAAAAGAAAACTACATCTCAGATATCAATGACAAGACTTTGGCACATATGACTTGTCCACATAAAGCACATTCTCAGCTTCCTGAGGCACGTATCCATATTCCTGTTCTGTAACACCTGTATGCATGCAATAAATAGAGGGTGAGCTTATATAAAACAAGCTCAGTGAGGATCCGATAGATCTCTAACAGTATTTACTATACTCCTTGGAAATGATCATTTGAGCAGTAAACACGCAATAACATCAATAACAATATAAACACATAACTATAATGACCAATCAATAAAAGATACTCTAGTTGGTGTAGCTCCAAACGCCATCACGATCTCAACCATTCTTCTTGTAACACCCCATTACTCATGCACCCGATGTACCTCACTAGCCTCGCCCTCCATGACACCTCCGTCTCTGGTAGTCATGCTGTTATCAACCCGACAGCCCGACTTTGCCAGAGATGTGGCACACATATACCAAGACTCAATAATAATAATAAACATCATTCACAGGAGGACAATCTAGAAGAATTGCCTATCTCCCGGTTCATCAATCATCAATCAATAATCATTAATAATCATTAATTATCATCAATTATCATCAATATAACATCAAGTAATCAATTAAACAACAAACAACTAAGCTAGATGACAAAGTAGGCCATCCAACTTAACATGAATTTAACACGTAATCTAACCCTAGTCTAGCCATTTACAGCTCACAATTCAATCACTCAAATACCACCCAATCAACTAAAGGCTCGATTCAACAATTTAAAGAAAGACAACCTAAACTTCAAATAGTCATATCTTACATTCTACTAATCCAAACAACTCCAAATCAGTTTCTAATACTCACCCATTCAATCAACTACATTAGCCCTCTCGGAAACCAACCAAGACACATCAAAATCAAGCCCAACAATCCTAAAACCTCAATGCACCTAGGCTGAAATTTCTGAATTTTCACACAAACATCGCAATCGAAAATTCGGCATTATAACGGCACTACCACATAATTAAAAAAATTTTAAAAATCGACGGAAATCGATTCCAACCACTACAACTCAAAATAATCAACAAATGGCCAATCTATCAACTTTAAATACCCGAAAATAAAAATTTATGCTACAACGGTTCAAATCTCATAAGAATATATATAATCAATCCTTAGCATACACTGAGAAATAATATAACTTCTAATTAACATTCTTACAATTCAAAATGCAATTATAAGCAAAAACATAAAAAATGACTTTTGAGATCTAGAATTTTTTCTCTCAGCTTTAATGTGTTTTGATGCAAGAAAGATATAGAATGGATGCCAAACAAGCTAAATCAAGCTTTGAATGAAGTTATTTGGCCTTGTATTGCAAAATATATGAGCAAATTTCTTGAAAACTTGAACGAAAATGGCTTCTGTTTCTCCTTGGGGATTTTCGGCCATGTGTGTTTTTTTTGAAGGTGTTTTTGCTTTGTTTTGGTGTGTGTTGATGCTTATATAACTTAAGTCAACAAAATGGAAAAAGTCAAAGTTGAAGCCTTTGTTAGTTTTTAGTATTTTTTAGTCTTTTAATTCATTTCCTAGACTATTTTTGCTCAAAACATTTATGCAACCCTTATACTATTTTAAGTAGTTTATTTTTAGGTGACAAGAAGTTTTACATTCAAATATTTTTACCCGATTCGGTTTAAAACTCGATTTTCGCAAAAGAAAGTATAAAACCTTTAAAATTCCAAAACCGATTCAAAATTCGTTTTAATCAAATACGGGTCTATTAATTCCCGAGGACTAAGTTTTAAAATGTTTAAAACATCCCTGTGAAAATTTTAGCAGACAGGTGTTCAAAAATACTATTCACCAATACCGACGATAAAATTTCTGATTCTGTTTTTGATGAAAATTTCATGAATGCACATATAGTATGTATTAGGAATATAAATCACATTTTTAACACATTCTAACTCATATAACACATAAATAGGTCAAATCACGCAAATCGAGGCAAAGACACGCAAATTGAGATAAAGACGAAAATTGAGGTTTCACACTACCAGGTGTGTTTGGGGCTCTTCACTCCACCCCTGAAGTATTCTATGAGCCCAATCTCTTTACCATGGGCCCTCCGTTATGAGAGTTAAGGAAGTAAAGAAAGCACTAACCTCCTAAGATTGCTGTCGCAGGCGGAGCCACCGTGTGAAGAAAATCTAAGACCTGGTGGAACGCTTAACTAGAAAAGCCATAAGTTGTTATATCCTTCATTATATCAAATAAGTGGACTAAATCAATAGGTTGGCCAATAATTTCATTGGCCAATTGCTCATAGGTCCAATCAGGGGCAACAAAACGTTCTGCTTATTCATAAGAACTTTGATACTAGCCCCAATTGAGGCTCACAGTCTCCTAGAAGCAAAATGGTATAAGGTGATTGCCTCAGGGTTAGCCACATTTGGAACCACAGGGTTCACTGGGTTATCCACATTCGGAAGTAAGGGACTAACCAATTGATCGTTCTAAAAAAGAGTTGTTGTTGTGAAATACCTTCACACAAAGTTTGAATCATATCGATAAGAATGAGGTAGTTTTCCATTTATATTATTCTAGACTTTTTTGTAAAGACACACTGTCAACTCGCCTATCCCCAAGAGACTTTGAAAGCGACCAGTTCACTTCGAGAATGAATTGGAAGAGAGTAGGTGATGTCTTTCCTTACAAATAAATGGAATGGGAATAAGGCTTTATCATTCAGCGCTGTTTCAACCTTATTATATATGTAAAGGACAAAGCACTGTTTTACATACCGGCGATCAAATTCTTGGAAAACAATCGAATCTAAGGTCCGGAGGTTGACGAAGAACAGATGGCTTGGCTCTTTAAGCTGACCACGACCGAAAAAATTCAAATTAGAAGGAGGAATCACAACTACAAGCTCATTTCACACACAACAAAGAAAGATGCTCATACAGACTTTTTTATCCGACATCCACCTTAACCTTAGTCGGTTATAGGTGGCCTCTACTTCATATAGAAGACTTAGGTCTTCACTCCATCAAGGAACTACTTAAGTTAAGGAAGAACAACAACCCCTTTGCTCTTTGGGGCTCACTCAGGAGCTTCCTTATCCTAGATTCATGAGAGGCAACAACAGGAAACACGAACTGCGGAAAAGGGCTCTTTAACTTAAACCACTAACTCAGAAACTACATTTCTTCCTTTATTACACTTGAAGATGTCCTAAGAACAACAACGAAGCACAACCTAACATAAGATAGGACATTCCCTTTTACAGTGCGGCTAGGGAAGTAGTCCTGCCTGAAGCTCTCAACTCCTATCACAAAACTGCTCCAGACGAGTAACTTATTACTATTTAAGATTAAGATGGATAGACCGATAAAAACCACACCCTTGTTGGCCACAGCTGTGATAACCCCGAACCCGGCATGCATTTAATAGCATTTGACTGCATTTAATTAAATGTCTAATTAGTTAAATCAACCAATTTATACTATTTTAATATTTCTCTTGGAAGCATTTAGTAGTTGTATATTGAATAATTAAAAGATTATTATCTATTTCTAATAATTATAGTAATTGAATTTATTCTCTTGTGATTAATTAAGTGTCATCTTAAATGTTAGTGTTTAATTGTATTTGACTACGTGTTTATATTAACTTTCATTTGTAGCTTAATATTAACTTCATAATTCTTTAAAATATTCTAGAAATAATTAAATTAATTATTTTAAATGAATATTGATTACCTTGATTGTTTTGATTATTTTAATAATCGGTTTTATTTTTCTTGCACCTTAAAGCTTAGTTTTCAATTAAATGAAAAGTAGCTCCAAGTCGGAGTAAATTTTGAACTATGTTACTTTTGAAAATTATATTTCCTTAGATTCTTTGAGATTTGATTGTTACTTCTTTGTTGTCGCAAAGTGCATTGCATTTCGGGAGCGATAGCTAGAGAATGTTTTATAGTCCTCAGCAAATAGTAGAACTAGTATTTAGGTGACTTAAACTTTATATTTTATTTATTGTTAGCTAGAATTAAAATTGGTGATGTTATTTTAGCTTTTAAATGCCTGAAAATAAGTCTAATTGACCAAATTTTAAGTAGTTGACCAAGTGCCTTGACCATTTTGACCAAGTGCCTTGACCATTTTGACCAAGTTGTCACCTTATAAGCTTAAAACAAAGCAAAATAAAAAAAACAAAGCAAAAACAGCCTTGAGCAGGCCGAAACATTGAGAGAAAAAAAAACATTTCAAATCTTCAAAAACTCAAATCTTCATGTGAGCTCGTGCGGGGTGGTTACCGAGGTGTCCAGCATTGTTTTCCTAGCGACTAGGAGTGCCTAATGTGAGAGAAGCACATTATTTGCGCATTTGAATAACATGTTTATCAACTTTGTGATTTTTGGATTTTATCCGTAGATTGTTGTTTTAATCGTTTTGATGCTTCTAGAATGTTCCTTGATAATTGTAGAACATGTATTTATGGCTTTTTAACATTTTATGCGGTTAAATATTGAGATTGCAATATAAAATTGATAGTTGAATAGTAATATATGAATAGTAAACCCTTGAAACGATGAAGTTGTATTGTTATGCTTGCTGTTGATGTGAAAATGTGCTAGGTATGCTAGAATTCCTAAATGCATGGTTTATTTGGATTGTGTAATAGAAAAAAATGAGAAAAACACCTTGGTAAAAGTTGGGGTCGTTTAGGTCGAGTTTAGCATTTTCTCATTTTGCGTGATGGCATTATTTCGGGAGGCCATGGAAGCACTTTTGGTGCGATTATGGCATTGGTTGCGTGTTTGGTTAGTATAGTTGTAGTTCAAACGAGCAAAGGGGAAAATCGGGACTTTGCGTGAATTCTAAGGTAAAGTAGGGTTTCGGGGTCTTTAGACGTGCCTTATGGTGACCTAGGAGGATTGGTGAAGTCGGTTTCCAAAGCTCGTGGCTCGTTTGAAAGTAGTAGCGTTTTGGAAGTTGGGGTCATTTTTGGGATTTTGTGTGTTTTCATAGTATAATGCTTATAGAATGTTTATAATGCTTATAGAATATTTATAATGCCTATAGAATGCTTATAATGTCTAAAGAATACTTATTATTGCTTGATAATGTTTGTTGGTGTTGTTCTTGTTACATATTTGATTGTAAATGATTGTTATCTTGTTTATCACCTCTAATCTGTATTGTAGTGCTATCGCTCGTTTATCGCCTTGTATCGAGTCTTGCATTGCATAGTGTCAGGCGCGTGAGTGATGGGCCTCTCTGGGTAGCCTCGGGTTGCCAGTGTTGGTTGCTCTAGCTCCGTGTCCTATTCCCTTTTCTCGCTTGGGTTGCCTCCCAGGGAGATTTGGGTCGTAGAATTGATGGATACTTCCGGGGTATTCCAAACTGGAGTTATAAGGTGGTTGCGCGCTTATTGTCATCGTTGTCAACATCAAGCTCAAGATTGATGTATCGCTCGTGAAATGGTATATTGCTCGTAAGAGTGAAAAATAGCCTTCAGAGTGTGATATAGCTTTGAATGGTTGTGTTAATGATTTCTTGAATGTTTAATATATTGTCGTTTGTATTGAATGCTTTCTTATTGACTTTATTGCTTAGTTGTGTCTATTTGCATTGCACGACTTTTTTTCTCTCCAACGCGATATCTGTCTCGCCCTTACTAAGTATACGTGTTGTGTATACTCACTCCTCACCACCACATTTCAGGAAATGTCATGTTAGCTGGAAAGTTCGTGATTTCGTGAAAGTTCATGCCTGAAGAGTTGTCTTGCGTGCCTATCTGGCTTGAGTCTCGAAGTTGTAAAGATATATGCTTTCATATGTTGTATGTATTTATTGTTAAAAGAAATGTAATTTAAATCTAGCTAAGTAGTTGAGGTGAATTGATAAGCTAGTTTATGTAATCAGTTAGCATAGCCTAACTTCAAAACATGTTTGTATTGTTTAAAGGAAGAGTTAGAATAGTATAGTACTTGAAAATGTATGTATATTTGCTTGTGGTTGCTTGTTGAGAACAAGGCTCGGATGGCCTTGAGGTGGTTGAATGTTTGGACATGGTATTGGTCCACTTATATGCTGTCGCAGGTTTGCTTTTTCCTAAAAATAGGGGAGACTCCGTCCGTTTTTCCTAAATAAAAAAAAATTATGCCCGGGTTTGGATTTGGGTTGTGATTAGATTGATTGATAGAATTCCCGGTCTCGAGAGGGATCGGGGTGCTACAACAGCAACCAAAGACAAAGACATTCTATAATCATCTATAATCAAAGGTAAGGTGTCAAACCTGTATTGCACTGGAGCATATTCTATATTAAGAATTATGATGGCATCGAACCGGACCTGTATTCATAGAGAAAGTCCTAGTCTTAAATTAAATAAGAAAGGTCCAACTTATTACTTATTTAAAAAAATATCTTATATGACTCAGCAAACATAGTCCTAGATACTTAGCTCTGAAACTCCTCAATCGACTCTCTACCCCAAGAGCGATAACAACCCTATCTGACTATATATATATATTGCAACTCTAACACCTCCATGTGAATAGAGCTTGAACCCTCAGGAAACTTCAATACCTTAATCTACAATGTAGCTCTTGGTTGTCGAGCTCTTGCTTAGCCTTCGTCAATCCTGCTTTCGATACAATATAGTTGTTGGTGTGTGAGCAAGGATCTTTCTGTACCTCAAATCCAGTGCGATCTGGCACTTTAAAAGACTGAGTTCCAACAGCCTAATACTGTGATAACCCGAACCCGGTATGCATTTAATAACACTTGACTGCATTTGATTAAATGTTTAATTAGTTAAATAATCTAATTTTCACTGTTTTGCTATTTCTTTTAGAAGAATTCGAAAAGGATTTATATTAATTGATTAAAAGATTATTACCTATTTCTAATAATTGTACTCATTGAATTTATTCTCTTGCGATTAATTAAGTGTCATCTTAAGTGTTAATATTTAATTGCACTTGATTTCATGTTTATATTTATTTGTTCATTTGTAACTTAACATTAACTTTTTAATTCTTTAAAATGTTATGGAAATAGTTAATTTAATTATTTTAAATGAATATTGATTGTCTTGTTTGTTTTGATTATTTTAATAATCGGTTTTGGTTGTTTTGCATTAAAATCACTCAGTTTTCAAATAAATGAGGAAAGTAACTCCAAGCCGGAGTGAATTTTAAACTATTCTACTTTTCAAAGAATTAAAGTTTTATATTATTGCTTATCACTTAATTAGCGATCGATTATTGACCGTTCGATCGTAGAATTTTGAAAATAAGAGTTAGAGAAATATTTTTTGGATTTAGTGAAAAATGTTTTTAGCTTAATTTAACTAGTTTTAGTTGTTTTTCATTTAATTGCATTGTTTTAACTTGAATTGGATTTAATGGCATCAAAATAAGCTTATTTGACTATTTTTAATTAAAGTTTTATTTTGCAAAAGACCAAAATGCCCTTTGTCACCTAATAAATAATAAAACAAGGCAAAAATCAATAAAAACAATTTGCAAAATGCCCAAAATATCCTTCTCATGGCCGAAGCTTCATGGAGGAGAAAAGAAAAGATTTTCTTGCAATTTTCTTCTACAGTTGCGCGTGGAATTGCTCGGGGGTCGTGGCTCGGGTCCTTGCGGGTCTTGGTCTTCAATCTCTGTGAGGGTTTTCACGCTTTTATGCATTTTAATACGAATTTGATTTTTGAGTCAATTTTTCAGATTTGATATTTATCGCGTTATAATGCATGTTATTGCTTGAAATAGCTTGCTTAGGGTTCGTAGAGCATTGCTTGTTAGTTATTTAGCAATTTTTACGGTTGAAACTACGTATTTGAGATTGGGGAAGAATATGAATAGTGAATTATGAATAGTAAACCCTAGAATTTTGGATTTCGATCCGAATTGCGATTGATTGATTTGGATAGGTGCCATTAGTGATAGAAAGATAAAATGTGAAATAAAAACGGATCGGCCTTTGTTAAAATTGAAAATTAGACAAAGAAACGTAAAGGGGTCGTTTGACCAAAAGTTGACCGTGCTCGAATTGAGTTGGGGGTTTTGCAATTGAGGGCATGGAAGCACTTTTGGCGTTGTTGTGGCGTTGATTGAATGATCGGTTAGCATAGCTATAGTTCAAACGCGGTAGGTGGACTTTCGGGTCTCGGGTGAAAAAGTGAAGTTTAGTGACATAGAAACGTGCCTTGTAGTGCCTGAGTGAATGTAGTGAAATCGGTTTCCTAATCCCGTAGCTCGTTTGCTCGTAATTGTCCTTGCAAGTTGGGGTTGAATAGTAAAATTTGTTGTTTTCGTTTTGAACTGCTGTTACTTGTTTAATTGGTGTTATTGTTGCTTATTATTGCTTGTTATGCTTGAAAAGTTAGTTGAATGATAGTATTGATTGTGATTGCTTGTTATCTCGTTTGTTGTCACTAGTTTGTATTGTTGTGCTATCGCTCGTTTATTGCCTTGTATCGAGTCTTGCATTGCATAGTGTCTCGCGCGTGAGTGATGGGCCTCTCTGGGTAGCCTCGGGTTGCCAGTGTTGGTTGCTCTAGCTCCGCTGCTATTCCCTTTCTCGCTTGGGTTGCCTCTCAGGGAGATTTAGGTCATAGAATTGATGGATACTTCCAGGGTATTCCAAACCGGTGTTATAAGGTGGTTGCGCGCTTATTGTCATCGTTGTCAAACATCAAGCTCGAGATTGATGTATCGCTCGTGAAATGATATATTTCTCGTATGAGTGAACCACAGCCTTCAGAGTGTGGTATAGCTTTAAAGGGCTGTGTTAATGCTTTCTTGATTGCTTATAGTATTGTTGTTTGTATTGAATGTTTCCTTATTGTCTTTATTGCTTAACTGTGATTATTTGCATTGCACGATCTTCTTTCTCTCCAACTCGATATCTGTCTCGCTCTCACTGAGTATACGTGTTGTGTATACTCACTCCTCACCACCACATTTCAGGAAATGCCTTGTTAGCTGAAAAGTTCGTGGATATGTGTTAGTTCGTGCCTGAAGAGTTGTCTTGCGTGCTTTGTGGCTTGAGCTGTCAAAGATGTAAAGATGTATGTTCATATGTTGTATGTATTTATTGTTAAAAGAAATGTAATTTAATCTAGCTAAGTAGTTGAGGTAGATTGATAAGTTAGTTATGTATTCAGTAGTATAGTTAACCCGATGCATGTTTGTAATTGTTTAAAAGAAAAGAGTAAGAATGGTATGATAGTATATTTTGGGCAGTAGATTAGTATGGATTAAATGTCAAGCTTGAATGTTCTTGTAAAAGATGTAAAGAGATAGGTTAGCTTTAAACTGGAAATGTATATTTATATGCTGTGTTTAGTTGTTGAGAACCAAGGCTCGGATGGCCTTGAGGTGGTTGAATGTTTGGACATGGTATTGGTCCACTTATATGCTGTTACAGGGTTTTACATTTTGCCTTGAAACAGGGGAAACTCCATCCGTTTTCCCTGAAAATTATGCCCGGGTTTGGTTTTTGGTTGTGATTAGATTGATTGATAGAACTTCCGGTCTCAAGAGGGATCGGGGTATTACAAATACTCCTCTTTTTCTATCGTCAATTGAGTGCGTGCCGTGCTGGTCTACTTACTCTTCCCTTGCCAAACCCGGCCTTCTTACTTTCCCTTAAAAAGGAAAAAACAAGGGATTTAAAAGCGGAGGCTTCTATGTGATCTCCTATTACTATAAAAATAGCCTATGTCTTTCTTCTTTCTTTAGCAAGAGAGAGAGAGCCCTTACTTTCTGCTTCGTAGTTTATTGATGTAGTTGCTGATTATACGAGCGGAAGACTTGTAACAAGTAGAAGAGGTCACCATCTCATCTTTATGAGTTAGAGATTACCTCTTCTTTCATTTTGGATTGACTTCATATTTAATTTATGAAGGTAGTTCAGGGGAAGCAAGCCAGTAAGCTTTCTTCCTTGAATCAGCTGTTTGGGAAGGAAGTGACATCATATATAAAGAAAAAGGAAGAGAATGCCCTGAGAGAAAGGGAATCATCATAGGTTGTGTTTTAAGTGAAGGAGAGAGACATGACTTGCTAGGAATTGAATTAATAGGCTCAGAAGGCGATTTAAAGCTTGATTCGTAGCAAACCTTACATTACTTGACTCTATCAAGGACTTGGGAATCGACAGAGGATATTCATTTTCTAACTAATGGCGGATCTTCCTCAAAAGGGAGAGAACTAAGACATTGGGGAAGGAAGGAAATAATTGAACATAAGGAAGGGAAGCTGTAAGCAGGAAAGAGAAAATAGAGCGATTGCTAAGCCAAGGTTTGAAGATGCTCAACTGATAAGAAGAGGCTGGATGAAATTCAGCTCGATTGCTAAGGAGAGGAAGGTAGACGCTCGATAGAGGAATGGACTTTCTTTAAAGTGTTGAAAATAGGCAAGTTGAATTACTGAAGTTGAAAAAAGGTATGAAGTAACTTGACTGATAAGGAGATGAATTATCTTTTTTTATTGCTTGCCAAGTGAAGTGACTCAGTCTTGGAAGCAGGTGAAGTCTTCTATCTAGGTTATGAGGTTTTTGGTCTTTCAACATCCACCCTACCTTTAGTGGTATTGGGGCCATTTGCTTGAGCCAGTCTACTTGCTATCGCTAAGCAAGTGTAATTTCTTTGTTCCGGGAAATGGTCTAATAGCCCCGTGTCGGATAATCAACTTCCATGATTGGAAAAGAAGTTGCTTGGATGCTTGAACCCCTTCTTAGGCTAACTTATCTTTCTATCTTTCCAAGTCTTTCAATCCTAGCAATCACTTTCTCGACTTAACTATAACAAACAATTCTTTTTATTCTTTTTCACCAGAGCAAATCTCTGCCAACTCAACTCCTGTCTCGCCTCCTAACTATTCTCGGTCTCGGTAGGCTTGCCCTGATAGGGGATTCGATTCATATCTATCACTAACTTCCTAAAATCGGCTTGTTCATTGCCTCTCCGTGATCAAAGACTTTTTCTTTCTAGACGATACCGCCCAAGCAGGGAAAGAGTCAAAGTCAAGACAAACTAAGGCGATAGAGAGAATTCCTATAGAGTTACCTTTCATGGGGTTACTCCTTTTGAGCTGGGGATATGCCGACAACAGCTGAAATAGCAGCGCTTAGGCCTAATCCCAATGCCCTTACTCAAGGATTCGAAAAAGAGAAGAGTGGAGGCGTGAACAAGAACAACTTCCTCTTGTGACCATGCTACCATGAGTGAATTCTACTTCTTTCTCCTCCGGACCCTCACCGCTAACCAAGAGCAGTTGACAGGAGATAGAGTCTTTCCTTTATGTTGATGGATAGGCAGACTTCACTCCCATTGATCTAACAGCATGGGATATGATCACAAGAGCTGATTCAATCAGGTTAACAACATCGGCTCACTACTAGCAATCCAGTTAGTTAGGTCTCGTATGCCTATTATACAGTCTTACTAATAGTTCATAGTATCTAATCTGATCTGAGTACGGAATTCAAATAAACCGAAAAGGTGAACGACGGTCAAACTGCATGCTATCGACAACCAAAAGAGAGAAGGTCCAGCTTTACTTATTCCACTTTCCTTAGGAATGAAAGAATCACTAGTTGATGCAGAAAAAAGGGGTCTTTGCTGCTCTCTTACTTCCTGACTTCCTTAGGGGAGGAAAAAGAAGCTCTTCTTCCTAACGTTGAATCAGCTCTTCTTTCTATTGTCGACTCGGGCTTGAATGAGTTGAATTTGGGAAGGTGGTTAAGTCATTGATAGAGATGAATTGAATCACCTAGCATTAGACTAGCTAAACTTCCTTTTCTTGGGTGGCTTGGTTAGATTCGTTTGAATAGCCCTATCTTTTACCCGGAAAGGGAATCGAGCCCACACTTGATTCAAGGCTTTCAATAAGGAATACCGGGACCAAGGGAATGGGAATCTACTTACCAACTAATCCTACTCTTCCTTAAGGCACGAGTTCTGCTTTCACTAGATTCTCTAACACTAAAAAGGTAGTTGACCTGATGGATAAGCTCTTTTTCTTCTTAGCAGCATATCCGGGATTAGGAGTCAAGTAAGGGCATGGCTTAAGCCAGCTCCTAACCCTAGGGTCAGGTATCATAATAGAGTAAAGTAGGACGGAACGATTAGCTTAGTAGTGAACAAAAATCATTCAATCAGCCCTAGAGCTGGGAGTTCTCCTTCTAGATTTCGGAATAGAAGGAATGAGGCTCCTAGGGGGTCAGTGTCAGTCCTGCTTGATTGTTTTCTTTGGCTAGAAGGGAAGGGAGAAGGGCCGACACAGTCGCTTCCATCACCTTCGATGGAAAGAGGAATCTTTTCCATGAAGGACAGGGCCATCTCAATGCAGTCTACTAACCTTTCCACATATAGAAGAAAGAAGTTAGCCTCCTTCCAATAAAAAAAGAAACAACTTGTGACACCTCGAACCCAGTACTTCATTAATTGCATTCATTAAATGGTTAATTTGGATGTAACTTAACTAATTCCTTTTTATTTTTATTTTTATTTTTCATATTTTCATAAATTCAATTGTTTCTTTTCATGCATTTTATATTTTTATAAAATACTACATATTTTTAGGGGACTACAGCCCCTGACCGTACGTGCATTGCATATCGGGATCAACAAAAAAAAATTCGTGAAATGTTTGATGAATAGTACCAGCGGGATTTTTTTTTCCAGATTTTTTTTCAGATTTTTGGCATTTGTTTTGCTGAAATTTGATCACCCAAATGACCGTTTTGCCATTACTAAAATGCCTTAATTATTTGACCTACCATTTTACTTTCTCATGAGAATAATATAAGCCAAGAACCAAAAAAAAAAAAGAGTCAAAAAATGGCCAAAAAATAGTTACGGGAATAGTAACTTTTTCTTGCAAAATTGCTATAGTTGGTCATTTCTATCCATTCCAAGCTTGAATCTTGAGTTCTCGAACATGTTTACACCTTCTTCAAGCTTCTCTAGCCTTGTGTGATAAGAATTTCATCTTATTTTTGTATTTGAAAATTTTGTACCTAAACTTTAATTTTTTTGGGATTTGTTGAGATATTACTTGGTTATACTTGTTTATGCTTAAATTACTCTTATTAATGATCATAGAGCATACTTTTGTAGTTAGATAGCATTTTGAATGGTTGAAAATAGAGTTGGAGCTTTGAGGAAGATGATGAATAGTGAAATTTCTAGGGTTCCGAAAATTTGTGCAATTTAATTTTATTCAATGCTTCTAGTAGTTGCTAATTAGGTCCTTGAGCATGGAAAAAATGTTAGTTGCACTTGCTATGTACAAAATTTGAATAATTTGATCAAATTAAGCTACTTTAATAAGGGGTTTCGGGGTTAACTCAAATTCGGGCACGTTTTGAGATTATGGCTAGTCTTTATTAAGTATTGATGCTTTAGAAGTGCCTTCGTTTCACTTGTTTGGATTTCGGAATTGGTACTTGTAGTGTAAACGCACAAAGAGAAAATCAGGGATTTAATGGTAAATGAGGTTTAACGGGAGAGCTCGAGGGTCCTTGGGGTGCCATAAGGTGTGGTTTGAAGGATAGGATAACTCGTTTGGGAATCTTGAACCTTGCCTTTTGATTTGAAGCTTAATAGCAAAGATTGACAAAGGGGATTTCGGGTTGAAAGTGAATCCGGGTGCGTTTGGGCATTAGGGCTAGTGTCTAGTAAGTGATGAGGTACTAGAAATGTATTCGCTTCGCTTAGTTGAGCTCCGATTAGAGTACTTGTAATGTAATGCATAAAGAGGCAAATTCGGACTTTTCGAGTAATTGTACTTTAAAGTGAGATTTCAAGGGCTTAAGTGGTGCCATAAAGTGTCATTAGAGATTTAGTATAGTTAAATTTGAGGTTCGTTATCTTGTGTGAAGTTTAGAGCTTATTTTGTTAGTATTTAGAAGGAGATTTGTTAGATTTCTTGTGAATTACTTGAATTAGTTGCATTAGTAGTTATTATATTGTTATGTTTGCTCTAATTGATCATGATAGAGTTATATGTTATATAAGTGTGAAGTTTATGACCTAAATACCAAGCATGTGAAAAGTGTCTAAATGAAGCTTATGTGAATTAGTTAAGCTTATTGCATAAGTAGCTATTTGAATTGTTATACTTGTTATAATTGCTATATTTGTCTATTGATTGAGTTATAAAATGTAAATTGGAAAAAATGAGTATGATAACTTGAATTATCTTGTAATTAGCTAGAGTTGAGTTTAGACAAATGGTTAGCTTGTTGAACATGTAAGTTGAAATGGGAGGTGATTGGCTGCCATTTAGCTAACTAAATGGAATTAGGGCCTTGTGCATGCTAATGCTAAAAAGCAAAGAATGCTTCTTGTCATATCCTCTAAGTTAGTTAAGATAATGCATGTCTAGAGATTTTAGAGTTTGATATTGTGACATGAACTTGTAGAACTAGCTAATTAATTGCATGATTAGCATTCTTAACTCATGTTATTTGTGTATGGTCAATCGGATGAATGTAGAATGATTTTATTGCATAACTGCCTAATTAGAAACTGAAGGGAATTGATGCCATGGGAGAAGGTTTAAATGGGAGTTTGGCTAAGTTTTGTATGTTTGGCTTCCTAAAGGTGATGGACCTGCATCCTTACGTGTATTATAGTTTATTTTCTTGCTAAAAGAGTATATTGTTTAGTATAATTGCGTAATTGATATATGCTTATTGTTGCTAAATTGAAACTTGGTGCGAGGACAACCTACTTTTTGTCCTTAAATGTGTTTACTGATTATATTGTAATTGTTATCATTCTTGCATTGCATCATGGTTGCGCAACCTCATTACGGATGCGATGGCATCGCTGGGCTGCATCGGGCTTGCCAGTGTTGGTTGCCTTAGCTCCGTCTGCTATTCCCTCACTCGCCTGGTCCGGAGATTGCCAGGGGGTGTTGGGTCGTAGGATCGGGTACATCCGGAGTACCCATTGGTGTAAGGGATACCAGCATATCGAGATTGAGATCGTGGTTCGTGGATCGGGGATCGAAGATTTGGAGTGATAAGGGTTATCGATTGTATCCTTTTAAAATGTGGTATTAGAAATGTTATTCACTGTTTATCTATTGTATTAATTGTGTTAAGTTGCTGCATTGCACGTCCCCGGTAGACCTTATCCCTCACTGAGCAATTGTGATTGCTCATACCTCGCTAAACATGTTTCAGGTGGTGCAGTTGGAGGAGTTGCCTTGGTTGCTGTGTACTATTACTTGAGATTGGAGTGATTGCTTGCTAAACTGTAGAAGACCTTGCTTGTCTACTTTATGTTCTATTTTGGAGCCTAAGGGCTTATATATATATATATTTGAGTGGTTGCAAATTTGAAAGCTAAGTGGATGTAGTAAATGTTATGGAATTGTGGCATGTAATAACTTATGCTTCTGCTTCTAGCTACGTTGCATGCTTGGGTGTGAATGAACGGATGTATGGTTGGCTTTAATTTCTAAGAATGTTTAATTGCTAACAAAGAATGGTATGATAAGCGAATGGAGACAAATATTTTATGACTATGGTTGCATGCTTGTATGTGTTTATATTGTCTTATGTTGCTTAAGGCTCGGATGGTCTTAAAGTTGGGATTTCAATTAGAAATGTTGTTCCTTTTACTTCGTGTTTTATTTGAATGCTTACAGGTTTCCAGAATGTCCACGGTATAGGGGAGACTCTGTCCGTTTTTCCTAAAATTTTGAGTCCGGGTTGGAATTGGGTTGTGATTAGTATGGTTAATAGAAGTCCTGGTTCTGTGAGGAATCGGGGCGTTACACAACTAATGTTGAGTACGGTGATACAGAAAAAGAGTTTTTGAACGGGAAACATGAGTTGGCTTTATAAGTATCTATAGAATAAGCACTGTGAACTATCTGCTTCAAAAAGATAATTGTAAAAAATGAGACTTCGACGAGCCCTTTCTTTTGTGAACATTTACTTGCCTTAGCCTTTCCTTCCCGCCTTAAGAAAGAAAGATAGACCAATGCCAGCTACTGATAGGCTTACTCCTGCTCTGGGATGGGAGAGGATAAAATAACATACCACTTTACTAGCCAAGAGAAAAAGAACGATTCTCCCAAGTCGAGTGATAGGGCTCGACCTTGACGGATGGCTTAACTGATCTAATTAGAAGTATATCGCTAACAAGTTTGCTTGAAATACGCCTTTCAATCTCTTACTTATTTTCCTAAGCAAACTCTCATCGGCTGGCTAGAAACTTGCAACGAAATGCTCCCTTAATATCTCTGATAAGCATGCTTCATAAATAAGGAGGTCCTGGCATTTGAGACCTAGCTCGGGATAGATTATGCTTGTAAGGAGGCACAAGGCCCCTTCCCAAAAAATGAATTGGGGAGCCGACTAACGCTCTGCGATCATACTAGAAAGATGGCTTCTTGGTCATCATCTATCAAAGCTACCCCTATTTATTAATACTAGAACTGGATCGACAACCAAATAAAATTCCCTTTTGATTAAGGGAATTCCCAAGGGCAGCAGGACAACTCCAACTAAAGATGGGCTTAGAACTTTTTCTCACTTTTTGGCAAAGAACAGGTAAAGACTGACAGACTTTAGGATAGGGGACGGATACGAAGGCTATTAGATAAGGGACTAGTGGTTATGGATTTTTACCTAGAATCGAAACTTACCCTGACTTTTGATCTGGTAGTGATGTTGTGGGCTTACTTACTTAAATAGAGCCTTTGGTTCCCGTACATCCATGTAAAAACCTTTCTCGGTGACAGATGTTATTGATGAAGCCATCCCTAAAAAACTGGACAAGCACGTGTCCGTACGTATTAGCTATCTAGTAAAATAAATGGCATACTTTTCTTTTTTCGTGGTATGGACCAAAGAATGGGTTCTGCTGCTATCGACACCTACCCAATTAACCAACGATTGAGACTGATGCTTAGCAAGCGTCTTCGTTATAAGAACTTCTCGCTCAATAAGACTAACCGAGCAAACACCCTTACTCTAATGGCATGGTCTTCTTTCATCATTCCACGAAACTATAAAAAATAATTTATTTAATAAACTGAAACCCCATCCTAAAAGGGGCACTCAAGCTCAAACATACTTTTTTCAACGGTATCTTCGTTGTCCCAGAGTTTATCGATTAACCAAAAGTTTACAATTCAATCAGCACCCTATTCGGATGATGCTGGAAAAGTGTAAAAGCTTACGATAAGACCTAGCAAAAAGCTACCTTTACTCCATTTCTTATTTCATCCAAGGGGGCCTGTTTCCTGCTCTAACCCGCTTGCTTCCTTTCTTTTTGTTACAAATGTCATAGGTGTAAAAAATACCTATACTGTCATGTGGGTTGTAGTATAAGGCTGAAATGCACATAATGTTACAAATGCCCTTACATATCCCTCTTCTATTGTTCTTAGATGTCTTGATGAACTTGAAGACTTCAGCTTACTACTTTATATTATTATAAGTAGACTGGTTCTTGTTACTGGTTTATTCCTGTCCCACTTCCGTTTTCCTCACTCCCCGGGTTGCTTGCGTAGTAAAAAGAAAGAAAGCGTCTATGGCAGATGGAATGCGAGATCCAAGCAAGCCCTTCATGTTAACTTAAAGGCTATGTAGAATCCTAGGTTTAGCTTTCTAATACCAGCCATTAGTTCTGGCTATCGCTCAAAAGTGATAGCGTCATCGATAGAAAGAGTGTAAAACAGTCAAACTTCGATACCTAGCATCCAATTTTCCATTCCCTTATCAGTGCCTCTTTAACAAAGACTTTATGAATAGTGGCTGGCTTCCAAGTTGGAAAGATAAGAAGAGCTTGATTGATCCATTCTGAAGGGAATAAGCACACTGCTTAAGATATAAAGCGTAGTGCAGCTACCCAGACTTCCGTCCTATCCTAATAACAGACCTGGAGAACAAGTAAGCTCCAATACATAGTTCATTGGTTAGACCGTCAGTGATAATGATAAGAACCTTCTTCAGGTAACCTCCTCGAGGCTGGCACTTTTGGCATCACTATATCATGGCAAGCTTACTGAGTATCCACAACATCCATTTCCAAAGATTTATTCTGATTGGTTTTTGCCATGAACTCTCTTGGCAAAGTCAGGATCATCTTGCAATCCACCTTATCAGGGATGGTACCTAACTGAAGTTGAAACTTTGCCTCTTTTTCTTTTTCCTGGGCCTGACTTACCAACCTTCAAGTCTTCATCTATCAGGTCATCTTCCAGAGCCAAGCCTTCTGAAAGAAAGCTCATAAGAAAACCCCGTTGATGAGGTTTGTCCCTTCTTGTAGTCTTTCCTAGCCTTACATTTTGCTGGGTACTTCACCATCAGACATCTCTTCGGTCGCCTTCTCTTCTTCAGTCTGTATTTTCCTCTTCACTAAAGTCTTCTTCCTCAGAATCCTCCTTTTTAGGGTCCTTGTCAACTTAGATGATTTCAGTTATGCTGGACTCTCTCCTACAACCTCCTTCTTATGTCTCAGTTTATGTACGGTATGAACCCACTGATAAGTTGGTAGGATAGTAGACGGTGTTTGAAATAACCATTGTTTGCTATTAAATCAAAATTTCATAAGAGAAGAAAGCTGTTAACGTAGGTCGGCATAGATAAATGCTATCCGATTTGAATGATCGAATCGATTCCACTTTTCACTTTGTTGAGATTGGTTTGGTGTGAAGTGTACCAAACCCAAGGTACAAGATCGAAAAGAACCCTATAGGCAGGCAGGCTAAAAGCGCTGTTCGTCTTCATGGCCTCAATAAGACTCAGTATTGTACTGGCTGAATCCGTTTCCCAGCACAGAGGATACCTCAATTTCCGTTAGTTCCGTTTCGGCTTTTTTCCCAACCTTCTGTGAGGCAAAACCTTACCACTCTACACTTCGACACAAGAGAATAGGACTAGGCACTTTGCTTGTCTTGTATCTTCGAGAATCAAGTTGGCGGTCTTATTTAAGAGCACTTTTTTTCTAATACTCATTATGGATCAACTAGTTGCTGATTTCGTTTCTAGGATGGGTTTGGCTCTGCCTGTAGCTATTCTTGTAGCCGTTAGGGCTGGCCAAATGATCCATCAAATAAATAGTCTTAATATGGAAACAAATATAACATCAGTTACCATCGATGTTGTTAAGGAAAAGATCATTGAGCAACTTTCAATTCTTTTGAGAGTCTATAGAGATACTACTGAAGATGTGAACTTACCAACATGAGTCAATCTTCAAGAGGTAAGCGCACATCTATTTTTTTTACAGATGAGAGCCTTATGCACAATATTTAACGTGATCTTATTTCTCAGGGAACGCAAAGTGAATACTTTCTTCAAGTTATACAATTTCTTGGTGGGTAGTCTTTCTTTTTCTGATGGCTCCTGACGTACTGGAGTTATAACATTTGAATTTCTCTTACATTCTATGTTCCCAAAATGGATCCTATCAAATATTTCACATTTTCTATGATCATCTCTATTTCAGGTATTCGGGGAATCCTCCTTAATAGACGAAATATTCTATTATGTCAATGCCAATTGAATCAATGTTATTAGCTGTGAATTCGAACTTTTTGGTATTTTCCGTTTCTTAGGATGATATGATGGGTCAATTACTTGCTTCATTGGTTCCAACGGTAGCAACTGTGGAATCTGCTATTGGGTTAGCTATTTTTGTTATTATTTTATGAGTCCGAGGGACTATTGCTATAGAATCTATTAATAGCATTCAAGGTTAAACATGACTCTATCAGAGTTACCAAAATACGAAGTTCTCTTCTCCTTTCGTTTTCTTCTTTCTTTTTGATTTTGACTTGGTTGGCAGGGTCAGGGCCTTTCTCGCAGGGCGAGCGCATCCCATTCTAAAGTCATTTCCTAAACCACTTCCCGTTCAGTTGCTGAAAGATAGAGATAAGGCTTTCTAAATGAGATTGACTTCCACGAATATGCAGGCTAGAAAGATGCTATTTGCTGCTATTCTATCTATTTGTGCACCAAGTTCGAAGAAGATCTCAATCTATAATGAAGAAATGGTAATAGCTCGTTGTTTTATAGGCTTTATCATATTTAGTCAGAAGAGTTTAGGTAATATTTTCAAAGTGACTATCGACGGGAGAATCCAGGACATTCAGGAAGAATTGCAGCAATTCCTCAATCCTAATGAAGTAGTTCCTCCGGAATCCAATGAACAACAACGATTACTTAGGATCAGCTTGCGAATTTGTGGGACCGTAGTAGAAGCATTACCAATGGCACGCTGTGCGCTTAAGTGCAAAAAGACAGTGCATGCTTTGTTATGTAGAAACCTAAATGTTAAATTAGCAACACTTCCAAATGCCACTTCTTCTCGTCGCATCCGTCTTCAGTACGATCTAGTCACAGGTTTTTACTTCTCAATGAGTGAAAGATTTGTCCCCGGGTCTACGTTGAAAGCTTCTATAGCATAACTCATTCGAGAGGGCTTCGCGGTCGTAAGAATGGTTCGGGTGAGAAGTTCTCTTATGAATAAAGAAGACGAATAGAATCTAATTCATGTTCATCCTAACAAAGGAGCTTATCCAATACCAAGAATACTTCTTTCTCAGGAAGTGCAGCAAGTACTTGAGGATTTTTGGGATATTAGGCCCCACGAGTTAGTTGCCAAGTGCCCCCTAGGAGGGCAGTGTACCACAAGATCGAGTTGGGGCCTGGAGCGCCCCTTAACTTATTTAGACTGGGGTTGGGTTTAGCGGATGGCCTCCCCAACTAGCATCTATTAGTCTTGGGGCTCGGTTGAGCTGAGGAAAGAATTTAAGGAACTCATTGAGGCCTATTTCTATTCCAGCTGAACATGCAATTTTTCCCTATCTTGCTGGGGAAAAGGTTGGGGAGCCCCTATTTTATTCCAGAAAAAGTGGGAGCCTTTTGTATTGATTATCGGGCGCTCAACAAGGTAACCTAACCATCAAGAACAAGTATCCACTTTGATTGCAGACTTCTTCACCCTAATCAATAAGTGCGAGATACTTATCGAAGTTGGATCTAGGGTCGGGCTACTATTAGGTGCGTATCATGGAAGGAGATGAGCCAAAGATGACCTGTGTGACAAGCAAGCAACCTTACTAATAAAGGGGTGTTTGATAATTTTTTTGTTATGCCTTTTGGACTCACCAATGCAACTGCCACGTTCTATACCCTTCATAATGAGCTATTCCACCTGTACTTAGACGACTGGTAGTATACTTTGATCGTGGGCTATAGCCATTCGTTAAACGCCTATGTTAGCCACCTTCGGATCGTTAAAGAATAATCACCTCTATGTAAAGAAAGAGAAATGCTCCTTTGGACAGACGGAGATCCGTTTCCTAGGGCGAATGGGCATTAGAGCCATTGAGGAGTAGCAAGCACCTCCTACCAAGGTAAGTAAGCTAAGATCGTTTTTAGGGCTCATGAACTATATTACCGAAGATTAATCGTAAGTAACTTGAAGAGGGCTGCTAAACTCAAAAACCTCCTAAAGAAGGATGTACGGACTGATCATGGAACTGCACTTTTTAGAACAGTGTCAAAGCGCTTTTGAGGACCTAAAGCAAGCAGTGATTGATGACCCCGTATTGTAGTTGCCAGATTATACTAAGCCATTTGAAGTACACACGGATGCGTCAGACTATGCCATAGACAGTGTGATAGTACAATAATGTGACCCTATCGCATATGAGAGGCGAAAGCTCAATGAGATCGAGAGGCGCGATCCAAGAGAATAAGATGACAGCAATAGTGCACTACTTGAAAACGTGGAGGCAAGTCATGATTCGTGACAGATAATGTGGCAATGAGGGACTTCCTGACCCAAAAGAAATTCACACCAAAAACAGGGACGATGCCAACAAGACACACATGCCAAGTTTAATTGATATAGTGCTAGAGTAAAAGCTTGGCCGGACCAACAAGGTCGCGGATGCCTTAAGTAAAAAGACGGAGTTGGCAGCATTTTAGTGCGAGGCAGTGGCAACCACCAGTAGGGTCACGAGGACCTTACCGCAACGTATTCGAGATAGGCTTAGTGTTCCGGAGAAATGGAAAACTTATTTCTTTGTTATATCATTCTTCGATTGCCAAACATATGAGATATTCGATTTTCTTCCCTTCGTTCCTTTGGATCTCAACGGTTACCAATAGCTCTTTTGGATCAAAGTGTGTTACAGGCCATGGAAATAGCTTTCTTAAGTGACGATGATTCTTTATCTGGTATGCTCACTATTCTATCGTAGTGTTATAAGTTGGGGCTATAAAGAATTCGTAACCAAGAATGGTGGGGTTCCTAAGGTGTGAGCGGCATCTTAGAGATGACTGTAAAAATGCACTTTTCGGCTTTTTGTAGTCAGACTGAAAACAACAAGCAAGACGCAAAAAACAACAAAAGAAGAGAAGATAAAAGGAACCTACCTTACTATCTTACTCAAGGAAGGAATAGAGCGATGAAAGAGAACTACTTCTTCAATCAACTGTAAGAAGTGCGAAGAGGAATTCTAGTAACTCTAATAAATCCATCCCATGGCTTTCTCTCTTTCTATACAAATACTACTTGCTTGCTTGAACTCAGTCTTATAATTGGCTAAATGAAGCCTAAAAGGCCGAAAGATCATTAAAGCTATCTCTAGTCCCCCCTAAGAACCCCTCGGTGGTAAACTAGAGCAAGAAACGAGCCCTCGCCATAAAAGCGAGAGTTAGAAGGAAAAACCAGAGATTGAGTTCTATCTTCAGGGGATGGGGATATTATAAACACCAATATCAGACTCTTCGCAGATTCGGAGAATAGTCTGATTTTTGTAATTAGGTTAGGAAGAAGAAAGGTTGATATACTGTAGGCCGGTAAGGGGATGCCACTTCTTTGATGAGCGTGGTGCCATATGGGCCCTGGGGAACGAATAACCTTGTGCTGGAGGTGCTGCATAGCCTTGCTGAGGGAATTGCTATGGAGTGTCGGAGCAGATAAACTGATGACGAATCCCATGCTACTTCAAATAATCATCAAACTCTTGCAACGTGTATTCTCCAACTGACAAAACAGAATGAAACTTAAAGGGAACCCTCATTCTTTAGTGCCAACCGGGGGATCTAATAGAGATGCCCCTGTCAAGTGACTCCAATTGTATCTGAATCTCTTTCAATGACAGAAAAGTAACCCCAAATATTAGTAGTTTGTTGTGTCGAATGTAACTATGGGGTCTCCACCTTGAACTAAATGTCTGATCCTTGTTTCTCGGTCCCCTTCCTTTTCCCATAAACCTCTTCCTTTCCTCTTGCGGATAGAAAGCGGTAAAAAAGAATTGTTGGTAAGCGGTTCGACTTCTAGCTCAAGTTCAGTCTCAAACTATGTCTTAGTCTCCAGCTAGCACGACTCCTAGCATCGCTCTTCCAGTAAGAATAAGTGTTAGGCAGAAAGATTGGAATTGAGCTACCCAACTTACTGAATACAACTATGGACCTAAAAGGATGTCTTTCAACTATTCGTGGTAAGGAAATCTAACCTTCTTCTACTCAGTTAGCGGGAATGAAAACTATTCCTTTCTGTGTTGGTAGTTTTATAAGTCCAGTGAAAGCAGTATGCTATAGGTAGTTACTACTTATCCTATGTTTATCTGCTTGTAGCTCTTAGTTATAATTCATTTGATTTGAATCCTTACTACACGAAGGAGGAATATAAGAGCAAGAGGGCTAACTACTATCCTGGTCTCCTATAAAGGCTTTGTTCTGTTAGGTCTTCTTGCCATATCAAAAAAGAGAGGGAGAAGGCGACTGAAGGGAAGAGTTGGATCCAAGCTAAGAACTAAGGATAGTTATATGCTTAACACATGCAAATCGTAGAAATACCACTCATAAGGATAGTGAGGTTTTTGATCCCTATTATTAGCTTTTAATGATCCAATAGATGGAAAGCTAGCAGCAGTCTCAACTAGAGAAGTTAGAACTTTCATACAAGCATGCGTACCAATGAATACAAACAAGTGGAGTTAACACTATATCTCATCATTTCCTTAGTAGGGGTTATCCCTAAACAAAATACTGATTCAAGCCCCTTCACTAGGTTAGGCCAGTCTCACGATTCTCGATTTTGAAATATCTTAATTAAGAGATGAGAGAACAACGACTGCACTTCGTCAGCTTTTTTTTGAATAAAAAGCTTGTATGTCTCTAATGCGAAAGAAGAATGTAAGATAATAGAGTAGTTTATGCCCAAAGGGTCCTCTACTGGACCGGTCCCCGGGGATGAAGTCAACTTGCTACTGATTGATTGAGCATCAAGACAGTCTGCTTTGAACATGAATGAGACGCGCTATTAGAGTAGAGAAGGGATAAATTGTTCAAACTACCACTGATGGAAACATGTGAATGAACATATGAACATCTTAGACGCATATATATGAAACATGTGTAGCATCACGGTTGTCAATGAGAGAACGCTTCTTGGTTACAGAAGGGGGTAGCTAGGATCTGACCGATAGGCTAAGGAAGGAGTTCCCTCCCAGGGTTGTCAACTAGAAGGAAGATGTTAGGCATTTAGGTGTGCTATTTGAAAGAAGGCTAGAAAAGTTTGATCTTACTAGCCCATATGGGAGAGCTTGTTCAGTTTTAACATCCTCGTAAAGTGGTAGAACAAGTTCAGTTTTCACTTACTTGTCGCAAGCAAGCAATCTCTTCCTTTCCTATCTCGCTGGTTGAGAAAACAAGTTCAATCATCTAAGATAAGAGAAAAAATTTCATATAGAGAGAAAATGGTGTATACATAGAGAGAGAATAAGATATATGCTTAACAACATGCAAGTCGAAGAACTTAGACCAAAATGAGCTTTCCATCGAGTAAAGGGAGAAATTTGATTTATGCAATTTCAATCTCATTTCTTTCTTATAGCCGATAAGTCATCTCGTTCTTGAGTAGAGGTTCGTGGCAAAGAATTGGGTTCAACTCCCATACCCACCTTGTGGTAAAATGGCATGATCTGGCTTGGAAACCTCGAATGTTAACTAACGACGTATTGTTATAACATCCAGCGTTTAGAACCAGCTGCGACAATTGGAATCTCTATCATAAAAAAGCTCTTTTCGAGCATGCTATGGATTTCTTTGATTAAATTCTTTGTTAATATCAACTTCATCTTCTTAACTAGCGCACTTTGGGACTGGGGCTTGTCTTGGTGTGGCCCTTTCTATCTTGACTTTCTCAATTTTCTGCTCTCTCAAATGGAGAACCTGTCTCTGTCTATTGGAGGCGGTGGAAGCAATGCTGGCCCTTCGAGATGCCCGGTTCTCGATCTTAACCTCCCCCTGAACCGGAGCTAGATCTCAACGAACCTCCGGCTCAGGAGCTGGAATAGCAACCTGACCCTTCTCCCGGGTTATCAAGGGAGGCTATCAGAGCTGAATTGCAGAAAAATTTAAGACGTCTCCGCGTTACTCAGGAGCATCTCAATTATTGGGAGGACCTTATGCAGATAGAACTTCGTAAGGAATGCACTAGTTGGGAAATGAGGAGGGTTTTTCGGGAATAGTGTGAATCTTGGCTGAGGCGCCAATAAAATCAAAAAAGTATCTTCGTCTGAGTCCTGATTCTGGGATGGAGCCATATGAGGTGAAAGCCCCACATACGGTTTTGAAGCTGAGCCTTTCCAGCAATGTATCTTATCTAATTAGTGATCAGTCTGCTAGTTTCATTGACTCTTTTCTTTTTTTCAATATGCCGCTCCGCAAGCAAGGAGTGCCATGAACGAGCGGAGCGAAAAGAAAGCAAAGGGAATTCTTCAATTTTTGCTGGAGAAATCCATTGATTGCGTATTGAATATAGATCCATGTCTTTCTTGTTTCACTAGCTAGGACCAAATTTGTAGACATACCTTTCTCTATTACAACCTTCTTTTTTGATGTCAAAGACCAGAAGCTACACACAAATTCTCATTGGATCTCGGTTGTTCTTAACAACGATGGCTATTCATTTAAGTCTTCAGGTAACATCACTAGATCTTCAACACGGTAGAAATTCTCGTATTTTGTATGTACATGTCCCTGTGGCTTGGATGAGTATTCTTGTTTATATCACTACGGCTATAAACACTTTCTTGTTCCTATTAACAAAACATCCCATTTTTCTTCGCTCTTCCGGAACCGGTACAGAAATAAGTGCTTTTTCTATGTTGTTTACCTTAGTTACTGGAGGCTTCCAGGAAGACCTATGTGGGGCACCTTTTGGGTGTGGGATGCTTGTTTAACCTCTGTATTCATCTCGTTCCTTATTTACCTAGGTGCACTGCGTTTTCAAAAGTTTCCTGTCAAATCGAATCCTATTTCATTCCGTGCTGGACCGATCGATATACCAATAATCAAGTCTTCAGTCAACTGGTGGAATACATCGAATCAACCTGGGAGCATTGGCCGATCTGGTACATCAATACATGTTCCTATGCCTATTCCAATCTTGTCTAACTTTGCTAACTCCCCCTTCTCAACCCGTATCCTGTTCGTTCTAGAAACATGTCTTCCTATTCTATCTTTTCTTGAATCTCCCTTAACGGAAGAAATAGAAGCTCGAGAAGGAATACCAAAACCTAGTTCACTTGCTGAGTCCTTTTGCATCCATGCCTGAATGGTTAAACTGTTCAACCTAGTAAAAGGGCAAATTTGTAGGTTCGATTCCTGCTGGATGCACTTGGAACGTTCAGTTCAATTGCTGCTCACATAATTTATACATATGGCTCACCCTTATAGCTTATGGGGCACTTCACTCGCTCAATACTCGTTCTAAACATCCACTCATTCTTCACTCGCTATGGAAAGGAAAAAGGATAGATGACTGAAAATCCCGCTTAGAGATCGCAATTCTAGTAAGAGTAGGAGTTCCTATCCATGATCTTCGTCGAGGCCTCGTTTTACCTACCAATTACGATTGATTCGTCGGATTTAAAGCTCCATTAGATTCGGCAACTAAGGACGAAATTACCTGAGTATCGGCTTTGATGTCGCGAATGTTCTCTTTAATAGGGTTGCCTTGACCGGGCTCTTCACCGTAGAACTTTTACCTATTCAACTAGATCATAGCAATACTTTCATCGCTTTCACTAGAATGTCAGTCATAGGGGCACTTCTTTTTTTCCTTCCTTATTAAGTCTAGGATAACCTGTAACACCCCGATCCCTCTCGAGACCGGGAGTTCTATCTATCAATCTAATCATAACCCAAATCCAAACCCGGGCAAAATTTTAGGGAAAGACGGACGGAGTCCCCCCTATTTCTAGGCAAAATGTAAGACCTGTAATAGCATATAAGCGGACCAATACCACGTCCAAACATTCAACCACCTTAAGGCCATCCGAGCCTTAGTTCTCAACAATTAAACTCAGCAAGTATACATACATTTCTAATTTAAAAGCTAACCTATCTCTTTACATTTTTGACAAGTACATTCAAACTAGACAATTAAACCATACTAAGCTACTGCATAAAATAAACTATCATGCCATTCTAACTCTTTTCCTTTGGACATTACAAACATGCATTGAAGTTAAGCTATGCTAATTGATTACAGAAACTAGCTTATCAATTTACCTCAACTACTTGGCTAGATTTAAATTACATTTCTTTAACAATAAATACATGCAGCATATGAACATACATCTTTGCATCTTTGACAACCCAAGCCACATAGCACGTAAGACAACTCTTCAAGCACGAACTTTCACGAAATCACGAACTTTCTAGCTAACATGACATTTCCTGAAATGTGGTGATGAGGAGGGAGTATACACAACACGTATACTCAGTGAGGGCGAGACAGATATCGAGGTGGAGAAAAAGAAATTCGTGCAATGCAGATAGACACAGTTAAGCAATAAAGTCAATAAGAAAGCATTCAATACAAACGACAATATAATAAACAATCAAGAAAGCATTAACACAACCATTCAAAGCTATACCACACTCTGAAGGCTATGGTTCACTCATACGAGCAATATATCATTTCACGAGCGATACATCAATCTCGAGCTTGATGTTGACAAAGATGACAATAAGCGCGCAGCCACCTTATAACACCAGTTTGGAATACCCCGGAAGTATCCATCAATTCTACGACCCAAATCTCCCTGGGAGGCAACCCAAGCAAGAAAAGGGAATAGGACACAAAGCTAAAGCAACCAACACTGGCAACCCGAGGCTACCCAGAGAGGCCCATCACTCACGCGCCTGACACTATGCAATGCAAGACGCGATACAAGGCGATAAACGAGCGATAGCACAACAATACAGATTGGAGGCGATAAAAAGCATTATCAACAATTGATAAACATTTCAATCAACAATCAACTCTAACAAGCGTAATAAGCATTAACAGGCATTAACAAACATTCTACAAGCAAGACTCTACGAAAACCAACAAAAACACAAAACGACCCCAACTTACCAAACGCTACTACTTTCAAACGAGCCACGAGTCTTGGAAACCGACTTCACCAATCCTCCTAGGTCACCATAAGGCACGTCTAAAGACCCTGAAACCCTACTTTACCCTAGAATTCACTCAAAGCCCTGATTTTCCCCTTTGCTCGTTTGAACTACCGATACCCTAACCAAACACCCAACCAATGCCATAACAGCGCCAAAAGTGCTTCCATGGCCTCCCGAGACAATGCCATCATGCATGACGAGAAAATGCTAAACTCGACCTAAACGACCCCGACTTTCACCAATGCATTTTTCTCATTTTTTCCATTACGCAACCTAAACAAATCATGCATTTAGGCATCCTAGCATACCTAGCACCTTTTCACATTAACAGACAACAAAACAACGCAATTTCATCGTTTCAAGGGTATACTATTCACAAATTACTATTCAACTAACAATTTATATTTCAATTTCGATATTCAACCGCAGAAAATGTTAAAAAGCTATAAATACATGTTCTACGATTGCTAGGGAACATACTTTAAGCCTCAAATCAATTAAAACAACAATATACGGATAAAACCCAAAAATCAAAGTTAATACACAAAATATTCAAATGCACAAATAACGATGAAACCCTCACCTTAGACGCTCCTAGACGCTAGGAAAACCTCGTAGGACGCCTCAGAAACCACGTGCAAGCTCACGCGAAGCTTTGATGATTTGGCTTGAAATCTTTTTTTTTCTTCTTCATATTTTCGGCCCTTCATGTTCTGTTTTCAGCTTCTTTTTTTTTTATCTTGTGCTAATTTAAGCTATTTTATAGATGACAACAAGTCAACTTGGTCAAGGCTTGGTCAACTAACTTAATCTTGGTCAAATAAGCTTGTTTTATGCGTTTTAAAGCTAAAATTACTAACATAAATCCAATTCTAGTTAAATACAACTTAAAACACTAAAATTAAAACACTAAATACTAGTTTCCACTATTTGTTGAGGACTCGAATTCATTTCCTAACTATCGCTCTCGATATGCTATGCACTTTGCGACAATAAAAGATTAACAATTAAATCTCAAAGAATTTAAGAAAAAATAATTTTGAAGAGTAATCATGGTTGAAAATTTACTCCGGCTCGGAGCTACTTTTCATTTAATTGGAAACCGAACTTTAAGGTACAAGAAAAATAAAACCGATTAACATAATTATGAAAAGTAGTTGTTATTCCGTTAAAATAATTTGCTCGAGTATTATTCTAGTTACTTCTAAAAGAAATATGAAATAAAGCTACATATAAATGTTTAACTAAAAATAAACACAAATCCAATACTAACATTTAAGATGTCACTTAATTAAATGCAGTTAAATGCCTTTAAATGCATGCCGGGTTCGGGTTATCACATAACCCCTATGTTTTTGTGGAGCGTATAATTTTCCTTAATCAGCGAGAGTATATACAACCTATTCCACTGGCAAGAGCATGATTGAGGGCTTTATACTGTAGTCTCTAACTCTTTTTCTTTACCTCCAACCCCTTCATATTCCGTATCCTGCTGCTTTTTCGCTTGCTTTTCTCAATCAAGCATCCCTATGCTTAGCAAAGAGGTAGTAGCATTTAGGGTGGCAATAATTTCATTTTTCGGATAAGCCGATGCAGCTCTCGCTTGCTGTCTGTATGTGGTAGGGACTGGTCAACTGCCCGGCCATCTCTTTAGCTCATCTCCTGTCAATGCTAGAACTTTGGAATATTTAATAAATGATGTCATTCCTGACTCGCGAAGTGAAGCTCAATCTCTATTCATTAATTTAGCACTAAGATGTAGAATTAAATCGTATATGGGTCAAGAGATCTTCAATCTAGAATTCTCTTTTTTATATAGCAATCCTTCTTAGTGAAAAATGACTCTAAATACTATGTAGGGGAATGAATGAACTATGGGGACTCAATAAAAGACATTATCTGAGACTTAGGAAATGAAACTTCCATTCAACTTCGAGAGGAAATAAGTCTCAGCAGGCACTATGGGGAAAGCTTAGACATGAAATTGGAATAAAAGAATAGAGTACGTTGGGGGGGGGGGGGGGGAAGTAAACATAACTAGCGCAATATAGACCGAGCTTGTTTCCCATTCATTCTCCTATAAGAATGCTCTTCGGTTGGGCAATAGGGCACATTGCTTTTGCTTCTGTAATAGGTACGCTTGGCTAATGAATGAAAACCTTGGTCTGCTTTCATTGGTCTAGTCCGGTCATTGCTTATCTCTTTCTTCTCTATCAGTGAATTGGGGGAAATAGTGTACCAATAAAGGGGAGGTAAAAAAGCAAGAAATAAGAAAGTAGAATAGTTGGCACACGCTAGTCAATCCAGTACGTACGTCACCTTCGTTCTTTTCATTCAATATATCCTCTCATTCGGTAATACGTCCTCCAGCCCTTCCTACTCATCTGGATACTCTCACAAAGTTTCATCCCGCTTGGATAGCGAAGTGAGTAAAGAACATATCTGACTTTATGGTAGGTGCAAGCAATAAAAGGAATATCATTCCAATAAGTAAAGGAATAGTTCTTCTCTTAATGATATATCAAAATATCTATTTTTTCATTCAAGATTATGGAAGTTTAGTCAAGTCTTCTGTCAAGGTAGTATTTGCCTTCCTGGGAATCAATCCATTTTGGAATCGAGTAAGGCTCCACTCTTAACTGGCAAGGCCCAAGTCCAATAGCACTTCCTGTCTTTTTCAAAATCTCTCCCGTAGCAATAGCGGCACTCGAGTTCTTAGTGCCAGGTGCAATATGTATGCCATTTCTAAGCCTCATTGTCCAAATTGAAGGCATCTCAACAATTTCATTGCCTAAGGCCTCTCTGACCTTGATTTAGCTGATTTTACACAAACTGCTAATGTGACTATGGCTGGTTGAGGTGCTGCTATTCTTTCTGATGTGGGAGCCCCTTTTTCCGTAAGATAGAGCACTAGCACCATCCGACTCTACTAGTATTATTCATCTATATATGGAACACTTTTGCTTTATCCCCAATGGAATGATCTAGACTCTTGTGAAAGAAAGGACCTCTAAATCCAATGACCTTGATTGAAAAGCTCACAATTAGATGAGTAGCTGGCCGAGTAGCTGAGAGGCCAAATAAGCACAGTAGCTATTTAGAGCCGAATGAGCTCATTTGGGATTCTATAGCCTACGTACTTGCCTTTAGGGGATGAATTTCCAGTGGTTCCTTTCATCGGCGTCATCGAACCAAGTTAGCAATCCAGAAGAACTGGAAGCTTGAAACGACCGGTCAAAGAAATTGATCCATTTAGTTATGTTCTTCTCCTAGTTTTATAGCACACCTTTGTAGAGTGACGCTAAGCGCGCTACATCTCCTGTCCAAGTAAAGAATATCTTGTCCAAGTCCTTTTAGCTTGCATCCTTCTTTTGCCATTGGGAATGGAACATCTCTTAACTTGTAAGTGGTAGAAATTCAAAATGTTGGACTCTGTTGCAGGTTTTGGTTGATTAAAGAATCCTTTCGTGTATATTAGTCAAAGATATGACTTTCACATGTTCGATTGCTCTTTGACTGGTGTGCCTGAGAATATGATTGATAAATGGGCTTTTGAAACTCGATTTCTCACAACAAGAGGTATTGTCTCCACCTTTTCAAGTAGGGATCATCTCTCAAGTGTTATGATCTTCCATTGTTCCTCGGTAGTGGCCTAAGGCTCAATGCAGTGATTGATCTTCTGCGCTAAGGCTAGTATCTCATCCTATCTTTCGTCTTATTGCTTCGAGCTCTTTTCGGAAAAGTGTCAAAGTGTAACTTGTTGCTCCTTGATTTCACATAAACAACTGAGTGCCTTCTGTTCCTTTTGGTCTTCTCTTTCTGTGTCTATTGATCTCCTGTCCTCTCACATTCTCTTTATCGAATCCTTCTAGGTAGATAGGACTACTCCTGCTTACTCTTGGCCTTGACTGCTTAGAGACATCCTTTTAGTTCGTCTTAGAGAATGGAAGACGAAATTTAATTTTTGTCTTATTGTAGGTTGGTCATCTGTTCAATCTGGAATTCCATCTCTTGTTTACTTTCCGATACCAGTTTAAGTTCCTTTGTTCAAATCAATATCTATGTCAAGCTTCCCTTTCTAAATAAGTTTTTATCCATTGCGAGAAGTTCCTCCAATCGCTGACTCTCTCTTTGGTAGTGACGAAAATGAATCTGGGTCGTGATCGTGAGAAGAAGTCAATACAGGCTTTGGTGAATCAGTCAAATCAAGTCATCTAGCCCGACTGTAAAATTCCACAAGATTTGTTAATGATTCCTACTATGCTAAATCTTCCTGAAAAGGGATTGCGAAAGCCCTGTCTCTTATTGGCGGAGAAGCAAAATCAGAATCAAAATTCAAATTTTTGACCATGCCCCAGGCCGAATACATAACATAGTCACTTACTGCATGAGCACCTTGTTGGAGAAGATGCAGATCCTGAGCTACTAAGCTCAACGGATCCTTCCCACACATTGTCAACATCAATGACGGTTTTCTTGAACTTCGGGGTAGAGAAAACTTTCCCGCCCGAAGAAAGGTACAGCGGGCGATCATTCGTATTGGTGACTCTTAGTTTCTTCCTCTTCCCAGCAACATAGGGCAATTCATCCCCTATTCTACTAGTTCTGATGCTTACTGTACAAAAAGAATCCTCTGGTCACCTTCTTATTTATATTATAGCATACACTCCACTCATCAGTCGGGCTGTCCATTCCTCCTTCTTCCATCCGCCTCTTCTCCGGCATCTTCAACTTTGCTACTTCTTGGTACCGAATCCGAGTACGTTTTTGAGGTCTTCTATCTGAAGCAAAGGTGAATCCCTCATACTGTATACGATCAAGCTGGCTTTGCTGGTATGTGACATCCCGAACCCAGCACTTCATTAATTGCATTCATTAAATGGTTAACTTAGATGTAACTTAGCTAATTACTTCATTTTTTCATATTTCCATAAATTCAACTATTTCTATTCATGCATTTTATATTTTTATAAAATACTACATAATTTTAGGGGACTATAGCCCCTGACCGTGTGTGCATTGCATATCGGGATCAACAGAAAAAAATTCATAAAATGTTTGATGAATAGTACTAGCGGGATTTTTCCACATTTTTTAGATTTTTGGCATTTTGTTTTGGTGAAATTTAATCACCCAAGTGACCCATTTACCCTTACTAAAATGCCTTAATTGCTTGACCTACCCTTTGACTATCTCATGAGAACATTATAAGCCAAGAAAAAAAAAAATAGGGTCAAAAAAATGGCAAAAAAAATAGTTACAGAAATACTAACTTCTCCAAAATAAAAATAAAAAATTTGCTCCTTGCTTCATTCTTACTTCCATTGTTTCCCAAATTGGTTGTGCTTCATCCTTAGGATCTTAAGACCATTCTTTGATCTTCAAAAGAGGTGAGGGTGCATTCCATTCTTGTATTAAATTCAATTAACGTTTGTGCTATTATTTTTGTGATCTAATATTGTAGTAGTTTAATGCTTGTTCCGTTGCTTCTTATATGCTCTAATGATTTCATAGAATGTATTTTATGGTTTAAAATTCTTGTTGAATGCTAGAAAATGAAAATGACAGTTGGGGAAGATGATTGAATAGTACTTTTGCCATGAAAATGAGCTAGAAAATATTTTTGTCTCGGATTTCAAATTCCTCGCTCGTGTAGGTCCTTGGCATGTTAGATTGACATAATGTGGAATAAAATTGAGGTGCTCTTTCAGAAAATCATGAAAACACACCTAATTTAATTCGGCGCCAAAAAATGGAGTTGTCCGTTTGTTCGTTTTTATTTAGGGTTTTGTCTTAGTAGATCATAGAGGCATTTTCTGTGCATTTATGGCATCGGTTGGGGTTTTGGGTGATATAGCTCCTTTGTAAAATTGTAAGAGGGAAATCGGAGTTTTTGGGTAAACGTGGGCAGAACCGGTGTTTCGTAGCTTTTAAGTGAGTCATAAAATGTCCTTGAATAGGGTGTGAAGTCGGTTTTGAGTTTGGTTATCATATGACTTCATATGCGCATAATTTCTATTGACTTTAAGCATAATAGTTGAAATTGTGAATTAGACTTGTGTTAGCTTGAAATGTTGCACCATATGCTTCCTATATTGATTGTCATTGCATTTCATAGCTATATTGCTTAGTTGAATGATATATAGACCGAACATCTTTAAATGCTTATATGATGTGAACTTGGTTATATCGGTTATAAATGTTAGCTATGTGAATCCTCGTGATAAATATATATTCTTTTGCATGATAAGGTGGATCCATTGAGTTGTTTCTCATATCTTTGAGCTCGGTAAAGGTGAGGGTTCCCTCATACTTAACATCTTAACTGATTCATTTATTTTTCATTATGATGGTTATCGTGTAGATTATGAGTTATTGTTTAATTACTTTAATTGTATTGTTATGTGCTCGTTTATATGTCAACTAGGAAGTATTATGTTATCTAGGTTACAAATGCTTGTTAATGGAAATTCATGTGCGAGGACAACCTACTTTCTTGTCCTTAAATGTGTTTATTGATTATATTGTCATTGTCATCATATTGCATTGCATTCTGGTTGCGCAACCTCATTGTTCGGGGTGGATGCGACTGGCCTCTCTGGGCTGCATTGGGCTTGTCGGGGTTGGTGCGCTAGCTCCGTACCTTATTCCCCCACTCTCCTGGTATAGAGTATGCTTTGATATGTGTGGTTATTTGTTATTTCAGTTGTACTTTACTTGCTTTTATTGCTTAATTGTTATAATTTTCGCATTGCATGCCCTGGGTAGACTTTATCCTCACTGAGCAATAGTGGTTGCTCATACCTCGCTAACATGTTTTAGGAGGTGCTGAGGTTGAACCCCAGCTTGATTTAATTGAGGGTGAAGAGTAGGAGGTACATGCAGAAGAGTTACCATAGTTGTTGTGTTCTTTGCTCTTGAGATGGATGTGTTTCTGCTATTATGTAGAGAATCTGCTAGTTGTTTATGTTATATTTTGGAGCCTTGGGCTCATGTATATATTGTTTAGTTGTAAGTTTGAATTTAATTTATGATAAGTATCCATGGCATGTAATAACTAGCATTCTTATTTTTAATTTCCTACATGCTTGTGTGTTGGCCGTGGTGGTTGAAATGGTTGTCTTTAAATTCTAAGTATGTTTAAATGTTATCATGGAGTGGTATGACAAGCGGGTTTTGTAAAGAAGTTATACTGGGAATGCATGGTGGTATGTATTTATATTGTCTTGTGCTGTTTAAGGCTCAGATGGCCTTGAAGTTGGGATTTCAATTAGAAATGTTGTTCTTTTTATTTCATGGTTTTATTTGAATGCTTACAAGTTTTCAGAATGTCCACGGTACAGGGGAGACTCTGTCCGTTTCCCCTAAAATTTTATGACTTGGGTTTTGCATTGGGTTATGTTTAGTGGATATATAAAGCTCCTGTTTTTGTGAGGGGACACGGTATTTCATGGTACATCAAGCATATCGGCATATTCTTTGTTCGGTCTAGTACACATATCTATCAATGTCAATCAAGTAATAGAATTCATTCCTACTGTCTGAGGAAAATGTGAAGAATTGCCATTTTAGGAGCTTGTAAGGCCCGAATAAAGGGGAAAATTGGGCTATAAGTAGGCCATTTGCTATTGCTATAAGCGCTGCTCGCCTTTCTACGGCTTGGCTTGGCTATCGCTCCTATGTAGTGGTCGATCTAAAAAGTAGTATTCCTGCCATACCATAATGCCTATTATCTAGTGCCAGAAGCAAGCAAGATGAGGTCGCTCTGCTTCGTAGACAAGGCTCGTTCCGTACTTTACTTACGAGCTCGTGTAGTACTCGCCCATATCTCTAAAGGGGCTTATGCACTCCACTTTCTGTTTCCTCAACGAGGGTTAAAGCGAGCGTATCCTTCCATTTAGTGGCTTCCCCCCTTTTCCCTCACCCTACTCTTTCATTTCCGCTTAAGTTTCCCTGGTTTGGGAGATTAATTGATTGATATTCGAAAACCATAATCTTTCCTAGGAGCAACTTCTACGATGATAGATAGGGGTCAGGTTTGTTTGGCATCTATGCCCCCTGCCCTCCAAACAGTATGGGAGCCTTTCTGCTCGTACTGCTCACACTCCTAGATCTTCATGATGCCTCATCCACCATAGTGTAAGCTGGGAGCTACTTCGAAAAGCGAGGCCTACTTCAAAATTCGTTTTCAACAAATGTCAACAACAACACGAAAAGAGTAAACTATGGTTGCCCACTGATCTGATCATAGGTAAAATATAGTCCCTTCATTTCGCGCCAGGCTTGGAAACTGTAAGTCAAGCCCCCTCCGCCTCTCGGCAGCGAGAAAGCGAGCAGCAAGCTGAAAAAGCCAAGTCCCTTTTTAATAATAATAAGGTAAGCTTCATAGCTCCAACCTATCCAAGGGGAAAGGAAAAACTACTGAAGGAAGGGCCTCATAGCCTTACCTTTTTCCTTATTAAAGGGAGAGCTTTTTCTTATTATTCTTCAAGTTTACTATTTTTTGAATATAAGAATAAGCTAAGAGGGCTGGGAATCGTAAGAATTGAGAAGTCCTGCATTGAATTGAATTGGGTGAAAAAGATAGGTTCAGAAATGGCCGGATTAGCAGGAGGAAGGGCGGCCCCACCCTGAAACAAAAGTATACGTACATAAAAAAAGAGACTGCTTATGGCCTTTACTTGAAAGAGCTCCTTCCCATCTATGTTGACTGGGAAAAGGGTCAGTAGTCTCTGCCATTGCAGGTCCTTCTCCTTTTGCTGGGATAGCCCTCTTTTTTGTTTTTGTTTTTGTTTGTTCACCGCGGCGTGAAATCATAAAGAAGCCGGAATAACTCAGAAAGAGAGTGGTGCCTAGCTGTTGAGAGTGTCTCTTGTCTTTGTAGAAGAATAGTACGATCTTGGACTAGCCCTCTTTGCATGACCTGGAAAGAAAAAGAAGTCCGTGCTACTATAAGGCCTCTAAACTCCTCCCTCAGGACACTCTTGCGTTGCCCATGGGGATGGGGTAGCCCTGACTTCCATAGGTCCTTGGTTCGACCACCTAATGAGAATTGAGGTCCTTGCGCATGCATTTCTTCCCTAAGACTTGCTTGTTCAGTATGAAGTGCCCCGTGGTTCGTCGAGTGCCAGCCGCAGAGAGGAATGCCATCAACTAGGGCGCTATTGGCCACTAACGACTTGCTCGCCAGCTGCTCGAGCTCCGTGTTTCAAGTTCGTTATCATAACCGTCTTTTCTGTTCCACCGGGAGTCTGTCCCCTTCTTCTGTCTTATCTACTGCCTTGCTCCTCGTCTCCATACTGCTCCAGCCGCTCACTGAAATAGCTTGCTTCTCGGGTGGCTTGCAACCTGGGTGGTATAGCTGACCCATAGTGGGCTCAGCAGTCGGCCTATGTTTCTGGACGCACGCATGAAGGCATGATTAGTTCCACAAATCTCACTGCACTGACCATAGTAAACTCCTTCTCATTGTACTGAAATAGAGGTTTGATTTAACCGACTAGGTACATCATCACATTTGACATCTAAGGAAGGTACAACCTAACGATGAAGTACATCAGCAGATGTTACAATAATACGTAAATGTGTTTTGGCTGGTACAATCACTCTATTGTCCACTTTTAATAAACGTGATTGACCCAATTCTGGATCATTTTCTGGAATCGTATAAATGTCAAAAGTCAGTGACTATTCATCGAAACTGTTATAGTCTGAATACTCATAAGGTTGGGTCGATGCCTGCCTCATCCTAAACTTTAATTGCAAGTTTCCCCGCAAAAGGTTCTCTACGCCTACTCTTAGAAATAATACTATTTTTTTTACTTAGGTAGTTTTTTCGACCGTAAGACCCTTTATGAGTAAGGGTAATCGAAGAATGGGGAAAGTAGATTGGCAACAGGGAACTGTTTCTCACCCACCCCTACCTACCCTATGTATTCAAGGGGGAGGCTGGAATTGAAAAAGACCTGGTTCCACACATATGAGACAGACAGAAGATATGGGACGACCAGTTCACCACGGAAAACGAATTCGATCCTATAGTTGTCTTCTTTGTTCGAAAAATGCACAGTGGAAAGGGATACTAGTCGGCTTGGCAAAGTTGTAGGCCCCAATAAATCAGATCTAGAGTGATTCCTCATCTATCCTGTCAAGGGCCCAGTTGAACGCTCGAGTATAGATTCCCTATGCTCATGTGAACGACCAAGGCCCGTAGATCTAAAAGGATCGATCCATAGGCCTGATCAGATATCCTTTGTCCACAAACAAAAACAAAGTAGGTTTTTAATAGTAGTTCATAAGAACTTGAATTCCAACATTCCAGCGTGCATTATGCCAAAAGGTCCTACCCCCAAATCTAGCTGAGAAGTTGAGTCACCCTTCTTTTTTTTTCATTGCAGCAAGTCAGTCGTGAGGCGATCCTAACCTAGACCTGTTCGGACGTGAGCCGAGCTTCCAATAATAAGATCCTATTGCTGCTCATTCCAGTGGACGGGACGCTTTCCCTAGCTTTTGAGTTTCACGTACTTTTGTTTTAGAAAAAGAATAGAATAAAGAAAGAGATAGTCTATATCCTGTATCGATCATAGGATCATTCTATGAATAGGTAAATTCTCTGTGACCTCCTACCGTTCATGACATTCCTTTTTTCTCGCTACGAACGGCTCCTCGATAGAGGAGTAGAAGCATTAGTCCTCTTCGGTCAAGTTGCTTGTGCCTCCTATTACCTACCGTAGGACCTCAGTCCCAGAAGTGAAGAAAGAAGAGCAAGAACAATAGGTTGTCCTCTCCCGGCCCAATAGTTCCGCAACTACTACCGTGGTTGTTGCCAACGAGGATCCCCCATTCCGAAAGGTTACTAGGCTGGCCCTTAGGTCAAAAGTTATATGCCACTGCTATGGTGCCAATAGATTCACTATTTCATCGCTATTATCGGACATTGCAGCCTGAGCATCTATTTCTCGTATATCGTTCCACACCGAGAAGAGGGATGTGTACCTCCAGCAACAACAACAATGGAACCATAGGCTCCTATGTTGGGAGCATTTCGGGGTATATGTCTATCTACCTCAACTCCCCGTTTCTGGCATGCTATAGTTATTAAAGTCTCTTGATGGCAGGAATAGGAGATTACCGGTAAGCCAAAAGCTTCCCGAACCATATTCAAGTTTAAGGTATTTCGTTGCACTTAAATCACCCTCATGAAGAGGCGCACTCCGATACCATTGATGTCCAATAGCTTTGATCGTAATGGCTAGATCTACTACTACCTTGTCCATTGAGTATAATAGAGCAAATGATGGTATAGTAATGAACATCGGGATGATACTAGGAAATATGGTCCGAAGAATCTGGTTAGTAGTTCCATGAACAATGCTTTTCAGGATTGGATTTTTTTTTTATAATGGAAATGCCATAAAGCGCGAACCAAGATCCATGATACGAAAACCAAAATCAGAATGAGGAAGAAAAAGATATCGTGACATAAGTCTATTATTCCTTACATCATAGGTGTTATTGCGTCTTGAGATCCTAATTGCCATGGTTCCGCTGCATCACAAGGAACAATTGTGAGGAATATCCATTCTAGAACAATCATTTGGTTTGCTTCATTCTTTGACTGCTCTGCTCCTCCCCAAAAAAAGAGAGACTTGTTCTTGCTCTCCCAATTCCGAAAGACAGAAATTGCCGGTTAGGTTGGTCCGACCAAGAAAGGCATGGGATTCTTTGGGCATTGCTTGGGCCGAATTAAGTAAAGGCTAGCTACCTAGCAAGAAAACGGATATACATTAGTGCAACGGCTTTCGCGCCCCTTGCTTGTTCCCTCACTGTACACTTTCTATATATCTGTCTTCATTATCGGCTGCATGCTATCGGAGATAGAGTAATGGGAGGTTCAGTCTTACTACGCACCGTACTCGATTCAATGATCAAGCAATACAAATCTCTTTCTCTTTCAATAGGAAATTTCGGAGTCAGTAGTTAGCTGCGCAGCAACCAATGCATCTAACGAAAAAACAAAAAAAGAAATCCCAGATAAAGTCCATGTGGCCTTGTGATTAGACGAAGAGATTACTCCATTATGCGTACCAAATCCAGGGTTTAGGTTCTATTTTCTAGATGCGCAATCTCTGAGATAGAAGGAAGATCCATGTCACACTAAGAATCAACCGCCACTAGTTGGAGAAAAGAGCGTATGACTGCCAACCACACTAGAACCAGTCTCCAAGAAAGAAAAGAAGAAAATGCAAGGGGCTAACCAATCGGCAGGAACTCCCGAGATTGAGAGATTCATAGGGAAGGATGCCAAAGAAGGGCAGAGCACGAAAAAGGATAAAAGTTAAGAAGTGGAAAGAGAAGCCTAATTTCTTTTTTTCACTAGAGTATGGACTCAAGTTTATCAGAGGACTCATCTGACTTTTAAGTGAAGGCCAAGGCCGGTTCACAGTAATGAATGGTGGTATCAGTCAGGGCAAGCACAACACTCATCCCCGCCTCTTTGTTTGAATCACTAACAGTTCGGGCAAGCCCGCAGGACTGGAATTCTGAAGAGAAGGAATGTCTAGCTTTTCCTATTCTAGTGCTGGTTCTTGCTCGGTATAAATCACTTCACTTTGACTTGGCTTGGCCCGCGCCTTAACAATGTTGTTGCCCCTCCTTCTACCCGTAGAGAGAGCCAGAGTTAGGCCTTTATATGATGGATTGGTTGATAGTAGGATCAATCATGTTTAGTTTCATTCAAGATCGACATGCCCTAGGTTTGAAGAATTCGATGACAGGCCTTCGCTGCATAAGATCCCGGAATTGGTCGATTCGGAATCAGCTGGATTAGAGGGATCCGGGGCCACAAGGATCTTCAACGAGTTCGAAACCCTTTTTATTCCAAGTGGCTAGCCTAATTCTATGGAATTAGCTATAAGTAAAGCTTGTCGACGATACATCTTATATGAAGCAGTACTGTAGCCTTATAAGCTGCCTGAATGGGTAGCGAACTTTCTATCTATGCCAAGTTTTGATGCCCGACTCAAAGCCTCCTACTCTTCCCATTCCGGAAAGACACCTTCTACTACCTAGTCTGCTTGCCTTTGCTTCCTAAAGTGAGATGGACAAACCGAGACCGTCATTGGTTGACTCAGCTAGATATCTTTTTGACGGTTTGCTCTTGCTCGGAAATAGGTCTATCTATATCTTTACCTAAGTCCCTGGTTTGTAAGACTGGCAGGGCTGAGTTTGCTAAGAGATTCAAGTGTAAACACTTGACTAAGGATTTGTCTCCTGTGTTAGTGCGAAACCTATCCAACTCCTATCATCCACCAGGTGTCTTTTCCATCATTTACATCTATAATGTGAAGAGGTTCATGCACACTTTTTTGTCGAATACATGGACATAGATTTAGAGTTCTCTCGCGTCTCAATCACTCCCGAGGGCATCGAGTTTTGTGGCTCGCGATGGTCTGGTTAAAGAGTAGGATTCCCTTTGACTTATGTTTTGGTCGCTTGCGTGCCTCTATCGCCTTACCTTCGAGCTATCTTGTTAAAGATTCTTAGAGAGGCTTTTAAGCCTAAGGAATTGAAGGTAGTGCCTCTTCACTTATATGAATCTGAGGATTGAAGATGCTTGACCGATAGGGAAAGGTCTTTGAGGTTCTATAGAAGATTACCTTGGTTAAGGCGTAGATGTCCTAGTGGCTTCGTTAGTTCCTATGGTACTCTATTTACCGTAACCTTGCATCTAGGTGTCTCTTTCGAGGACTTCTTTAAAGCTCCTATCGTAACAATGCACTTTCCAGTGCTTCATGAGGATCCACATTTGATCCGTTTTGGTATCATGTGAAAACTCTACGATGAGGTTGCTAGGCGTGGAGTTGACTATAGGCCTCTAGTATTGGAGTCTGTTAGTCTTCTTCGCCCAGTAGTCCTTCTCGGAGGAGTCTCTGGTACATATTTCCCTGCTCCATCTGCTTTTGACTCGGTGAGAAGTCCAGTATTGACTGCCGTCCTTTGAGCTACTAGCGACCTTTGTGAGAGAAATTCCCTTTTGCTACCAACTGAAGCGAAGGTTAGCAGCCTTTAGTACCGTATGTCTTAAGTTTGACTATGCTTAGGTCAATGCATTCGCACCTGATGAGTGAGAGATTTCTGGTTGAGCTCTGTCTGTACTGAACGAAAGTAATAGGCTTAAAGTGGTTCTTCCTTCCTTCGTCTCCTTATCAGTCGAGCTGAATTCAATCCAGCTTCACCCTATCAGTCGAGTTACTTCATACCTTGTTCTATCAAACAAGCTTGTAAACACCTTATCAATCAACTTACTTCATACCTTTGACTACTCCTGAGATATAGTGAAAACATTTCATTATGGTGGAAAGTGGGGAGTGAAAAGACCAATGCAGCATAGAACGACCGCATGAATCGGAATCCACTTATTAAGACAAATGATCGAGTCAGAAAGGCTCCGCGCTCTCCAAGTGGTTTATCATAGCTTAGCGTGCTAGCCGCATATTCATTTCATATAATGATAACACTTTCTCTTTCTTAGTGCTCCGCCCCCCTTGTATAGTAAGAGGAACTTTGATTGCGCAGCTTTCTCTTATAGGGGTCTATTTTCTCTGACTTGACTCAGCTTGACCTACTTGACTCAGCGGTTAGAGTATCACTTTCATACGGCGAGAGTCATTGGTTCAAATCCAATAGTAGGTAAAACCGACCAAAGCCCCATGCTTTTGCCAGCATGACACTAGGCACAGACTGGCAGCAAGGAGTCAACTGAATGATCAAAGTCTCGGTTACTTCTATTTGTGGCCTTCTTCGACCGCCTTGACACCTTAATATCAAGGAACGCCCCCTATTCCACAAGTAGGTGGAGACCTGGAGGGTCAGAAACCCCAACGGGAAACATTTCACCGCGTGACACGATTCTTTCGCGAAGCGCTCTCTCAGACGTTTCCACTCCTATCCCCGCAAGCAAAGAGGTTTCAGGATACAAGGTCACCAAGTGAAAGTGAACAACTGCGAGCAAATCCTTTGAGCGTACCCTTTTTCTACTCTTTCTCTCTTCTAAAAACAACTAAAATAGAAATCGAAAAAGAAAAATAAGCAAATTTGTCTTCTTTTTGGACCTTCGAGCAATGAGATGATGAGACATGCACATGAACTTCTAAAGAGTGGGTTCCAAACCTGGGTGGCACTATATAACTCAATCCATTAGTTGGCTATTGGTGGATTTTTTTGATTTTAGAAAAAACTCTAAGATATGGTAGACTATAAGGATATTTTTTCAAGATAAGGACTTGCAAAAGTCGAATAGTTGCAGAAGTAAGGTCTCAGACTCGTAGAAGACAAGTGAAAAGTCTCTCGAGGTTTCCCCTTGGGAATTCGTGAGAGTTTTCGCCGCTTTGAAACTATAAGTTTCAAAATCTTGCAAAATTCCGCGTGGTTTTTCTCCAAAAACTCGAAAGGCCCCATGACCCCGTTATAAGTCCTATAACCCCTCGGCCCCTATGCCAAAGCAGTGAAGTGCAAGGAGGTCAGAGTAGAGGAGCTTCCTGGGTAGCAAGCTAGTTAGGAGAGAAGTCACCTTTGGATTCTTAAGTCTTGGAGGAAGGCAAGGAAGAAAGCACGATAGGAGGCATGTCTCGAGCCTAGGTGATAGCAGAGAACTTTAGAGGTAGGCTAGAAAGGAAGGAAAAAGAAAAGCTATGAGCGATATAGGCTAAAGACGGAGTCAATTCGTCTTTCGTCCGTATTGTGTCTCATGCTAGGATGAAGAATTCCAAGGATTTATAGTCATGCTTATGGAAGTATTGACTGGTTTAATGCTCATACCAATATGGCAGAGCATTTGAACATTTTCTTAACTATTGTATTGAAAAACCTCTTTCTTTTTTTGTTTTTAAGGAGCGCCTTGCCATATGAGCAAGTACGTCGTTCCATAAGGATGCTGGAAAATCCCTAGTATTTACTCTACAAAAAAGAATGATAAGGAAGACCATGTCATACACATTTTTGATCAAGAATTCGTTAGATAATTCTCCGATTAAAGAAGAAGCTAAAGCAAAGTTAATTCGATTTTGGAATGACTTTTACAAACATTTTAGTAGTCATCCTAATAAGAAAGAGGTTAAGAGTAAAGTAGTTCTGTACAAGGAAGAAGTCTTTGATATTTTGCTTAAAGCTAAAGAGAAATTACCATTAAGTGAAGCTAAATTACGTGAGATACAAATACAGATTGAGGATCTGACTATGTCTTTTGATGAGGAATCAATATTTAGGACTACTCCTAACATCATAAGACTTTTAATAAGAGATAATAAGGAATGTTCTAAGGATTATCTCCGTAGTAGGGATCTCTCAAAAGATGATATATAATTACTTTCTGATTCGGTCAATATACTATTGACACATTAATAGTTCATGTAGTATGTATTCTTTTTGACCCTATTGAGTCAAACTCATCAATTTGTGTAGTATCTTTGGTTGAACAACTAGAGTCTAGTATCCGGATGCAAGCTTCATTATTGAAATGCCGAAGGTTTCAAATCTCGTTTTCTTCTAAAATGGAGTTGATGTATCTTTTCGGTTCTGCCTTAGTTGTATTCATGAAAAAAAAAGGGTCTGATCACATTAAATGATTTAAGCGGGACAATTTGAGTGAAGAAGAATAAATGAGATTATTATCTTGCAAGACATCTCTATGTTGTCTGCAACTTTGATATCTCATTACTACCGATCAAGCTCAACCTGCCTATGGTATGCAAACCTCTAGATTGGTCGAGTACCTGTCCGCCAGGTCAAAGCCCTAGAAATTCGTCTGAACTCTCTGGGGGTTACTTAAGTTGGCATACCAGTGAAATGTATGATTGTTACCGCCTGTTAAGTACCGATAACATTAATCATTTTAATATAAAAATTTTTAGAAATGGTAATTGCGAGAAACTGTGTCGTGTAATGAACACGCTGTAGCGTCAGGCCTTTAAAATAAACAGTAATTGGTTGAATCATATTCTAAATAATGAGGATTTATTTGTATCATATGGCTATCTCATGCCTAAATTTCTAGCCTCTATGAATCTAAAAGATGTATTCCCTTTACTTAGGGAGTTTTACGTGAAGGATAATGTTATTAATAATATCTGTAGCTTTAACGAGACGTTAAATACTTTATCTAAGAACATACAGCGTGCTCGTTTTGAGCAATTGATTATCAAGTTGGCTACTGCCTTGGATGGTTTTCATTTTGATTTGCCAGCCTTTCTCGACTTCTGAGGTCGAATCTACCGCAATAGGGTCTTGTATTTCCACGAGCGTGATCTAGCAAGAAGCCTAATCATCTTTGCTGATTGTAGTGCTATCGACAAGAATATCAAAAATCAGATATTTGTGGCAGCAGTTGCCTTCCATTACAAGTCTTTTGACTCAGTTGAGAAGGCAAAAAGCTGGGCAATTAACTGGTCAATAAATCTTTTTTGGTAGAAATGATGAGAATTTTGATAGCTATGAGAATTTAAAGATCTTAGATGGTAAGATTACCGTGAATGGTCGCGATGCTAAACACCCCTTTTAGTTCATGGCCAATCTAAGGGCTTTTATCTATAAGAAATGGGACCTTCTTTCGAGCATTCTTATTATCCAAGACACCTCAACGAGTGCATATCAGATCTCTAGTTACTTTTTGATGGATAAAACCATGGCTAAGAGAACGAATTTCATCCCATCTCTGGATGGAAAAATCCAAGATGTTTATTCTTCAATCCTCGAAGAGCTCAAGGTGTTCATGAAAGCAGAACAGGAAAATAAGAATCTATCAACAATAGTTTGCAATCACCTCAGTCGTAAGCTAGTCTAAGGTATATTTATGCCTATTATCTATGGAAAAACTTTAAATAGCATGGCTAGCAATATAAAAGACCATCTTTCTCACTTCATCACTGATAAGGAATGCCTCGATGTTGCCTTTGTCTGCTTTAAGTTCTGGAGGACTAAATATCAGGGCTTGGAAAGCCTGATCTGGTTGATCAGCAATATAGGCTGGATCGCGTCTTCGCAGAATAGCCATGTTTTCTATAGAGTCCTTTACTTTCCCATGGTACAGGATTATATGATAATGATGACCAAAAATATTACAATTCATAATAATATTCTTAAGAATAAGCGTTGGGTGAGTCTTAAAGTTCGTACTTCTAAGAGAGATTGTAGGAAGACTTTAGTCCCTACCTTCGTAAACTTTATCCATCAGAAGGATGCATATATTGCAATGAGTGTAGTAGATAATTTTATTCATGAAATACAAGAAACTATATACAGAGTGCACGACAACTTTCTAACTACTGCTCTATATAGCCAGAATATACCAGGATTTATAGCAGAGTCTTTCGTAGCATGGGCCCCCTACTTTCAGTCATCAACAAGTTCATTTATATGAATCTGATTTATCGAATTGAAAAAGGGGAGTTTGAAGTACCTACAGAGCAAGACTTTGAGCATAAGGTAATCTCTAAAGATCTTCTTCATTAATACTTAAAAGCTAATGTACCTGAGAACATAAGCAAGAAGATGATGAAAACTTAGGAAGAAAGGATCTCAGTAATGCTAACCTCTTACGAGAACTATACTCGTATTGTATGCGGTGATTTAAAATTCGGGGATTGTTGGCTTGCTCATGAGAATAAGTGGCAGAAATTCAAGTTAAAGTTAGTAGAGGGGGAAATGACCAATAACAACGTGCACTATTAAAATGATGATGATGATGGCATACACCACAGACATCACAACTACTGAATAGTTATTGAATTGCTTGTATCAAAAGATTGAACAAACAAAACGGCTAGATCTGCATGCTAGGTTAATCATAGCTTCACATCACTTCAACGAGCCTTGCCCTCTTATTAACGATATAGACCTACTTAGTCTTACGACCATTTATCTCTTAATCTAGTTTGCTTACCCATTCTTATCTAGTTACGCTAAGTTCACAATTTCATATACCATAAGGCGATCTTGTGGAGTGGATATCTTATTTACGCTAAATAGTGCTATCCCCTTGCCTTATCAAGATTGTAAGTTAATTCCAAAGAGTGAGGTTTATGCTCATATATATCGATATATTACTATATATAAAGAAATCTACGACGGAGATTATGTTCTTCAACCCATCATCCAAGTCTATATAGAAGGCAAAAAGATGGATATACCTACCCTATCTTCAGAGGAAAGAGATAGCTTACTTGGATCAATCATTCAAGGTGGATTGAGTGAGATTGAGCCAATAACAACTAGATAGATCTGAAATAATAAGCATAGCTATCCAACCCATATCACAACACTCAAACAATCTCGCACTGAGTTGAAACCATTCATAGTTGCCGATATTGAGACTCTACCATTACAGAAAGATGGCATTCATCATCCTTATGATGCAGGTCTCTTGATGGTTTATCTTGGTGAACAGATCAATGGTCTTATGATTGATACCTACTTTTAGTGAAGACTACTCTATAATCTTGGATTCCTTTGAAGAAAGGAGTACAAAGGTACTTTATCACTTGGTATTAAGGATCTCAATGATTGTTAAACAAGAACAAGAACCTTTAACTATTTACTTCCACAACTTATCTAGATTCGATGGAATTTTCTTGCTTAAGCACCTATCATGTCAACACAAGAGCTACAAGCTAAAACCACTGATGAGGAACCGTATGGTTTACGAATTAGCTGTCTATTCTTGTAAGAAGCTGTTATTCCACTTCAGAGACTCCTTGAATCTACTCCCTGTAAAACTTAGTACCCTAGCTAAGAATCTATGCCCGGGTCTAGGCCCGAAAAGCTCTATCCCATATGAAGATATGACAAAGTCCACTATGGGTAGTATGAAAAAGAGCTCGTTAGAATATATGAAGCAGGACATACTTCTCCTTGGAGGTGTAATGAAAATAGCTCAAGAGATATATTGGAAGCTGTACAAGATGGACATAGAAAGCAAGATAACCCTTTCCTCACTAGCTCTAAGCATCTTTCGTATGAAATACTACGATGCTTCTAATTGGCCAATCCACATCCCAAACCAGAATGAAGACAACTTTATAAGGCGTGCCTACTACGATGGTCATACAGATACATACAAGCCATATGGCAAGGACCTATACTACTATGATGTAAACTCTCTCTATCCCTTTGTAATGAAAGAATTTCCAATGCTTGGAGGTAAGCCTGTCTGGCATGGTAATTTAGAAGATTAGGATTTAGACAAGATGTGTGGCTTTATTGAGGCATATGTGGTATGTCCGAAGACTATCAAAAAGCACTTTATACCCTATCGAGAAAAGAATAAGACTCTCATCTTTCCAACAGGGGAATTTGTTGGAGTTTACTATAGCGACAAGTTAAAGTATACAAAAGGCCAAGGCTACACTGTGCTTCGAATCTCAGGCTACCTCTTTGAGAGGAAGGAAAGCCCATTCAGGGAATTTGTTAGCTCACTCTTTAAGAGCAAGTTAAAGGCAAGGAAAGAATGTAATGATACAATGGCCTGTGTGTACAAGATCCTTATGAATTCGCTATATGGTAGATTTGGCATTAACCCTAAAAGCACGATAACCGAGGTTTGCGATGAAGATCGATACAAACATTTGATCAGGCATAGTGACTTAATATTCGATGAGATTCTTAGAGAGAACTAATATGTCGTTGCCTACCATAGAAATACCGGGACTAGCCTAGATTATTGGGACCCACTGAAGAACTCAGCTGTCCAACTAGCTGCTACGGTCACTGCTTGTGCTAGGATTTATATGTACCCTTATATCTCAAGAGAGGACAGCTACTACATGGACACAGACTCAGTTGTGCTTGGTCAGCCACTACCTACTGAAATGGTTTCTTCTTCTGTCTTAGGTAAGTTTAAGCTAGAGAACAAAGTCATGAAAGACTACTTTTTAGCAACGAAATCCTATTTCTACATCACAATAGATGGAAGTAATGTACTAAAATACAAGGGACCAGCGAAAAACTAGGTCGCTCCTAAATGGTTTGAGTCATAGTACGCAGACCCATCTCGTACAAAAAGTCCCTACTATCTATTGGCACCCTTTAGAGTAAATACCGATGTCGTTTTCTAGTAACTAAGATAGAGGGATATATCAGTCATTTTATCACTTAGGTAGTGGCACCATTAGGAAAATCCCAGGGATAGAGACTGACATTAACACAAGCTCTATTCTATGTCGTTCTCCTGTTATATGTATTCGGATGTGAGAGCCCGAGTTCCTCTCTATGTAGGAGTGAAAGTATAAAAGAAGACTGATGGGTCCACCAAGGTTGCGACACCAGAATATATTATCCTTATGAGAATGATCGCCCATACATATGATTAAGAAAGCCATAGGAGTTGGATCGCCTAGCCATAGAATCAGGAATGCCTTTCCATATAAGTTGGTACGCCAAAACATATGAGCAAGAATGCTTTTCCATAAGGATGCTGGAAAATCCCTAGTATTTACTCTACAAAAAAGAATGATAAGGAACATGGATAAAATATCATTACGTAATCTATTAAGTGAGATAGATAACCTCCAAATGTTTTCTCTATGTAAGGAGTTCGACGAACTAACTTTGGATGAAGACACTAGTGGTTCTTCGTCTTTTACGAGTGAGGTCCAACCATCATCATCTTCTATGAGTCTAGTGCTACCTTTGTCTTCATCTTCTTCTATGAGTCAAACTCCATCTTATGGTTATCTTGGTATCTCTAATAATTTATTACGAAGTTGGACATATTCACTTTGGAGCTAGTATATTATTGACCAACTACGAGTTCCTTTTATAGAGCTCCCTAGCCATTTTCTTGAAGAATCATCATTCAAGTCGTATGACATTCGTATGGGGTTTGGTTTTCGCTTTCTTCTTGGTCAGTCTGAGTTCTTACTTCAAGAATTGAAGTTCCCTAAATCCTTTCATAGGTTTTCTTTTTTAACTAATTCACTTGGTTAATCATATAATAGAAAATCTCTTTCTGAGTTCTTCTTGTTTCCTTATAGTAGTTCCGGTACCGGTTTGCGTGGTTTGTATCACTGAAAAATGAAGTAAAATATTGGTGGAGGTAATTACTCATTATGATGATATGTATGGGTGTTTCTTGATTTTGGTCAGCTTGGGTATTGGTTGTAAAGTGTGGTACGAGTTTGTGCCTGACTTAGCCATAGCCAATGGTTGCAGCGTGTTCACACCTATGGAGTCATATGATCAATTTTTGAATATGAATTAGCATGCGCCAAGCTTTCATAGGGTTGGTTTTTTTGAAACAAACGACATTTTTGCATCGGTAGAGTCGACCTTTGGGAATGTACAACCTTTTGCGGAGATAACAATCCCTGCTAGTGGCCATGTGGTTAAGGCTGTAGGTTTAGGTTTGATGGTTGCTTTCTTTCTAGCGATCGGTATAGTTCCAAACGTTTCAGATGCAATTAATGTACAGTTATAGGATGATTATGATTGGAGCAAGTACACATTATAAGAATAGTCTAGTTTCTATTCATAGTTCATCTTTTATGTTTTTTCCTTACCACACCATTCTTAATACTATATATTATAGTACAGTAGAATGTTCACTTGTACAGCTGTCTGCTGATATTGACTTTATCTATAAAGATTTGATGGAGAATCTTCAATTTAGTATGTCTCGCAAGAGATTAGCTCTTATTCAAAAAAAAAAATAGTATATGGTCTATATGTTCTATCACCACTAAAAGTGAAGTTCATAAAGAAGGAAGGTCTCACTCTGTTTTTACATGATACGCTACCAGATTGTCCCGATATCATGCTTGGGACTGGCTCTGATCCAGATATGATTAATGTGGTTATGCCAGATAAAAAGGATGTATTGGTGTTAATGGGATTATCCCTAATGTTATTTCGTCTTTCAAATGGTCGCTTGCCTAAAGAAGGTTACCGATTTGAAAATGAGGTGAATTCCTTATCCCTATCAGTCGAGTTACTTCATACCTTTTATTATAGTCTGAAACAAATAGGAAAGGTAGATAGACTGTACAAGCTTGACTTAATGGCTTCATTAAGGATGATTCCAATTAGTTTGATTTTAGATAAGGTTAAGCCTTTTGTTGGAGATGGTTCAGTTTATAAACTCATTTCATCTTTATTGAATCTCCCTATAATTGATGATGATGGAAATCATAGTTCAGATATAAGCTTTGGCGGTATGGCACCTGTGGGTGAAATCACGAGGGTCTTATTCAATATAGGCTTAATGGACATCTTCGATCGTGAGTTTCCCAAAAGGTTTCCTGGGATAGCCTTATCTAGATTCTTAAACGAAGTATGTATTTCGACAAGAAGAAATGATGAAGTAATCTTAGATGATAAAGCTGGATATGCGCTATTGGAAGAACTCAGTATGGCTATAAAGATCCTGTCTATTGGACCTGGTAATAATCCCATTCTGTGTTATTATAGAAAGATTCTTTTTTGGACACTGATAGTAAGGTACACGTGTGCAATCCTATAGAATATTAAAGGGAAAGAAGGAAATAAACTTCTCTTTCAAACCCTTCTTCTCGAGAAGAAAGATCGCCTTGTGGATGATAGGATGCTCTGATGATAAGGATATCCTAGTGTGGGGAGAGAGGGAAGACCTTCTTTCATTCTCTGTTAGAAGGGGATTTCACTAAAGTAGACCACTGTTGGAACTTAGGAGATCATATGGAATAGAATTTGTAAGCCGAAATGATGGCTGATGGCCAACTCCTTCATATGGCTTGTTGCTCTTGGCAGACCTACTACTGAAAAGAGGTTGAAATCTAAAGGAATGGAATGGTTAGGCCAACCAGGTGCCCGAGTTGTGAAATAAGGGAAAGATTGAATCTTCTCCATATACTATTCCAAAAAGGGCTAAATCCTTTTTTTTTTTTTGTTCTGGACCCCAAATCAATAGGCTAGATGAGAGTTTGTATATGAGGAAACTCGCTTTCGCTGACTGGGACAAGGTGGGCCGAAAGCTCATGGGGAACCAAGATTCTGATAGTTTAGACCCACTTGAAATCGGTAGTCTGGTGGTCCCTTTGTAAAATGCAGGAGTCAGTGACTTATAGGGAGACTGATTGAATGAAAAAGCAATCAAGGACAAGGTAGTTAGGGATATGCTGACTAACTGCTTGAACATTCCTATTTTTTTGAAATGAATCTCCGGACCTTTTGAAACAAATGGGGCCTCCCCCCTACCCCTTCTCCCAGACTGGGACTCACTCGGATAACGAACATGATGGCCTGGAATGGGAATTAGACTTCAATGGGGTTTCTAAAGCCCGGGCAAGGTAGGCGGTGTCCACCTTTCAGGACCAGGGGTGAGAATCGAGCAGAATGCTAACATTGGGCGAGCCACCAATAGGCTAAGGTGGAAGCCTTTTGTGGGAACATGGCCCTAACTGACCAGCTCAACCTGGGAAGTACGGATAATCAAGGTAGAAACCTCACTATCAATTGGATGTTTGGGACCCCATTCACTCTCCAAGAAAGAACATTATAGAACGAATCAAATACAGGGTTTTGCATGTAGTCGAAGCTCAAGGGTTAGCCTTTCTTCAAGACTAGGAAATAAGTTCAATAGATAGATAGAAGTACGGATTCCCCTCTTTTAAGCATATAGCTAGCCTCTTCCTCTGAGAAATAGATGTTTACTTTGCGAAAGAGATTTATGAGGGTCTAAGTCCGAATCTCCTTATTGTTTTTGAAAAGCAGACTTCCATAAGGGAGAGGGGTAGTTCAGGGCATACTTTGATTAATGTTTTGGAACCATCCGAACAAATATAATTTAACTCGGCGACCTATGTATAATTCCTCGTTAGGCAAATATGATGCAAGACATATCACATCAAGGTCAAGATGAAATCGACTCTTCATTTTATTCTCTAACTACTTCAAGCACACGACTCTCCAGTCAGTGGCAGGTGCCGGTTTTGATGCAATTTTCAGAAAAGACCCGTATGCCTAAAGATCAACTAGCCAGAGAGAAAAAACCACCATAGCTGATATAGAATTCTATTTAAACTTTTAGTTGAACCTCGTGACTCGGGATACGTGCAGGGGGAGCCAGGGCAAGTGCAACCCTGACGTTACTAATGAGCTCCTTGTGGTGATCTACGGCATTCATGTGTAATTTTATCACTTCAGGTATACACGCTATGCCCCTTCTTGACTCAAGATCAGTGCAAAACAAAGTGCTCCAACCAAAGGGGCGCAGCGCGCACATAACTCCTTGATGAAAAAGAAAATCCTATCACAATCTCCTTCCTCACCCGAATCTTTCCTCGAAGAACCCCTTCCTTTGAAGCAACCGAAACACTTAACTGTCAATCTGAGCTCTCTGGATCAGTCAGTCATCAGTAGTGGTCCTGGTAGTTGAATAATAGTCCCAAGTCAAATTGCAAGAATAGTCCCGTGGAAGAGGATTGTCTAGCGGAATTAGCCCTTAATGCACGTTATTTTAGCATATGCTCAGTTCCTACACACTACTCTACTTGGAAGTGATATTGTGCACGCATAAAGACCATCAAGTTAGTCTCGTATAATTCTCACATCTCTCCTCGCTCTCAAGTATAGAACCTCATATAGGGAAGGGGCAGAGCTGCGCCTACCAGAAATGGTCGATAGCCTATGACTTAAAATGCCGACTATCTATGAATAACCAGGATCGGAATGCCAATCGAGGAGATAAGCCTATGAAAGATTGAAAGTTCAGACTGGCATCCTCACGCAAGGAAATTGAGTTGATGGAGTAGCCAGTGTCCTTGACTTATTATCTTCGGTATCGCCCCCTGAGTTGCGTTCTTTGTCTTGTCCATCTGAGGCCGACGGCTAGGAAACCCTAATTGGATCGACCAAGTTAATCAGTTTCCAAAGGGGTATAAGGTGTCGGAGTTTGTTTTCTTTTCCGGTGAGGAGCATAAGTCAACTATTGAGCATATAGCTCCGTTCTCGGTCCAGTGTGGGGAAGCTAGGTCCAAGGACTACCTAAAGTTGAGGCTCTTTGCCAACTCTCTTACTAAATCGGTCTTCCCCTGGTATATGAACATCCCTCCAAACTCTATTAATAGTTGGTATGATCTAGAAAGCAAGTTCCATGAGCAATTCTATAACGGTCGAATAGCGAGGTTTAGGAAGCTTTACCCACACTAAGGGGTACGTGACTCTTACACACTATGGGTTAGTGACTTGTTAACACTCCCCGTTCCGTGGACTCAAGAACTTGATGCTGATGAAACTCCTGCTTTTAGTGACTCGGTTCCTATTACAGACAGGTGGTAGCTTCCCATGCAAAGCTTAATCCTTAAGTTTTGTCAATAACTGTTTTTACGCCTGGGTGGAAAGTCTAGAGTCGCTTTAGGTGGTAACCATACGAGTACAACCTTTTGACCTCGCATGTAAAGTATATTACACTCGTTTTCCCCACTCTTACTTCTACGCTCCTAACGCCTAGTTGTGTAAGCCAACAAGTGAGTTTTGCTTACATGACACAAGACAGATTGAAAGCAAAGGTAAAGTCATCCAGTGATCAAGTAAAGGTTACGAAGTGATTAAATTGAACGTATGAGTGAAACAAAATACTTGTTTATATCAATAGAGATATAAATGGTGCGAGAATCGGGAGTATTAAGAAACAGAAGAAAGGTCGTGGATCCCTGATAGCCTAGTTGCTTCGAGCCTAACCCATTGCTTGCAACATAAACAATACTGGGAGAAAAGTTTCTACGCTTGTAAAGCCATTGCCCCTGTGAGGCCCGACCTCGATTTACGTGCGATACCTCATTTCGTGTGCCCTAATCTAGATTTGCATGCCTTCACCTAGGTTTAAGAGTCGTGTTTCATTTTGTGTGCCTTGCATTGAATTACGTTCATACATTTGGGGTTGCGTGCATTTACTTGGGAAACGTGCATTCGTCTCGCAATTCGTGCCTTACCTCATAGTGCGTGCCCTATACCTAGGAAAGCGTGCCCGCACGCTAATCAAGAAAACATCTTACACGAAGTACTAGATCATTAATTAATCCTACAAAGTCCACTAACTAATATTAAATTGCTAATTTAACCCACTAGAAGACGAAATTGCACCAAAAGCTAGACATTCTTTATTCTTTATTCCTTATTCTTTTGCATATCCCAAACACACAATATTATATTGCTCAACCAAGACAAAAATTCAGATTCTTGCACAAGCTTGGCCGACCACTATTGCATATTGAACTAGCTTTGCATAATTCAAAATTAAACCTAGACATTCTATGACAACTAATGACACAATGCAAAAAAAAAAATGGCTTAAAACCCTACCCAATGCACCCCAAATCTCGACATATGCAAGTGCCCATGCTTGGACAATTCAAACATGCTCCTTGAAGACACAAATTCTGAAATTCCAAAGCCCATAGCCGACACATGCATCAAAGTCCCTCAAAGCTTTCATTTTTCTCTCATTTTCTCTCACTCTCTCATTTTCTCTCTCTCCCTCTCGGCCCTAGCTGAAATTATAGACTCCATAGCTTAAGTTCTTCATCCAAAGGTTCTTCAAGACATACAAGCTACTAGGATGCTCGACCAAGCAAGCTAGAATGCAACAGTCGCACATGCAAGCTCATAGCACATTCATTTCGGCTTAGGTAAGTTTGTTAGCTTCTATTTCATTTTCTTTTGCCCTAGCCACTTGCATATACTAAGAACATGGTTACTAAGCTAGGAATTAGAGAAATCTCAAGTGGTCTCTCAGCTAAGCAAGGAAAAAGGTTGACATTGTGCTTCGTCAAGAGTTTGTGCATCTTCTTTGTTGTCTTGCTAAGGTGAGGGCTAAAACTTCTTGAAAAGCTTTCAAAAACCACATTTCTACTTTACTGAAATAGAGACTTTCATTGATACTTGAACTATTGACCTGGCTAGCGCTAACGCTTTGCAAGGTAATTGGAGACTAGTCTGCTTGAAATCAGTAGAGTTGAGAAGGGTCTGCTAATCATTGTACGAATTATCTGTTTAGCTAAGTATACTACCGAAGCAGTTATGCCGACAACAGCTGAAATAGCGGAGGTGATTGACGAGACTCTCTATCTATAGGATAAGTAGCTACATCGATTCCTAACAGGAGAGTTGTCACGACCCCAATATTTTAGTCGCTAGAATAGTCCCTAATGCCCTCATAACACTACAACATTTCTGGGATCGTGATGCCATGGTCTTAAGAAGATCGCTCCGCCTAAGTCCGCTAAAGCACAATTAATAGCTCGAGCACTAACAACCACAATTCAAAATTTCAAGACAATTAAATAATTACTTTTCAATTACTAAATTCCAAATTACAAAATTCCAACACAGTTCATTCATTCTTCAAGATGATATAATCAATTACAAATTCAATATGAAAATACACATTCAATTGTTCAAGTCTTATAAGTCAGCAATACACATAGAAAATGTGCATATCATGGTTTGGGAACTTATGGTTGACCCCAATAAAGGTAAGTCTCATGGCACTGAACATTATTATCTTCACCACCTGAAAGGGGGGAAATAAAAGAGGGTGAGCTTACAACAATACTAAGCTCAGTGAGGGGAAAAATCTGGGAAAGGTTTTTGAATACATTTTCCTTTTTTGTAAACCATTTCGTAAATCCGTGGATGTAATGCACGTATCATCTACAATCAAGAAACAATTCAAATACACATATACGCATCACATATCACATACTAAGGAAGAAACAACTTACTCTTTCGCATCATATCATTTTCAATATTTTACCAAATATAGCAATGTCCCCAAGCAATAGAAACTCTCCGAGGGTAGCACTATTTTTTGCATCGCACCATTTTCACTAACTCTCCGAAGGCAGCAATGTGCCCAAGAAAGAGGAACCTCTCCAAGGGGCATTGTGCCAAAGCAAGAGGACCAACTTTCCGAGGGTAGCATTGTGCCCAAGCACGAGGGCCAACTCTCCAAAGGTAGCAATGTTCCCAAGTAAGAGGATTAAGACTAGGTGGTTGTAACCCCTTTTGACACCAATTCAATTTCAAGTTCAAGTACTACAATTATTTATAGCATATCGGGTAATTCAACAAGTATCAAATAATATAATTCAAATTAATGTCTCCAAAAATATTCTAACATATATAGAGATCATATAATAACACTACACATTAATAACCCAAGTACTTAGTCATTCAATCAATAGCAATTTACATTAGAGCTAAACTTATTGACTTAAAACAATGTTTACATCACTGCATTAGTCTAACTTTAGCTAATCAGTAACACATCTTCCCGCACTCTAAATTATTTGAATTAGGTATAGAATTAAAGCTCTTCGAGTGTAGATAATTCTGGAATCAAGAAAAGCCAAATTCTAATCTATATTAACAGAGTTAATTTAATGCATCCATGTCATAACTTTCCAGATTGAAGACTATTCTGGGGTTATCTTGAATATGGAAAATTCAGCTATTTAAAACGATGGAATCTGACATTATGTAAAATACGAAAGTTGTTCCTAACTGCCTAATATAGCTACTATGAATGTTCTATTCGATTCTGAGGTCATTTACTATTTTTAATACGCAAAAGAAACTTAAGGAAATGAGCTGTAAGATTTAACAAAAAAATCCCGTAACCTACTTTCTCATGTGTTTTTGAGCATGAAGATGCTTTTTCCTCATGACATGGCCAACTGGAGAAATGTTCCTGTATGTGTTTTCTACTGTTACTATAGTTTTTAGATTTTTCTAAAATTATGTGGCTATAAAAATATGATAAAATTTCAGGTTTATACAAATCTGTCCAGTGGCAGCAAAATTCCTAATACCTTCTGTCTTGTGTGTTTTCGGTCATGAAAACGATTTTTCCTCATGACATGCAAAACAGAAGAAATGTTCCTCTTTGCGTTTTATACGGTTTCTGATTTTTTTAAAATCATCCTACCATAGAAATGGGATAAAATTTCTGATTGCACAAATCTGTCTAGAAGGTTATTCCGAAAATTCTTGTATGTTTTGCTACCATATCATCAAGAACAACACCTATTCATTCAAGTAACCTCTAGCAACCTAAATAAGCAACAATTAACTATATTTGTATAGCTACATACAAGCTTCATCATATAGAACATTCAAAAATTTCAGAAACATAACCATGGTTTAAATCATCAACAAGCATGCTTTCAACAATTCTAATCCATGGAATTGCAAATATAACTCCATACAAGCCTCGTGAATCCATCAATATGCATTTATATCTCATAAATAACCATTTTGAAAGAACCCTCACCTTATGAAGATTGAAGTTAAAGATGGTTGAGAAATGGCAAGAAAAACAAGAACCAAGCGATTTTGAGTTGAAAGTCAAGCTCTTCTTCTCCTAGCCAGCCTAGTAGTCTTCCTCTTCTCCTCTAGTTTCTTGTTAGCTTAGTTGTCTAGTGTGTGTGTGTGTGTTGCATAGATTATGAGGGAGGAAGGAGAATAATATGAATTTGATATAAAGCTAAACAATAGTAGACAAGTTGGGGACAAGAAGACAACTTTCCCCCAAATTCCCCCATGTCTTCTTTCTACTTTTGGCTAAAGCAAGACTTCTTTTTCTTTCTTTTTCCCCTCCTATGGCTAGCTATGCCCTCCCTTTTGTCCCCCAATCATCATTTGTTTTATCTGAGTTAGGTAGAAGAATAACTAAGGTAATTGGGTAAAAGGTTAAGTCAAATGGTCAAGCTTTATCAAACCCGCGTAACAAAACAATTATGCGACACTTTACGAAAACGACCATAACTTATTCTAGAAAACTCCAATTCATGAACGGTTTGAAGCATTAGAAACTAGACTCACAGAGCTTTCTAACCATATATAATTTGATACCTAAAACTTTTGCAATTGGTGCAGGTTTAATTTTAAACTAGACTCAAAATTTACTCCTAACTTTCGAGTATGAGTTATTTAATTGAACTCGATATCCATCATAAATGTCCCGGTATTACTTTCAACACATTCCATGTCACTCATCATCTTTTAAAGATTAATGGATTATTTCCTAATAAACATCAATTTATTCCGACTCACCTCTGGGACGGGTATTACGCCGAAGGTTACTTTACTTAACTCCTATATTTCTAACTTATTTCTATTGCACCTAGTAAACATTTGAGATATATATGGCATTAAAAGATATTTAGTTAATTTCTACTTTATCCAAAACACTCAATGCATGTAAAATGATTTAAACGCACATAGAAGTCTATGAATGCAAGTAAGATAATATAAGTGCACATTGAATACTCATAAACTCATATAAATAAATGCATGAATATGTGCAGGGCTTCACATCCTCCCCTCCTTAAAAAAATTGCATCCTCTTAATTTTCTCTATACTAATAGTAACAAAGAGGTTGATCACTAGTACGTAACAAAACTTCTATTAAAGATGCTAAGCTTATATACCTCAACTCAGTCTTTAATATGTACCATATGCCTCAAAAAAGCTAGTCATTATTGTAGTAAGATTGAAATCAACAGTTCAAATCATCCTTAATATCCTCGAAGATGGATTGATAAGTTCCCAAAACTTTTACTCAACTTCAAGATAACTTTAATCATGAATCATCCTCAATTAATATCAATAAACCTATAATAAGGAAGTAGTTTCAATACCTTAATCTTCTTAGCAGGTAAGCTTTGTTGTCACTAAATACTCCAAGTTCAACACATCAAGACATTATCTAATACCAAGCGACTTTCAATTCTTATCCTTATCTTGTCACAAAGAATAAGACATAAAACATCAATGCATATTAGTTACACATAATTCATATATAACACACAAGGCACATTGATCTCAGGTATTCCACACAAAACACATAAGCCACTGGTAGTTTTCACATACCACATTAAATCACATTAATATACATAAGTAATTAGACACATTCCTTCTTAAGACTTCTTCCCAAGGACCAGGGGTTCTAGACCCGGCTTACGCCTAGCTAACAAGCTAAGCTCTAATCCTGTCTGTCACCCCCCCAATATTTTAGTCGCTAGAATACCCCTTAATACCCTAATAACAGTACAATATTTCTGGGATCGTGATGCCACGGTATTAAGAAGATCGCTTCACCTAAGTCCGCTAAGGCACAATTAATAGCCTGAGCACTAACAACCGCAATTTAAAATTTCAAGACTATTAAATAATTGTTTTCCAATTACTAAATTCCAAATTACAAAATTCCAACACAGTTCATTCATTCACCAACATGATATAATCATTTACAAATTCAATACGAAAATACGCAGTCAATTGTTCAAGTCATATAAGTCAACAATACACCTAGAAAATATGCATATCATGCTTCGGGAACTTATGGTTGACCACAATAAAGGTAAGTCTCATGTAACTGAACATTATTATCTTCATCACGTGAAGGGAGGAAACAAAAGAGGGTGAGCTTACAACAACACTAAGCTCAGCGATGGGGAAATCTGGGAAGGGTTTTCGAATACGTTTTCCTTTTTCATAAACCATTTCGTAAATCCATGGATGTAATGCACGTATAATCTGCAATCAAGAAACAATTCAAATATACATATACGTATCACATATCACATACTAAGTAAGAAACAACTTACTCTTTCGTATCATATCATTTTCAATATTTTACCAAAGATAGCAATGTGCCCAAGCAAGAGAAACTCTCCGAGGGTTGCATTATTTTCACATCGGATCATTTTCACTAACTCTCCGAAGGTAGCAATGTGCCCAAGCAAGAGGAAACTCTCCGAAGGTAGCATTGTGCCTAAGCAAGAGGACCAACTCTTCAAGGGTAGCATTGTGCCCTAGCACGAGGGCCGACTCTCTAGAGGTAGGACTGTTCCCAAGCAAGAGAATTAAGACTAGGTGGTTGTAACCCCTTTTGACACCAATTCAATTTCAAGTTCAAGTACTACGATTATTTATAGCATATCGGGTAATTCAACAAGTATCAAATAATATAATTCAAATTAATGTCTCCACAAATATTCTAACACATATAGAGATCATATAATAATACTACACATTAATAACCCAAGTACTTAGTCATTCAATCAATAGCAATTTACATTAGACCTAAACTTATTGACTTAAAACAATGTTTACATAACTGCATTAGTCTAATTTTAGCTAATCAGTAACCCATCTTCCCAAACTCCAAATTATTCAAATTAGGTATAGAATTAAAGCTCTTCGAGTGTAGATAATTTTGGAATCAAGAAAAGCTCAATTCCAATCTAAATTGACCGAGTTATAATAAATTTAATGCATCCATGTCATGACTGTCCAGATTGAAGACTATTCTGGGGTTATCTTGAAAATGGAAAATTCAGTTATTTAAAACGATAGAATCCGACGTTAGGTAATATACGAAAGATGTTCCTTACTGCCTAATATAGCTACTGTGAATGTTTTTTTCGATTCCGAGGTCGTTTACTATTTTTAATACGCAAAAGAAAGTTAAGGCAATGTGCTGTCAGATTTAACAAAAAAATCCCGTAACCTACTTTCTCATGTGTTTTTGAGCATGAAGATTCTTTTTCCTCATGACATGGCCAACTGGAGAAATTTTCCTCTATGCGTTTTCTACCTTTTCTGAATTTTCCAGATTTTTATAAAATTATGTAGCTATAAAAAGGGGCTAAACTTTCAGGTTTGTACAAATCTGTCCAGTGGCAGCAAAATTCCTAATACCTGCTGTCTTATGTGTTTTCGGGCATAAAATCGATTTTTCCTCACGACATGGCCAACAGAAGAAATGTTCCTCTTTGAATTTTATACAGTTTCTAAAAGTTTCAGATTTTTTAAAAAATCATCCAATAGTAGAAACGGGATAAAATTTCTGATTGCACAAATCTGTCTAGAAAGGTTATTCCGAAAATTCTTGTATGGTTTGCTACCATATCATCAAGAACAACACCTATTCATTCAAGCAACCTCTAGCAACCTAATAAGCAACAATTAACTATATTTGTATAGCTAGATACAAGCTTCATCATCACGAACATTCACAAATTTCAGAAACATAACCGTGGTTTAAATCATCAACAAACATGCTTTAAAAAATTCTAATCCATGGAATTGCAAATATAACTCCATACAAGCCTCATGAATCCATCAATATGCATTTATATCTCATAAATAACCATTTTGAAATAACCCTCACCTTATGAAGATTGAAGTTAAAGATGGCTGAGAAATGGAAAGAAAAACAAGAACCAAGCGATTTTGAATTGAAAGTCAAGTTCTTCTTCTCCTAGCTAGCCTAGTAGTCTTCCTCTTCCCCTCTAGTTTCTTGCTAGCTTAGTTGTCTAGTGTGTGTGTGTGTGTTGCAGTGATTATGAGGGAGGAAGGGGAATAATCTGAATTTGATCTAAAGCTAAACAATAGTAGACAAGTTGGGGACAAGAAGACAACTTTCCCCCAAATTCCTCCATGTTTTCTTTCTACTTTTGGCTAAAGCAAGACTTCATTTTCTTTCTTTTTCCCCTCCTATGGCCAGCTATGCCCTCCCTTTTGTCCCCCAATCATCATTTGTTTTATCCGAGTTAGGTAGAAGAATAACTAAGGTAATTGGGTGAAAGGTTAAGTCAAATGGTCAAGCTTCGTCAAACCCGAGTAACAAAACAGTTATGCGATACTTTACGAAAACGACCATAACTTCTTCTAGAAAACTCCAATTCATGAACAGTTTGAAGCATTAGAAACTAGACCCATAGAGCTTTCTAACCACATAACTTGCTCCCTAAAACTTTTGCAATTGGTGCAGGTTTAATTTTAAACTAGACTCAAAATTTACTCCTTACTTTCGAGTTTGAGTTATTTAATTGAACTCGATATCCATCTTAAATGTCCCAGTATTACTTTCAACACATTCCATATCACTCATTATCTTTTAAACATTAATGGTTTATTTCCTAATAAACATCAATTTATTTTGACTCGTCTTTGGCACAGGTATTACGCCGAAGGTTACTTTACTTAACTCCTATATTTTTAACTTATTTCTATTGCACCTAGTAAACATTTGAGATATATATGGCATTAAAAGATATTTAGTTAATTTCTACTTTATCCAAAACACTCAATGCACGTAAAATGATATAAATGCACATAGAAGTCTGTGAATGCAAGGAAGATAATATAAGTGCACATTGAATACTCCTAAACTCATATAAATAAATGCATGAATATGTGCAGGGCTTCACAAGAGTTACTATGCATAATAGTAAAACATTTAATTGGACCGCTTCGCCCCTTGGCTTGGCTGATTTTCCTTGCCTATTTCTATTTCGAAATCTAGACAGATCACTTGGAGGAACTGGATCCTCATCTCTAGAACAGAAGAAAGCGATCCAATGCCAAAGCTAAATTGCTCCTGATCTTAGGCCCAATCGAAATAATATTGCTTATTCAAAAGAGTGGAGTTCGGGGTATTGACTCATAAGTAATTTACGTGAAAGTAATGGAATGGGCAACAAATTGCCTAACTCCTCGCCTACTGATCTTCCTCCAAGAGATTCAATGGGACTTGGTCTCGGTGTCAACTAAAGAATTTACTAAGTCCGGTATTCCCTTATGAAGTGCTAATGTAGTCAATTTCTTCATATCTTCGGTTGCCAGTTCAATCGAACTTTTTTCGAGTCTTGCCTTACTAAAAGGTATTCCCATATCGGGTGAATGACCAGATCGAGATAAGTTGGCCTTCTCTTCATCTATCTGAATCCTGAATCTATCAATAGAAAGACGACGATACTCGAAGACTTTTCACTTTCTGCCAAAGAGGGAACCTTCCCATAACTCTCAAACGTGATAAAAGCCCACTTTTCAGCACCTTCACGCTCTTTCTTGAAAAGGGGTCCAACCCTATAATCTAATCGTTGGGGTTTTGCTTCGTCTTTCTCCTTAGGGATGGACCTCGACTCACTACATGAAGGAGTAGACCAAGGCGAAGAACTTCAACTGAACACATATATCGCATAGAAGATAAGACTACATTGGAAGCTTGATCAGCGAGTAAATCAGTTCAGGCAGGTTCAGCTAATTCCAAGCCAATCTCTAAAGTTAGAAGTTCAGATTGAGCAATTTCATTTTAAGGAGCTCCGAGCTTTTTTCTTCGTTAGTAGCTCAAATCGAAGCCGAGCCTAGCTTCTCTTTCTTGTTGGAATTGTCTCAAATCGAAAGTTCCATCTTCAATGAGATAGAAAGGTCGGGGCAAGTATTAGATGCTTTAACATTCACTTTGTTCGGTCTTAATATTTAGGCTTCCTGCTTCAATAGAAATTCAACCTTTCTGACTTAACTTAATCAAGATTCAACTCGAGTAAATGAAGGTTGAGCTAGTCTTTGTCTAGTCAATCAAGTAGGTTTCCTTCAATTCCTTCTAACTGATCAAATCTGCTCTAAATGACTACCGCCATGTCCACGTCCACCTGCGCCCAAATCTGAGCTTTCGTGATAGGTGAAAGAACCTTTTCCATAGGGAGAAAAATAAACTATATGTTAAGTTAAGTAAGCCCTTGTTGGTAAGGAAGGCTATTTTAACACCTAAAGTAAACGAAGCTATTAAGAGGTTAGGCTTGGTAGGTCGACTTTATTTCCTAATCCTAAAAAGGGACTCTTGTAGATTGACTGTCATGCCCTCACGCGACTCCGTAAAAGGCCAAGCCCGGCCCCGACACAAGGACGGAGTCTCCTCTGTACCGTGGACGATCTGAAAACCCTACATTCAACATAATATTCGCTAAAACCACAATAATCATTTGAAACAAGTCAACTTTCTTTTAGAAACATACATCTTCTCATTAACCAACTTAGCAAACCAAAATGTCATGGTTACTACACAAGTATTCATGCCACTAAGCAGTTAAACCATTAGCATGCAGTTCTTACTAGTCACGTGAGTATATCTTTACAACTTTACAATCTTTCAAGTTTTACAACATAAGACCATAGAGGCCTCAAAATAGAAACTACATAGAAGGCTACAAGCCTCAAAATGAAGCGTCAACCAAGCAATATACACATCAAGCATGGCCCACCCAAAAGACTGGCAACCAACCACCAGCTAAGCAAAGAAAGTGCTATCAAGGAAACACCTCCACTTGCTCCTCCTCCTCAACTACCTCAATAGGATCAGCTTCAACTACTCTTGTAAAATATAGTATAGAAAGGAATGAGCAAAAACTATTGCTCAGCGAGGGTAATCGGTCTCAAGGACGGAGGTGAGAGGAGAATGCAATGCAAATAGTCAAGTAGATCAGTCAATTATCTTATAGAAATACAAGCAAAGCCAACAATAAATCAAGACAAGCATTAAGGCTATAATCATTCAATCAAATGATACAATTCACTTTCCACGAACAACTCTCAATCATGAAACCGATGACGACGCGCCGGCCCAACCACCTTATAACTTCAGTTTGGAATACCCCGGAAGTATCCAATCAATTCTACGACCCAAATCTTCCTGGGAGGCAACCCAAGCAAGAAAGAGAATAGGACACGGAGTTAGGGCAACCAACCCTGGCAACCCAAGGCTACCCAAAGAGGCCCATCACACCGCCTCTGACTCTATGAATGCAATACAATATACAATGCAATAATCGAGCAATCGAGCAATAGAGCCAGACGTGGGAGAATAACAAAGTAGGTTACTCTCGCACGCAATAGCAACAGTTGATAAACATTTCAATCATAATCAACTTTAACAAGCATAACAAGCAATAATAAGCATTCTACAGGCATAACACTATGAAAACCAACAAAATCACAAAACGACCACAACTTTCAAAACGCTACTACTTTCAAACGAGCCACGAGTTTTGGAAACCGACTTCACCAATCCTCCTAGGTCACCATAAGGTACGTCTAAAGACCACGAAACCCTACTTTACCCTAGAATTCCCGCAAAGCCCCAATTTTCCCCTTTGCTCGTTTGAACTACAGCTACCATAACCAAACACCCAACCAACGCCATAACCACACCAAAAGTGCTTCCATGGTCTCCCGAGACAACGCCATCACGCAAAACGAGAAAACGCTAAACTCGATCGAAATGACCCCAACATGTACCAAGGCATTTTTCTTCATTTTTCCATTACACCACCCAAACAAATCATGCATTTAGGCATTCTAACATATCTAGCATCTTTTCACATCAACATAACGCAAAACGGATCAACTTTTACAAAACGGGGGTTTACTGTTCACAATTTACTATTTCATTATCAATTTAAATTGTAATTTCTATATTCAACCTCAAAAAAAGCTAAAAAGCTACAAATACATGTTCTACAATTGACAAGGAACATTCTTCAAGCATCAAAACGGATAAAATAATGATCTACGTTAATAAAGATGCTTCCCTCACCTTGGACGCTCCTAGACGCTAGGAAAACCACGTTGGAAGCCCGGAAACAACCCCGTGCAAGCTCTCGCGAAGATTTGAAGATTTGAAGCTGAATTTTTTTTTTTTACTCCTCAAAGTTTCGGCCCTTGCCCTACTGTTTTTCAGCTTTCTTTGTTTTATTTTTTTGCTATTATAAGCTTTAAATAAGATGACAACTCAAGTCAAATAGTCAAGGCTTGGTCAAAGGTTATTTAAGTTGGTCAAATAAGCTTATTTTAGGCATTTTAAGGCTAAAACAACTAACAAAAATCTAATTCTAGTTAACAACGACTAAAATACTAAAATTAAAACACTAAATACTAGTTTTGACTATTTGCTGAGGACTAGAAAGCACGCTCTAACTATCGTTCTCGAAATGCAATCCATTTTGCGACAATAAAAGAATAACAATTAAATTTCAAAGAATTTAAGAAAAAATATAATTTTCAGAAAAATAAATAGGAAAATTTCATGTTCCGGACTCGAGTATTACACCTTCTCCCCCTTAATACAATTGCGTCCACGCAATTCCTACCTGGTCGATAAACAACTCCGGATACTGACTCCGAACCTGGTCCTCTCTTTCCCAAGTTGCTTCCTCAAACCCATGATGATTCCATATAACCTTTACCATCGGAATACTCTTCCTGCGAAGTTCCTGAATTTTTCGATCCACAATTCGAATCGGCCTCTCCTCATAAGTTAATTTTTCCTCAATCCGCAAAGGCTCTGGTTCAAGTACATGTGAAGGATCCGGATGATATTTCCTTAACATTGACACGTGGAAAACATCGTGCAGTCTCAACAAGCTCAGAGGTAACTCTAACCGATAAGCCAAAGGACCCACCTTTTTGGTGATCTCAAGCGGACCCACATACCTGGGACTAAGTTTCCCGCTCTTACTTTGTCGAATCAATCCTTTTCGAGGAGAAATCTTAACAAACACCCGATCTCCTAAAGCAAACTCAAGATCCCGATGGTGCTTATCCGCATAACTCTTCTGACGACTCTGAGCTGTAAGCATACGCTGGCAAATAAGGTGAACATTATCCACCATCTTAATCATCTTAGGTAACACAGTCGGATCAATTGTTCTCATCTCTCCAACCTCTTCCCAATACAATGGGGATCTGCATTTACGACTGTACAACGCCTCGTAGGGAGCCATACCTATAGAAGATTGATAACTATTATTGTAGGCGAACTTCGCTAAAGGCAAAAACTTCTCCCAATTCTTCCCAAAGCCTAACACACATTCCCAAAGCATGTCTTCTAAGATCCTGATAGTTCTCTCAGACTGGCCATCAGTTTGTGGATGGTATGCAGTACTGAAGCTCAATTTAGTTCCCATGGCCTCTTGCAACTTCTGCCAAAAACAAGATCTAAATCTGGGGTCTCTATCTGACACTATACTCTGTGGCACACCATGAAGACTCACAATATTAGCAACATAAAGCTCAACTAGTTTATCAAGGCTATCCTGTTTGTTCATGGGAATAAAATGCGAAACCTTAGTCAATCAGTCCACAAAAACCCAAACAGAATCACATCCTCTCGAAGATCTTGGAAGATCGATCACAAGATCCATTGTTACATGCACCCACTTCCATTGCGGAATCGACATCGGTTGCAGAAGCCCGGCTGGCCTCTGATACTCAACTTTAACCCTCTGACAAGTTAAACACTTGGATACATACCCAGCAATCTCCCTCTTCATATTGTTCCACCAGAAGTGTTGTTTCAGGTCTCTATACATTTTAGTACTGCCCGGGTGAATCGTATATCTTGAATTATGTGCCTCAGACAAAATCTCATTCTTCAAAGTCGGATCACCAGGAATACACACCCTGTCCCTAAATCTGAAGATACCATCTGCTTGTAATTTAAACTCCGACTCTCCCCCTTTTGCTTTTTCTCTAATTTTCAAGATGTGAGGATCAGTCTTCTGAGCCTCTCTGATTTGTGTTAGCAATCCCGACTGAATTTGTAAGCTAGCAAATCGAATTCCTTCTTCAGTAACTTCTGGTTTTCATGAACAAATTTCCTCCAAAGTCTCCTAATCCTTGATAATTAGACTTACAATAGTAGCCTTTTGGCTCAAAGCATCTACAACAACATTGGCCTTACCTGGCACGTAGTTAATAGAACAATTGTAGCCACTTAATAGATCTAGCCATCTTCGCTGCCTCATATTCAAATCTTTTTGTGAAAACAAATATTTGAGACTCTTGTGGTCAGTAAAAATTTCAAATCTGCTACCCCACAAGTAATGACGCCACTTCTTTAAAGCAAACACAACTGCAGCTAACTCAAGATCATGTGTAGGGTAATTGACTTCATATGGTTTCAACTTTCTAGAAGCATAGGCAATCACCTAACCATTTTGCATTAAAACACAGTCCAATCCCTCTTTAGAGGCATCACTATAAACAACAAAGTTTTCTGTACCTTCAGGTAAAGCTAGTATAGGAGCTGTAGTTAGTCTCTTCTTCAGTCAACTGGCTTAAAGGTCCAGAAATTTTGGAAAAATCTTTAACAAACCTCTGATAGTAACCTGCCAACCCCAGAAAGCTTTGAATCTCTGACACCATTTTAGGTCTCTTCCAAGAGGAAACAACTTCAATCTTAGCTGGGTCTACTGAAATTCCTTGATGTGAAATGATATGGCCTAGAAAAGATATTTGATTCAACCAGAATTCACACTTGCTGAATTTAGCAAAAAGCTTGTTTTCTTGCAAAGTATGTAGCACAATCTTCAAATGTTGTTCATGTTCAGCCTCATTCTTAGAGTACACTAAAATGTCGTCAATAAAGATTACGACAAATTGATCAAGATAAGGTCAAAAAACCCTCTGCATTAAGTCCATGAATGCAGCTGGTGCATTCGTCAATCCAAACGGTAACACAACAAATTCATAGTGGCCATATCTAGTCCTGAATGTCGTCTTAGGTATATCATCATTCCGAATCCTGAGTTGATAGTAACCCTACCTCAAATCAAATTTGGAGTAAACACTCGCACCCTGCAACTGGTCAAACAATTCTTCAATCAACGGCAAGGGGTATTTGTTCTTAATCGTGACTTCATTAAATCCCCTGTAATCAATACATAACTGTAGCGGGCCGTCTTTCTTTCTCACAAACAACACAGGCGCACCCTACGGCGAAGAACTAGGTTGTATAAACCCTTTTTCAAGCAAGTTCTAAAGCTGAATTTTCAGTCCTTGAAGTTCGGCCGGTGCCATTCTATAAGCACTCCTACAAATTGCCGCAGTGCCCGGCATAAGGTCAATCAAAAATTCAATCTCTCTATCCAGCGGTAAACCGGGTAATTCCTCGGGAAATACACCAGGGAAGTCTTTAACAATTGGAACCTCATTCAAATTCAACTTATCAGTAGGTTGATTGATTAGATAAGCTAGGTAAGATCCACAACCTTTATTCAACAACTTAGAAGCCTTGATTGATGATAAAAGAGGTATTCGGGCAGCCCTGCAGTTCTCAACAATCTCTAGTACTGGTAGGTCAGGAATCTGAAGATAAACAATTTTTGTTCTACAATCCAACTGAGTATAGTCCTTCCCCAGCCAGTCCATTCCCAAAATGATTTCAAAGTCACGGAAGGGTAGTATAATTAAATCAGTAGGAAAATTACGGTCCTCAATGCATATATCACAAGATTTGCAAATAAACTCAGTAACAAATTTCGCACCCAAAGGCGTACTAACTTCAACTTTATGTGGCAGTTTATCAATGCAAACATTCACAGATCATGCACATGTAGGAGTTATAATGTGTAGCTTCGGTATCAATCAAAACTTTAACTGGCTGAGTATTGAGAAGAAAGGTACCTTCCACTATTGCTGTAGTATTGGGTAGCTCCTCCGCATCTAGTGCAAAGACCCTAGCCTGTACCCTCTGTGCTGGACCTGCACCTGCAACCCTGTTATGCACACCCTGGCCTCCTGTACGGCCCTGAACATTCTTAAACTTAGGGCAATCTTTCACCCTATGCTGATCGCTCCCACAACCAGTGCACTTACCACTCTTTCTCCAGCAATTAGCTTTAATGTGCCCCGATCGATAACAAAAGTTACACTGCTGATTTTGCCTTACAACAGTGTTTCCCGTAGGTGCGGGGGCTCTGGCAGTGGTAGGAACTGTACCTCACTGCTGGGGTCTAGTCGCAGCTGGTCTCCCCTGAATCTGATATTGTGGCTGATACGGGCGCTGCTGAGGAACCTGAACAAAAGTCTGATATTGCCTCTGTTGACTCTGGCTGCTCTGGCCCAAGTACTGTTTTTTACTCGGCTGGCTACTCTCAGCTATCATCTCTGCCTTCCATTTCTCAAACTTCGAGGCTGCTTGGAATACCTCAGGAAAAGTAGTATAAGTCTACCTAGTCAAATGCAACTGTATATCCATTCTCAGCCCACGAACAAACCTACTAATCATCCTCCTAGCTAGGTGCACCAACTCAGGCATATCCCTCGATAGGCTAACAAACCTAGCCTCATTCTGTTGGACTCTCATGTTTCCTTGCTTCAGGGCCACAAATTCGTCTTCCCGCCTTTCCCTAGCCATCTCGGGAATATACTTGTCCCGAAACTCACTCACGAAATCATCCCACAGATGCGGAACATCCTCACAATCCCACCTCAACCTAACAGTGTTCCACCATTATTCTGCGTCACCCTCAAATAGAAATGCTGCATAAGCTATCTTTGCCTCGTCAGTGTACCTCAAAGCAGCATAAATTTTCTCAACACAGTTAATCCATCTCTCGGCTGCCTCATCATCCGGCTCTCCGAAGAACTTACCTGGCTCGTGCCTAAGGAATTTCTGCAACTGATTATTCTCAGCCCTATGCCCCTGTCCACCAGGATTAGCTTGATTTCCCTAGGGATTATTCCTTTCCTGCTTCTGCTCATGCAATACCTAAGTAATCCGGTCAACTACAGTGTTCATAGTAGCCATAAACTGTTCAGGCATCGGTTGCTGACCCTGTTCTGCTACCTCTTCATCTGTCCCTTAACCTTGAGTACTACGACGTGGTGGCATAGTCACAACTTACAATAGCTGGCCATATATAAAAGCAGTTTATACACAGAAATATAGCACATAAGATTAGATAACACTCAAGTCAATAACAATCAAATATCCTATCACACAATTCACATAACACAAGATTGACATGTCAAACTAATTCACTTAAACACATAAGCACTCCAAGTTCACATAGTCATACTATAACACTTTTCACTTAACAATCATACAATAACACTTTAGCATTTTAGACCTTTACCCCACAGACCGAGAAACATATCCCGGCTCATGCAATACTATCATGCTCTGATACCACCTAAAGATGTCACGCCCCGACCCGACCCCGCAAAAGGCCAAGCCTAGTCCCGACACAAGGACGGAGTCTCCTCTGTACCGTGGACGATTCGAAAATCCTACATTTAACATAATATTCGCAAAAACCACAATAATCATTTGAAACAAGTCGACTTTCTTTTAGAAACATACATCTTCTCATTAACCAACTTTGCAAACCAAAATGTCATGCACACTACACAAGTATTCATGCCACTAAGCAGTTAAACCATTAGCATGCAGTTCTTACTAGTCATGTGAGTATATCTTTACAACTTTACAATCTTTCAACTTTTACAACATAAGACCATAGAGGCCTCAAAATAGAAACTACATACAAGGCTACAATCCTCAAAATGAAGCGTCAACCAAGCAATATACACATCAAGCATGGCCAGCATCAAAGATTGGTAACCAACTACCAACTAAGCAAAGAAAGTGCTATCAAGGAAACACCTCCACTTGCTCCTCCTCCTCAATTACCTCAATAGGATCAGCTTCAACTACTCCTGTAAAATATAGTATAGAGAGGAATGAGCAAAAACTATTACTTAGCGAGGGTAATTGGACCCAAGACCGGAGGTGAGAGGAGAATGCAATGCAAGTAGTCAAGTAGATCAGACAATTATCTTATAGAAATACAAGCAAAGCCAACAATAAATCAAGACAAGCATTAAGGCTATAATCATTCAATCAAAGGATACAATTCACTTTCCACGAGCAACTCTCAATCACGAAACCGATGACAACACGCTGGCCCAACCACCTTATAACTTCAGTTTGGAATACCCCTGAAGTATCCAATCAATTCAACGACCCAAATCTTCTTGGGAGGCAACCCAAGCAAGAAAGGGAATAGGACACAGAGCTAGGGCAACCAACCCTGGCAACCCAATGCTACCCAGAGAGGCCCATCACACCGCCCCTGACTCTATGAATGCAATACAATATACAATGCAACAATCGAGCAATCGAGCAATAGAGCCACACGTGGGAGAATAATAAAGTAGGTTACTCTCACACGCAATAGCAAAAATTGATAAACATTTCAATCATAATCAACTTTAACAAGCATAACAAGCAATAATAAGCATTCTACAGGCATAACACTATGAAAAACCAACAAAATCACAAAGCGACCCTAACTTTCAAAACGCTACTACTTTCAAACGAGCCACGAGTTTTGGAAATCGACTTCACCAGTCCTTCTAGGTCACCATAAGGCACGTCTAAGGACCACGAAACCCTACTTTACCATAGAATTCCTGCAAAGCCCCGATTTTCCCATTTGCTCGTTTGAACTACAGCTTCCCTAACCAAACACCCAACCAACGCCATAACTACACCAAAAGTGCTTTCATGGCCTTTCGAGACAACGTCATCACGCAAAACGAGGAAACGCTAAACTCGACCGAAACGACCCCAACATGTACCAAGCCATTTTTCTTCATTTTTCCATTACACCACCCAAACAAATCATGCATTTAGGCATCTAACATATCTAGCATCTTTTCACATCAATAGGACGTAAAACGGAGAAACTTTTACGAAACAAGGGTTTACTATTCATAATTTACTATTCCATTATCAATTTAAATTGCAATTTCTATATTCAACCATAGAAAATACTAAAAAGCTAAAAATACATGTTCTACAATTGGCAAAGAACATTCTTCAAGCATCAAAACGGTTAAAATAACGATCTACGCATAAATCCTAAAATTTAAAGTTTGTATAACAAACATTCAAATGCGCCAATAAAGATGCTTCCCTCACCCTGGACACTCCTAGACGCTAGGAAAACCACGTTTGAAGCCACGGAAACAACCCCGTGCAAGCTCTCGCGAAGATTTGAAGATTTGAAGTTTATTTTTTTTTCTTTCTCCTCAAAGATTCGGCCCTTGCTCTCCTGTTTTTCAGCTTTCTTTGTTTTATTTTTTTTTGCTATTATAAGCTTTAAATAAGATTACAACTCAAGTCAAATAGTCAAGGCTTGGTCAAAAGTTACTTAAGTTGGTCAAATAAGCTTATTTTAGGCATTTTAAGGTTAAAACAACTAACACAAATCTAATTCTAGTTAACAACAACTAAAATACTAAAATTAAAATACTAAATACTAGTTTTCACTATTTGCTGAAGACTAGAAAACACGCTCTAACTATTGCTCTCGAAATGCAATGCACTTTGCGACAATAAAAGAATAACAATTAAATTTCAAAGAATTTAAGAAAAAATATAATTTTCAGAAAAATTAACAGGAAAATTTCACATTCCGGGCTCGGGTATTACATTGACTGGGGATATCATTGACTATATTTACTATATAGTAAAGGTTCGATATTTCACTAAAAAGATAGAAAAGGAGGGTGAATCTGGTCCTCAAGGGTATGACCTATAAATCAACACCTACCATGCTCTTTACTCCGACAGGCGAATCACTACTAATGTGGACTACCGTACTTTTCAAACCCACCACCCTCAACTTCAATGCAAATAATTCATTTGCTTTCCTTCTGCTTCTGCGTGAGAAGATTCCTTACCCACCGTCCTAGCTTCGTAGTCTAGGTGTGTCTAGAGGTAGAAGTTTGGAATGCTATGGCTTATAAGAGTACCCCCATATCCAGCCCAGTACCACAAAGCCTCGTAGAGGTAGAAGTTTGGAATAGAAGTAAACTAGCTTTGATTTTTCTCATTCAAGCCCTAGAATGTTATCCTTCTTTTTTCACTGGATGAAGTTACTTGGTGATATTATGATAACATGAGCTAAGGGAGGTTGGTTTCACTAAAAGGAGAAAGGTGCATAGGATCAGATCATTTGCTCATACACCACAACGAGCACATTGACTGGCTTACTCTTAAACATAGAACAAAGATTAGATTCCTGATTCTTGAATTGGGGAAAGACTCGAAGCCTTCTCCTATAGTACCTTCTATTCCCTCTTTTGTCTTCTCGAGCGAGTTCTATTGATTCCATAAGCCAAAAGAGCCATTTCATATGATCCATGAAACAAGGGCCTAACTCTTACTATGATACCAATCTGACTTTGGTCCCAATCTATGGTTGATGTAATACTTCTTTTGAACGTAGAGTAAGCCAACCCTTAAGGTCCTTTCATGCAATGACATTCCCATAAGGATAGAGTAAGGAGTCCTCTCTTGTCCTACACAAGGGGTGTTGTGGGTCTTTTTTTCCCTCCCCTTAATAGATTGCGAGGCCCTTATAAGACTGTGCTATCTCTTCCTCCTTGCAGGTCCAAGCACAAGGCAAACAATGCCTATCCTTGGGATCCTAGCTTTGCAGCAGGGGGCCAAACCACCGTTTAACTAGCTCTTTCGATATCCTACTGGGAGTATGGATCTGTATCCGTCACTCACTCTATTAGGCAACTACCTGATCATTAATAAGTAGAAACTATAGTCGTTTAACACTGCTGGATCTTGATTCTTTCATGGTCCCAAAGAGAAGGTTGGAACAAACCTATCTAAACCCATCCATCTTCATTCGATCGATGTAGGATCTGTATTCCTTATATAATTAATAAGAATATTATCTGTTTAACCAGCTGATTGGCAACTACACTCTCTTTTCTATGCATACTGGTAAGACTAATAGACTGGCATTCTATCCCTTTTCTTGAAAGAGCGTATATGATGGTTATGAATGGATAAATGCAATGATTGGTCCCACATCACTTTATTTAGCAAGCCATACAATAGTAAGGTTATATGAAAATAGACCATGATATAGACAAGGGGCTAGATCGTGATAAGGGCATTATAGAAAAAATCCCTAATTCAAATTAAGGCAGTGGCCCGTCATGACTGTATCTCAAAGGAAAACCTGTAATATGAGCTAATGGAAGAAGGAAAATTTGATCAATTTCTAGTGCTTTACACCCTCCTGACTGTGCCCCTATGGTCAACTGAGTCGTGTAACACATCTTTTCGTATCTTGACTTGGTACAATCTCCTTTTCAAATTCATCCTGTAAGCAGCTTTGAGCGCTTTGACCATCTATAAAAAACCTCCTCTTCCTACTCCTACACCTCTCCTATTCTGTGAGGCTTGGCTTGATGCATCTTCTTACTTGGATTTGGGCTCTATTCCTTAAAGAAGGCCCTTTTCAAGCGGCAAGATCATTGATCATAGATAATAGGCTCTTATGTGAAAAGGAGAACAACATGCTCAATGGGATGGAAAAGGGAAATGGCCTATGGCCGAATGTTCCCATTAAGATATGAAGATGAGATTTTTCCTTGCTGTGAAGGTATAGCGGGAGACTACCCAAATCCATATAAATCCAATCCTTATTGCTTTAGCCCTAGCCCTTGTCATTCTAAACGTACTATTTTGTATGCTATTGAATAGATTGATTTGCTATGCTAGTCCTTTCTTTGATTGGATAGGCGGTGATCCAGCTGCTGTATCGAACAAGGATCAGAAAAGGCTGGCTTGCTTGCTACTTCGACTAGAGCACAAAAAGAAGGCCAATGTTGCAACATTAATGGGCCGTATAGCTCCCTATTAGCTTTCACAGGGCTTCTTTTTTGATCAAATAGTCCATAGAAATTCACTTATAACAAAAGCTAGAGGACAGTCTTCTTAGGACGCGTGGACGGATGAGCGATTGGAACGCTATAGGATAGTTACTGGATAGATGTGACTATTACCTATTGACAGATGATAGAAAGAAGAGCGGGAAGTAGATCTATTTAAAGGAAATGAATCATGTACTAAGCTAGCCTGCCTTGAACTTGAAGTAGGCAGTCTCTCCTATATTGACAGCTTTAACTAGCCTTGTTACTACAAATAATCCAAAGAAATTGCCATTGATCAAAACTTATTCTAGGCTTAATATCTCTGGATAGACCATATAAAAGAAGACGAGTCATAAAGAGAAATATCTAACAATTGAAGGGGGTCACATCCTAACGCCCCTAGAAAGAGAGGCGCTGAACCAACTGGAAATAGTGAAGAAAAAAGCTTTACCCAATGATACGAATGTGGAAAGATCAAGATGTGATAATCATGTAGATAGATTGGCTTATTTCATGTAGCAATACTTTCTTTAAGGGGGTAGAGCCTCAGAATTTCCTTGCTCCCTCCGCTGGAAAGAAGGAGACCAAAAAGTGATCTCTATAGGCCGACCTTGGTATTGTGATACGCTTCGACTTAGCCTTGATAGGCGAATGTAATCTAGTTTATTAAAAAGTTTTTTAGTATGGCCTATTTGAGCGACCTACTCATTTATGTCTGCCACTATCTGAGGGAAGCCAGCTCTTGCCTATCAACTTCTTTTCGTGCCGTAAGTAATATTCTCTGGTTAAGTCTTTCTTTTCGTTATCTATATGAGCCAGGTGCATTGCTTTACTAAAAGCCTGTGATATTGACATGACAGCAGAATCTCATCGTATAAACTGGCCCCTAAAATTGGAGGGCATAGCATCGATTAATGTCAAATCAAGGGGAAGGGTACTTTGAATACATTGATTATCTGGGTCCATCTAGTCTGGGTAAGGGCTCATTTGTTGCCTTAAGTAGAGCTGGGCACTACCAAAAGACCAAAGGCGGGCTAGCACATGTCAGGTGATGACAACGCCATAGTACTTCAATCTGGAGTGGCCTATTCCCAATAATAAGACTCCTCTGATCGGAGTCCTTGAGTTATCCGTTTAGCTTCTGAACCCGAAACCTACCAATGATTCTATATTTCTTCAAACGCTAGGAAAAACCTCTTTCGAATCACCCGACAACCCCTCTACCAAAGAAAAGAATAGTAAGCCAAAAAGAAAGGCATTTTATGAATGTTTCATTCAGTGTCTCAAAAGGCGTGTAAAGGGCTTTCTTTCACGCATGAGTTATACTGAGTACTAAGTGAATTATGGACCACTTCGCCACGACGAACAAAACCAATGGCAATAAAAGCAGATGTCTGGTCTTAGTTAAGCCCAACGCTACATGGTTATGTAGCTCTTATGGGATTCAAACACGAGATACAAGAAGGTTGTAAATAGATCTAGCAAATCAGTGTCTTAAGCCCACCCGGAAGGCTAGTTGGTAGAGCGATCAATTTATCTGAATAAAGGTAGGTTCGAATCCTACTTCAGGTTCAAATTCGAATAGAAAGAAGGCCATAGACCTCTCATTCCAGCTATTCAACCTCTTCTAAATACATATTCTAAATTCCCCAGACTCCCCTAACAGATAAGAGAACTAGTCCCTTATGATAGCTTTCTCTCGGTTCACTTTGGTTAAGGTAGTAGCTTCGGGCAAGTAGACTGACTTATATGAGATTGAGTGAGGAAATGACAAAGCCAAGGCTAACTCTCTCTCTTGTGCTAGTTAATCATATGCCATCCTTAGAGTTCAGCCGGGACACCTTTAAAGGAGAGTGACCCACCCCTTTAAGATGGGCCTCATCGCTTGTCGAATCACCTATAGGCAAAGATGGGCTAACTCTACTCTAATAGATATACGAAGTAGAACATTTAGCGGGTGACCCTTGCTTAGCTTGATGGGAAATCAAATAGATTGATTGGTATTTTCCCAAATTCACTGCCGAAAGAGATGAAGGAGTCAAAATGGAAGCTGTGGCATTTCATTCAATCCTGGTGCTCGTATAGTTTCACACCGCTACCAGAACCTCTAAATCTCATAAGAGAAGAAAGCGTAAAAAAGAAAGATACGGACTACTAGCCTTCTCTCGTCTATCTTGGTATTTGTAATGATGAATCAGCTGTTATCTGGTATAAAGTAGGGGGCTTCGTGATATATATATAAGTCATAGACTAAGCTCTTTAAGAGGCTAACCAGAAATATCTTATTAAGAGAACTAAGTTCGATTCGATTATAGGCTAGATTAGATTCACACTATGCTAGTTGCGTATAGAAGTTCGAAGAAGCAGCAATTTTATATAGAAACTTGTATTTTATAGAAAAAGTTTATGCGCAAGGCAAGGAAACATATCATATAGATAGAAGGAATACCACCTAAACTGAGTTATGAGATCTGACATGATGGCTCTCGAATCCAGGCGCGCACATATAAATGAGATGCAAGGTTACTGTCACACCCCGACCCGACCCCGCAAAAGACCAAGCACGGACACGAGACACGGACGGAGTCTTCTCTGTATGTTGGACTATCAGAAAACCCTACATTTAATATAATACTTGCGGAAACATAATATACATTAGAATCCACACAACTTTCTTTTAGAAAATATACATCTTCTCATTAACAACTTTGCAAACCAAAAACGCCATGCATACTACAAAAGTATTTATGCCACTAAATAGTTAAACCATTAATATGCAATTCTTCTCTAGTCACGTGAGTATGACTTTACAACTTTACAATCTTTAAACTTATACAACATAAGACCCTAAAGGCCTCAAAATAGAAACTACATACAAGGCTACAAGCCTCAAAATGAAGCGACAACCAAGCATTAACACATCAAGCTTGGCCCGCACAAAAAGTCTGGCAACCAACCACCAGCTAAGCAAAGAAGTGCTATCAAGGAAACACCTCCACTTACTCCTCATCCTCTATTACCTCAATGGGATCAGCTTCAACTACTCCTGTAAAAATATGGTATAGAAAGGAATGAGCAAAAACTATTGCTTAGCGAGGGTTATTGGTCTCAAGGACGGAGATGAGCGGAGAATGCAATGCAAATAGTCAAGCAATTCATTCAAGGACCATATAAAGATACAAACAAAGCCATCAAATAAGCAAGACAAGCATTAAAACTATAAACACTCATTCAAAGGATACGATTCACTTTCCACGAGCAACTTTCAATCACGAATTCGATGATGACGCGCCGGCCCAAACCACCTTATAACTTTAGTTTGGAATACCCTGGAAGTATCCATCAATTCTACGACCCAAAACTGCCTGGGCAGCAACCCAAGCGAGAAAGGGAATAGGACATGAAGCTAGAGCAACCAACACTGGCAACCCGAGGCTGTGAAACCCCACTTTCTTGCTTATCTCGTTTTATGTGCTTTACCTCGTTTTGCGTGCATATAACCTGTTTATGTGCTATAGGACCTAGAAAGTTAAAATTTTGATTTCAATACTTCTAATACGTGCTAAATGTGCATTCATGAAATTTTCATCAAAAACGGAGTCAGAAATTTTATCGTCGATTTTCAGTGAATAGTGTTTTCGAAACACGTCCGCTATAATTTTGAAACTGGTCTTTTTAACCCTTCTAGACCTAGTCCACGGACTTTAATAGACCTGTGTTTGATGAAAACGGTTTTAAAATCGGCTTAAGAATTTATTAGGGTTTTTACACCGACTTTTGCGAAAATCGAGTTTTAAGCCGACTCGGGTGGAATTCTTTGAATGTAAAACTTCTTGTCACCTAAAAATAACTCACTTGAGATATCTTGGGGGTTGCATAATTAATTTTAACTTGGTGATCACTAAAATGCAATTAAAGACATTAAAAACACAAAAATACCTATTAAAATAACTTTGACTTTAATTAAAAAAATTGACCTTATAAGCTATTGTCACCTACACACACTCACACAACACAAAAACACCACCACACACACACATTGCCGAGGGGTTGAGGGAGAAAAGAGAAGAAAGAAAACTCAAGCTTTTCAATCAATTTTTCAAAGAAAAACCTAGTTTTTGTCCGTGAAACTTCGCACCGACTTGGATTATGCTTGTTGGGCACGCATTGCACGCATTCCTAGGCTTATATCGCATCTAAGGTGAGAGAAAAATTCTAGATCTCAAAATGTCATTTTTGTGTTTTTGCGTATAAATGAAGATTGAACCGTTAGAATTGAAATCTGATGTTAGATTATTGCTCCTTGCATGCTAGGGATCATTATATACTAATACTACGAGTTTCTGTCGGATATAGCATAATTTTTATTTTCCGGGTATTTAATTTTGATTAAAATGTTCAAAGTTGATTTAATTGAGTTGCGTTGCTCGAAATCGATTGCCGTCGATTTCTAAATACTTGATAATTACGTGTTAGCGCTGTTGTAATGCCGAATTTTCGATTACATTGTTTGTGTGGAAATCCGGAAAATCCAGCCATGACGTCATAGGGTTTTAGGGTTATCGGGCATGTTTTGGAGGTGTTATGGTGGATTTCCGAGAGGGCTAATGTAGTAGGTTGAATGGGTGAGTGATAGGAACTGATTTAGCAATGTTTGGATTAGTAGATTGTAAGTTATGAATTTTAGAAGTTAGGTTGTCATTCTTTAATTTCTTGAACGATGCCTTAGATGGTTGGGTAGTGTTCGAGTGATGAATGGTGAGTTGTTGTTGAGTAATTTAGAGTTTAATTATGAATATTATGCATGTCCGGTTAGATGGCCTACTTTGTCATCTAACTACGTTGTTTGATGTTTAATTTAATATTGATGTTATATTGATGTTATATTGATGTTATTGATTGATTATTATTGAATGCGGGAATCGGGCACTCTTGTTGCTGATCTCCCAATTGATTGATCGATTTATGCTTGCATGATGATTGATGAATATGGAGCCTTGGTATGTGTGTGCCACCTCTCGGGCAGCGTCGGGCTGTCGGGTTGAAACCGGCATGACTGCCATAGGCTACCCCCAGCTCGCATGACGGAGATGTCATGGAGGGAAGGGGATAGTGAGGTACCTCGGGTGCGTGAGTAATGGGGAGTTATAAGAAGAACGGTTGAGATCGTGATGGCGTTTGGAGCTACACCAAATAGAGTATCCTTATTGAATGGTCATATAGTTATGTGATGATAGCTTTATTTATGTTATTATTGTTGTTGTGTGTTTACTTGCTCAAAGGACTAAATCCAAGGAGCGTAGTGAATACTGTCGAGATCTATCGGATCCTCACTGGGCTTATGTATATAAGCTCACTCTCTATTAATGCATGTTTCAGGTGTACTTTCACAAGATTACGGGTACGTGCCTCCTGAAGAGGAGAATGTGGAAAATGTGCCTTTTGTGGATGAGTCATATGTTCCCGAGTCTTATCCATGACTTTATATTGTTAAATGTCTTGTATATTAGTTTAATAGACTTTATATGCTTTACGGTTCTTAATGTAATAGATATTGAAAAGATGATGAACCAAATGATGTTAACTTAGCGGTTTCCTTTTGTCTATGGTTAAATTGTAGTTGTGTCTCAACTTACTTTTGAAATGTATGATAAAGTTGAGGTATTGTATGTCATGTTGGAACGGAGGCGTATAACGAGGATGTTTTATTGTATAATATGGTTGTGTTGTATGTTGTTGTTTATATTGAGGAATTACGGGATGTATGATGTTTTATGAGGTTGGTTTAGAACCTCGGAAATCTGTTTACTGTCGTTATGCCGCCGAAATTCCGTTGCGTCCTGACTGATCGTAGGTGGGGTCGAGTTGGGGCGTGACAGTTTAAGTGGTATCAGAGCTCATGTTAGTTGTCAGCCGGGGTATTCTCGGAATGTGGGTAATGGTCTTAGCATGAAATATGTATGAAAGGAAAGAAAAATGAAATATGTATTGGTATGATTAATCGATTAAGTGATTATGTGATTTAAGTGCTTATGTGATTATGTGATCAATTTGATTATGTGTTTTATATGAGTTTGTTATTTATGTGGTAATAGTTGTTTATAACCTGTCTACGTGCTATAACTGTGCTAACTCTTTGATTAGTAGAATGGCCGGTCGACCGAGAACCAGAGGTAGGCCTGAGTTGACTGATGAGACTCCGAGTAACGTGGCACCGGGCCGTGACGGGGGTGATGACCGATTTGGAGCCGCTATGGAGCGGATTGCAGAGTTAGTGGCTAGTCAGGCACAGTTATTAGTAGGGCAGGCTGCCCAGAATCAGGCTATGCAGGCTCAGCTTCTGAATATTCAGGGTGGTAACCACGGGCGTGGTACCCTGAAGGACTTTTTAGGATATCACCCACCGAGATTTCAGGGGGAGCCGGATGATAGGAAGGCGGAGGTATGGATTAGCAAGTTGGAGAAGATTTATGATCCACTTGGCTATACTGATGAGCAGAAAGTCTCTTTTGCCGTGTATTTGTTAGATGACGAGGCAGAGGAGTGGTGGCGCACGGTAAGGACTAGTTGGGCGGCACAGGGTATTCCTTATATTTGGGGTACCTTTCTGATGGCTTTCCAGGCAAAGTATATCCCGAGGATTTGCAGGGAACGGAGAGAGGCCGAGTTTCTAGCCTTGGTCCAGGGAGATGCTACAGTGGCTCAATATGAGGCCACATTTACTCGATTGTCCCGGTATGCACCGGAGTATGTGGCAGACGAGGAGCGGAGGACTCGCAGGTTTATGTTAGGGTTGCGGCCCGAGATTCAGGATGTGATGGCTCTGAATCGTTATGATATTTTCACTGAGGCTTTTGAGGCAGCTTCTAGATTGGAGAAGAGGAAAGGGGATCAGATTGTCTCCAGTCAGCCTAGTAAGAGGCCGTATCAGCCGCCGGGCCAGCAGGTTTTATATAGGCCTCCAGTACAACAGGTTGTCTACAGGCCACCTGCCCAGCAGGGTTCTTTTAGGCCACAGAGTCAGCAGAGTTATTATCGGCCTCAGTTTCAGCAGAGGCCATATCAGGTTCAGACTCAGTTTAGGCCAGCCCAGTCTCAGGGTCAGTATAGGCCTAGTGTGGTGAGACCTCAGCAGCAGGCTGTATCAGCTGCTTCTTCAGCTTCTGGTTATTCTAGGGGCAGTGCTAGTGCCACATCATCGCAGTGTAATTACTGCAAGCGCTCAGGGCATGTAGAGTCCGACTGCAGGGCAAAGGCAGGGACATGTTTGGGTTGTGGTAGCATCGATCATAGGGTGAGGGATTGCCCTAAGTATGCGAGGACTGAGGGTCGGGCAGCGACTCAGGGTTATCAGGGTAGGCCTACGGGCAGTGTACCACAGCAGCAGCGGGTTCAGGCTCGGGCTTATGCAGTTGACTTAGAGGAGATGCCTGAGGAGACTACAGTTGTGGAAGGTAACTTTCTTATACTTGATCAACTTGTTAAAGTGTTGATTGATTCTGGTGCTACGCATTCTTTCATTACTCCTGCTTGTGTGCAACGTGTTAAATTGCAACCTGAAAGATTGCCTTATGTGGTTGAAATTAGTACCTCTTTGACTGATAAGTATGTTACTGGCTTAGTATGTAAGGATTGTATAATACATGTTAAGGGGCATAATTTTCCTTCGGACCTTATTTTATTTCCTATCCGGGGGTATGATGTTATTCTGGGTATGGATTGGCTTTCTAAGTATGATGCCCAGTTGAACTGTAGAACCAAGGTAGTACAGTTTCGTTTGCCAGATCAGCCAGTAGTTGAGGTAGCGGGTAACCGGGGTGCTAAGACGAGTTTTGTTATCTCAGCAACTAAAGCCGTTAAGTTGGTGAGTAAGGGGTGTTCGGGTTATCTAGCTTATTTGATCAACAAGCCATCTGTTAAGCTACAGCTTGAGGAAGTCCCTATTATCCGGGAATATCCTAATGTATTTCCCGAGGAGTTGCCAGGATTGCCGCCAGATAGGGATATCGAGTTTGTGATTAATCTTGTTCCCGGTACTCAACCTATTTCTAAATCGGCATACCGGATGGCACCAGCTGAGTTGAAGGAGTTGAAGACTCAGTTACAGGAGTTGTTGGAGAAAGGATTTATTCAGCAGAGTTCTTCACCTTGGGGAGCTCCTGTTTTGTTTGTGAAGAAGAAGGATGGTACCTTGAGATTGTGTATAGATTACCGTGGTTTGAATCAGGTGACTATCAAGAATAAATATCCTTTGCCACTGATTGATGAGTTGTTTGATCAACTTCAGGGAGCCAAAGTCTACTCTAAGTTTGATTTGAGGCAGGGGTATTATCAGCTTCGGATTCGCTCAGACGATGTTCCGAAGTCTGCCTTCAGGACTCGGTACGGGCATTATGAGTTTGTTTTTATGCCCTTTGGTTTGACTAATGCACCGGCAGCATTCATAGATCTTATGCATCGAGTCTTTCAGCCGTACTTGGACCAGTTCGTGGTGATTTTTATTGATGATATCTTGGTCTATTCTAAATCTGAATTGGAGCATGAGCAACATCTACGGCTTGTATTAGAGAAGTTGCAGGAGCATCAGTTGTTTGCCAAGTTCAGCAAATGTGAATTTTGGCTGCAACGGATTTCTTTTCTTGGCCATGTTATTACACAGAGTGGTATTTCTGTAGATCCCACTAAGATTGAATCGGTGATGTCTTGGAAGCGGCCAGAGAGTGTTACTGATGTCCGTAGTTTTCTTGGCTTGGCGGGTTATTACCGTAGGTTTGTTAAGGACTTCTCAAAGATTGCGGGGCCACTATCTAAGTTGACTCAGAAACGGACTATCTTTAATTGGGACGAGAAGTGTGAGAGTGGATTTCAGGAGTTGAAAAAGAGGTTAACTACCGCTCCAGTACTTGCTCTACCAGAGGGGACCGATAATATGGTCATTTACAGTGATGCATCCAAGGAGGGCTTGGGATGTGTTCTTATGCAGGATGGCCGAGTTATTGCCTATGCTTCCAGGAAGTTGAAGCCTTATGAGGTGAATTATCCGACTCATGATCTTGAGTTGGCAGCAGTTGTCTTCGCACTCAAGAAGTGGCGTCATTATCTGTGGGGAAGTAAGTTCGAGATTTTCACTGATCATAAGAGTCTTAAGTATTTATTCTCACAGAAGGAGTTGAATATGCGCCAGCGGAGGTGGATGGAGATTCTTGGAGATTATAATTGTTCTATCAATTATTTGCCTGGAAAGGCAAATGTTGTGGCAGATGCTCTCAGCCGGAAGGCTAGTATTTCTTGTTTGGCTGTCAAGAAGTGGGAGGTTCTTGAGGAGTTTAGTTATTGGAGACCAGAGTTCACTCAGGTTGGGGTGATGTGTTCACATCTCCGTATTCAGCCTTTATTGTTGTCTCAGATCAGGGAAGCTCAGCAGCTTGATGTTAACCTTCAGAAGATCAAGGATCAGATCACGGATGATCAGTCTGACTTTAAAGTGCATGAGGATGGTATTCTTCGGTTTCGGAACAGGGTTTGTGTTCCCGATGAACCGGGCTTGAGACGAGGTATTCTGGAGGAAGCTCATAATTCTAAATATACTATTCATCCTGGTGGGACCAAGATGTATCGGGATTTGAAACAGCATTATTGGTGGAACAACATGAAGAGGGAGGTTGCTCAGTTTGTGTCTAGATGTTTGACTTGTCAGAGAGTGAAAGCCGAACATCAACGACCAGCAGGTTTGCTTCAACCGTTGGCTATACCAGAGTGGAAATGGGAGCATATTACGATGGACTTCGTCACTGGTTTGCCTAGATCACCGAGGGGTAATGATGCAGTTTGGGTTGTCGTGGATCGTTTGACGAAGACAGCTCATTTTATCTCGATGAGGTTAGGAGATGAGGTTACAAAGCTGACGGATCTTTATCTGGATCAGATTGTTAGACTTCACGGTATTCCATCTAGTATTGTCTCTGATCGAGATCCTCGATTTACTTCTCGTTTGTGGGAGAAACTTCAGGAGACTTTGGGTACTCAGTTGAACTTCAGTACAGCGTATCATCCACAGACCGACGGTCAGTCTGAGCGGACTATTCAGATTCTGGAAGATATGCTTAGGGCTTGTGTTCTGGACTTCGGGAAGAACTGGGAGAAACATCTACCACTTGCCGAGTTTGCCTATAACAATAGTTATCAAGCTACTATTGGGATGGCACCTTTTGCAGCTCTTTACGGTCGTAAGTGCCGTTCACCTTTATATTGGGACGAGGTAGGAGAGATAAAGACTATTGATCCGACTATCATGCCAGAACTTCTTGAGAAGATCGAGAATGTTCAGTTGATCAGGCAGAGAATGCTTACAGCGCAGAGTAGATTCAAGAGTTATGCTGATAAGCGTCGTCGAGACTTGGAGTTTGCAGTTGGAGATCGGGTTTTCTTGAGATTGTCTCCTCGAAAGGGGTTTGTTCGTTATGGTAAAGGTGGTAAGCTGAGTCCGAGATTTGTTGGGCCGTTTGAGATTACTGGCAGGGTTGGTAAGTTGGCATATCGGTTGGCTCTACCGGAAAACTTCTCTAATGTCCACGATGTGTTTCACGTGTCTAATTTGCGGAAATACAATCCGGATCCTTCTCATATTCTTGAGCCAGAGCCGTTACAGCTTCGTGAGAATTTGACTTATGACGAGCGTCCGATTCGTATTCTAGATCAGATGGACCGAGAGTTGAGGTCGAAGAGGATTCCGATGGTTAAGGTGTTGTGGAAGCATCACGGCATTGAGGAAGCTACGTGGGAGAGACGAGATCAGATGCAGCAGCAATACCCAGATCTATTCCGTACATCAAGTAAGAATTTCGAGGACGAAATTTCTATAAGGGGGGGAGAATGTGAAACCCCACTTTCTTGCTTATCTCGTTTTACGTGTTTTACCTCGTTTTTCATGCATATAACATGTTTATGTGCTATAGGACCTAGAAAGTTATAATTTTGATTTAAATACTCCTAATACGTGCTAAATGTGCATTCATGAAATTTTCATAAAAAACGGAGTCAAAAATTTTATCGTCGATTTTCAGTGAATAGTGTTTTCGAAACACGTCCGCTATAATTTTGAAACTGGTCTTTTTAACCCTTCTAGACCTAGTCCACGGACTTTAATAGACCTGTGTTTGATGAAAACGGTTTTAAAATCGGCTTAAGAATTTATTAGGGTTTTTACACCGACTTTTGCGAAAATCGAGTTTTAAGCCGACTCGGGTGGAATTCTTTGAATGTAAAACTTCTTGTCACCTAAAAATAACTCACTTGAGATATCTTGGGGGTTGCATAATTAATTTTAACTTGGTGATCACTAAAATGCAATTAAAGACATTAAAAACACAAAAATACCTATTAAAATAACTTTGACTTTAATTAAAAAAATTGACCTTATAAGCTATTGTCACCTACACACACTCACACAACACAAAAACACCACCACACACACACACATTGCCGAGGGGTTGAGGGAGAAAAGAGAAGAAAGAAAACTCAAGCTTTTCAATCAATTTTTCAAAGAAAAACCTAGTTTTTGTCCGTGAAACTTCGCACCGACTTGGATTCTGCTTGTTGGGCACGCATTGCACGCATTCCTAGGCTTATATCGCATCTAAGGTGAGAGAAAAATTCTAGATCTCAAAATATCATTTTTGTGTTTTTGCGTATAAATGAAGATTGAACCGTTAGAATTGAAATCTGATGTTAGATTATTGCTCCTTGCATGCTAGGGATCATTATATACTAATACTACGAGTTTCTGTCGGATATAGCATAATTTTTATTTTCCGGGTATTTAATTTTGATTAAAATGTTCAAAGTTGATTTAATTGAGTTGCGTTGCTCGAAATCGATTGCCGTCGATTTCTAAATACTTGATAATTACGTGTTAGCGCTGTTGTAATGCCGAATTTTCGATTACATTGTTTGTGTGGAAATCCGGAAAATCCAGCCATGACGTCATAGGGTTTTAGGGTTATCGGGCATGTTTTGGAGGTGTTATGGTGGATTTCCGAGAGGGCTAATGTAGTAGGTTGAATGGGTGAGTGATAGGAACTGATTTAGCAATGTTTGGATTAGTAGATTGTAAGTTATGAATTTTAGAAGTTAGGTTGTCATTCTTTAATTTCTTGAACGATGCCTTAGATGGTTGGGTAGTGTTCGAGTGATGAATGGTGAGTTGTTGTTGAGTAATTTAGAGTTTAATTATGAATATTATGCATGTCCGGTTAGATGGCCTACTTTGTCATCTAACTACGTTGTTTGATGTTTAATTTAATATTGATGTTATATTGATGTTATATTGATGTTATTGATTGATTATTATTGAATGCGGGAATCGGGCACTCTTGTTGCTGATCTCCCAATTGATTGATCGATTTATGCTTGCATGATGATTGATGAATATGGAGCCTTGGTATGTGTGTGCCACCTCTCGGGCAGTGTCGGGCTGTCGGGTTGAAACCGGCATGACTGCCATAGGCTACCCCCAGCTCGCATGACGGAGATGTCATGGAGGGAAGGGGATAGTGAGGTACCTCGGGTGCGTGAGTAATGGGGAGTTATAAGAAGAACGGTTGAGATCGTGATGGCGTTTGGAGCTACACCAAATAGAGTATCCTTATTGAATGGTCATATAGTTATGTGATGATAGCTTTATTTATGTTATTATTGTTGTTGTGTGTTTACTTGCTCAAAGGACTAAATCCAAGGAGCGTAGTGAATACTGTCGAGATCTATCGGATCCTCACTGGGCTTATGTATATAAGCTCACTCTCTATTAATGCATGTTTCAGGTGTACTTTCACAAGATTACGGGTACGTGCCTCCTGAAGAGGAGAATGTGGAAAATGTGCCTTTTGTGGATGAGTCATATGTTCCCGAGTCTTATCCATGACTTTATATTGTTAAATGTCTTGTATATTAGTTTAATAGACTTTATATGCTTTACGGTTCTTAATGTAATAGATATTGAAAAGATGATGAACCAAATGATGTTAACTTAGCGGTTTCCTTTTGTCTATGGTTAAATTGTAGTTGTGTCTCAACTTACTTTTGAAATGTATGATAAAGTTGAGGTATTGTATGTCATGTTGGAACGGAGGCGTATAACGAGGATGTTTTATTGTATAATATGGTTGTGTTGTATGTTGTTGTTTATATTGAGGAATTACGGGATGTATGATGTTTTATGAGGTTGGTTTAGAACCTCGGAAATCTGTTTACTGTCGTTATGCCGCCGAAATTCCGTTGCGTCCTGACTGATCGTAGGTGGGGTCGAGTTGGGGCGTGACAAAGGCTACCCAGAGAGGCCCATCACTCCGCCCCTGACTCTATGAATGCAATACAATATACAATGCAACAATCGAGCAATCAAGCAATAAAGCCACACGTGGGAGAATAACAAAGTAGGTTACTCTCGCACACAATAGCAACAGTTGATAATCATTTCAATCAAAATCAACTCTAACAAGCATATCAAGCAATATAAAACATTCTATAGGCATAACATTAAGAAAACAAGCAAAATCACAAATCGACCCCAACTATCAAAACGCTACTGTTTCCAAACGAGCCACGAGTTTTGGAAACTGACTTCACCAATCCTCCTAGGTCACCATAAGGCACGTCTAAAGACCCCAAAACCCTACTTTACCCTAGAATTCACGCAAAGCCCCGATTTTTCCCTTTGCTCGTTTGAATTACAACTACCTTAACCAAACACCCAACCAACACCATAACCGCACCAAAAGTGCTTCCATGGCCTCCCGAGACAATGCCATCAAGCAAAATGATAAAATGCCAAACTTGACCAAAACGACCCCAACTTTTACCAAGGCGTTTTTCTCATTTTTTTTTCCATTACACAATCCAAACAACCATGCATTTAGGCATTCTAGCACATCTAGCATCTTTCTACATCAACAGAACGCATAACGGAGCAACTTCATCGTTTCAAGGGTTTACTATTCATAATCTACTATTCAACTAACAATTTAAATTGCAATCTCAACATTCAACCGCAGAAAATGTTAAAAAGCTATAAATACATGTTCTACAATTGTCAAGGAATGTTCTTTAAGCATCAAAACGATTAAAACAACAAACTACGGATAAAACCCAAAAATCATAAAGTTGAAATACATGTTATTCAAATGCGCAAATAACGTGCTTCCCTCACCTTGGACACTCCTAGTCGCTAAGAAAACCACGCTGGTTGCCTCGGTAACAACCCCGCACAAGCTCACGTGAAGATTGGAAGTTTAGAAGGTTGAAATTTTTTTTTCTTTCCTCTTGGTTTCGGCCTGCACCTTTCTATTTTTCAGCTTTTTTTATTTTTTTTATTTTGAAATGTTTAAGCTAAATAAGGTGACAAGCTTTGGTCAAAGGTCAAACCCCTTGGTCAAACTAACTTAAGTTGGTCAATTTGCCTATTTTTGTGCATTTTAAAGCTATAACAACCATCCCCAAATTAATTCTAGCTAACAACAATTAAAATATAACATTTAAGACACAAAAATGCTAGTTTTCACTATTTGTTGAGGACTAGAAAACACCCTCTAACTATCGCTCTCGAGATGCAATGCACCTTGCTACAATAAAGAAGCAACAATTTGATTTCAAAGAACTTAATAAAATATAATTTTTAGAATAATAAACAAGAAAATTTCACATTCCGGGCTCGGGTATTACAGTTACGCTCCCGTAGCCTGTCTGTCCATCACTCCAAAGTCGTCAAGGAGTGTCTTAGGTATGTAACCCTAGCTTGACTCCTGCTCTCCGAGTTACGAGCCATGTAGTGCCCGCTAAGCACTTAATCGACACCCAACAGTTCGTGAATACCACAGTTGAGTCGGAGCCGACAATGACGATGCTCCTCTAATAGTACGAAGGTCCGAAAGGAGGCACTTTCCTTATTTTCTCTCCTCATTCTTCTACTGGATTTCTGCTCCCGCGCTTACCCCAATGGACCACTTAGAAGAAACCGAATCGGATGACTCTCTATACCATCTTCTTCAGGGCCCTTTCTTATTCTACTTTTTTAATAGCGTCAAAAGGATTTTATAGTTGATTATGCGGAATCACTAACGTCTGTTTACTTGTACGAGCAAAGTCTTCACCCGATCTCGATCCATATCCAGATCATCCAGTCATTTCGTTCGGAAACCCCCGTAACATCAATCCCGGTTCTAAGAACACTCACTCCATGGCCTGTGTGTGGGGCAGTGACAGACGGGATTGGTACTAGCCATCATAGAGGATAACCCTGGCTTTCTTTATATATGAGCATTCGTGTGATCCCCTGATGCGCTATAAAGAAGGTTTAATGTAGCCCCTCAGGGTGAGAAGAGGAAGGGGCTCTTGTCTTGAATACATTATTTTTGAAGTTTCACAATATGTCAGTTGCCACCATCCAATGTTAGTAACCCTAATTATTAGATAAAAGGATGAGACATGTTCAGAGTGAACTAGTAATGTTCCGACTGAGTAGTCTGTTTCCTTCATTACTTAAGATTGTAACTTTCTGATGATAGAGAGTTTTAGAAGATTCTCGGGTACTAAGATCATTTCTATCAAAGGTGATCTTAATACTCACCAATGGCCTGAATAAGGAGATATGTATTGCCGCCTACTTGTTCGCCAAATAGGTAATCTATTTCGGTCGAAAGAGCTAATATTTACATCTTGCACTTTATCTTAAGCAGTGTAAACTTGTCTTATGACTGCCTATGGCGGCATCAATCAACCTAATAGTTCTTTATATGTCCCTATCTCTCTAACACAGTCAGGTGATCCTAGGATTATTCCTTCTTTTCACAAAAAAGATTATCCTTCGAAAACATGACCATGCTGATGTATTAGTGCATCTTTATTGTTCTTTCTTAGGTTTAGCCAAAATTAGAGTATTAGTTAAGCGTACAGATAATAAGCTTTTTGAGCCAATCATCAGTTCGGTTAAGGATATAGATAGGGTCTGTGGTCGTGTAAGTCAAGTGAAATGTGACTTAGTTAAGATCATGGACCGTTATCTACCCTGGTTGTCCACTATACCCCTTGAACTATGATTGGTGTGGCTGGCTATGACCTTTTGGGCCTGAGACTTCATGGGTAAGAGTTGGCTCCTCTGGTCAGACTGTCATGCCCCAACCCGACCTATTGAGGCTACACTATGGTATGACCTAAATCATTATTGTTATTTTATGACCTTAACCATTTGGCTATGATTAATGCTTATTCGTTGGCCTAGAACTCCAAAAGATTTTCAGAAAACCGGCAGCATAATGGCTGTATTTAGGATATTCGATTTGACCTATTTTCTAGAAACATTCTGAATCATTAATTTGCTTACCACTAAAATTTTCGTTCTACCATCGACTGATATCCCTACTAGTTTATCTTGAATCTTTCGTCTAAATTAACAAGCCTATCATGACAACTACATCCCATTTATTTGTCAAACTCCTATTTATGGAAGTACATGTTATCTTTAGCTTACAAATGAGTACCCAAGTGAGCATAGGTAGGGCTAGTTTAGTTAATTCTTCAACTATTGGTTTAACACCTAATAATAACTATTATCCATAACGAAGAAAGCAAACGACCGAAATAAAAGAGTTCGTCCAGTTATAGGTAGTACAAACCAAAATCAGACCTCAAATTACAATAGGGGTCATTTACAACAACAAAATAAACAGTCTTCAAATAACACAACATCCCTAACGACATCCAGGTTCGCGAAAAGCACGTATTGCACATAGTCATTCCAAAGGTTCATCAACTAGCACATTCTCCTTGGGCATTTGTTCCAAATCTGCTTCACCTGTAATAACAAAAGGAGGTGAGTCCTTATGAACTCAGCGAGGGGCGAACAAGTGAGGAAACTTTTGTAATTCTTTTCCGGTTAATTTGTGAAAAATCATTTGGAAATCGTGTCATGTAATACAATCAAGAATGTAGGCATAATATAAGAATCAAATTGAACAATAGATACATTTACCAATCATTTCAAGGACACGGTGAGCTTTCGCTCTCAAGATCAATCGGTGAGCATTTCCTCTCAAGATCATTTCCAATAACCATTGTTGAAGCCGGCATCAACCATCCACTTGTCACTTTTGATAGGTGTACTCCGGATTGTACACCAAACCTACAACCCAACTCTCTGAGGGTGGAATGCCAAGCGAGAGATTGAATTGGACCATGGTTGTCACGGGAGCACCGACAAGGCCTATGCCGCCCGACGTTCGTGAAATACTACCATGCCAAAATGAAAGGTTGCAACCTTGTATGCAATGCACATTTATGCCATTTAACATTTCAGATTAGGAGGTCAACAAAGTAGGTTGCCTCTGAGCAAGTATATGATCACATTTTGACATATTGGCACATAAGACATTGTAAGAACATATAATAATCTCATATATCAATTTGAAAGCAATTAAACTTTCACGGGCAACCAAGTAATCATGTTCAAAATAAACTATAGAATAGCTTTTAACAATTCAATAAACGCATAAAATGTATACAAAAGTGTGGTAATATCATACGAAAGATCGGGTGCATGAATAGTTAACGTATGACCTCGTAATCAATATAATTCATGCATGAGGCTATAACAACTTTTCCGGGCAGTCTACAACTTCAATTAAGACTTCAATTATAAGTTATGTAAAGCATGATTTAACACTTAGAAGACTTAGTTTGCAATTAGGGTTTTAGGTTCATGTTCGGGTGCAAGATTTATCAACTATTAGCTACAAGGAACACTTAGATCATCATCATACATATCGCACAATTATTGGACAGCCTTGAAACATTGCAAATATCATCATTAAAAACACATGCAAGCCATGAAATCCACTGATACGAACACGAAATCATCAAAAGACATCAGATATGTGTTTACCACTATGATTCAACCACATTCAATCCTAAAAACAACATGGAACATTGTCCTAAGTATTTAAAAATTTCTGGGCAGCCTACTACGCAACTCATATAAATCAATTAAAGCCATGCAATACATAGTGATCACCACAAACAAGCATTACAACCGACTAAGGGCTTCAAATACATAACCACATTCAATAATAACCACCAATCTTCGAAGATATCATCAAGAATCAAACAATAACATGCTAAACATTTCGTGGCCAGCGTATAACATCTCAAATATATCCATTTTAACCATAGGGTAGTCACTTAGGAAGCATGCATGTGTAGTAGGGCCTCAATTTCATGCTTACACATACAATTAGACAAGAATTCGTCATATAACGAACCTATGTCATGCATCAAGTCATTTGAGGAATCTCAACCAACCAAAACAGTCCATGCAACTCCTAATTTCCACAAAATCCATGCATACAATACTTCAAGGTACAAAACCCTCCTGCAATAGCCTACTTTTCCTCATTCGGTTGACCAAGAAAATAATATCCAAATTAAGTGAATCAAATATCAAATCGAAGCCTAACGAGTGCTTTAAATCTAGGAACAAACATCGCTGCATTTTGAGTTCAGACTTATGATTTATGACCAATACCGGGAGACCGTGCAAAACTTTCCAGATTTAGACACATTAAGATTTTTTTCCATTTTGGGGGTCGTAAAGTGCAAATTAGGCTTAGCCTATTTCTGCAAGATTTGTTCAAAAATGAAAAATAGAGTGACTCACCAAGTTTCATGCATTTTGAACATCACTTTCTAGGTCAAAAGTATTTCGTTCTAATCGGACAAAAAGCTGCCAGAAACATAACTCCATATTTCAAGATTTGTATCAAGTTTCAAGCCATGCAAGGGTAGATATGCTCATATAAACGCATGCACATGAAGTTAAAGAGTAAATACAGCCATATAAGTGCATACATGTGAGTTTTTGAAGTATTTGAAAAAGTTTAACCCTCACCTTAATGAAACCAAGAGAGATAGTACATAAACGCTTGCGAAAATAGCTTGGTGTGCCCTAAGTGCTTGGTTCTTGCTTTGACCGTGCGTTTTCTCATTCAGTTACCCTAGAAAATGATCTTGGACTTTAGTGAATCATACATCGAATTGAAGATCTATAAATTCTTTAACTCTAGCAGCAAACCTCGTTCGATTTTGATTTAAGATCTAAAAGTTATGACTATTTCCGTAAGATTGCACAAAACTGTCCAGATTTAGATACATTACGATTTTTGCTCATTTTGGAGGTCTTAAAGTCAAAATTAGCCTTAGCGTGTCTCTGCAAGATTTGTTCAAAATGGAAAAATATAGTGACCCTCAAAGTTTCATCAAATTTGGAGATCGTTTGCTACCTTAAAAGTGCCCAGAACAGAAGGGTCAGTAGCTACCCGAGATTTTCCAGAAATGTTCAAACATGTGTTCTTGGCTTCTAAGCATGCAAGACAATAGCATACACATATACACACATACTCATGAGCTTAAAAAAAATAGAAAACAGTTTAAACGCTCACCTTGATGAAGATTAAGCAAGAATCAAAGCAAGCAAATGCAAAGATTGAAACTAGCTAGCCAGAGCCTTTCTTTTCTTCTCCTTCTTTCTTTCTTTCTCCTTCTCTCCCTCTTCTTCTTTATCTTCCTCTTTTACACGACCATTACCCTCTCTCAGTCTGATTTTGCTTGTTTTGAAAGAGTGTATGGGTGATAAGAACTAAGCAATGGAATATAATAAGCTTTTGTTGAACTCTAGGCATGAAAATGTGCATAAAGCTCTTACAAAGTGTATTTTCGTGAGTGTTGTGTTTAGTGTTTGTGTAAGAAATTGTTAGCTTAGGTGTTTGTGTAACATTGATGTTAGAATAGAATATAGGGTATGTTTAGAGGTTTGGGAGATTTTGTCTTGTAGTGGGTTTAAAATATAATATTTTGGTGTTAGTGGATTTTATAGGATTTGAATTAGGAATATAATAATAGTTAGTGGATTGTTTAAGATTATTATATTGCCTAGTGCTCTGTGCAAGGAATCTTTCTAGATTAGCGTGCATGCATGCATTCCTAGGTCTAGGGCACGAATTACGAGATAGACATGAACTACGAGGTAAGGCATGTACTTCAAGACTAAGGCTTGCATACCTATGTGAATGCACATAAACCAATGTAAGACACGTAATTCAATCCAATGCACGTAAATCACTATAATGCATGTATTTCAATATAAGGCACTTGGATCTAGGTCAAGGCACACAAGTTAGGGTTAATGCACGTTTATCAAGGTCAAGGCACGTATATCTAGGTATTGGATGTAAGCCAAGGATTAGGGCACATCATTCTAGGTCAAGGCACATATGACGAGGCATGCACGAAAGCCAAGTAACGTATCTAAGGTATTGGACGTAACCTAATACTAATGCACTTAATCCTAGGTTAAGGCTCGTGCTTCGAGATGAAAACATACTCTATAATATAGGTGCATGTAAACCAAGATAGGGTACGTAATCCAAGGTCAGTCATATAATTCTGGGTCTAAGGCATGCAAATCGAGGTAAGACACGTTTTTCAGGGTCGGGCCTCACTTCTTCCCCTCCTTAAAAGAATTTTGTCCTGAAATTCATTCTTACTTATTGAGGTCATTTAAATGGGTTATGGCCTTTGATATTTCTACTATGGGCCGTTGCTTCGTCCATGATCCCCTTTCCCAAAACCGAGTCACTTCCAAACTTTCAAAAATCGTTAATTCCGTGGGACCACTACATTCACTGTTCGTCCCCTTTCTATGTTTTTCCTTATTCAAATCTCTATCTTCAAGTCAGGAGACTTCAGAATTTCTCTTAATCTTAACCAAGTCTCCTAAGGCGAATAGTTTCAACCTCAAATAAATTCCGCTCACCTCAATCCAAGGTTACGTCATACTTAAGTAGACAATGGTCCTACTCACTTAACGACCTAATCATTCCTTCGAACACTTAATGCTCTCCAAAATATCTTCAAGATTAATGTTACTAAGATAGGGCTATAGCCATGTAAGTGATATCAATGCTACACTAGGTTACCGGTTGTACAACAACAATCCTAGGACTATAAATGAGTACCGAAATGATCTAGCTTATAAGATACTTACCATACTAATCCAAGTAGCTTGTTACACGGAAAAACTTCAAGGCTGTATCAACATAAGAATTATGACCGCGAGGCATCCTTCAATATAATCTAATAGAACTTCAAAAGTAATCAACCACTCATTTAACTATCACTACAAGATCCACCCTCTATTCAACGACCACGATTCGAAGTCTACCAATAGCTAGTTTCTTGATATGACACGGTGCACATAAATACGATTGTCTAACAACAATCTCTTGGGTCATCATGACTCTAACTCATCTCTATCTGAACTATATGAGATCTTATGTCCTCATTTACATGTTCAACTAGCTAAGGGCATCAAGACTCATCAACCTTAGGTCCTAGGGCTTACCATGAATCATCATGCATACTAATTATTAGCTATTTAGGATTACTAATCATACCCTAACGACTCCACTCTGCAGCCGGATGCTTTAATCTCATTTTCAAGGTTTATATACTAGGTCCACTTGTATTACTTAGGGATATATGCTTCCTAACATCCTCTAGGGTATCCAAATAACGAGTATGCATAATGACTTTCTTTGCATAATCGCAACTAAATCTGAGGGGGAACCAAATTAATACCATGATTCTTAATATCACCAATATCCGACTTAGGACCTTTAGCAACGTTAGTCATCTAATGCATAATTCAATACCTTACACTTCTATTCAACCTAACATTTTAGGTGTAGTCTTCTGAACACATGTTCTAGCCACGTGAATTTCTCGATTCCAATATCCCTATATCTTGTTATACTAAAGAATCATCAACCTTGTTAAACTCAGTCTCCAGAGTTGCCTACATGTCTTGAGGTTATCCATTGTTAAGTCACTTAAACACATTATCATTGTCTTAATAATCTAACCCCTAAAAGTAACTATCGTCAACTTCCATGAATTAATCTCTTAATTTCTAGGTCACGATCTTACCATTTAGTGAACTTGAATCTCGCTAGTATGCACCATATTAGAATCATAAATGGTTAATTCCAATCAAATAAGGATTTGATCATATAAATAGTATATTAGACCAATTTAAGATATAAGAATTTGATTCAAAATCAACTCCTAAGTCAAACTTCCATTATAAGCATATGAATATATATATACTACTCCACATGTCAATAGTATACTCATATATCTTAAAGAAAGTTATATGTCCTTAACCTTTACACTTGAACCACAATTAGAAGAACTACTTAACATAATCAAGAACTTCATAGCTATAAAATTGATAACTTAATCACAGGTATGGGTATTCCAAAGATAAGGAGATAACTTTACCTCAACAATTATACTTGCGCTACACATTTTATATATGCATATCCAATAATATATACGTTCCATCGAGTACGTGTGAAGATGCGAGAAATCTCTAACCGAGCCTTTTCGTTCTTCCTGCATAAATTCACTTACCTGAAAGTCCTAATCCTAACTATCTATGTGTATAAACAGTCAGTCCTGATTATATAACAAGTACATGTATCAAGGAAGGAGTATAAAAGCATTCATGCATTATTGAGGGCACTAACGTGTCGGTATGCATGACACATAACACATATAGTCCCTAGAGGCACAAGATATTCAATGCTCAAAGCAATTAAAGCACATTAGCACACATTAACACATATACAGAAGACATCATAATTATCTTAGGGCTTCTACCCATTGTCCGAGAGTTGAACGTGACTAATGCGAAAACTACACTCTGATACCATTTTCTATATAGGTGTCACGCCCTAACCCAACCTATAGAGGGTAGACTAGGGTATGACATAAATCATAATTGTAAATTTACAACCTTAACCATTTGGCTATGATTAATGCTTATTCGTTGGCCTAGAACTCCAAAATTTTTTGGAAAACCGGCAGCATAACGGTTGTATTTAGGATATTCGGTTTGACCTATTTTCTAGAACACCTCAAACATTCTGAATCATTAATTTGCTTACCACTAAAATTTTTGTTCTACCATCGATTGATATCCCTACTAGTTTATCCTGAAGGTTTTGTCTAAATTAACAAGCCTATCATGACAACTACATCCCATTTATTTGTCAAACTCCTATTTATGCAAGTACCTATTATCTTTAGCTTACAAATGAGTACCTAAGTGAGTGTAGGTAGGTCTAGTTTAGTTAATTCTTCAAGTATTGGTTTAACACCTAATAATAACTATTATCCATAACGAAGAAAGGAAACGACCGAAAGTAAAGGAGTTCATCCAGTTATAGTTAGTACAAACCAAAATTAGATCTCAAATTACAACGGGGGTCATTTATATCAATAAAATAAACAGTTTTCAAATAATGCAACATCTCTAACAACATCCATATTCATGAAAAGCACGTATTGCACATAGTCATTCTAAAGGTTCATCAACTAGCACATTCTCTTCGGACATTTGTTCCAAATATGCTTCACCTGTAATGACAAAAGAGGGTGAGTCCTTATGAACTCAGTGAGAGGGGAACAAGTGACGAAACTTTTGAAATTCTTTTTCAGTTATTTTGTGAAATTTCCTTTGGAAAACGTGTCATGTATTACAATCAAGAATGTAGGCATAATATAAGAGTCAAATTGGACAATAGATACATCTATCAATCATTTCAAGGATACGGTGAGCTTTCGCTCTCAAGATCAATCGGTGAGCATTTGCTCTAACGATCATTTCCAATAACCATTGTTGAAGCCGGCATCAATCATCCACTTATCATTCCCAATGGGTGTACTCCGGATTGAACACCAATCCTACAACCCAACTCTCCGAGGGTAGAATGTCAAGCGAGAGAGTAAATTGGACCATTGTAGTCGCGGGAGCACCGACAAGCCCTATGCCGCCCTGCATTTGTGAAATACTACCATGCCACAATGAAAGGTTGCAACCTTGTATGCAATGCACATTTATGCCATTTAACATTTCAGATTAGGAGGTCAACAAAGTAGTTTGCCTCCAAGCAAGTATATGATCACATTTTGACATATTGGCACATAAGGCATTGTAACAACATATAATCATCTCATATATCAATTTGAAAGCAATTAAACTTTCACGGGCAGCCAAGTAATCATGTTCAAAATAAACTATAGAATAGCTTTTAACAATTCAATAAACTCATAAAAAGTATACAAAAGTGGGGTAATATCATATGCAATATCAAGTGCACGAATGGTTAACGTATGACCTCATAATCAATATAATTCATGCATGAGGCTGTAATAACTTTTCTGGGCAGTCCACAACTTCAATTAAAACTTCAATTATAAGGTATGTAAAGCATGTTTTAACACTTAGAAGACCTAGTTTGCAATTAGGGTTTTAGGTTCATGCTCGGGTGCAAGATTCATTGACTATTAGCTATAAGGAACACTTAGATCATCATCATACATATCTCACAATTATTGGACAGCCTTGAAACATTGCAAATATCATCATTAAAACCACATGCAAGCCACGAAATCCACTGATACGAACACGAAATCATCAAAAGACATCATATACATGTTTACCACTACGATTCAACAACATTCAATCCTAAAAACAACATGGAACATTGTCCTAAGTATTTAAACATTTCCTGGCAGCCTACTACGCAACTCATATAAATCAATTAATGCCATGCAATACATAGTGATCACCTCAAACAAGCATTTCAACCGACTAAGGGCTTCAAATACTTAACCACATTAAATAATAACCACCAATCTTCGAAGATATCATCAAGAGTCGAACAATAACATGCTCGTGGCCAGCCTTTAACAACTCAAATATATCCATTTTAACCATTGGGTAGTCACTTAGGAAGCATGCATGTGTAGTAGGGCCTCAATTTCATACTTACCGATACAATTAGACAAGAATCAGTCATATAACGAACCTAAGTCATGCATCAAGTCATTTGAGGAATCTCAACCAATCAAAATAGTCCATGCAACTCCTAATTTCCACAAAATCCATGTATACAATACTTTAAGGTACAAAACCCTCCTGCAATAGCCTAACTTTCCTCATTCGGTTGACCAAGAAACTAATCTCCAAATTAAGTGAATCAAATACAAATCGAAGCTTAACGAGTGCTTTAAATCTAGGAACAAACATCGCTGCATTTTGAGTTCAGACTTAGGAGTTATGACCAATACCGGGAGACCGCGCAAAACTTTCTAGATTTAGACACATTACAATTTTTTCAATTTTGGGGGTCTTAATGTCCAAATTAGCCTTAGCCTATTTTTGCAAGATTTCTTCAAAACTGAAAATAAAGTGACTCACCAAGTTTTATACATTTTTAACATTTGTTGCTAGGTCAATAGTATTTCGTTCTAATCGGATAGAAAGGCTACCAGAAACTTAACTCCATATTTCAAGATTTGTATCAAGTTTCAAGGCATGCAAGGGTAGATATGCTCATATAAACACATGCACATGGACTTCAAGAGTAAATACAGTCATATAAGTGCATGCATGTGAGATTTCAAAGCATTTGAAAAGATTTAAGCCTCACCTTAGTGAAACCAAGAGAGATAGTACACAAACGCTTGCGAAAATGGCTTGGTGTGCCCTAAGTGCTTGGTTCTAGCTTTGACTATGCCTTTCCTCATTCAGTTACCCTAGCAAATGATCTTGGAATTTATTGAATCATATATTCAATCTAAGATCTATGAATTCTTTAACTGTGGTCACAAACCTCGTTCGATTTCGATTTAAGATCTAAAAGTTATGACTATTTCTGTAAGATTGCACAAAACTGTCCAGATTTAGACACATTACGATTTTTGCATAGTTTGAGGTCTTAAAATCAAAAAAAAACTTAGCTTGTCTCTTCAAGATTTGTTCAAAGCAGAAAAATATAGTGACCCTCAAAAGTTTCATCAAACTTGTAGATGGTTTGCTACCTTAAAAGTGCCCCGAATAGAAGGTTCACCAGCTACCCGAGATTTTCCAGAAATGTTCAAACATGTGTTCTTGGCTTCTAAGCATGCAAGACTTTAGCATACATATATACATACATACTCATGAGTTTAAAAAAAAAATTAGAAAACAGTTTAAACCCTCACCTTGAAGAAGATTAAGCAACAATCGAAGCAAGCAAATGCAAAGATTGAAACTAGCTAGCCAAAGCCTTTCTTTTCTTCTCCTTCTTTCTTTCTTTCTCCTTCTCTCCCTCTTATTCTTTATCGTCCTCTCTTGCACGACCTTTACCCTCTCTCAATCTGATTTTTCTTGTTTTGAATGAGTGTATGGGTGATAAGGACTAAGCAATGTAATATAATAAGCTTTTGTTGAACTCTAGGCATGAAAATGTGCATAAAGCTCTCACAAAGTGTATTTTCATGAGTCTTGTGTTTAGCGTTTGTGTAAGAAAATGTTAGCTTAGGTGTTTGTGTAGCATTGATGTTAGAATAGAATATATGGTATGTTTAGAGTTTTGTGAGATTTTGTCTTGTAGTGGGTTTAACATAAAATATTTAGGTGTTAGTGGATTTTATAGGATTCGAATTAGGAATATAATAATGGTTAGTGGATTGTGCAAGATTATTGTATTGCCTAGTGCCTGTGCAAGGAATCTTTCTAGATTAGCATGCATGCATGCATTCCTAGGTCTAGGGCACGAATTACAAGATAGACACGAACTACGAGATAAGGTATGTACTTTAAGACTAAGGCTCGTATACCTTTGTGAATGCACATAAACAAATGTAAGACACGTAATTCAATCCAATGCACGTAAATCACTGTAATGCATGTATTTCAATGTAAGGCACTTGGATCTAGGTCAAGGCACACAAGTTAGGGTTAATGCATGTTTATCTAGGTCAAGGCATATATATCTAGGTATTGGATGTAAACCGAGGATTCGAGCACATAATTCTAGGTCAAGGCATGTATGATGAGGCACGCACAAAAACCAAGGAACGTATCTAAGGTATTGGACGTAACCCAATACTAACTCACTTAATCCTAGGTTAAGGCTCGGGCTTCGATACGAAGGTATACTTTCTAATATAGGTGCACGTAAACCAAGATAGGGTATGTAATCCAAGGTCAGTCATATAATTTTGGATGTAAAGCACGCAAATTGAGGTAGGACACGTTATTCAGGGCCGGGCCTCACATCTTCGCCTCCTTAAAAGAATTTCATCCCCAAATTCATTTTTACTTGTTGAGGTCATTTAGATGGGTTTTGGCCTTTGATATTTCTGTTTCGGGCCATTGCTTTCTCCGTGCTCCCCTTTGCCAAAATCGATTCACTTCCAAAACTTTCTCCAATCGTTAATTCGGTGTGACCGTACTATTCGTCCCCTTTCTATGTTTTTCCTTATTCAAGTCACGAGGCTTCAGAATTTCTCTTAATCTTAACCAATACTCCTAAGGTGAATAGTTTCAACCTCAAATAAATTCCACTCACCTCAATCCAAGGTTACGTCATACTTCAGAAGACAATGGTCCTACTCACTTAGCGACCTAGTCATTCCTTCGAACACTTAATGCTCGCCAATATATCTTCAACATTAGTGTTACTAAGCTAGGGCTATAGCTATATAAATGATATCAATGTTCTACTAGGCTACCGGCCGTACAACAACAATCCTAAGACTATAAATAGATACCGAAATGATCTAGCTCACAAGATACTTGCTATACTAATCCAAGTAGCTTGTTACACGAAATAACTTCAAGGCTGTATCAACATAAGAATTATGACCGCGAGGCTTCTTTCACTACAAGATCTACCCTCTATTCAACGACCACGATTCGAAGTCTACCGACAGCTAGTTTCTAGACATGAAACGATGCACCTAATTACAGTTGTCTAACAACAGTCTCTTGGGTTATCATGACTCTAATTTATCTCTATCTTAACTATATGAATTCTTATTTTCTTCATTTACATGTTCAACTAGCTAAGGGCATTAAGACTCATCGACATTAGGTCCTAGGGTTTACCATGAATCATCATGCATACTCACTATTAGCTATTTAGGATTACTAATCGTACCCTAACGACTCAACTCTTCAGCCAGATACTTTAATCTCATTTCCATTGTTTATATACTAGGTCCACTTGTATTACTTAGGGATATATGCTTCCAAACATCCTCTAGGGTATCCAAATAACGAGTGAGTAGAATGACTTTCTTTGCATAATCACAACTAAATCTGAGGGGGCATGAAATCAATACCATGATTTTTAATATCACCAATATCCAACTTAGGACCTTTAGCAACATTAGTCATCTAATGCATAATTCAATACCTTACACTTCTATTCGACCTAACATTTTAGATGTAGTCTTCCGAACACATGTTCTAGCAACGTGAATTCCTCGATTCCAACATCCCTATATCTTGTTATACTAAAGAATCATCAACCTTGTTAAACTCAGTCTCTAGAGTTGCCTACATGTCTTGAGGTTATACATTGTTAAGTCACTTAAATACACTGTCCATGTCTTAATAATCTAACCCCTAAAAGTAACTATCGTCAACTTCCATGAATTAATCTCTTAATTTCTAGGTCCCGATCTTACCATTTAGTGAACTTGAATCTCGCTAGTATGCACCATATTAGAATCATAAATGGTTAATTCCAATCAAATAAGGATTCGATCATATAAATAGTATATTAGACCAATTTAAGATATAAGAATTTGATTCAAAAGCAACTCCTAAGTCAAACTTCCATTATAAGCATATGAATATATATATACTACTCCACATGTCAATAGTATACTCTTATATCTTAAGAAAAGTTATATGTTCTTAACCTTTATACTTGAACCAAAATTAGATTAACGGTTTAACAGAATCAAGAACTTCATAGCTATAAAATTGATAACTTAATCACAGGTATGTGTATTCCAAAGATAAGGAGATAACTTTACCTCAACAATTATACTTGCGCTACACATTTTATATATGTATATTCAATAATACATACGATCCATCGAGTACCTGTGAAGATGCGAGAAATCTCTAACCGAGCCTGTTCGTTCTTCCTGCATAAATTCATTTCCTTGAAAGTCTTAATCCTAACTATCTATGTGTATAAAGAGTCAATCATGGTTATATAACATGCACATGTATCAAGGAAGGAGTATAAAAGCATGCATGCATTATTGAGGGCACTAACGTGTCAATATGCATGACACATAATACATATGGTCCACAAAGGCACATGATATTCAATGCTCAAAGCAATTAAATCACATTAGCACACATTAACACATATACAGAAGACATCATAATTATCTTAGGGCTTCTACCCACGGCCCAAGAGTTGAACCCGACTAATGCGAAAACTACACTCTGATACTATTTTCTATATAGGTGTCATGCCCCAACCCGACCTATAGAGGGTAGACTAGGGTATGACATAAATCATAATTGTTATTTTACGACCTTAACTGTTTGGCTATGATTAATGCTTATTCGTTGGCCTAGAACTCCAAAAGTTTTTTGGAAAACCGCCAGCATAACGGTTGTATTTAGGATCTTCGGTTTGACCTATTTTCTAGAACACCTCAAACGTTCCGAATCATTAATTTTGCTTACCACAAAAATTTTCGTTCTACCATCGATTGATATGCCTACTAGTTTATATTGAAGGTTCCATCTAAATTAACAAGCCTATCATGACAACTACATCCCATTTATTTGTCAAACTCCTATTTATGCAAGTACCTGTTATCTTTTGTTTACAAATGAGTACCTAAGTGAGCGTAGGTAGGGCTAGTTTAGTTAATTCTTCACCTATTGGTTTAACACCTAATAACAACTATTATCCATAACAATGAAAGCAAACGACCGAAGGTAAAGGAGTTCATCCAGTTATAGTTAGTACAAACCAAAATTAGACCACAAATTACAACGAGGGTCATTTATAACAACAAAATAAATAGTCTTCAAATAACGCAACATCCCTAACAACATCCATGTTCATGAAAAGCACGTATTGCACATAGTAATTCCAACGGTTCATCAACTAGCACATTCTCTTCGGGCATTTGTTCCAAATCTGCTTCACCTGTAATGACAAAAGATGGTGAGTCATTATGAACCCAGCGAGGGGGGGGGGGGGGGGGAACAAGTGACGAAACTTTTGAAATTCTTATCCGGTTAATTTGTGAAAACCCCTTCGAAAATGAATCATGTAATACAATCAAGAATGTAGGCATAATACAAGAATCAAATTGAAAAATAGATATATTTACCAATTATTTCAAGGATACGTTGAGCTTTCGCTCTCAAGACCAATCGGTGAGCATTACTCTCAAGATCATTTCCAATAACCATTATTGTAGCCGATATCAATCATCCACTTATCACTCATGATGGGTGTACTCCAGATTGTACACCAAACCTACGACCCAACTCTCCGAGGGTGGAATGCCAAGCGAAAGAGGGAATTGGACCGCGGTAGTCACGGGAGCACCGGCAAGCCATATGCCGCCCGGCGTTCGTGAAACGCTACCATGCCACAATGAAAGGTTGCAACCTTGTATGGAATGCACATTTATGCCATTTAACATTTCACATTAGGAGGTCAACCAAGTAGGTTGCCTCCGAGCAAGTATATGATCACATTTTGACATATTGACATATAAGGCTTTGTAAGAACATATACTCATCTCATATATCAATTTGAAAGCGATTAAACTTTCAGGAGCAGCCAAGTAATCATGTTCAAAATAAACTATAGAATATCTTTTAACAATTCAATAAATGCATAAAATGTATACAAAAGTGTGGTAATATCATATGCAAGATCAGGTGCACGAATAGTTAACGTATGACCATGTAATCAATATAATTCATGCATGAGGCTATAATAACTTTTCCAGGTAGTCCACAACTTCAATTAAAACTTCAATTATAAGTTATGTAAAGCATGATTTAACACTTAGAAGACCTAGTTTGCAATTAGGGTTTTAGGTTCATGCTTGGGTGCAAGATTCATCAACTATTAGCTACAAGGAACACTTAGATCATTATCGCACATATCTCACAATTATTGGACAGCCTTGAAACATTGCAAATATCATCATTAAAACCACATGCAAGCCATGAAATCCACCGATATGAACACGAAATCATCAAAAGACATCATATACGTGTTTACCACTATGATTCAACCACATTCAATCCAAAAATCAACATGGAACATTGTCCTAAGTATTTAAACATTTCCGGGCAGCCTACTATGCAACTCATATAAATCAATTAAATCTGTGCAATACATAGTGATCACCTCAAACAAGCATTTAGACCAACTAAGGGCTTCAAATACATAACCACATGCAATAATAACCACCAATCTTCCAAGATATCATCAAGAATCGAACAATAATATGCTAAACATTTTGTGGCCAAAGTATAACAACTCAAATATATCCATTTGAACCATAGGGTAGTCACTTTGGAAGCATGCAAGTGTAGTAGGGCCTCAATTTCATGCTTACACATACAATTAGACAAGAATCCGTCATATAACGAACCTAAGTCATGCATCAAGTCATTTGAGGAATCTCAACCAACCAAAACAGTTCATGCAACTCCTAATTTCCACAAAATCCAAGCATACAATACTTCAAGGTACAAAATATTATGATTTGAAGCAAGTTTCCAAACAAGACCCTCATACAATAGCCTACTTTTCCTCATTTGGTTGACCAAGAAAATAATCTCCAAATTCAGTGAATCAAATATCAAATCGAATCTTAACGAGTGCTTTAAATCTAGGAACAAACCTCGCTTTGAGTTCAGACATAGGAGTTATGACCAATACCGGGAGACCGCACAAAACTGTCTAAATTTAGACACATTACGATTTATTTCCATTTTGGGGGCCTTAAAGTCCAAATTTGCCTTAGACTATTTTTGTGAGATTTGGTCAAAACTGAAAAATATAGTGACTCACCAAGTTTCATACATTTTTAACATCATTTGCTCGGTCGAAAGTATTTCGTTCTAATCGGACAGAAAGGCTGCCATAAACTTAACTTCATATTTCAAGATTTTTATTAAGTTTCAAGGCATGCAAGGGTAGATATGCTCATATAAACACATGCACATGGACTTCAAGAGTAAATACAGTCATATAAGTGCATGCATGTGAGATTTCGAAGCATTTGAAAGGATTAACCCTCACCTTAGTGAAACCAAGAGAGATAGTACACAAACGCTTGGGAAAATGGCTTGGTGTGCCCTAAGTGCTTGGATCTTGCTTTGACCGTGCTTTTCCTCATTCAGTTACCCTAAAAACTGTTCTTGTGATTTAGTCAATCATATATCGAATCAAATCTATGAATTCTTTAACTCTGGCTGCAAACCTCATTTGATTTTAATTTAAGATCTAAAAGTTACGACTATTTCCGTAAAATTGCACAAAACTGTCCAAATTTAGACACATTACGATTTTTTCCCATTTTGGAGGTCTTAAAGTCAAACGTAGACTTAGATTGTCTCTACAAGATTTGTTGAAAACTGAAAACTATATTGACCCTCAAAGCTTCATCAAATTTTGAGATCGTTTACTACCTTTAAAGTGCCCCGAATAGAAGGGTCAGTAGCTACCCGAGATTTTTCAGAAATGTTCAAACATGTGTTCTTGGCTTCTAAGCATGCAAGACTTTAGCATACACATATACACAACATTCTCATGAGCTTAAAAACATTTAGAAAATAGTTTAAACCCTCACCTTGATGAAGATTAAGCAAGAATTGAAGCAAGCAAATGCAAAGATTGAAACTAGCTAGCCAAAGCCTTTCTTTTCTTCTCCTTCTTTCTTTCTTTCTCCTTCTCTCCCTCTTCTTCTTTCTCTTCCTCTCTTGCATGACCCTTACCCTCTCTAAATCTGATTTTTCTTGTTTTGAATGAGTGTATGGGTGGTAAGAAATAAGCAATGGAATATAATAAGCTTTTGTTAAAATCTAGGCATGAAAATGTGCATAAAGCTCTTACAAAGTGTATTTTCATGAGTCTTGTGTTTAGTATTTGTGTAAGAAAATGCTGGCTTAGGTATTTGTGTAGCATTGATCTTAGAATAGAATGCACGGTATGTTTAGAGGTTTGTGAGATTTTGTCTTGTAGTGGATTTAAAATATAATATTTAGGTGTTAGTAGATTTTCTAGGATTTGAATTAGGAATATAATAATGGTTAGTGGATTGTGTAGGATTATTATATTGCCTAGTGCTCTATGCAAGGAATCTTTAAAGATTAGCGTGCAGGCACACATTCTTAGGTCTAGGGCATGAATTACGAGGTAAGGCATGTACTTCAAGACTAAGGCACGTACTTCAAGACTAAGGCTCACATACCTATGTGAATGCACGTAAACCAATGTAAATCACTATAATACGTGTATTTCAATGTAAGGCACTTGGATCTAGGTCAAGGCATACAGGTTAGGGTTAATGCACATTTGTCGAGGTCAAGGTACGTATATATAGGCATCACACGTAAGTCGAGGATTAGGGTACACAATTCTAGGTCAAGGCACGTATGTCGTGGCTTGCACGAAAATCAAAGAATGTATGTAAGGTATTGCACGTAACCCAATACTAACGTACTTAATCCTAGGTTAAGGCTCATGCTTCGAGACGAAAGCATACTCTCTAATATAGGTGCAAGTAAACCAAGACAGGGTACGTAATCCAAGTTTGGTCATATAACTCTGGGTTTAAGGCACGTAAATAGAGGTAAAACATGTTATTCGGGGTTGGGCCTCACACAAACTATCCCATGCTTTGTTTGGAGGGGCATCACTGATGGTTCTCACTCCGAATACAGAAGAAATGAGCGATTGTCTCTCGGCTCGAGTATTCCATAAGTTCACTTTATTCATAAAGGCATAATTATTTCCTATCTGGCGGGAAAGTGGTCGCATAATTTTTGGTCTTAGTCTTCGATCGAGTAGAAGACAGTTGGTAGCGCAGGTTGGATCCTAGCGTAGATTCCTACTGTCCCTGTTAAATGATCGAGTAGCTTCGACTTCACCTTTTGTCGAAATTTGGTTCGTGTTTAGTATACCGTTGTTCAAGATCGATAAGAATGCGATAAGATGGAGGGGGTGGAATGTATCCCCTTTGGAGAGGTTCCTGGACTGGCGAAGATCGGGGTCTAGCCCTAGGAGGTAATGTGTGAAGCTCTTGTGCTAGACCTTGCACATCGAGCGTGGCTTGCGGCCTACTTACTGAAGGGGATCCTTGCTTTGCTCTAGAGGATGTTTTCTAGGAATCGGTTGGACATTGGACTCGGCATATTAAGCATGTAATGTTCGTACATAAAACCTGTAACCTCTCTTGTGAGATTCTATTCCTCCTAGACTAGAAGAGTACTTCCTTTGTCGAATGATCACATCGACAAGTTGATCAGAAACTTCAGTCCCCACCTTCACTTGAACTCTTGGATTGGATATATTTTGAGAATTCTTTTGGACCCAAACCTGCTTGGCTTTCTTATTCGCAGGCTTATAATTTTCGGGTTTATGCCCGATAACACCACAATCACCACATAAAGCTGGTACCAAAACCCATTCATACTCAACTAGAATTCTAGTTTGAATCCCTTCGTTGTTCATCAGTAGAACCTCTTTTGGTAACTCCAATTTTGGCATAACTTCGATGCAGACCCGAACATAGGCCAATCTGTCTCTCTGAACGGTGTTAGAATCACGCCTAAGTGGATTGTCTATCTGCCTAAAGAGGTACCCAAAGTCGGTGCCCTCTCTAGGGCTATTTCTTCCTGCCTCCTCAAATGAGCTGTACCAAGAGAGAGGTTTGAAGATGCTCGACCAACGGGAGAGGTTTGAAGATGCTCGACTGATAAGGAGATGAATGGGCTCTCATCATATTGCAGCAAGGACATTGGACATATTAGCAGGCCTACTCTATTCCTCTTAGTATCCGTCCACCCCAACGAATAGTTACTTTAGCTCTTCCAATCTACGAACGAGAGTTGTCTAGCTATTTAATCTGGCTTTTGAAGCACACTCCTAATGATTGTCCTTTACTTGTTTGGCAACTCCACAATAGCAGACACCAGCTCAGGGAGTTCTCAGTCAACTTCAATGTAGGAAATTCATTCCTCTTAGCCATTCACTATAATTCTTTCTTTTTAAAGGCTTGGTTCCTTGGTAGCCTGTTCCGGAGGGCGGGATTGATAGCTTGACCTGAGTTGATTAGTCACAACGACCTTGGGAAAAAGACATGCAGTGTTGAGTCCATGCAGACTCTAAATTCATCTAGCGCTTCAAACCATATTGGATTACTACATAAAGAGCGAGTGATCACCCATGAGGAAATGAAATGGCATTGTCTAAATCCCTTTTCTAATAAGTTGAAAGAACGTTTGCACCATGTCCTTTACAAGCTTTTACATGAAGCAATGAATGAGTTGCTCGACGGCATTCATCTTCCTTTTCAGTAAAGCGAGTCTTTCAAGTAAGCCCACCTAACATTAAAGTCAAGCCTTGAACTTCATTGTTCAAGTTAAATCCTACTATTCTTTCAAATCCACCCTCTCCCTATCGGTCGAGTTACTTCATACCTTGTTCTATCAAATGAGCTTGTGAGAGAAAACTCCTTCTTCCAGGGTACAGGTCAGTCACTCTCAATTGTTGTTTTGAAAGATTATCGCACACGATTCAGTGTGCCTCTGTCAAATAAATAAAGTGGATGGAGAGCCTTCTTATCCATTTAGGTCCGACCTCTCTCTTCCACTTTCCACCTCCCTAAGCTTTACTAGTAGAAGGGTCATCAACACTGTTAGAACCTCGCATTTATGCCTTTTACGGTTGAGGTGGCCGGTGCATCTGATATTTGATTATGCTCTTAAGGCGAGTCATTAAACTAACATCTTCAAATTGTTCGTTTAGCCCTCGAGTAGTTATGGTGTGGTCGTACTTTTTGAAATTCCCTTCTTCATGCTTTAGTCGGCTAAGTGTCCCTCATCACTCGCGGGAAAGAATTGATTTTCTTTCTTCCCTCAGTGAGTGGAGTTCTTTTCATATCTTACTATTCCTCTTGGTAAGGTAAGGTGAAATCACCTATTGTATTACGTCCGTGATGAGTCTTCGATTCGTTAGAAGCCTTCCAATAGTTTACAGGACATTTTCTTTTCATAGCAGAAAAACCTAAAGGCATGTGCTAAGCTCCTCGGCTTGAGATCCAATGGAAGTTGATACCCCCAGTATAGAATAGTTTGTGGCAGGTATCCAAATAGGAAATGGGAAATTCAAGTAGGGTTATTTTGAATCTATGTCTACCCTTCACTCTCCTCTCGCCAGCTGGCACCTTTACATCATTTCCAAGGCAAGCAGGAAGTGAAATTGGCATACTCTTGTTGAACATAATTCCAATCAGTTGAAAGCTTTATGGTTGTAGTGAAAAAGTGCTTTTATGTCCTTTTATAGTCTTGAGTAGGATCCATAGGCAGTAGGTAATGGGTTGCAGGCCCTTTTTTCTTCTATGCGTGATCTCTACCTTGCAAGAGGAGGGTAATAAGTAGGATCGACTGGTCAAAGCCAAGTCCGTAGCCCTCATTCTGAGGTACTAGTTAGACCAAGAATGAACTCACTACTCCTCTAAGAGGTAAAGCTAAATCAACCCCTACAACTCTTATTTTCATTTTAGTTTTCTACTATTCATTGCCTGGAGGGATTCGCCTTGACCACCTTTCAATCAAGTAGGCTAGATGAAAGGAATTGACTACAACTAGAAATCATTTTTTCTTATTTGTTTGGGATTGGGGGATGATGCCGACATCAGAAAACATAGACTCGACTCTCATTCGGACTACTGAAATGAAGCAAAGGCTGGGGTATTGTGACCCAAACTGACCACTCACTTCTTCAACTCTTTAATTCACTTGTTGCCTACGGCTTCTTCCCAAGGATCCTAGCGAACTAAACTACTAAACTCAACAACTGTAAGCTTTTTTTAGGTTAGGAAAGGTAGGAAATACCAGCTCTTTAGCTACATTTTGAATGCTAGCTTAGGCCTTTAGCTCCAAAGCAGCACCCATTCACTCCTCCAAGTAGTATGCTTGTAAAGGATCCCACTGCTTGAAGTAATAACAAAGCAATCCTTGGTAGTCCGCTCAATAGCACTCTTGTATTGTTCGAAGCAACGAGTGATAACAGCTTCTTAGGTCAAATTGAAATCAATAGCAAGGGCAGCGGATTCATGAGAATTATAGGAGTACAACTTAGTTAGGACTAAGTATCTTACTCATAAGTAGAGATAGTCGTAGCATAGACATTTGAAGGGGAAACCACATTAAGCTCTTTTCTTGCCCAGAGACTGGATTACCTCATTGACTCCGACTATCATTTAACTGTAAGGAGAGGACCGATGTAATTGAGCCCGTATTTCTATAGGGTCTGAGGTATGAAATAGCTCTAAAATATAGAACCGGGGACAAAAAAGCAAGAGAAAGAAGGAAAGGCGGCACAAAGATGAACTTCGAGATAGCCAGGTCAATGATGGAACTCGTCTAGTAACTAGTAAGAAGGTGCATATTTTCTCATTGTTGACTCACAAGGGTTGAGCAAGCTCTTTCGAGGAGATCAACCGTCTGGGATATTCATAAGAAAGAAGGAGCAAACTTCACTTTAAGATCTATATGATAGAGGCTCAAGTCTTCCCATAACAAAGAAAGTCTTCGTCTACGCCAGCGTAAGTGGTGGTCAACTATCCCCACTACTATATGACTTGGTCAGAAAGATAGATAGCCAAGCCAGAGGTGATGGGAGATAAGCAATGGCTTAGCCCAAGCAAGGAAGACAAAGCAAATCTATCTTATTCTAAAGAAAAAGGGGGTGACTACACCTATATAATCTAACAACAGAGCTAGCGAACTACAACTCGAAAGGGGCAAACGTGGGCCAGGTAACAACGTCTGGGCTTATGGTTCATGGTCATTTCTTTTCTCATTAAATGGTCTATCTTATAGAATAGAAAGAAAATATTTTACTCTCCTTGTCAGTTGACTTACTTCATACCTTTACTCGCAGGAATCGAGTACTTCTTAAGCGGGAAGTCAGGTTTAGTAGAATGGTAGAAACAAATAGGCTTAGAATCTTTGTTTTCAGTAACAGGCGATGGCAAAGGTTTTTTCTCGTGGGTGATCTAATCATAGGAATGATAACAGGATAGGGCGGTCAATTAGTCTGGTGGCGACATTCAGAATAGCTTCTAATATGCTATGGTCTTGATACTAGGTTTGGTGGGTTTACAATGGAGCACTAGCTAACGAAGCCTTTAGTACTGACCACTAGTACGTACTCTTTCGAAGTCCTCATAGTTGAACTATTCAATTTTCAAGATGGTTTCTGGGTAGCGATTTGTACTACAACGTCGTAGTACAAATCTAACATAAAGGGAGACCTAGTTGCTAACTTAACCTTAAAGAGCTTTACAGCACTCCTTTCTAAAGTAGGGGATGCTAAATTTGTTGAGACCCCAAAGGTAAGCACTGCAATCAGTCCTAAAGGTAGATGCAACTTCGTTCTTTTCTTTTCTTATAAGAGTTTTAGAGCATTGAATCTCAAGGCAATTACACCTTAGCTCATGGACTGAGAGAGAGACAAGGTTTGAAGATGCTCGACGGATAGGGAGAGGAAAAGATGGCCAAAAGGGGAGAAGGCTTTAAAGCCCGAATAGGATAAGGCGCTTACTGATTAATTCGCTGACAGATGGATTAGAATGGCATTGCACCTTAGACCAATAAACGAGACAGGGAAGGCCCTTACACCAAGAAAGGCATCGGAGTCTTTTAATTTGGGCATGTCATCTCAAAGCGAGATTGTGCGCATCTCTCTTATATATAATATATATATATATGTAATTGTCTGTTCGACTTTTGATAGGTCAAAATACAAGATCAATAATTTAGTCTAGTCAAAAAAGCATCTATTATTCACAAATTCCTTGGGATTTATAGAGATGCGCTATCGGTGACTCGATTCTTTGTCTTTATTTCCCTGTAAGCAGAAAGGGCTCGACTCTCTTCCTTCGCTACTATGGATCCTTGGGGCTGTCATATTTTCTTTTAATTACATAAGTACATTAGTTAGACAAGCAGTGGATTACATCACCCCGATTCGCACTAAGTTTTCTTTGTCAGACATGGAGAAAGCTCCAAGGATTGACTCGGGGTTAGACTACTCTACGAAACCCCTTTGGATGATTGCTCTGTGCTTGCCGGTATCTTTCGTTCTTCCGGCCAGGACCAATTCCGCCTAAGGCCATGATCGAGTCATGACTCGTGATGACGCTCTTTCATGGACAGGCAAAACTCTCTAATGCTGATGATCAATCCTTACTTTGGATTTGTATGAGAAGGAACCTTCTCACATATATTGACTCTTAGATAGATACCAGCATAGTATCTTAATTAACAATTTCTTGAACTTGGTTGCACTCGTAAAGCGAGCGATAGCTTAAAAGAGCAGCGAAAGAAGCCCACAAAGCAGTGATATTTCCTAACTAACAAGTGGAGGATCATTTCAGTCTCTGATAGCGTAGCCGATGTCTCATGCTAGGAAGTTGAGCTAGGGCATTTTTTCTTTCTCAACGGGAGTGAAACCTTCCTTTATGCTGACAGAAGCTGAGACTTTGGCAACAAATAAGGAATGAGGCTAGGGACATGGTAATAGCAATCTCTATTCACTCGTGCTTGCTACTTAAGACTCTCTTTTCCTTCTCCCCCAACTGAATGAGTGGCGGGATTGAATCTCTAAAGAGAAGGTCTTCTTCCACGCTTATACCATTTATGGGCTTCCATTTCACTAGCAAGGAACTGAGACTTCTAGTAGTAATGAACTCAACTCATGGCCTCTGGTTTCACTCTTTGCATCAGACCGTACTTCCCTCGCTTGGTACTCACTAGCATAGCACTCCGCTCCTAACCAAATCTCTATGTGATCCCAACCCTTATCCATCAATCGCTGAAGGGCGGTAGTCTTAGATGAAGACTTTTTTAAAGAATCCCTTCCTTGGTTAGAGTTGTAGTGGCAGCCAAGTTTGCTTATATGGTGGCGACTTTGTTTTATAGCTTTGCAATCTCTTAGCCAGGCCAGTGAAAAAACCTGTCTTAGCTTAGGAGACCCCTCAGACAAGGTCAATCCAGTTCAAGTTGATTCTTTTTGCCAAGCTAGTTGCCTTCTTTTGTAGGCCAATTGAAGAAAAGAGTGCTTCTATAAGAATTTTTCTTGCCAGGAGCAGCCGAATAAGTGCCATCAATTTACAAGTTATTTAGGAGATTTTCTTTTAACTTTGCTTATCTCTTTATTATATAATAGAAGTGCTGTATCCTTATAATTATGCTATCCCCATGGTATAACCCTCTAGTAGGATGTGGGCCTTTTTCCTGCTTTTTTTTTTAGATTGCTCTTTTCTTTTTCTAATAAGCAACTGCTAAGTGCTTTGATGTCAGTGCATCCGAGCCAATTGGAGTGGCTTTTGGTAATGTCAGTCTAGTCAAGTTTCCTTACCTGGTGGGGTCAAGCATGGGATTCTTCTCAACAGAGCTGATTTAGTCGGGTACTTTTTCCTTAACTATTTCCTGCCTTCTTGAGCCATTTTGAGTGCTTCTCGCTGCTGAGAGGTCTGAACCCTACCTATTTACGTGCGTGGGGTGGCTAACTACCATTCTTTCCCTTGTACTTTAATAAATAACTGGTGCTCGCGCACCATTTCTTGACCTTGCCTTTTAGACCTTGTTTGCTTTAGTCCTACTATCCCTAGCTCTTGAAATCTTAGACTATCTTAACTACAAACACAAAAGGTAATAAAGATTCTATTCTTGACTCGTTATGAACTATTGGGTAAGTAACTCGTTAAGTAAAAATAAGTAATATCACAAAAACCAGTAATTGGAATTTCATCCCTGAAACTTCTTTTTTTTGGTACAGCTCGAAGAGACAGAAGATTAGATGAGGGCATATAAGATGACACTCAAAGCACTGATACTCTAAACCTTGGGACTCGTACTTCAATTGGATGGGCTGGACCAAGAGAAGAGGGAACTTCTATTGCAACTTCCATCGATCGAGTTTCAGTTGCTTTTTCTGTTGATCCAGGTGACAAAGCTTACTAAGCCTGCCTCTACTTTTGTCTGTCTCCCAAGGATAGGTCCTTCATTTGAGAGCCTTTACACAAGTTCGTTGAAAAGTCATTTTCTATCCTCAAAAGACAGTTCCTCATCTCTGTCGTCGTATGCTTAACACATGGTATGTAGAGGGCCTTATATGGGGGGTGAGTCCAAAGAAAGTGTTTTAAGCGCATATAGCTATTCATTCGAACATGGGACACCAACGAAGAAGAAGGGCGCGAGTTCTTTTTTTTTAATAGAGTTTCAAGGGCTCCTAGTGCAAGAACAAGACCAATGAAATGGGGTGCCATTGCATGTGAGAATTTTTATAGATTAATCTCCAAACATTGGCTTATGAAAGCTAGCTTGACACCTATCTTTAAGAGCATACCCTGAGAACAGAGCAAAAAGAAGATCTTTGTGACCACACTATAGAATCTTTCATTTCCTATGGCCTTTCGATCGCTTCAAAGCCATCCCCGGGGGGATACGCTTCGCTTTTTCTTTTCCTTCAAGGAGATGCCCTTGGCAGTGCCCCATGCTAGTAATGAACTTGTTCATAGATAAAATATGCTCCAAGTGATTTTTGGTATCAAAGTCTTCCTAGCCGCTACTAAGATGCGTTTTGCAGGACATAAAGAATGAAAATTATAGGACTCGGTGAAGACCAATCCGATAGGGCCAGATTTATCTTATTCTTTATAGGAAAGTCCACCCAGTGGTAGCATGAAAGCGAATAACCAAGGTAGGGTATGAAGACTAGAGATTTGACCCTCGAAAATGATAGGTCGAGTGCATGAATGAGTTGAGATAGAAAGCACAACACAATTCTTAAGCTTAGTAAAGAACCTTTTGTACGTGGCCCTATCAGGTTCTTTCATAGGAGGTGAAAGACAGAAGGAAGAGTACTCTTTGGGCTTGGATATAGGTCCCCGAGGGATTTGATTTTTCAGGCATTTTCTGAAGGTAGGAAAAATATATAAAGAGGCCATACCCCAAATGGAAGGCTTTCTCTATGCTGATTTTTGGCTTTCTTAAGCTAAGGCAAGCATGCATAGTATCGAGCAATCCTAGCCGTAGGGGTTGGGCCCCAAGCCTCTGAACTAGCACTACAAAAAAAGATTCGTAGATGGCGAGCCTTGTGTCCAAAGGCATAATGAGAAGTGGCCCTAATGGTTTTCTAGCCATATTGAGTTGAGCCTACCTATCCCTTCTTGTAAGAGGGAAGATTCCAATTACTATGTCAAAAAGCAATCGCTGAATTAACTCTTCTGGATTCTGGCATTGAAGCAATCCCGAGATCTTTCAAATTTTCTTTTGGCATAGTACACTAGTGTGACCATTTAGCTCATCTTGATAGCTGGGGCTAACCCTCTCGGAGCATGTATCATAAAGAATTCTAGAAAGTGATAGCGGGGAAATGTGCATTTTTGGCTATTCAAATCAGTATGGAAGTAGGCTCAAATCAAAAGGATGATTTGACTGCTAATGCTATTGATGTGCTAAAGGCTTAAAGCTCTGTTCCAAAAGAGATATTTTACTGCCATGACATAGGCTTTCTACCTAAAGTCAAACGAAATTAAAGATTGAATCGAGAAGGAAATGAACCTAATTAATATAGCTACTTGGTATGACTAGAGCGACCACCTCGACCCCCATAGCTCCCTGGGCTTACCATCACTCTTACTACTTTAATTCTATCTGATGAGAGCATATTTAAGGGGCACCACTTTGGTAGAGCATAGCCTTTGGGGTAAGTTTTTTTCCTCCGAATCAATATGAGCACGATCAAGCCATGGAAGACTTGGATCAAAGCAGACCTCCAGATTCGGCGCTGTTAAGTCGATAGCCTCAGATAGGGTCAGCTCATCAGAGATTATTCGGATACACTTCTTTCTGCAGGGGAAATATTTTTTGTCACGGCTTCAAAATCTGTATCGCTAGTTAACATCATCAGTTTTAGCTTCAACTTCGGCATTCGGCATTCCCCTCGAAGACTTAGACTATGTCAGAACGATTAGACCTTGGCAGAACAAAAATGCAAAGCATGCCAATAGGATGCATAGTGGCAGGAGTAGTTGGGTTGGTTGACATGGGGCTAGATGATATAGCCAGTGTTCCGTGAGGGACCAAAAGGTATCAGATATGTAACATCCGAAGGGTATGATTTAGTAACTATTATGTATGTTCTCAAGGGGAGATCGTGAATTTCATAAGCAAAGCAAGAGAGCTTTAGAAGCAGCCAATCTTTTCTTTATGCCCCATGTCTTCCATTGGTCAACAACCAACCACAACTCTCTATAGTACGTACTGGAAGAAGCCTCTCTCTTTCTTTATCGAGAGATTTATTTAGTGTTCAGTGCATTAAAGACTACCTGAGTCCTAAAATGGTATCATTAGTGATAGAAGGACCAACTATCTTTTTGAAGCATATAGTTCACAATGCTTATTCTATAGATACTGGAAAAGAAAGCAAATGAAAGCCCGACTAAAAAGAGTCGTTTTGCCCCTGCTCGATAGTTCCGTAGCAGCTTTTTTCTGGCGTTTTCCAGGATCAGAAGGAACCGTTATAATGACCACGCCAGAATTCATACTTCTATTTTCGTAGTTTTTCTCACTTTCATTCTACTTTGGAAAAGAAAAATGAGTCAATTTCTCTTATTCATCATTTATATCCTCATTTTCTTTTTTTCTACTCTCTTTCGCTTCTTCATTTTTGAAAAGATTTTGGCATTTATAGGAGTGCCAACTTTGATTTGGAATGTCACTTTTGGATCGAATGAAAGTGGGAATGAAGGCTCAGAAGCGAGCGTAAATCAGCCCCCACCGATTCAAGAATTACACCCTCATCTATTGGGTGACCACACCCGGGAAGAAGAGCTCAATGATTGCTTGGGTATTCTTTGGACCGGTCTCTCTTACAATCCGGGAGTGCGGGACTCGTTTGTGTAGACCCAAGCCCAGATCAAAAAGCATGTTGAGACGGCTCTGGTGGCCGCCGGGTATTCTCATGATGCTGTCTTCACCCGAAGACAGCAGATTCGAGGCTTTCTCTTTTACCCGCAGGGGAGGGTGCTTTTAGAATCTACTTATCCCTCTTATTTGAGAGAGATAAGAGAAAATGGGATAAGGCAGAGCCTTCCATACCGCCGGATTTTGAGAGCCCTCCAAAGCTATGATCTCTTCCTAGATTAGACTAGAAGACTTTCCTTGGTGTGGGAGGGGCTGCTGGTTCTGGATTCCTATTTTTTGGTATGCCGCTCTGCTAATAAGGTGGAGTCTTTCCTTTTCCCATGCTTTCTGTTTGTCAACAACCAGGAAAAGTTCTCTATACTTATTCACTTATTTCAAACAATTCTTCTAGTCATGCCTTTTCCTCTTTACTTTCTATATTCTCATATGCAATGATGGAGATGGAGTACTTGGGATCAGCAAAATTCTAAAACTACAGAACCAACTACTTTCACACCAGGAGAACAACATCCAGAGCACCGACCCCAACAATTTGGAAGATATCTTGAGAAAATGGTTTAGCACCGGTGTATCCTATATGTACTCAAGTTTATTCGAAGTATCCCAATGGTGTAACATCGTTGACTTATTGGGAAAAAGGAGGAAGATCACTTTGATCTCTTCTTTCGAAGAAATAAGTAGCTCACGAGGAATGGAAAAAAACATATTCTATTTGTTCCCGAATTCCTCATATAGCACTTCTGCCAAGCCTGGATGGGGGATCACTTGTAAGATTGACATAATGCTAATCCATGTTCCACACGGCCAAGGAAGCATCGGATTTAAATCTCATTATGACTAGATCATCATTTTGATATTTTTTCTTGATCAGAATGGAAGGCAGTAATAGCCATTTTAGACTCCTTTTCCAATCGCCCCGCGAAGACAGACGTTCAGAAAGGTTCTCGAGATTCTTAATCTCTCTTTTTAGTGGGGAGGAATAGTGCGGGAATTGAGCAAGATCATGCCGAACCACTAGGACCTTCCCATGTGTCAAGGTGAATAAATCAAGAATGCCTCAACTGGATAAATTCCTGGAGTTTATCGAAAGACATCCAATCTTCATTTTTTTCTTACATGCTTTAAGTATAGCATTCCTAACTATAACAACTCTTTGCAATCACCTTATTTTAAAAGAGTTGATTGCGTGGAATAGAGCAGTCGGATGGGGGATACGCTTTGAGCTCGGAGTTAGGTTAACACCTATCCTACTTGAGCCGCCTAAGAACACCCCCACCTCTACGGGGAAAAACCCTAAAGTAGGAGGCAAGTAGGTAAGTTGCAGACGGCTTCTTTTTTTCCATGCTTTCCGTCGGTCAAACCAACGATTCTCTTCTCAAAGTAATAGAGATATGTTTTTCTAGTTAGACTTCTATCAATGCAATGAAAGAACCATCCCTCCCTATTTGTTTGTCCTGTAAGATAGAAAGAAATTTAGACCCTAAAGAGCCCTTCTTTACTACTTTAGGGGGTGAGGGTGAAGGGGGATTTACATAAAACCGAGGCAAAGTGGTTTATGATTGAATCTCAGAGGCATTCTTATCATTTGGTAGATCCAAGTCCATGGCCTATTTCGGGTTCACTCAAAGCTTTGGCAACAATTGTAGGAGGTATGATGTACATGCACTCATTTCAAGGGGGTGCAACACTTCTCAGTTTAGGCCTCATATTTATCCTATATACCATGTTCGTATGGTGGTACGATGTTCTATGTGAATCCACGTTGGAAGGACATCATACCAAAGTCGTACAATTAGAACCTCAATATGGTTTTATTCTGTTTATCGTATTAGAGGTTATGTTCTTTTTTGCTTTTTTTTTTTTGGCTTCTTCTCATTCTTCTTTGGCACCTACAGTAGAGATCGGAGGTATATGGCCCCCAAAAGGGATTGGGATTTTAGATCCTTGGGAAATCCCTTTTCTTAATACCCTTATTCTCCTTTCATCCGGAGTTGCCGTAACTTTGGCTTATCATGCTATACTCGCTGGGAAGGAAAAACGAGCAGTTTACGCTTTAGTAGCTACCGTTTCACTGGCTCTAGTATTCACAAGCCTTCAAGGAATGAAATATTATCAATCTCACTTCACTATTTCAGATAGTATTTATGGTTCTACCTTTTTCTTAGCAACTGGCTTTCATGGTTTTCATGTGATTATAAGTACTCTTTTCTCAATCATATGTGGTATTCGCCAATATCTTGGTCATCTGACCAAGAAACATCACATTGGCTTCGAAGCAGCTGCATGGTACTAGCATTTTGTAGACGTGGTTTGGTTATTCCTATTTGTCTCTATCTATTGGTGGGGAGGTATATGAAGAAATGAATCAGTAGATTGAGGAATGAAAGCTCGAAGACAAAGAGAACCGGGCTTTTCCAAAGAATTACTGCAGCTTTCCCACTCCCTTTGATTATCATATACAAAAAAGTCTCTTCCACTTTTCTACTAAAGCTCTCTATATTCTGGCACATAAATGAAGGGATCGAAGAGATTATAGCATATTATGTTCACCAAGAAATGACCCAAAATTGGATCTTGGTCTATTTGAGATTGTACCTTTTAATCGTAATCAAAGATGTTTTCTTGTCTCTAGTTTCTTGTCTGAACAAATAGAAGAACCTAATGGATCGAACTTTAACTCCGGGTGACTTGGTTTTGTTGGAAAAACCAAGGCAAATATCATATTGACTTTCTCTCGCCCTACTTCTAAAGATAGATGAAAAGGTTAGAGATAAATCATTCCGCACATGCCACTTTAGAATTCAAAAAAAGGCTTCAAGCTCAGCAAGGTGATAGCTATATGTTGAGTGCTCTTGGCTTTGTGTGCTTTCCCGCTAGTCTTTTTTATGGATCAATATATGTACTCACTATGTCAATATCTATCTGACTTGTTGCGCAGGTACTCGTATTGCAGGCATTATTCGGTAAATGTGCCTGACATAGCTTAGGTAACTCAAGTCAACACAAATCAATACAACCCAAAGCAATTCACCTTTAGCTTTAATAAGATAGGGTAGAGGCATCCAGTTCTTTATGGTTTGGGAAGTTATCTCTCAAGGAAAATCAAGTCCACTTATTAGAATAGGAGGGGCTTGTTGCTTTTGAGTTATTTTTGGGGGAGGCGAATCTTGTTGTTCTTTCCTAGGGTACGTCCGAAGGGAGACGACAAAGCATATTAGTTGATTGAGCCTTGCTTGAAATCGTTGTTCCAGCCAATCAAGTTGTAAAAGAAAGAATCATAGTCTGATTGTGATAACTCGATCCTGACATGCATTTAATAGCATTTGAGTCCATTTAATTAAATTTTTAATTAGTTAAATCAACCAATATGCACTAATTTAATATTTCTCTTGGAAGCATTTAGTAATTGTATATTGAATAATTAAAAGACTATTATCTATTTCTATTAATTATAGTAATTGAATTTATTCTCTTGTATTTAATTAAGTGCCATCTTAAATGATAATATTTAATTGCACTTGATTACATGTTTATATTTATTTGTTCATTTGTAACTTAACATTTACTTCATAATTCTTTAAAATGTTTTTGAAATAGTTAAATTAAGTATTTTTAATGAATATTGATTACCTTGATTGTTTTGATTATTTTAATAATCGGTTTTGGTTGTCTTACATTAAAATCACTCGGTTTTCAAATAAATGAGGAAAGTAACTCCGAGCCGGAGTAAATTTTAAACTATGATGCTTTCCAAAAATGATATATTTCTTAGATTCTTTGAGGTTTAATTGTCACTTCTTGGTTGATGCAAAGTGCATAGCATATCGAGAGAGATAGTTAGGAATGAATTCGAGTCCTCGGCAAATAGTGAAACTAGTATTTTAGTGCCTTAAATTTTATAATTTAATTGTTGTTAGCTAGAATTGATATTTCCTTAGTTGTTTTAGCCTAAAAATGCAATGTTAAGTTAGTCAAATTTTGGATCAACTTTGGAATTAAATCTGAACCAATTGGGGAAGAGTTAGGGAGCAAATTATATATGGTTGGAAAGCTCTATGAGTCTAGTTTCTGAGGCTTCAAACCGTTCGTAAATTGGAGTTTTCTAGAAGAAGTTATGGCCGTTTTCGTAAGGTCGCGCATAGCTGTTTTGGTTTAGCGGGTTGACCGAAGTTTTGACCATTTGTCTTTTTTTTTTTTATTTAAGTGTGAAATACGAAACAAAGAGCAAAAATCAGTAAATAAGAAGGCCATGGCTGAAACCATGGAGGAAAAAAGAAAAAAAAAACATTTCAACTTCAAACTTCAATTTCTTCGCGAGAGCTTGTGCGGGGTGGTTTCCGAGGCATCCAGCGTGGTTTTCCTAGCGTCTAGGAGCGTCTAAGGTGAGGGTTTCATCGTTATTTGCGCATTTGAAAATATTGAACGTAAACTTTAATTTTTGTGATTTAACTGTAGGTTGTTATTTTGTCCGTTTCATTGCTTAAAGAATGTTCTCTAGCAATTGTAGAACGTGTATTTATAGCTTTTTAACATTTTCTGCGGTTGAATATTGAAATTGAAATATAAATTGTGTAATGAATAGTAAATTGTGAATAGTAAACCCCCGTTTCGATGAAGTTGCGCTGTTATGCTTTCTGTTGATGTGAAAAGGTGCTAGGTATGCTAGAATGTCTAAATGTATGATTTGTTTAGGTTGCGTAATGGAAAAAATGAGAAAAACGCCTTGGTAAAAGTCGGGGTCGTTTAGGTCGAGTTTAGCGATTTCTCGTTTTGCGTGTTGGCATTGTTTCGGGAGGCCATGGAAGCACTTTTGGTGCGATTATGGCATTGGTTGGGTGTTTGGTTGGTATAGTTGTAGTTCAAACGAGCAAAGGGGAAAATCGGGACTTTGCGTGAATTCTAGGGTAAAGTAGAGTTTCGGGGTCTTTAGACGTGCCTTATAGTGACCTAGGAGGATTGGTGAAGTCACTTTCCAAAGCTCGTGGCTCGTTTGAAAGTAGTAGCGTTTTGAAAGTTGGGGTCATTTTTGAAATTTTGTGTGATTTCATAGTATGTTGCTTATAGAATGTTTATGATGCTTATAGAATGTTTATAATGCTTATAGAATGCTTATAATGCCTATAGAATACTTGTTATTGCTTGATAATGTTAGTTGATGTTCTTCTTGTTACTTGTTTGATTGCAAATGCTTGTTAATGCTTATTACGCTTGTTAGGGTTGATTATTGATTGAAATGTTTAACAGTTGTTGAATAATGCTTGATATCTCGTTTATCTCCTCTATTTGTGTTGTTATGCTTGAAAAGTTAGTTGTATGCTAGTATTGATTGTGATTGCTTGTTATCTCGTTTCTTGTCACTAGTTTGTATTGTTGTGCTATCGCTCGTTTATTGCCTTGTATCGAGTCTTGCATTGCATAGTGTCTCGCGCGTGAGTGATGGGCCTCTCTGGGTAGCCTCGGGTTGCCAGTGTTGGTTGCTCTAGCTCCGCTGCTATTCCCTTTTTTCGCTTGGGTTGCCTCCCAGGGAGATTTGGGTCGTAGAATTGATGGATACTCCCGGGGTATTCCAAACTGGTGTTATAAGGTGGATGCGCGCTTATTGTCATCGTTGTCAACATCAAGCTCGAGATTGATGTATCGCTCGTAAAATGGTATATTGCTCGTAAGAGTGAACCATAGCCTTCAGAGTGTGGTATAGCTTTGAATGGTTGTGTTAATGCTTTCTTGAATGTTTAATATATTGTCGTTTGTATTGAATGCTTTCTTATTGATTTTATTGCTTAGCTGTGTCTATTTGCATTGCACGACTTTCTTTCTCTCCAATTTGATATCTGTCTCGCCCTCACTGAGTATACGTGTTGTGTATACTCACTCCTCACCACAACATTTCAGGAAATGTCATGTTAGCTGGAAGTTCGTGATTTCGTGGAAGTTGTTGCCTGAAGAGTTGTTTTGCGTGCCTATGTGGCTTGAGTGTCGAAGTTGTGAAGATATATGCTTTCATATGTTGTATGTATTTAATGCTAAAAGTATGTAATTTAAGTTTCGTTAGATTGTTGAAGTAATTTGATAAGTTAGATTATGTATCTAGTTATTATAACTTAACTTCAAATGCATGTTTGTAATGTCCAAAAGAAAAGAACTATAATGGCATGATAGTCTATTTATGCAGTAGCTTAGTTTGGTTTAATTGCCTAGATTGAATGTACTTGTCAAAATGAAAAGATAGGTTAGTTTTCTAATTGGAAATGTATGTATACTTGCTGAGTTTAAATTGTTGAGAACCGAGGCTCGGATGGCCTTGAGGAAGTTTTGTGTGGTTGGACACGGTGGTGGTCCATTTATATGCTATTACAGGTTTTGCATTTCGCCTATAAATAGGGGAGACTCCGTCCGTTTTCCCTGAAAATTTATGCCCGGGTTTGGTTTGGATTGTGTTTAGATCGATTGATAGAACTCTCGGTCTCGAGAGGGATCGGGGTGTTACAGGTGGTATCAGAGCTTGTCTAGCTCATAAGCCGGGACAGGGTCCTCGGTCTGGTGGGTAGTGACCCTTGAATGTGTGCTTGTTAAGTGTGTCTTGAAAGTGTATGCTTGTATGTGAGATTATGTGTCTTGACATGAATGTGTGCTCCTATGTGATATAGTTATGTGTTATGTGTTAATTGTGTGCTAAGTAAGGTAAAGTGTCTAGTTGTGCATTGAATTGACCTATCGAATAGGCATCGTGAATTGAATCGACCTCGTGGATTAGTATTTGCTTGAAGTATTGCTTGTAATGTGTGTATTGGAATGTCTTGAATTAGCTATTCCGTCATTTGAATTAATTATGTTGTGCTTGACTTGATTGTCGTGATTGAGTGACTTTGTTGAATAAACTGTTTTGTAAACTTGCTTGCATAATAGTTTAAGGCATGTGTATAACTGTGATATATTGGCATTCATACATGTCTTATGGAAATGGTAAGTAAGTCCTCTTCCTCCCTGAAGAAAGTGGTTCACAGCTAGCTTCTCAAGGTGTATGGATTGGCAGGAAATTAATGGTATTTGACTAACCTTTATTTGGGAATTGGTGTTTGCTTTTGGAGCTCGGTTATTGGCGAATCTCTATGGTCCTCCTCTGTGCCTAACAGTTGTGAAAGAGCAGCTTTCTCTTGGGGTTTTATTTGGTTGTTCTTTGGAGCATTCTTTGGTTTTCTTAATGGGTGTTCTTTGGGACTTTTGTTGGCACTACTTGGTGGACTTGGCTATTGGATTTTCAGTTGGACTTACTGCATGGTATTATCTATGGTATATGTGTCTTGGTCTTTATTGGAGTGCTACTGGTATTCCTTATTGGAAAATTCTTCAATGGCATTCTCTAGGATTCTGAGTGGCCATTTATTTAGTATTACTTATTGGGCAATTCTTAGTACTTTCTTACTGGAGCATTGTTCGGGTATTTTCTTTGGCATCCCTCAGTTGATTTGGTAACTGGAATTCCTATCAGACTCATTATCTCATATTACTTACGGTATTCTTTGGAATCCTTATCGGGCATTTTACTAGTATTTTTCCTTATTGGCATTTATTGGAAGATCCTACACTTGGAATTCTGCTTGGACATATTATCTTGTACTGTTTACGGCTTCTCCTTCGGCCTTTCCACTCAGGGGAATCTATATTTGCTGTTTGACTAAGATGTTGCGGTAGGAACACAGTGATTGGAAGATTTCAATTAGAGGTTGGCCTTTGGTATTCTTCTCTATAATCCTTTACAGAACTTTCAGCTGGGTATATTTACGGTAGTCAGTACTGCATGAGGTGTATCTACTCTGGCTATCTCTTAACTTTCTTATTTGGTACTTGTTAGACTTCTATTGAAGATTCTTAAATAGGGTACTCCTTCGGTACTCTTCCTGCCATTAGTATGTGGTATTGATGATATCTACAGTGTCTTTGCTTCAGTCTTTAGTTGGTATTTCCTCGGCATTCTTGATTGGAATTTCTATTCGGGATTTCCTACGGGCATTCTTATATATTATTTTGCTCAGGAACCGATGAAGATTAGTCAGAATTGGATTTCAGATGATGCTGAGTTCTATTGGAAGAAGAATTGCGAGGACGCAATTGTTTTAAGGGGGGAAGGATGTGATAACCCGAACCCGACATGCATTTAATAGCATTTGACTGCATTTAATTAAATGTTTAATTAGTTAAATCAACCAATATGCACTAATTTAATATTTCTCTTGGAAGCATTTAGTAATTGTATATTGAATAATTAAAAGACTATTATCTATTTCTATTAATTATAGTAATTGAATTTATTCTCTTGTATTTAATTAAGTGCCATCTTAAATGATAATATTTAATTGCACTTGATTACATGTTTATATTTATTTGTTCATTTGTAACTTAACATTTACTTCATAATTCTTTAAAATGTTCTAGAAATAGTTAAATTAATTATTTTAAATGAATATTGATTACCTTGATTGTTTTGATTATTTTAATAATCGGTTTTGGTTGTCTTACATTAAAATCACTCGGTTTTCAAATAAATGAGGAAAGTAACTCCGAGCCGGAGTAAATTTTAAACTATGATGCTTTCCAAAAATGATATATTTCTTAGATTCTTTGAGGTTTAATTGTCACTTCTTGGTTGATGCAAAGTGCATAGCATATCGAGAGAGATAGTTAGGAATGAATTCGAGTCCTCGGCAAATAGTGAAACTAGTATTTTAGTGCCTTAAATTTTATAATTTAATTGTTGTTAGCTAGAATTGATATTTCCTTAGTTGTTTTAGCCTAAAAATGCAATGTTAAGTTAGTCAAATTTTGGATCAACTTTGGAATTAAATCTGAACCAATTGGGGAAGAGTTAGGGAGCAAATTATATATGGTTGGAAAGCTCTATGAGTCTAGTTTCTGAGGCTTCAAACCGTTCGTAAATTGGAGTTTTCTAGAAGAAGTTATGGCCGTTTTCGTAAGGTCGCGCATAGCTGTTTTGGTTTAGCGGGTTGACCGAAGTTTTGACCATTTGTCTTTTTTTTTTTTATTTAAGTGTGAAATACGAAACAAAGAGCAAAAATCAGTAAATAAGAAGGCCATGGCTGAAACCATGGAGGAAAAAAGAAAAAAAAAACATTTCAACTTCAAACTTCAATTTCTTCGCGAGAGCTTGTGCGGGGTGGTTTCCGAGGCATCCAGCGTGGTTTTCCTAGCGTCTAGGAGCGTCTAAGGTGAGGGTTTCATCGTTATTTGCGCATTTGAAAATATTGAACGTAAACTTTAATTTTTGTGATTTAACTGTAGGTTGTTATTTTGTCCGTTTCATTGCTTAAAGAATGTTCTCTAGCAATTGTAGAACGTGTATTTATAGCTTTTTAACATTTTCTGCGGTTGAATATTGAAATTGAAATATAAATTGTGTAATGAATAGTAAATTGTGAATAGTAAACCCCCGTTTCGATGAAGTTGCGCTGTTATGCTTTCTGTTGATGTGAAAAGGTGCTAGGTATGCTAGAATGTCTAAATGTATGATTTGTTTAGGTTGCGTAATGGAAAAAATGAGAAAAACGCCTTGGTAAAAGTCGGGGTCGTTTAGGTCGAGTTTAGCGATTTCTCGTTTTGCGTGTTGGCATTGTTTCGGGAGGCCATGGAAGCACTTTTGGTGCGATTATGGCATTGGTTGGGTGTTTGGTTGGTATAGTTGTAGTTCAAACGAGCAAAGGGGAAAATCGGGACTTTGCGTGAATTCTAGGGTAAAGTAGAGTTTCGGGGTCTTTAGACGTGCCTTATAGTGACCTAGGAGGATTGGTGAAGTCAGTTTCCAAAGCTCGTGGCTCGTTTGAAAGTAGTAGCGTTTTGAAAGTTGGGGTCATTTTTGGAATTTTGTGTGATTTCATAGTATGTTGCTTATAGAATGTTTATGATGCTTATAGAATGTTTATAATGCTTATAGAATGCATATAATGCCTATAGAATACTTGTTATTGCTTGATAATGTTAGTTGATGTTCTTCTTGTTACTTGTTTGATTGCAAATGCTTGTTAATGCTTATTACGCTTGTTAGGGTTGATTATTGATTGAAATGTTTAACAGTTGTTGAATAATGCTTGATATCTCGTTTATCTCCTCTATTTGTGTTGTTATGCTTGAAAAGTTAGTTGTATGCTAGTATTGATTGTGATTGCTTGTTATCTCGTTTCTTGTCACTAGTTTGTATTGTTGTGCTATCGCTCGTTTATTGCCTTGTATCGAGTCTTGCATTGCATAGTGTCTCGCGCGTGAGTGATGGGCCTCTCTGGGTAGCCTCGGGTTGCCAGTGTTGGTTGCTCTAGCTCCGCTGCTATTCCCTTTTTTCGCTTGGGTTGCCTCCCAGGGAGATTTGGGTCGTAGAATTGATGGATACTCCCGGGGTATTCCAAACTGGTGTTATAAGGTGGATGCGCGCTTATTGTCATCATTGTCAACATCAAGCTCGAGATTGATGTATCGCTCGTAAAATGGTATATTGCTCGTAAGAGTGAACCATAGCCTTCAGAGTGTGGTATAGCTTTGAATAGTTGTGTTAATGCTTTCTTGAATGTTTAATATATTGTCGTTTGTATTGAATGCTTTCTTATTGATTTTATTGCTTAGCTGTGTCTATTTGCATTGCACGACTTTCTTTCTCTCCAATTTGATATCTGTCTCGCCCTCACTGAGTATACGTGTTGTGTATACTCACTCCTCACCACAACATTTCAGGAAATGTCATGTTAGCTGGAAGTTCGTGATTTCGTGGAAGTTGTTGCCTGAAGAGTTGTTTTGCGTGCCTATGTGGCTTGAGTGTCGAAGTTGTGAAGATATATGCTTTCATATGTTGTATGTATTTAATGCTAAAAGTATGTAATTTAAGTTTCGTTAGATTGTTGAAGTAATTTGATAAGTTAGATTATGTATCTAGTTATTATAACTTAACTTCAAATGCATGTTTGTAATGTCCAAAAGAAAAGAACTATAATGGCATGATAGTCTATTTATGCAGTAGCTTAGTTTGGTTTAATTGCCTAGATTGAATGTACTTGTCAAAATGAAAAGATAGGTTAGTTTTCTAATTGGAAATGTATGTATACTTGCTGAGTTTAAATTGTTGAGAACCGAGGCTCGGATGGCCTTGAGGAAGTTTTGTGTGGTTGGACACGGTGGTGGTCCATTTATATGCTATTACAGGTTTTGCATTTCGCCTATAAATAGGGGAGACTCCGTCCGTTTTCCCTGAAAATTTATGCCCGGGTTTGGTTTGGATTGTGTTTAGATCGATTGATAGAACTCTCGGTCTCGAGAGGGATCGGGGTGTTACACTGATATTTATATACTTATTCATTCGAGACTGATTTTATTTAATATGCCGTAATGCGCCCCCTTCTTTCTCAAAGTCAACTTTCTCGCTTGTTTAGAAAAGCTTTACTGAGTTTACGAGGTGAAGGCGCAAAGGAAGCCACTTTACCTTGTTTACCCCCTCAAGTTCTTTAATTCGAATGAGGTAATTTCAATGGTTTCAAATTCTCAGCTGAGAAGTTAGGAGGCAACCGAGTTACAGCAAACATGAGGCATTTTTCTGAATTTGTAGGGATAAATTTGTTGATGGATTTACCTCTAAATGGGGCAACGTTCACTTGTACAAACAACCAGGAATGCCCTGCTATTTCTAAATTGGACATGTTCCAACTCTCGGCTTTAGAAGGAATAGGAGGATGATTTTTTTCTATAAAAAGTAGCTTCTTGGTGGTTCTTCCTTTAGAAGCAAGCCACATCTTTTGGTTGAAGGTTAAAGCCTTGAAAGAGGAAGTGGAATAAGGAGCAGTTTAGGAGGGTGGACTTGAAGAAAATGGAAGATTTGGAGGAAATTGGGTACCTAGGCCACACAGAAGAATCAAGACCTCTATTATTAGCAGAAATAGCTCTGAGAGTATCAGCCAAAGAAGAGTGAAGGAGGCTGGGTAGGTTGGAAAAGATTAGTTGGCGGCAAAAGTAGAGAATTACTTGGTTAAGAAAGGGGGATAAGAACAAAAAGTTCTTCCATCTAGTAGCGAACGCGATAAATTTAGTAAACACTATATCTAGACTGAGATAGAAAGGGGCATTCTGGAGGAAGAGGAAACGATTCAATTAGTAGTCGAAAAGTTCTACAAAGAGCTTTACGTAGAACCGCATTCGTTTTGACTGACGCATCATAGGGTCTCGCATCCTTACGGAGATATGTGATTGGTTGGAAAGGCCTTTTGTGGAATATGAGGTTTTCAAGGCTCTGGGGGAGATGTGTGGAGACAAGGCCCCAGGTCCGGACGGATTCACTATCGCCTTTTATAAAACATGCTAGGGGGGTGGTCAAGGATGACTTCAAACCTGCCCCTATCGGTCGAGCATCTTCAACCCTCTCCCGTTGGTCGAGCGTCTTCAAACCAACGCCACTTTCATTGCCATGATCCCATATAAATGCCGAGACAATGACATTCAAGATTTCGGCCCGAGTTGCCTTGTGGGTAGCTTATATAAAAGAATAGAAAAAGTGCTAGCATCCAGAAAGAATAAGGCGATGAGTTTGATCATATCGTCCTATCAGAGCACCTTTGTTCAAACAAGACAACTCCTGGAATAAAAACCTAAAGCAAATGAGTGCATTGACTAAAGAATTAGAAGCGAGGAACCAGGAGTTCTATGCAAAATTGACATAGAAAATGATTACGACCATGTCAACTGGAGGTTTCTGGAATATTTTCTTAGAAAAATGGGATTCGGGGTAAAGTGGATAAAGGTGTGTATAACGACGGCATCCTTCCCCTTACTCCATAGGGCCTCGTGAATAGCTCCCCCACAGGTTTCTTCCACAACTTCGAGGCCTTTGACAAGGGGACCCACTATCCCTCTTTCTATTAGAACAGTGTTAGTTCGCTATTACTACTGTTCAGGTCGATGAAAATTCAATTATGATATTGCTATGTGCGCCACTAGAACTTTGATCATATTCTTTGAGCTGAGTCGATGAGTTTTAATATTCATGTACATATGCCATGTAGATTGAAAAGGGAGAAGCCCTCACTATAAATAGCACACCAGATGGATCATTCTTCGAAAAGCCAAAGGCGAAGAGTTAACACCTCCCAAGGGCTGGGTGAAAAAAAACGTCATTTGTTGATACCTAGTGTGCACCGCCACCTACTGAAATGGATTAATAAACGTTGATTTCTATTGCTTGTAGCGGCGTTGCTTCCTTTGTTCACCGCGGATAATTGAATCTGTAGAAAGAAGGCCTTGTGGGGCATCTCTAGCAGTGCCAAATAAGGAAGAAGTATTCTTTGTAGACTCGCACCGCTCACTTACGGTTTTATACAAAGGGGGTTGTATTGAAAGGCCATAAGCTTTGAATCAATATGTGTTGGTTCTAATCCGGATCTCGTTGTTTGGGTCTCAAGATGATATTAAGGAGACAAAAGAGGAGAGCTGATAGAAATGCTAATTATAGTGGAGATACTAATAATAACTTAAATAATGACTTGTGCCCTTTGTTCAAGATTCCTTTGTGGGACTTTCTTTTCCTTCTTCTTGACTTGACTCAACAACCCTACCATTCAGGACAGAACTCTAAGGGTATCTCTGAAGATTCAAAATACAAAAGAGCGACTGCCAATCAAGACAATATTGAAGCACATGCCTTAGGACCGATCCCAGTGAAATACGGAAATGAATGCACTACCGACTAGAATCAAACCTCTCTTTATCAGTCAAGTTACTTCATACCTTTGCTCTATGGCTATTACTCATTCCTGTGACCTTGTTTGTCCCATCAAGCTGACGGGTCCTTTTTTTTGTGGCAACATTGAAGTTTTCTTTCAAGAATGAGCTCTTGGGAGTCGATTCTTCTTGCCTTCAAAGTAAAGAAGAAAGCCCGGTTACTTCTGCCACTGACTATGTTCAAGAAAGGAGGATGAACCCTTATCCCTTACCCTTAAGGGTTTGAAGGTTGGTTCCTTCCCCTTATTTATGATGGCTGGGAGCAGAAAACACGTGATAGCGGTTTAGTTTCCTTGATCCAATCTTGGGAGAAAGGACCTACGCTCATGATTTCCATGCATCAAATGGGAATAGCTTTTACGTGTCCAAAGTCAATAGAAGTCTAAACGGCAGCCCTAAACATGTTGTTTCAGGACATATCTTAAAGTCTTCGAGGAATGGAAGAAAAAGTATGGCATTTCAGATCATATTTTCCTTCTAGAGAGAGACTGGTCGAGAATACCCACTTGTAGGGTTTCGGTTGCCAAATCAGTATGAATCTTCCTTGTTGGGAACTCGGCTTCGTGGTGAAATGAATTAATGAATATTGGCCAATTATGTCACTACCTCACATATGTTCCAACCAATATGAACCAAGAGGATGAGATGAGAGAACCAATTAGAGAGGCATCGAGATCGGACAAGGAAAACTAATGGAATTTTTGGCGAATTCGACCCCCAAAGTCTTACATGTCAAAGTTGGCAAACCGTCGGAAAACCTCTCCTTTATTAATGGAGAGTTGACCAAGAATGATTATGAGTGTCGGCTTATATCTCGTCAATCATCTAATTTTTTATAGTTTCTTCGAGTTACCGAAGCAGGTTCAAACCAAGAAAAAGGTCAATGTCGAAAAAGAAGCTTTGTTTGAAAGAGTAGGCAGAAAACAAGGTATATAATCTTTTGGGTATTTGCCCTTCCATTAGAGGAGATTTTTTGGCTTTCGCTGTCAATAATCAACCTGGGTGGTTGTCATTTTTCTTTCTATCTTTCTCGAGCCAACGGAGATGGGAAAGTGGCTTTTGGGCTTTCTTTTCTCTCGGACCCACCAAATGGCCTACGCCAAGCATATGGAGTTGGATGGTTTCACCTTGATGGGATTCCTTCCTTTTCATAGTGAGTGGGGTTCCTTGAATTGATAAGAGCTGGGAGTAGAGACTCCAGAAAAATGACTAGTTTCATACCTCTGTCAAGCATCTTCAAACCTCGATGATTTCTTGCCTCTCTACTCTCTATCAGATGATTTCTGATGTACCTGATTCAGGCTGCCATCAATGTTGTCGGCTTCTTTTCTCAAAATGTATGCCAGCAGACCGGCTAGCCCGTCAGCGGCTTCCGCTCCCTTAGCCTGAGTTTGGCTTAGTTTCAGCTATTCCTTTTCTGGATTCCTTTGTCCAAGGCTTTTAGAATGGATTATTTCACACGGGAAGGCAGTCAACGTACCCTCCGTCTACCGGTTGTGTTTTCTTCAAATTCTTAATCTAAACATGTCATTTCCTTTTTTTTGCAGGTGTAGGTTCTACTTCAACAACCTAGTTTTAGCCAAGCCAATGAGTATTTGTGAACGAAGTCTTAAATGATTGTTGACTAATAGGAGCTTTCTCCTCAGTTCAATGTCAGCTCCATTCCTCTCCCTATCGTTTGAGCATCTTCAAACCTCAAGCGTCAAGATTTGGTAGAAACCAAGTCTGATTGATGCCGATGCTGACCATCACCTGAATTCGTATAGTAGAAAGCCGAAGCTTCGTGAAACGAACATTTGAAACATTTGAAGACTATTTCACTCGTTCAGTTAGAGGGAGGAGAGTGACCTCCTAGAATAGGTGCCGGGGACGTTACAGTTTCTTCCTTAGTTGTTGAGGTTTGAAGATGCTTGACCGATAGGGAGAGGTTGGATGGAATTCAGCTCAACTACTAAGGAGAGGAAGGTAAACGCTTGACAGAGGAATGGATGGAGAGTAAGATTCTACACTCTCACCCACACCATCAACTGTATCACCCATATCAAAAGGCACAACAGTATACGAGTCCAAAGGCGCATAGGCCTTTGCATGAGGAGATCCCGAACCACAGCTCTAAATCCGACGCATATGTCTCCGTATCGGATGAACATAAGGCAGAGGCCATACTCTTTCTAGCTGAAGGTAGACCTAAAGCTTGAAGCTTATCTCCTCTTACTTAACTTAAATGGAGGAGATAGTAAGAAAGACTTTCTACGCTACGATCTTTCTTCTCCTATGAAATCTCTAGTTTGATCGAGGGTTCGGTGATTATGATGTCGGTTTTGGCTAAGAGTTACCTTTTCGTAGTCACAAACGGCTGGACATCTTCATTAGGTCCTTGAGTGGTATCCTGTAGGTCAAAGATGGTAGGCTTCTTTCTGGGGCCAACATTCTTAAAACCAAGCAAAGAGTGGATTATTCATTAAAGGGACTCTAAAAAATATATATATATTGGAGTGTCAGTTGTGAAGGTCGAAATAGTCAGTACTTTCACTAGTTTAGAAGCCGGAGATACCCTCCAACTGGTTGAAAAGATAGGCAAAAGTCTCAAGCTATGCTCTGGCAAGGAAAACCCCTTCACATATTAATTAGTTGATTTTGATGCTACTACTTTTTCCTTCTTGTCTTCTTCATTCTCTATTGAAAATAGAGCATATAACCCGAGTCCTGAATACAGGAAAGACCGATTATGATTGTTGCAAGAGTGGATACCCTTTTCCACAAAAGATGGGAATCGTACTCATAGAAAAAAGAATTCCATATAGCGAATTACATAACCCCTAACTCCTCTGTCTACCTGTACCCGAGTGCTTAACGGGATGAGAGATCTTTCATAAAGAAAGAGCATATCGAAGATACCAAGCACGAGATGAGACCAAAGCAAGCAAGAAGGGATAATCGAGCGACTCTTCTAAAGGAAGAAGGGATTGCTAATGGCAAGAGAAATTTCCAATTAATAATACTGATTTTGGATGACCGATACCAGAGGAAAGAAGACCCATTCTCGATGACAAACAGATGATGACATATTCCCTCTTTCCCTTACCAAAGGCAGAAGATTTATTTTTAGGGCGTCAAGTACCAAGCAAGTAATAAAAACCTTGCTTGTGGATTTGCGGTCTATCTATTCCAGTAGCTCAAGAGTTCGAGCCTTGAAAGTTTAGCCTCTTCAAGCTATCCAATAGCGAATCTCTCAACTGGAATCCATCCAACTACCGGTTCCCATCCTTGGTAAGGAATCTCTCATCTCCTTAAGCACTATAGTAAACTAAACTCTCTTCAAGGAAAAAGGGGATGCTACGACCTACTGGATTAAAGCAGGGAAACAAGAAAGGCAAGCAAGATAGCGAAAGAGTTAGTGAATTGGTGCCCAGAATCCATTGTGATTGGTATAGAATTAGCTCCTAGTCTTAGTTAGCTCTCCTAGCTGCACTAGAATAACTATTATAAAAGAGTATGGCACCAATCAATCTTCTTTGCACGAGCATTGAAGGAGGAATGAAAGAAAAAGAGATGGGGAACAGGGAATCGTCGTTTTATAGCTGGGCAGATGGAAGGAATGCCGAGAATCGGATGTACAGTACGGTCTAATCAGTCATAGCTTCTAAACCATTCCTTGTAGGGATGGGGTGGCTATATAGAATTAGCTCTATGTTATCCATAAGGAAAGAAAAGAGAGAAGGCTTGGTAGGAGTGTAGTATCGGTCGCAGCATGCCAAGCCATTACAGTACCAATGTTTTCTTTCTAATTCCACTACTTAGGTTAGTTCATCTACGATCTTTCTTAAGAGAAGATACGATTGTACGACAATTCCCGTTAGTAGACTCGTAGGAATCGAGAAGTAGATAGCAAGTGGAGCTTGAATAGAAAGCTTTCAGGTTTGGAACTCTAGTAAAGGAGCTTGGAGATTTTTGCATGGTCGATTAGTGAGCATCACATCTCGATCAATCAATCGGTCCGCTGATCCATTATTCTCTATCCTGCGTGATCACTCGCAGCAGCAATCCTTTCTTGTTGAAGAAAATCATACGTGATGCCGATGCATGAACCCCCCTTCGCCCCTTGATGAGTAAGCTTCGTAAGCCAGCTTTGCGTTGGTTGGACTGCCCTCCTAGTAAATGAATGTCAGGTGCTCCCCTCCTCCCGAAATCAAGAATTCCGTCCTCAGCCCTATGGAGAAAGGGGATGGATAGAGGAACAAGTTCGGTAGGCACCCTGAGTTTACCAACCTCAGTGACCGGCTCCTAAGAGTTCCAACCATGGGGTTGGGGTTAAGCTGCTGCGCCATGCAGGCCTCAGGGCTGCCTCAACCTGACCCCAGGAACTCAGTAGGCTCGGTGCTAAGAGAGACTAGGAACAACAATGCTGCCCCTACATGCTAACAGCACCATAAAGATGCGGCTGATGTACGTATGTCGCCCTTGCGTCGATCATACCTCCAATGCCTGCCCGTACGCGGGTCGACTCACAAGAAATGTAGCTAGCTCGCCAACTAACTGTTCATGTTTGAGCTTGTTAGTTTCCTTGTTATTTAGACACTACTTGAATTTATTTACTTGGTAGCCTACATGAGTATCTGGATGGATAGAGACTGATCCCTTTCTACATACATAGCCCCACTGTAACACCCCGATCCCTCTCGAGACCGGAAGTTCTATCAATCAATCTAATCGCAACCCAATTCCAAACCCGGGCATAATTTTTAGGGAAAACGGACGGAGTCTCCCCTGTTTCTAGGAAAAATGCAATCCTGCGGTAGCAAATAAGTGGACCAGTACCCTGTCCAACCATTCACAATTCCTCAAGGCCATCTGAGCCTCGGTTCTCAACAATCAAACACAACAAGTATATATACATTTCCAGGTATCCAGACTATTCTAACTATTTCTTTAAACAATACAAACATGCATTGAAGTTAAACTATACCAACTGAAAACATAAACTAACTTATCATACCACTTCAATAACCTAGTAAAACTTAAATTATATTCCTTTTAATACTAAATACATACATTACATGAAAATATACATCTTTGCATCTTCGACAAGTCAAGCCACATAGCACGCAAGGCAACTCTTCAAGCACGATCTATCACATAACCACGAACTTTTCAACTAACATGATATTTCCTGAAATGTGGTGGTGAGGAGTGAGAATACACAACACGTATACTCAGTGAGGGCGAAACGGATATCAAGGTGGAGAGAAAGAAGATCGTGCAATACAAATAAGACAGTTAAACCATATATCCAATAAGAACAGCAATCAATATAAACAATAATACAATAAACAATTCAAGAAAGCATTAACACAACCCATCAAAGCTATACCACACTTTGAAGACTATGGTTCACTCTTACGAGCAATGTACTATTTCACGAGCGATACATCAATCTCGAGCTTGATGTTGACAACGATGAAAATAAGCGCAGAACCACCTTATAACTTTCACTGGGTGTACTCCGGATGCACCCCGACACATCTACGACCCAAATCCCCCTGGGCGGCACCCCTAGCGAGAATGGGAATAGGACACGGAGCTAGAGCAACCAACCATGGTAGCCCGAGACTACCCAGAGAGGGCCATCACTCACGCGTCTGACAGTGTTCAATGCAATATGAGATACAAGCAATAAACGAGCAATAGCACGAAAGTGCAGATTTGTATCAACATTCGATATATCAAGCACTTACAATCAATAATAGCAATCAATTAACTTTTCAAGCATGATTATCATTAATGTCAACAAGATTATCAACTAAACAAGTAATTAGCAGTTCAAACAAGAGAAGCTACAATGACACTATTCAATCTCTAACTTCCAAAGGCAATTACGAGCAAACGACCTATGGGATTAACAACCCGATTTCACTACATTTACTTAGGTACTACAAGGCACGTTTCTATATCACGAAACTTCACTTTCTCACTTGAAACCCAAAAGTCCACCTACTGCGTTTGAACTGCAACTATGCTAACCAGTTGCTCAATCAACGCCACAATAGCGCCAAAAGTGCTTCCATGCCCTCAATAGCAAAACCCCCAACTCAATTCGAGCTCGATCAACACTTGGTCAAACGGCCCATTTACGTTTCTTTGTCTAATTTTCAATTTTAACAAAGGCCAGTCCATTTTTATTGCACATTTTATCTTTCTAACATTAATGGCACATATCCAAATCAAGAAATCGTAATTCGGATCAAAAATCCAAAAATCTAGGGTTTTACTATTCAAAAAACTATTTATTGTTCTTCCCCAATTTCAATTTGCGTTTCTAGCCGTAAAAATCGCTAAATGACTAACAAGCAATGCTATACAAACCCTAAGGAAGTTATTTCATGCAATAACAGGGATTATAACGCAATAAATATCAAATCTAAAAAATTGAATCAAAAATCAAATTTAAATAAAAATGCACAAAAACGTGAAAACCCTCACAGAGATTGAAGAGGAAAGCTTGCAAGGACCCGAGCCACGATCCTCGTCCAATTCCACGCAAGATTGTAGCTTAAAAATGCAAAATCAATTTTTTTTTCTTTTTCCCTCGAGTTTCGGCCATGGGGGACAATTGGGGAATTTTTGGTTTTGTATTTGAGTCAATTTTTTCCTTTGTTTTGCTTATTTAAAAGATGACAAAGGCCCAAAGGCATTTTGGTAAAAAGGCAAGGTCAAATTCAAGTTAAAAATGGTCAAACAAGCTTATTTAATTAGCATTTAGTCTAATTTAAATTAAAACAATACAATTTAATGAAAACCATCTAAAACTAGCTAAATTAAACTATAAATCCTATTCACCAAATTTGGGAAATATTCCTCTAACTTTCATTTTCAATGCGATACGATCAAGCGGTCAATAAACGATTACGATAAGTATGGTATATAATAATATCAAACTATAATTTTAGAAAAGTAGAATAGTAGAATAGTTTAAAACCTACTCCGCCTCAGAGTTACTTTTCCATTTTGTTGAAAATAAAGTAATTTAAGTGTAAGAAAATAAATCCCAGTTTTGGAAAGAATCAAAATAGATACTACACATTTAAATAAATAAAGTAAGTATAACTGAAATATTTTTAAAAAGAAATATGAAATCAATGCAAAATGAATAAACTAAGTTAAACAATCAATTAAATGCATCTAAATGCCATTAAATGCGTGCCGGGTTTCGGGTTATCACATCCTTCCCTCTTAAAACAATTGTGTCCTCGCAATTCTTCTTCCAATAGGACTCAGCATCACCTGAGATCCAACTCTGACCATTCTTCATTGGTTGCCGAGCAAGACATTGAATAAGATACTCGTAAGAAAACCCCAATAGAAATCCCAACCAAGAATGTCGAGAAAATACCAACTAAAGACTGAAGCAGGGATATTGTAGATAAAATTAACATCACATATTAATGACAAGAAGGATGCCGAAGAGATACCCCACCTACGAATCTCCAGTAGAAGTTCAACAAATACCAAATAAGGAAGTCAAAGGATAGCCAGAGTAGATGCAACACATATAAGACCAAACTCTAAGACCTCATCACCATTTGCCGAGTGCAAACTTTATACAACTTACCACCAAGAAAGCCCAAAAGTATTCCACAGCATACCGTAAGCAATATGAGATAATAAGTCTGAACAAGATTCCAAGTGTAAGACTTCCAATAGTGCCAACAAGGAAAATACTAGTAGAATGCCCACTAAGAATTCCAAAGAATACCGTATGTAGTACTATATAATAAGTATGTTAGGAATTCCAAATACCAAACCTACTGAGGAACACTAAAGAAAATACCCGAAACAATGCTCCAGTAAGAGAGTATCAAGGATTGCCCAATAAGTAAGTACTAGATAAATGGCCACTAAGAATTCTAGAGAATGCCATTGAAGAATTTCCAATTAGGGATGGCAGTAGCATACCAATAAAGACCGAGACACATATACCATAGATAATACCATGCAATAAGTCTGATTGAAACCCCAATAGCCAAGTCTACCAAGAAGTGCCAACATAAGTTTCCAAAGAATACCCAATAAGAAAACCAAGGAATGCTCCAGAGAACAACCAAATAGAACCCCAAAATAAAGCTATACTTTCACAACTGTTAAGCATAGAGGAGGACCTTAGAGATTCGCCAATAACCGAGCTCTAAAAGCAAACACCAACTCCCAAATAAAGGCTAGTCAAATACTGCTCATTCCCGTCAATCCACATAACTTGGAGGGCCTGCTACTAACCACTTCTCTTCAGGGAAGGAAGTCTTTCCTACCATTTCAACGGGACATGTATGAATGCCAAGATATCACATTTATACATATATGCCTTAATCTATTATGCAAGCATGTTTATAAAACAGTTTACACGACAATCAAGTCAAGCACAACATAATCAATTCAAATCACGGCACAACCAATTCAAGACATTCCAATACACACATTACAAGCAAATAACAATTCACGAGATCGATTTGATTCACGATGCCAATTCGATAAACGAGTAGTCACTTCACTTCACGTAACACACCTTTAGCACATATCACATAACTATTTCACATAGGTGCACACATTCAAGTCAAGACATACAATCTCACATACAGGCACACACTTTCAAGACACACTTAACAAGCACACATTCAAGGATCATTACCCACCAGACCGAGGACCCTATCCCGGCTTATGAGCTAAACAAGCTCTGATACCACTTGTAACACCCCGATCCCTTTCGAGACCGGTAGTTCTATTAATCAATCTAATCGCAACCTAATTCCAAACCCGGGCATAATTTTTAGGGAAAACGGACGGAGTCTCCCCTGTTTCTAGGCAAAATGCAAACCTGCGACAACATATAAGTGGACCAGTACCGTGTCCAACCATTCACAATTCCTCAAGGCCATCCGAGCCTCAGTTCTCAACAATCAAACACAACAAGTATATATACATTTCCAAGTACCCAGACTATTCTAACTCTTTCTTTAAACAATATAAACATGCATTGAAGTTAAACTATACTAACTGAATACATAAACTAACTTATCATACCACTTCAATAATCTAGTTAAACTTAAATTATATTCCTTTTAACACTAAATACATGCATTACATGAAAATATACATCTTTGCATCTTTGACAACTCAAGCCACATAGCACGCAAGGCAACTCTTCAAGCACGATCTATCACATAACCACGAATTTTCCAACTAACATGGTATTTCCTGAAATGTGGTAGTAAAGAGTGAGTATACACAACATGTATACTCAGTGAAGGCAAAACAGATATCGAGGTGGAGAGAAAGAAGATCGTGCAATGCAAATAAGACAGTTAAACCATATATCCAATAAGAACAACAATCAATATAAACAACAATACAATAAACAATTAAAGAAAGCATTAACACAACCCATCAAAGCTATACCACACTTTGAAGGCTATGGTTCACTCTTACGAGCAATGTACTATTTGACGAGTGATACATCAATCTCGAGCTTGATGTTGACAATGATGACAATAAGCGCACAACCACCTTATAACTTCCACTGGGTGTACTCCGGATGTACCCCGATACATCTACAACCCAAATCCCCTTGGGCGGCACCCCTAGCGAGAATGGGAATAGGACACAGAGCTAGAGCAACCAAGCCTGGTAGCCCGAGACTACCTAGAGAGGTCGATCACTCACGCGCCTAACACTATGCAATGCAATACAAAATACAAGCAATAAGCGAGCAATAGGACGAACGTGCAGTTTTGTATCGACAGTCAATATATCAAGCACTTACAATCAAGAATACCAATCAATTAACTTTTCAAACATGATTATCATTAATATCAACAAGATTATCAACTAAACAAGTAATTAGCAGTTCAAACAAGAAAAGCTACAATAACACTATTCAATCTCTAACTTTCAAAGGCAATTATGAGCAAACGAGCTACAGGATTAAGAAACTGATTTCACTACATTCACTTAGGTACTACAAGGCACGTTTCTATATCACAAAACTTCACATTCTCACCCGAAGCCCGAAAGTCCATCTACTGGGTTTGAACTGCAGCTATACTAACCGGTTGCTCTATCAACGCCACAATAGCGCCAAAAGTGCTTCCATGCCCTCAATACCAAAACCCCTAACTCAATTCGAGCACAGTCAACACTTGGTCAAATGGGCCCTTTACGTTTCTTTGTCTAATTTTCAATTTTAACAAAGGCCAGTCCATTTTTATTACACATTTTATCTTTCTATCATTAATGGCACCTATTCAAACCAAGAAATCGCAATTCGGGTCAAAAATCTAAAAATCTAGGGTTTTACTATTCAAAAACACTATTCACTATTCTTCCCCAATTTTAATTTGCGTTTCTAGCCATAAAAATCGCTAAATAACTAACAAGCAATGCTCTACGGACCCTAAGGAAGTTAATTCAAGCAATAACAGGTATTATAACACAATAAATATCAAATCTGAAAAATTGAATCAAAAATCAAATTCAAATAAAAATTTACAAAAATGTGAAAACCCTCACAGAGATTGAAGATGAAAGCTTCCAAGGACCCGAGCCACGATCCTTGTCCAATTCCACGCAAGATTTTAGCTTAAAAATGCAAAATCAAATTTTTTTCTTTTTCCCTTGAGCTTCGGCCATGGGGGGACAATTGGGGAATTTTTGGTTTTGTTTTTGAGTGAATTTTTCCTTTGTTTTGCTTATTTAAAAGATGACAAAGGCCCAAGGGCATTTTGGTAAAAAGACAAGGTCAAATTCAAGTTAAAAATAGTCAAACAAGCTTATTTAATTAGAATTTAGTCTAATTCAAATTAAAACAATGCAATTTTAATGAAAACCATCTAAAACTAGCTAAATTAAACTAGAAATGCTATTCACTAAATTCGAGAAATATTCCTCTAACTTTCATTTTCAATGTGATACGATCAAGCAGTCAATAAACGATTACGATAAGTATGATATATAATAATATCAAAATATAATTTTTGAAAAGTAGAATAGTAGAATAGTTTAAAACCTACTCCGCCTCGGAGTTACTTTTCCATTTTGTTGAAAATAAAGTAATTTAAGTGCAAGAAAATAAATCCGAGTTTTGAAAACAATCAAAATAGTTAATACTCATTTAAAATAATTAAAGTAAGTATTACTGAAATACTTTTAAAAAGAAATATGAAATCAATGCAAAATGAATAAACTAAGTCAAACAATCAATTAAATGCATCTAAATGCCATTAAATGCGTACCGGGTTTCGGTTATCACACCCACCCCCCAGATACATACATATTTTTTTTCCTTTCTCCCATACACTTTCATGTCTTGAATCTTAGCTCTTCCCTTTCTTATCTATTCTTACTACAATCACTTTCTAAATCGGATCGGAAGAATTCAACCATAGCGTATCAGGGTCGTACGTGTGGAACAAGAAGGTTCAGCTTATAATTTCGACGATTACAAAAGGAGTATATCCCTCTCCCTTAGTGTCTTTCCACTTCCGTCATTCATAAACAAACACTTCGCCTAATTCTTTTGAATCTCAGCCCAGTTTTTCCCCACTAACTAATTAGGTTATGACCACTGAACAAACTTGGTTGACAACCATGGTTTATGCGCTACTAATGTAGCAGCTTGTCGAGCATTTGACAAACTCACACCATCTATTTCAAATAAGATTTGTCTCGTGGACACACGAGCAACCCAACCCGTAGAATTTCCTTTCCCTCTTCCCATTCTTACTTTTGTAGGTTTCCCGGTAATAGGGAGATCTACGAGAAATCTTACCCATATCCTACCATTTCTTCGGAAGTGTCCTCTCATAGCACGATAGAAGTGTCCGATTATAGCCCGATGCACTGCTTCAATGGATCGATATGAAAGACGAACAGCTCTACAACTTTTAGTGCCATATCTTTCAAAACCAAGTTGTGCACCGTCCGGTTTACAACCCCTACTACATCTGCCTTTACGATATTTACTATATTTTGTACGTTTTGGATATAGCATACCCTTTTGTTTTACTATATGAAATCCACAATTTGACACCTAAGATTCCGTAACGAGTAGATACTTCCGCCGGAGCATAATCTATTTTCTGGTTAAATACATTACGAGATGTTTTTCCATACTTTCCGCATTGCGTTATAGCCATTTCTGCACCTTCTGATCTCCTGAACAACATATACGAATCCCCTCCACCCCTTTTTTCATTACTAATGGAATATCATTTCGTATTTTACTAAAAATGGAATGAAATGATCTTGTTTTGTTCCTCGGTTGAAAATAGATGTCTTAAGCAATCAGAGAAGCACTTTGATAAACAAATTTGATCTTGATCGATTCTATTAAGGTATTAGTGTTAGTTCTATTAGACAGCAAAGATCTCTGTCACGCCCCAACTCGATCCCACCTACTATCAGTCAGGACGCAACGGGATTTCTGTAGTATAACGACAGTAAATAGAATACCGAGGTTCTAAACCAACCTCATTAATAACATTAAACATCCAATTCCATAACCATATAAACAACAACTCCCAACAGCATAACAACACACAACATAACCATAATATACAATAATCAGTTCTTGTTATCTGCCTCCGTTCCAACATAACATACAATACCTCAACCTTATCATACATTTCAAAAATAAGTTGAGACTCATCTAACAACTTAACCATAGACAAAACAAGCTGCTAGAATAGTAACAACTAATTCATATTTTTTTCAGAATCCTATACAACAAGAACTATAAAGCATAGAAAAGGCTACTAAACTAATATACATGATAAATAACATCACAGAATCACGGATAAGACTCTGGGACATATGACTCGTCCACGTAAGGTGTAATACCCGAGCCCGGAATGTGAATTTTCTTTGTTTATTATTTTGAAAATTATATTTCCTTAAATTCTTTGTGAATTAATTGTTACTTTCTCGCCGACGCAACGTGCATTGCATTTAAGGAGCGATAGCTAGAGAACGTTTTCCAATCCTCAGCAAATAGTAAAACTAGTATTTAGATGACTTAAATTTTATATTTTAAATGTTACTAGCTTTAATTGACCTTACCTTAGCTAAAATGGCTTTAAAACGCGCAAAATAGGGCCCTTTGACCAAGTTTTAAGTAGTTGACCTTGTACCTTTGACTTGTTGACCATTTACCACTTAATTAAGCTAAAAACTAAGCAAAATAAAAGAGAAACAGCAGCAAAAAAAAAAAAGAGCAGCAGGCCGTGAGCTTCTTTGAGGGAAAAAAAACCTTTCAACTTCCAAATGATCAATCTTCGCGAGAGCTCATGCGGGGTGATTTTTGAGGCAACCAACGTTGTTTTCTTAGCGACTAAGAGTACCTGAGGTGAGGGAAGCATGTTATTTGCGCATTTATACGTTGTGTATGTTAACTTTGTCAATTTTTAGATTTATCCGTAGATCGTTATTTAAAGCGATTTGATGCTTCTAGAATGTTCCTTGGCATTTGTAGAACATGTATTTATAGCTTTGTAACATTTTCTGCGGTTAAATGTTGTGATTGCAATTTTAATTGTTAAATAAATAGTGTTTTATGAATAGTAAAACCTTGAAAAGTTAAAATTGCGTTGTTATGCTTTCCGTTGATGTAGAAACGTGGTAGGTATGCTAGAATGCTAAAATGTGTGGTTTGTTTGGGTTGCGTATTGGAAAAAACAAGAATTAAGCCTTTGGGAAAGTCAGGGTCGTTTAGGTCAGCTTTAGCATTTTCTCGTTTTGCGTGTTGGCATTGCTTCAGGAGGCCATGGAAGCACTTTTGGTGCGATTATGGCGTTGGTTGGGTGTTTGGTTGTTAGAGTTGTAGTTCAAACGAGAAAGGGGGAAGTCGGGACTTTGCGCGAATTCTAGGGTAAAGTAGGGTTTCGGGGTCTTTAGACGTGCCTTATGGTGACCTAGGAGGGTTGGCGAAGTCGGTTTCCAGAACTGGTGGCTCGTTTGGAAATGGTAGCGTTTTGATAGTTGGGGCCGATTTGTATTTTTGTGTGTTTTCTTGTCTTTATGCCTATAGAATGCTTAGAATTGCTTGAAATACTTGTTTGAGTTGTTTTGGATTGAATTGCTTATCAATAGCTACTATTGCGTGCGAGAGTAACCTACTTTGTTATTCTCCCACGTGTGGCTTTATCGTTTGTTTATCTCCTTGTATCGTGTCTTGCATTGCATAGTGTCTCGCGCGTGAGTGATGGGCCTCTCTGGGTAGCCTTGGGTTGCCAGTGTTGGTTGCTCTAGCTCCGCTGCTATTCCATTTCTCGTTTGGGTTGCCTCCCAGGGAGATTTGGGTCGTAGGTTGATGGATACTTCCGGGGTATTCCAAACTGGTGTTATAAGGTGGGTTTTGGGCCGGCGCGTCGTCATCGAATTCTTGAATGAAAGTTGCTCGTGAAAAGAGCATCGTATCCTTTGATTGAGTGTTTGCAGCTTTAAATACTTGCCTTGCTTTATTGTTGGCTTTGGTTGTATCTTTATATGATTTGTATGTATTGCTTGGCTAATTGCATTGCATACTCCTCTCATCTCCGTCCTTGAGACCAATTGCCCTCGCTGAGCAATAGTTTTTGCTCATTCCTTTCTATACCATGTTTTTACAGGAGTAGTCGAAGCAGACCCTCTCGAGGTAATAGAGGAGGAGGAGCAGGTGGAGGTGTTTCCGTGATAGCACTTCCCTGCTTTGCTGGTGGTTGGTTACCAGTTTTGTGCAAACCTTGCTTGTTATGTATATTGCGTGAAGGTCGCTTAATTTTGAGGCTTGTAGCCTTGTATGTATTTTCCTATTTTGAGACCTTTAATGGTCTTATGTTGTAATGGATTAAAGTTTGTAAAATTGTAAACTTATACTCGGATGACTAGTGAAGAAATGCATGCTAATAGCTAATGGTTTAGTGGCATGAATACCTGTGTAGTATGCATGGCATTTTTGGCTTGGAAAGTTGGATAATAGGAAATGTATGTTTGGAAGAAAGTTGGCTGGTTTGATTACTATTATATGGCTTTCGCAAGTGTTATATTGATTTTAGGGTTTTCGGATCGTCCGCGGTACAGAGGAAACTCCGTCCGTGTGTCGGGTCCGGGCTTGGCCTTTCGCGGGGTCGGGTCGGGGCGTGACATCTTTAGGTGGTATCAGAGCATGATAGTCTTGCATGAGCCGGGATATGATTCTCGGTCTGTGGGGTAAAGGTCTAAAATGCTAAAGTGTTTATGTATGATTGCTAAGTGAAAAGAAAATGTTATAGCATGACTTTGTGAACTTGGAATGTTTGTGTGTTTAAGTGAAATAGTTTGGCAAGTTGAACTTGTCTTATGTGAATTGTGTGATAGAATATTGGATTGTTATTGACTTGAGTGTTATCTAATCTTATGTGCTATATTCCTGTCTATAAACTACTTTTAAATTTTGCCAGCTATTGTGAGTTGGTACTATGCCGCCACGTCGTGGTACTCAAGGTATAGGATCAGATGAAGAGGCAGCAGAACAGGGTCAGCAGCCATTGCCCGAGCAGTTTATGGCTACCATGACTACTGCTGTAGACCGGATCACACAGGTACTACATGAGCAGAGGTAGGACCGGAATAATCCCCAAGGTAATCAAGCTAATCCTGGTGGACAGGGGTACAGAGTTGAGAACAATCAGTTAGAGAAATTTCTGAGGCACGAGCCGGGAAAGTTCTTTGGGGAGCCGGATGATGAGGCGGCCGAGAGATAGATTAATCGAGTTGAGAAAATTTTCACCACTTTGAGGTACACTGATGAGGCAAGAATAGATTATGCATCATTTTTATTTGAGGGTGATGCAGAGCAGTAGTGGAATACTTTTAGATTGAGGTGGGATTGTGAGGATGTTCCACATTTGTGGGATGATTTTGTAAGTGAGTTCCGTGACAAATATATTCCCGAGATGGCTATGGAAAGACGGGAAGATGAGTTTGTGGCCCTGAAGCAGGGAAATATGACTGTTGCTCAGTACGAGGCTAGGTTTGTTAGCATGTCGAGGTATATGCCGGAGTTGGTACGGCCGGCTAGGAGGATGATTCATAGGTTTGTCCGTGGGTTGAGAATGGACATACAGTTGCATTTGACTGGGCAGACCTACACTACTTTTCCCGAGGCATTTCAGGCAGCCTCGAAGTTTGAGAAACGGAAGGCTGAAATGATAGCTGAGAGCAGTCAGCCGGGTAAGAAGTAGTATTTGGGCCAGAGCAGCCAGAGTCAGCCAAGGCAGTATCAGGCTTCTGCACAGGGTCCTCAGCAGCGTCCGTATTAGCCACAGCAGCAGATTCAGGCTAGGCCAGCTGTGACCAGACCTCAGCAGGGAGCTACAGTTCCTACCCCTGCCAGAGCCCCAGTACCTACGGGAAACACTGCGGTTAGGCAAAATTAGCAGTGTAATTATTGTAATCGGCCAGGGCATATTGAGGCTAACTGCTGGAGGAAGAGTGGTAAATGTACGGGTTATGGCAGTGATGACCATAGGGTGAGGGATTGCCCTAAATATAATAATGTTCAGGGCCGTGGTGGGGGGCAAGGTGTTCAGAATAGGGCAGCCGGTGCACATCCAGCACAGAGAGTTCAGGCTAGGGTCTTTGCACTGGATGCATAGGAGCTACCCGATACTACACCTATAGTAGAAGGTACTTTTCTTCTCAATACTTAGCCAGTTAAAGTTTTGATTGATCCCGGAGCTACACATTCGTTTATAACTCCTGCATGTGCACGATCTGTGAATGTTTGCATTGATAATTTGCCTCATGAAGTTGAAGTTAGTACTCCTTTGGGTGAAAAATTTGTTACTGAGTCTATTTGCAAATCTTGTGATATATGTATTGAGAACCGTAAATTTCCTGCAGATTTAATTATATTGCCATTTCGTGACTTTGAAATCATTTTGGGAATGGACTGGTTGGGAAAGTATTATGCTCAGTTGGACTGTAGAACAAAGGTTGTTTATCTTAAGGTTCCTGACCTACCGGTACTAGAGATTGTTGGGAACTGCAGGGCTGCCCGCATTCCACTTTTATCAATGATCAAGACTTCTAAGTTGTTGAATAGGGGTTGTGAAGCTTACTTAGCTTATTTGATCAATCAGCCTGCTGATAAGTTGAGTTTGAATGAGGTTCCGATTGTTAGAGATTTCCCTGGTGTATTTCCCAAGGAAATACCGGGTTTACCACCGGATAGGGAGATTGAGTTCGTGATTGATCTTGTACCAGGCACTGCGCCAATTTCTAGGAGTCATTATAGAATGGCATCGGCTGAACTTCAGGAGTTAAAAATTCAGCTTCAGAACTTGCTTGAGAAAGGGTTTATACAACCTAGTTCTTCGCCGTGGGGTACGCCTGTGTTGTTTGTGAGAAAGAAAGACGGCACGCTACGGTTATGCATTGATTACAGGGGACTTAATCAAGTCACGATTAAGAATAAATACCCCTTGCCGTTGATTGAAGAATTGTTTGACCAGTTGCAGGGTGCGAGTGTTTACTCCAAATTTGACTTGAGGCAGGGTTACTATCAACTTAGGATTCGGAGTGACGATATACCGAAGACGGCATTCAGGACTAGATATGGCCACTATGAGTTTGTTGTGTTGCCGTTTGGATTGACGAATGCACCAGCCACATTCATGGACTTGATGCAGAGGGTCTTTCGGCCTTACCTTGATCAGTTTGTCGTGATCTTTATTGACGACATTTTAGTGTATTCGAAGAACGAGGCTGAACATGAGCAACACTTGAGGATTGTGCTTCAGACTTTGCAGGAAAACAAGCTTTTTGCTAAATTCAGCAAGTGTGAGTTCTGGTTGAATCAGATATCTTTTCTAGGCCATATCATTTCAGATCGAGGAATTTCAGTGGACCCAGCTAAGATTGAAGTTGTTTCATCTTGGAAGAGACCTAAGACGGTGTCAGAGATTCGGAGTTTTCTTGGATTGGCAGGTTACTACCGGAGATTTGTTAAAGACTTTTCTAAAATTTATGGACCTTTGAGCCAGTTGACTCTAAAGAAAGTTGCTTACAACTGGGATGCCAAATGTGAATCCAGTTTCCAAGAATTGAAGAAGAGACTAACTACAGCTCCTATACTAGCTTTACCTGAGGGAACAGAGAACTTCGTTGTCTACAGCGATGCATCTAAAGAAGGTTTGGGCTGTGTTTTAATGCAGAATGGTAAGGTGATTGCTTATGCTTCCAGGAAGTTGAAACCTTATGAAGTCAATTACCCTACACATGATCTTGAGTTAGCTGCAGTTGTGTTTGCTTTGAAGAAGTGGCGTCATTACTTGTGGAGTTGCAGATTTGAAATATTTACTGACCATAAGAGTCTCAAGTATTTGTTTTCACAGAAGGATTTGAATATGAGGCAGCGGAGATGGCTAGATCTATTGGGTGGTTATATTTGTTCTATTAACTATGTGCCATGTAAGGCAAATGTTATTGCTGATGCTTTGAGCCGAAAGGCTACTGTTGCAAGCTTGATTATCAAGGATTGGGAGACTTTGGAAGAAATTTGTTCATGGAAACCAGAAGCTACTGAGGTAGGGATTCGGTTTGCTAGTTTACAGATTCAGTCAGGGTTGCTAGCACAGATCAAAGAGGCTCAGAAGACTAATCCTCACATCTTGAAGATCCAAGAAAAAGCTAAAGGGGGAGAGTCGGAGTTTAAATTACATGCAGATGGCATCTTCAGATTCAGGGACAGAGTATGTGTTCCTGGTGATCCGACTTTAAAGAATGAGATCCTGTCCGAGGCACATAATTCGAGGTACACGATTCACCCGGGCAGTACAAAGATGTATAGAGATTTGAAGCAACACTTCTGGTGGAACAATATGAAGAGGGAGATTGCTGGGTATGTATCCAGATGTTTGACTTGTCAGAGGGTTAAAGTTGAGCATCAGAGGCCAGCCGGACTTCTACAGCCGTTGTCGATTCCGCAATGGAAGTGGGTACATATAACAATGGACCTTGTGACCGATCTTCCTAGATCTCCGAGAGGATGTGATTCTGTTTGGGTTGTTGTGGACCGCTTGACTAAAGTTACACATTTTATTCCCGTGAACAAACAGGATAGCCTTGATAAGTTAGCTGAACTTTATGTTGCTAATATTGTGAGATTGCATGGTGTGCCACAGAGTATAGTGTCAAATAGGGATCCTAGATTTAAATCTCATTTTTGGCAGAAGTTGTAAGAGGCCATGGGAACTAAGTTGAGCTTCAGCACTGCATATCATCCACAAACTGATGGCCAGTCTGAGAGAACCATCAGGATCTTGGAAGACATGCTTCGGGCATGTGTGCTTGACTTTGGGAAGAGTTGGGAGAAGTTTTTGCCTTTAGCGGAGTTCGCCTACAACAATAGTTATCAATCTACTATAGGTATGGCTCCCTACGAGGCGTTGTATGGTCGTAAATGCAGATCCCCATTATATTGGGAAGAGGTTGGAGAGATGAGAACAGTTGATCCGACTGTGTTACCTGAGATGATTAAGATGGTGGATAATGTTCACCTTATTCGCCAGCGTATGCTTACAACTCAGAGTCGTCAGAAGAGTTATGCAGATAAGCACCGTCGGGATCTTAAGTTTGATTTGGGAGATTGGGTGTTTCTTAAGATTTCTCCACGGAAGGGATTGATTCGGCACGGTAAGAGCGGGAAGCTTAGTCCCAGGTATGTGGGTCCGTATGAGATCACCGAAAAGGTAGGTCCTTTGGCTTATTGGCTAGCTTTGCCTCCGAGCTTGTCGAGACTGCACGATGTGTTCCATGTGTCTATGTTGAAGAAGTATCATCCAGACCCTTCACATGTACTTGAACCAGAGCCTTTGCATATTGAAGAAAAGTTGTCTTATGAAGAGAAACCGATTAGAATTGTGGATCGAAAGATTCAGGAGCTTCGTAGAAAGAGTATTCCGTTAGTAAAGGTTCTGTGGAATCATCATGGGTTTGAGGAAGTGACTTGGGAAAGAGATGACCAAGTTCGGGATCAGTATCCGGAGGTGTTTGTTGACCAGGTAAGAATTGCGTGGGCGCAATTGTTTCAAGGGGGAGAGGGTGTAATACCTGAGCCTAGAATGTGAATTTTCTTTGTTTATTATTTTGAAAATTATATTTCCTTAAATTATTTGTGAATTAATTGTTACTTTCTCACCGACGCAACGTGCATTGCATTTAAGGAGCGATAGCTAGAGAACGATTTCCAGTCCTGAGCAAATAGTGAAACTAGTATTTAGATTACTTAAATTTTATATTTTAATTGTTGCTAGCTTTAATTGATCCTACCTTAGCTAAAACGGCTTTAAAACGCACAAAATAGGGCCCTTTGACCAAGTCTTAAGTTGTTTGACCTTGGACCTTTGACTTGTTGACCATTTACCACTTAATTAAGCTAAAAACTAAGCAAAATAAAAGAGAAACAGCAGCAAAAAAAGAGCAACAGGCCGTGAGCTTCTTTGAGTGAAAAAAAAAACCTTTCAACTTTCAAACGATCAATCTTCGCGAGAGCTCGTGCGGGGTGATTTCCGAGGCAACCAACGTTGTTTTCTTAGCGGCTAGGAGTACCTAAGGTGAGGGAAACATGTTATTTGCGCATTTATACGTTGTATATGTTAACTTTGTCAATTTTTAGATTTATCCGTAGATCGTTATTTAAAGCGATTTGATGCTTCTAGAATGTTCCTTGGCATTTGTAGAACATGTATTTATAGCTTTGTAACATTTTCTGCAGTTAAATGTTGTGATTGCAATTTTAATTGTTGAATGAATAGTGTTTTATGAATAGTAAAACCTTGAAACGTTAAAATTGCGTTGTTATGCTTTCCGTTGATGTAGAAACGTGCTAGGTATGCTAGAATACTAAAATGTGTGGTTTGTTTGGGTTGCGTAGTGGAAAAAACGAGAATTCAGCCTTTGGGAAAGTCGGGGTCGTTTAGGTCGGCTTTAGCGTTTTCTCATTTTGCGTGTTGGCATTGCTTCGGGAGGCCATGGAAGCACTTTTAGTGTGATTATGGCGTTGGTTGGGTGTTTGGTTGTTAGAGTTGTAGTTCAAACGAGAAAGGGGGAAATCGGGGCTTTGCGCGAGTTCTAGGGTAAAGTAGGGTTTCGGGGTCTTTAGACGTGCCTTATGGTGACCTAGGAGGGTTCGCGAAGTCGGTTTCCAGAACTCGTGGCTCGTTTGGAAATGGTAGCATTTTGATAGTTGGGGCCGATTTGTGTTTTTGTGCGTTTTCTTGTCTTTATGCCTATAGAATGCTTAGAATTGCTTGAAATACTTGTTTGAGTTGTTTTGGATTGAATTGCTTATCAATAGCTGCTATTGCGTGCGAGAGTAACCTACTTTGTTATTCTCCCACGTGTGGCTTTATCGCTTGTTTATCGCCTTGTATCGAGTCTTGCATTGCATAGTGTCTCGCGCATGAGTGATGGGCCTCTCTGGGTAGCCTTGGGTTGCCAGTGTTGGTTGCTCTAGCTCCGCTGCTATTCCCTTTCTCGCTTGGGTTGCCTCCCAGGGAGATTTGGGTCGTAGGTTGATGGATACTTCCTGGGTATTTCAAACTGGTGTTATAAGGTGGGTTTTGGGCCGGCGCGTCGTCATCGAATTCTTGAATGAAAGTTGCTCGTGAAAAGAGTATCGTATCCTTTGATTGAGTGTTTGCAGCTTTAAATACTTGCCTTGCTTTATTGTTGGCTTTGGTTGTATCTTTATATGATTTGTATGTATTGCTTGGCTAATTGCATTGCATACTCCTCTCATCTCCGTCCTTGAGACCAATTGTCCTCGCTGAGCAATAGTTTTTGCTTATTCCTTTCTATACCATATTTTTACAGGAGTAGTTGAAGCAAACCCTCTCGAGGTAATAGAGGAGGAGGAGCAGGTGGAGGTGTTTCCGTGATAGCACTTCTCTGCTTTGCTGGTGGTTGGTTACCAGTTTTGTGCAAACCTTGCTTGTTATGTATATTGCGTGAAGGTCGCTTAATTTTGAGGCTTGTAGCCTTGTATGTATTTTCCTATTTTGAGACCTTTAATGGTCTTATGTTGTAATGGATTAAAGTTTGTAAAATTGTAAACTTATACTCGGATGACTAGTGAAGAAATGCATGCTAATAGCTAATGGTTTAGTGGCATAAATACCTGTGTAGTATGCATGGCATTTTTGGTTTGGAAAGTTGGATAATAGGAAATGTATGTTTGGAAGAAAGTTGGCTGGTTTGATTACTATTATATGGCTTTCGCAAGTGTTATATTGATTTTAGGGTTTTCGGATCGTCCGCGGTACAGAGGAGACTCCGTCCGTGTGTCGGGTCCGGGCTTGGCCTTTTGCGGGGTCGGGTCGGGGCGTGACATAAGGCACATTTTCCTCCTCAGGAGGCACGTACCCGTAATCCGGCTCTGCAACACCTGTAAGCATGCAATAATAGAGAGTGAGCTTATATAAATAAGCCCAGTAAGGATCTGATAGATCTCGAGCAAGGTCTACTAAACTCCTTGGAATAATCCTTTGAGTCAGTAAACACACAATAACATAAATAATACTATCATCACATAACTATATAACCATTCAATAAAGGATACTCTATTTGGTGTAGCTCCTAACGCCATCACGATCTCAACCATTCTTCTTATAACTCCCCATTACTCACGCACCCGAGGTACCTCACTAGCCACTCCCTCCATGACCCCTCCGTCATGCGAGCTGGGGGTAGCCTCTGGCAGTCATGCCGTTATCAACCCGACAGCCCAATGCTGCCCGAGAGGTGGCACACACATACCAAGACTCCATAATCATCATCAATCATCAATCAATCATCAATCAATCATCATTTATTCAACATTGATAGCATCAATTATCATTTAAACAATAATAACTTAGTTAGATGACAAAGTAGGCCATCTAACCGGACATGCATTATATACACAATTAAACCCTAAATTACTCATCAACAACTCACCATTCAACACTTAAACACCACCCAATCATCTAAAGGCATCGCTCAAGAAATTAAAGAATGACAACCTAAACTTCAAAAATACATAACTTACATTCTACTAACACAAACATTGCCAAATCAATTTCTATCACTCACCCATTCAACCTACTACATTAGCCCTCTCGAAAATCACCATAACACCTCCAAACCATGCCCGATAACCCTAAAACCCTAAGGTGTCTTGGCTGAATTTTTTGGACTTTCCCACGAGCAATGTAATCGAAAATTCGGCATTACGACAGCGCTAACACGTAATTATCAAGTATTTAGACATCGACGGCAATCGATTTCGATCATCGCAACTCAATTAATTCAACATTGAACAATTTAATCAAAATTTAATACCCGAAAAATAAAAATTATGCTACATCCGACAGAAATTCGTAGTATTACCACTAAACGATCCCGAGCATGCAAGGAGCAATAATCTAACATCATATTACAATTCTAATGGTTCAAATTTCATTTATACGCAAAAACATAAAAATGACATTTTGAGATCTAGAATTTTTCTCACCTTTGATGCGATAAAAGCCTAGGGATGCGTGAAGTGCGTGCCCAACAAGCGGAATCCAAGTCGGTGCGAAGTTTTACGGACAAAAACCAAGTTTTTCTTTGAAAATTTGATTGAAAAACCTTGAAATTCTCTTTGGCTTTTTCTCCCTCAAACTCTCGGCCCTTTGTGTGTGTGTGGAGTGTGTTTTGTGTTATGTGAGTGTGTGTAACTAATGTGAGGCAAATTAGTTAATATATAAAATAGTTTAAGTTAGTAAAACTTATTATTTTTAGTATTTTATTGACTTTAAAGGCATTTTATTACTCACCAAGGCTCAAAATAATTATGCAAACCCCAAGATATCTCAAGTGGATTATTTTTAGGTGACAAGAAGTTTTACATTCAAAGAATTCCACCCGAGTCGGCTTAAAACTCGGTTTTTGCAAAAGTCGGTGTAAAAATCCTAATAAATTCTTAAGCCGATTTTAAAACCGTTTTCATCAAACACAGGTCTATTAAAGTCCGTGGACTAGGTCTAGAAGGGTTAAAAAGACCAGTTTCAAAATTTTAGCGGACGTGTTTTGAAAACACTATTCACTAAAAATCGACGATAAAATTTTTGATCCCGTTTTTTATGAAAATTTCATGAATGCACATTTAGCACGTATTAGGAGTATTGACATCAAAATTATAACTTTATAGGTCCTATAGCACATAAACAGGTCATATGCATGCATAACGAGGTATAGCACGTAAAGCGAGATAAGCAGAAAAGTGGGGTTTCACAATCTCTTTTTTTCACTACATTCAAATAAGAGTTGTACACATACATAATTATTCTATTTCTCAGTATGATCTCTATCATCATCTCTATCCCCTTGATCAATTCTCCTATCCTACCTAGGTCTATGAATTTCTCGATCAATTCCATTACCTTATCTTTACCCATGAGGTTCCAATAGTTTATCCTTAATTGACCTAGGAGTTGTTCCCGGGCATCCTAAAAAAAAGTTATTATACACCCCAAGCGCATCCCTTGGAAAAAAAGGTAGCACCAAAGAAAGGAAAAAGCGAAATGGTTGTTTTTGTTGTTCCCACAAAGCGAAGATCATTCGATTGGCGAATGAAGTGGGTCAACCTCTTTTTGACTTCGACCAAACACTTTTTCATGCTGGTCGAGCTTTCTACAAAAAAAGCAATGCGAGAACGTATTCTCTTATCTAAGCTTCTTTCCTGTGCATTAGCTCTCCCCATCATAGATGGTTCAGCCAAGCCTAGTGCCACGAAATGATTGAGAACTACGACAGGGTTGAAATGCATTTTGTTCTTTGTATTCAAAAAGTATTGCATGACCGTATAATTCAAGGAAGGGCTCACTGCAGGGAGGGTCCTTTTAAGAAGATAACTCGTCGGGCCGTCGAAGCGGGCTTCTTTAGGAAAGAGAACTTGAATAACTTTATTTTTCTGAAGGAGTGATCATTTTCTATTAGCAACGCGATGTCATTTACAACCACAGCGTATTTCAGATGCTTGAAGGCCCTGCTTTCCCAAAGTGATTTAGAAAGATTCTTCTTTATCGATGGTGATTGGTCATGGTATCCATCGCCTTGCTTCTCCCGCTCGTCGGGCTTGATCGACTTGGCTCTTTTCCTTACCCCCCGGCCTCTCACTTTCTGTCGTTCTTTTTCTATACCATCACGTGATTGAAGACACCTGATCGGGCCGACTTTTCCAAATGTCCACCACCGGCCCTTCTCCTTTCCGAGTCTTGATATTTTGCCATGTTTCAGTCATCGTGGTCGACGGGGAAGAAAGAAATGAATGAAAGTTCTTTTGGGAAAATGTAGAATAATACACCTACCGAGGCGAAAGCCAAATGTGAGTCTCGTAGGTGGACATATCAAACCGAAATACGATCTCAGACTGACATCTTTATATACTGATTTACCATAATAATAAATATAGTCAATGGTAACTCTATCGTAGGAAGATCCACTTCCTTCTTGCTTGATAGGAGGGGGCTTCCATTCACCAATGCAGACTAAAAGTACTCTCTGAACCGTGCTGGATAGTCACCCATCCCACGGCTCTTAAACGTAACATGTGGTGGATCCCGAGTGATAAAGTCAAAGCACTTGATCATTTGCCCCATACTTTGAGATGCTCTTCCCTACCGATCAAGGTATTTTTTTCTTGTGATAGGCTTAGCTTTAAGTCGCTATCGTTCAGTTTGGATAAGTCAACTACCTTCGGTCGGTTCACTCAAGTGGTCTTTCCATATCTTCCATAATGTTCAGAGTTATTCTGGTTTGAGATGAGAAATAAGCACCGGCTGAGCGCCATGAATGAATAAGAAATTGAAAGCGGATGGAATCTATGATTCTAATTCGACCAAGTTCTAGCTGCAACATGTCAATTACACACCGGAGGTTGGTAAGAACTGGGAGATAATGCCCCCCTAATCTAAGTGGGCTACCAGCGAAGCAATAGGTACTTGATCTGGCGGGGGGTGGTTTGGTTACGTGCAAGGCCCTCGCAGAAGAAAGAGGCAGTTGTCATTTGAAAAGATAGGCGCTTTGTATAGGGTTCTAAACCTGCCTACCCTGATGAAAAAGCCTTTTCTATTCTATCTTATTAGTAAAGCCTAAACGTCCTTATTGAAAATTAAAGCGCTAACGAGCGAATACGCGTTAGTGCAACGGCCTTCGCGTAGCTCAAGTCCTTGCTGCCTTTACTAAGATTCTAATCTAAATAGTTGGCCCTTTTTTCTCAAAGTCAACTTTCTCCCTTCTTGCTTTAGAAAGATTGTAGCTAGCGTGATAATCGAAAGTCTTTTCCTATTTTACGAATCTACAACTCTCTTTACTGAGTGAGACTCTATCCATATCCCTATTAGTGGTTATTCTATATTTTCCATTCTATTATTTGTTTGACAGCTTAAACTAGGCTCCACTTTAGATAGATTTTTTTGTCTTAATCAAGATAGGTCAAGGGTACGTCGGAACGGTCGGTAGCTGCTTAGTCTCATCCGAGAGTCTAATCTCCTTGTATTGGTTTTTTTTTTTAAAAAAAAGAAGAAAGAAGGGTGTCGATTTAGGAGCCGTCGGTCCTATGCATCTAACCAGCTCGCATGGTGCACCGATTCCACCGAAAACTGTCATTTGTTGGAGGGGGGCATAGTACACTTTAGGCGCCGAGCGAGAAACGTTTCTTCTTTCATTTCGGTTTTTTTACTGATATGAAACTTAGCACTTCTTTCCTTATTGATTCCAGGGATGGCAGCATTCTTGAATGAAGTCTATTTGAACCAAATTAGCACTTCTCAAATCAGGCTAGGCCTCTCCAACTGAGCTGGGCGCCGAGGCCCTGGATGTGCTAGCGATTGGCGCATAGGGGAGTAGTTGTTAGGGTTTCTCGGCCTGGTATCCTGCACCTCGCATTCATGATATCTACATTCAACTGTTCCCCAAAGAGACGGTCGAAGCACGCCCGCCCAGTGTGCTTCTTTCACTACATGCTCTAGTCTTCGGTGTCTTCCAGTAGTCTTCTAGCCTTAGAAGAAGTCGTGTCCGCCCCGTACATCTGCAACGCCCTCCCACGACATTTACTATTTAAAATATGTAACAAACTGAAGGAAAAAACTGACCCATTCGGTGACTTTCGTCGTTACCCTCACTGAACCAACTTGGATTTGAACTACGATTCAGATCAAGTCTTACCGAAATTGGATTTCCATTTCGTGCCATATTCGCTTAGACTTCACTTTTTCCCCTTTTTCATGCCAATCCAATATTTTTTCTCGAAGGTCTACCTCCTTTCGTGCGCCCCTCACCACTTCCATGAGGATGATCCATTGGATTCATTGCAATACCACGAACAACGGGGCATCTACCCGCTGCCTACCGGATTTGTCTAGCTTTTCTAAGCTTACGTGCACCATGGTTGGGATTGAAAACTATACGAATAGTAGCTCCGCATCGGGGATCAAGAACATTTTCAACACCCAAAGGTAGCTGCACAAGCCTAGGAGAGAGTGTAGGGGGTGCTGGTTTCTGAATTATTTTAGCAAAAGTTCCTACGGCTCGATCCAGCTTTGTGCCTTGTACTGGAATTCAATATCATGTACCCATGTTCTTATACGTATATCGGCTAATGGTATGCAATTTCCTATTTGAAAATATAGATCAAGTATCTCGTATCTATAAGCAGCGGGGCGTGGTGAAGAAGCAGCCAACTGACTGCCCCCTTCCACTAGGCTTTTTTCGCTGTGTGAACAAGGTCTTAGTATGTATAGGCATTCTGGGCAGGTTGCAATATGTCGCGAGTCAAAGGTTTAGACCAATTGCAATTCATCACCATCTTGCCCGTTTCCAATTGATGACTGGCTATTATATAAGTGTTGACCTAAGCCCCTGTACTGGGGCTCGGCTCCTGAACCGTACGTTAGCTGCCTCGTACGGCTCTTCCTAAGAACTTGAAGCCCACTCTCTCTAAATAGAAAGAAATTAATTTACAAGACAAAAAAAAGCTTTTTCAAAAAGCCTTCTCCTATTCAATGGGGCTATTAGAGAAAGAGCTTTGTTCCTTGACTTATTTGCTCAGTCAAGCTTCCTTGTTCCTTAGTGTAGTGTCGGTCCATAGTTTCAGACACCATTACTTATAGCCAAATCTATATCTACAACTGACCTGACTCCGTACAGACGCCTTTCCCTTTGTATACGGCTAAGTGACTTTGTAACCTTAACGTACTTTCTTTCTTACTATAGGATAGGCCTTCGTCAGACTTTCGTCCCTTCGCGTATAGATGGCGGCTTGGCTTCGCTATCACTCATGACTTGGTATAGAGCCGTGTAGTTATCGGTCTTACCACCAGGATTCTTATGATATAGTGGTCGGCCTTTCGAATGCCTTCTTCTTTACTTTTCTTAAAAGCCCTTTACGACTATAAAGGATAGGGGGCTGCTCAGCTTTGGAAACATAGCTACTTAAATACTACTCATAAAGTCAAGGCGAACGACATTCTATTCTACAGCTACTTTATTAAGATTAATAATCTTATAATAAATAACTGTCGTACTACTAAAGTACCAAGGAAACCTTCGGTTCCTTTTGTTTGAATAAACGCCACCTATTTTAGTTTACATTCAAACCAAAGTAAACCAAGCCTAACTGGTCATGACATCTTGTTTGTTGATATTTATTGAGGAGTTTGATGGAGTTTAGCTGACTGAATCCAAAAACCGTCAAAGTAACCGTCACTGGTACTTTTTTTATTTGACTCTATAGGTAGATATCGATGGGGCTTGCAAAATGTTGTTTTATTGTAGTTATGGATGCATTGCAGTAGCGCTTTTGATTTTTGAAGATCTACTTAAGTACCAAAGGCTTTCGGGGCTCCCAGGCCGGGATGTCTGGCAGAATGCTTGCCCTCCTGCGCTGGAAGTGACACTCAAAGGGTGAGCTTCTAGCAGTTAGCTTAACGCACTAGATAATAGGCATTAGTCATTCTAAGCTGGAAGGGGGCAAGCAAATGAAGGGAAACATTACATGCCGACTACAAGAAGCAAAGCTTCATAGATTCGACAAGTCGCTTATAGAATGCTGACTACTATTTTCCACTTCATTTCAAAAAATATGGGAAGGGGAAGGAAGTTTTGCTCAGCGAGCTTCTAGAAGGCCGACTACTATATAAGCTACTGACGGAGAAAGCTCTTCGAGCTTCCCTTCATTTGTTGCTAAACAAAGGTCCCAGGTCTCCGAGTTAGCCCGCACTTTTTCGAAGAATCCTGCACCTATGGGCATACGGCTTGGCAGGCCTTCCCTTTCGGCCAGTGCTTCATGGGTATTGCCCCATTCCCTAATTAGACGTTTGGATGTGAGCTATACTCCGCGAGGAGCCAAACGGCCGTATGGCCTTGCCTTACCATTTGACCACTTTTCCTGTGTGACTAGGAATGCTCAGTGACAACCTTTCAATTGTCACCAACTGGCCTCTCTTGCTACTACGGTAGCACCTAGTGCGGTCAGCACCAATCATATTCGGGCAACGAAGCTTACACTCATTCACATTGGTTTATCCTGCTATGCCCTGGGCCTTTTGCTCTTCTAACGTAAAAGGTGGCTGGCCACTCGTCAAGGCCCCGGAATCCACTGGACATCTCAGCGGTGGGATTTGATACTTGTATCCGATCGAAGTTCCATTTTAGTGGCCCCCAAGCCTATCATAAAATAAAGGAGAGCTTTTTCTAGGTGGGTCGCTTCATGCAAGACATTGCTTAAGACCAACGGGTCACACGACAAGTGCACGATCGACTTTGCACGTTCTATCCTTCGGCCTTTCGCCTATCGGCTTGACAGGAAAGCTACCTTGATCCAACTTTGGCTTTGATTCGTTATGCTCAGAAGCTCCAACAAGCCCTAAAGTCTCTTGCCGCCTAAAACTCTGCCAAGAGAGCGCTGCTTTGAATTTGATCCTATATGCCCAGAGAATGCTATGCGTTCTCCACTTTCGGATCTCACAAAAAGAGAACATGTTTTTTCCTATGACTTGCTCTTTCAGTCGCAGAGCGAAGAAAACGGGCTTTCCCCCAGCTACAGCTATCCTTGGGAAACCAAAAGAGCTACTGAAGGAATGGGATGCAGTCTCTACCTTGGCCTTTGGAGATAAGAAGGCAGAGAAGAAAATGTCATTCACGCAAGTTTTTTTGCCTTCTGCGCCCTTACTAGTAAAGGGGCTCTTCGACCAAGAAGACATTCTAGTAGGAAAGCCGCCCACCGCATAAGCCGTCATCAGTCCAGGAGATAAGCAATCTATCTTTCTTTGATCCACCTTCCCGGGCAGGGAAGAGAACAAAAATGGACTGCAGATGGTGGTCGTGTTAGATTCAAGGACCTTAGGCGACAGAGCAAACTCTTCTATCATATTGCATTTTCTTTGGCGGACCCCCTCGATTCATCGTACTAGAGAAATTTGAGAAGAATGATTAGGCTCATATTCTATCCTTTCTACAATTCCATTGACGAAGTGCTTTATTTCAGATCAACTCTTCGCTGCAATCGCTTCGATCTACCCCCTTGGTGAAAAACTGTAATACGACCAGAGGAATCCTGATGTGATTGTATTTGCAGCACTCAAACCTGGGTATTTGTACTACATTTGCATCTTAACTTGGAAATTATTGCAACACTTTGATACTTTCGATGCAATGTAGGAGGATACCGAAAAGTGAAAATTCGAACCCAAAATGATCCAAAATGCAAGTCATAAAGTGAAGAAGGGGAAAAACATGTAGAATGGTGGAAGAATGGAGTCCTTAGAAATGGAATTTAGCCAAAACTAGTGTGTAATCAGACTCAAAACACTGAAAATAGCCCGAAAATGGTTCGGTCAACGCTGGGTCAAAGGTCGGTTAAAAGTCAAAACTCAACCTAGAAAGTCCATAAAAGGGCGCTCAAGCACGCCCTCCGGTAGCTCAAGTACCTTATGCAGATTAATCCACCATGTTCCGGAAGAAAACACATGTCGCGAAGTCAACGATGGAGCAGATGCGCGCTCGAGCACGCCTCAGTGGCCCTCGAGTGCCCCATCAGAATCTTTCGGAAGCCGCCAAGTGTCGAAGAATCAACGGACCGCACAGAAGCACGCTCAAGCGCACCTACAGGGCGCTCGAGCGCGCCACTAATTTTTTGTCTATAAATAGACATCCCTTCCATCCGAATTATTTAATTAATTTTGGATTTTGGTTATTTTTTAATCAATTTTTGAGTTAATTCTAGTTAGTTTTTGTCATAGTTGTAGTTAATTAATTAGTAGAAAATGGGGGAAATCCCACCTAGGATTCAGAAAAAAATTGCCCGAATAGCTACTATAATGGGGAAGTCCGACCCTAGTAATTATTATTCGGAGAAGGTTCTGCCCGAATAGCTTTTAATAGGAAAGCTCTTATTCGGGGGAAACTCATCCCTAGTTGTTCTTATTCGGGGAAAATTAGCTATGCCCGAATAGCTGCTCTGTGTCGGACCTCTGTTCAAATTTCTGGGATCAGAAATAGGCGTTCATCAACACGGGGAAGCCTTTATTGACTCTCTTTTATTTATAGAATTCGTATTCAATTATGCCTGAGTAGATTGATATCTAAGGGAGAATATTGTAAATGTTAGTTTTTTAATATACGGTCTCATATTCAGATTGTACGCTTTAAATGCAATACATGGTTTGTTTGAATTTAGTATTGTCTTTCATATGCAAAGCTTTTCAGTAGATATATGATTGCTTTACTATTAAATATTGTCTTTCATAACGTAATGCTTTTAAGTAGATGTTATGATTACTTTACTTTCGTGCCACGCATCTATGCTTTAATAATGAATCGAAAATAGCTTGACAACCTTAGATTCCATGAACTAAAGGTAATGCTTTTAAGTAGACCTTAGTTTCTGGACTGAGTAAGGAGAAGTTGATTGCTTAGTCGAAATATACCGTTTACACCAGGTTGCAAGGACAGTTCCATACTATGGCTCCAATGCTCGTAGATGGCAGAGCACCTATATTAGAGTTAGTAATCGGGATTTTAATAAGCTAAGTTATTGACTAGGTTAAATGCTTATAGCTTAACCCTTGCATTAAATCAGATAATCCTGCATATCGAGTCTAGATTAATTGCCTCATTTACATATTCAACTCCTAGATCACAACCCCTCGTATTCATATTTAGTTAGTTTAATTTAGTTGTACTGTAATCAAACACCTTGTACAAACTGTCACTTACCGCTTTAACACTTTCACATACTACTTCACCAACTTGCAAACGCAATTCCCTGTGGCACGATTCCGCACTCTAAGTATAGTACACTGCAAAGAACCATGCACTTGAGGGTATTTTAACTTGGTTTATTGCGCACATTTTTAACGCATAACCCGAACGCATCAAATTCCTACTAGCAGACTTTCCTCTTCTCAAAGTGAGTTGTCTAAGTGCTCTCCCCTCTTGGCTTTGTTTCATTGTCTATCTGGTAATCATTCGATTCCGTCCGAATTAGCTCCTACTCTTACTCCTTCTCCTCCTTCATCGTCCTTGGTCCTTTTTACATAGCAAAGTCGGCTGCTGGTAGGTTGGTCGCCTTCTAGCCAGTGACTAGCTCCGCTATGGATCTAGATGTACACAGCCACTTCGGGACTCTCTTTGGAAAGTGAGATCACCACCGGCTTTCAGAAGAGGGAAAGATCCCTCATAACTAACCGAAATAGTTAAGTGAAAGGAGCCCGCTTAGCCACTCCCCTTTCCCTCAATTGATAGGAGCCTTGCCCTCTTGACTTGATATGTCAAGAAGACTACAACCTCTAATAGATCACCTTTTGCTTAAAAAGGCCCGCCCATATCATATATATGATAAAGGAAGCGGGCTTTTTTTTGCTTTTTATTTGATAGGTTTGTTGGGGGGTATAATATGATATCTATTGTCACGCCCCGACCCAACCCCCAAGCTAAAGGTTAAGTCCGGACCCGACACACGGACAGAGTCTCCCCTGTACCGTGGACATTCTAAAAACCTGTAAACACTTAAACAAAGTCCCAACAATACAATACAAGCTTTTCTTAATTAAACAACAAAGCTATAAGGCCATCCGAGCCTTATGGTACACAATAGCTCCAAAACACACAAGCATGCGAGAACTTGTTGTCAGCATAGTTTTATAATCATGACATTCTAGGAAATCAATAAAACAACTTAAAGGATAATGCATTCTACATTAACCATCCACTCCCAAGCATGCAAGGAAATAAAGGCAAGAATAAAAGTTATTACAAGACATGGCTTCCAATTCTACACCACAATCTACTATCCTTCAACTTTGCACAACAAACATATACATAGCCCTTAGGCCACAAAATAGTACATAAAACAATTAGTTGAACTTTCCACATAGCAGCAAAGTCATTAACCACCTCAAGTTATTAGGCACAGCAACGAAGGAAAAGGCTCACTCTGAACTTCCACTTCCTCAGCTAACTCAACAAGCTTGGGATCACCCTCAGCGTCTCCTGAAACAGATATCGAGGTATGAGCAACCACTGTTGCCCAGTGAGGGATATAGTCCCGGGGCGTGCAATGCAACAGATAATACAATTATACAACAATAACACTTAGACAATTAAAGAAACAATGATAACTAAGGTAACCACACATTTAAAAGGATACATTTCACACAATCCCCTGTACACCAATCTTCACTGGTCTTCATTCACGATCCACGAACCACGAGCACGATCACGATAAGCCGGCATAACCCCAAACACTCCAGTGGGTGTACTCCGGATGTACCCCGATAATCCTACGACCCAACATCCCCTGGCAATCTCCGGACCAGGCGAATGAGGGAATAGGGCACGGAGTTTGAATATCCACCGGCAAGCCCTCGAGGCAGACCTCGAGGCAATTAGCACAGAAGCAATTATATAAGTTAATAAGCAGTTTACAAAGGGACATTTACAAAATAACCATAGAATTGTACCAAAAGCTCCAAATCAACTTAATATCACATATAAACACTCAAGAAGTCATGCTGTGAGTTTAGAAGTGTGAGACAACCGAAATTGCACTTAAACCCCTTTATTTTACAAACTATTTCTCTTCCAAACCAAAGTTAATGATTTCATTTTCAAAGGGAACTCTCCCAACCTTCTAACTAACCTTCAAGGTACCCTCTCAACCCTCTAGCTCATTCAAATGCCCGCGATTACCCCGAAAGCCCCAAATTCCCTCTTATGGCTTTAAACTACACGTACAATGTCCCGGCTTCAACCAAGGGATATCAAGGCTTCTATAGCACCTAGGTAGCCTAAGGATACTAGAATTGAAGCCCGAATACACCCGGATTCGCATTAACCCCGAAAGCCCCAAATTAAAGTCGGCTATTTTCCATTTTAGGCGATTTAAGGGCAATGCAAGTGCACGGGGCTATTAGGTTATCTTCACTAGCACCTAAGGCATCTATTAGAAGCATTGAATCAAGCTAATTCGAGCAATTACGCAAAACCCTAGAAAAAATGTCACTATTCACCCTAAGAATCAAACTAACGATTCTAACCGTTTAAATTGCGAAACGATGGCTCAAATATGTTCTCTAGCATTCATATACATGGTATAATAGCATAGATAACAATTACAATGGCATTTGATCACATTTTCAACAAATCAAGAAATTGACAACTATTTAGAAATGCAAAAACAAGCCGTGAAATCCCTCACCAAAGCGCGTAGGTGCCTCTAAGAAGTTTGCATACACCCTAATCTAGTTTCTCTAGGCTTGGAGTGGCTTGAATCGAAGAGTTGAAGAGCAAAAATTAGTTTTTCTCCTCTCCTAGCTGCTCTCGGCCCTGCTACAGTATTTCTGCCCAATTTTTTTCTTTTTTTTTTGTGTTTTGGTGCTTATGTGTTTATATGGTGAACTTTAGTTGAGGTGGGGTCATGGTGGGGGCTTAAGTGGACTCCTAAAATGCGCGTAGATAGCTTAGAAACGAGCCTAAAGTGTAAAACATAGGCTAGCTAATTAAATCTCTAAGTTATGTTACGTAACACTATTCACTCGACAACAAAAGTCATTTTCTAAACGAGCTCTCCTAACGCCTTTAGCTCAAATGCACATTTTTACAACTACTTTTACAATTAATATGATTTAATAAAAATGCTAATCAGCTAATAAAATGCAGTTTAAAAATGGTGTGAATAGTAGTCACAAAAGTCAATTAGTAAGGCACAAAAGTAAATGCGCAAACAAGGGATGCAACAGTAATTAAATGCATGGCTAAAACCCGGGCGTCACATCCTCTCCCCCTTAAACTAATTGCATCCACGCAATTCTTATATGATTCGGCGAATAACTCTAGATACCGTTCCCGCATCTGATCCTTTCTTTCCCATGTCGCATCCTCTACTCCGTGATGATCCCACAGATCTTTAACGATCGGAATGCTTTTAGTCCTCAGCTCCTGAACTTTCTAATCAACAATTCGAAGAGGTTTCTCTGTGTAGGTCAAAGTTTCACTGATCTCTAGCGGTTCCGACTCAAGTATGTGAGAGGGATCTGGCTGATACTTCTGAAGCATAGAAACATGGAATACATCATGAATTCTGCCCAGACTGGGAGGTAAAGCTAGACGGTAAGCCAAATCACCAATAGTTTCAGTATCTCAAATGGTCCCACATATCGAGGACTGAGTTTACCCCCTTTACCATGCCAAATCAAACCCTTGCGAGGAGAAATTTTCAGAAATACTCGATCCCCCACAACAAATTTCAGATCACGACGTCGTCTATCTGCATAACTCTTTTGCCGGCTCTATGCTGTAAGCATTCTTTTCCTAATAAGTTGCACATGATCAATCATTTTGTTCATTTCAGGTAAGAGAGTAGGGTCGATAGTCTTCATTTCACCAACATCATCCCAGTAGAGAGGAGACCGGCATTTACGCCCATAAAGTGCCTCATAAGGTGCCATACCAATAGTAGCTTGATAACTATTGTTGTAGGCGAACTCTGCAAGTGGAAAATACTTCTCCCAACTTTTACCGAAGTCCAGAATGCAAGCCCGTAACATATCCTCAAGGATTAAGATAGTTCTCTCGGATTGACCATCTGTCTGGAGATGATAAGCTGTACTGAAATTCAAAGTCGTGCCCAAAGCTTTCTGAATCTTCTGCCAGAACTGCGATGTGAATCTGGGATCTCTATCTGACACAATACTCTTTGGAATTCCATGAAGTCGGACAACATTCTCAATATACAACTCTACCAGTTTATCAAGAGAATCAGACTTCTTTTTAGCAATAAAGTGAGAAGTCTTGGTCAGTCTATCCACAATAACCCAAACTAAGTCATTACCCTTCGAAGACCTCGGTAAATCTGATACGAAATCCATAGTAATATGATCCCATTTCCAAACAGGAATAGGCAAAGGCTGCAATAACCCTGCAGGGCTCTGATGTTCTGCTTTAACTTTCTGACAAGTAAGACATCGGGCAACATAGTCAGCAATTTCTCTCTTCATATTATTCCACCAGAAATTCTGCTTTAAATCTTTATACATTTTCGTACTGCCTGGATGGATAGTATATCTAGAACTGTGTGCCTCAGCAAGAATATCCTTCTTTAGTGTTGGATCATTCGGAATACAGATTCTACCCTTGAATTGGAGAATACCATCGTCGTGTAGTTTGAAATTCGCCTCTCCCCCTTTAGAATTCTCTAAGACTTTCAGTAATTGAAGATCAGCCTGTTGAGCTTCTCGAATCCTGGATAATAACAGAGATTGAATCTGCAGACTTGCGATTTGAATACCAGAATTTGAAGTACTAGGCTTCCATAAGCACAATTCTTCCATGAATTCCCAATTCTTGATAATCAAGCTAGCAACAGTAGCCTTTCGGCTCAAAGCATCAGCAACAATATTGGCCTTGCCCGGAAGATAGTTAATAGTGCAGTTATAGACCTCAAGTAATTCCAGCCAACGCCTCTACCTCATGTTCAACTCTTTCTGTGAAAACAAATATTTCAAGCTCTTATGATCAGTGAAGATTTCAAATTTGTTACCCCAGAGATAATGACGCCATTTCTTTAACGCAAGAATGATAGCTGCAAGCTCAAGATCATGAGTCGGATAGTTGAGTTCATAAGGCTTCAGTTTCCTGGAAGCATAAGCAATAACCCTGCCATTCTGCATCAATACACAACCCAGACCTTCTTTCGAAGCATCACTATAGATCACCAGATTATCATAACCCTCAGGTAAAGCAAGAATAGGAGCAGTAGTCAATCTCTTCTTCGATTCCTGGAAGCTGGCCTCGCATTTATCACTCCAGTCAAAAACTGTTTTCTTCTGAGTAAGTTGAGTTAAAGGCCCTGCAATCTTAGAGAAATCCTTGACAAACCTCCGATAATACCCAGCTAACCAAGGAAGCTACGAATCTCCGTGACAGTTTCAGGTCGTTTCCAAGATAACACAACTTCAATCTTCGCTGGATCAACAGAAATACCATCCTGTGAGATAATATGGCCAAGAAAAGCAACTTACTTAAGCCAGAATTCACATTTGGTAAGCGTTGCAAATAACTGATGCTCCTGAAGAGTCTGCAACACAATTCTGAGATGCTGTTCATGTTCCGCCTCAGATTTAGAATAGACAAGGATATCATCAATAAATATGACCACAAATTGGTCCAGATAAGGACGGAATACCCTCTGCATTAAGTCCATGAATGCGGCGGGAGCATTAGTAAGACCAAACGGCAAGACAACAAACTCATAATGGCCATATCGAGTTCTGAAAGCAGTTTTAGGAACATCATCTTTCTTAATCCTCAGTTGATAATAGCCCTGTCTCAGATCAAATTTAGAGAATACCCTGGCGCCTTGCAACTGATCAAACAACTCTTCGATTAAAGGCAAAGGATATTTATTTTTGATGGTTACCTGATTAAGACCCCGATAATCAATGCATAGGCGAAGAGATCCGTCTTTCTTTTTAACAAATAGGACTAGCGCACCCCAAGGCGAAGAACTCGGCTGAATGAATCCCTTCTCAAGTAAGCCCTGCAATTGAACTTTCAATTCCTGCAATTCGGGTGGAGCCATTCTGTAAGGAGTCTTAGAGATAGGTAAAGTCCCCGGCAATAAATCAATCATGAACTCTATCTCCCTATCAGGCGGTAACCCAGGTAATTCCTCAGGAAAGACCCCCGGAAACTCTCTCACGATAGGTACATCATTCAATTTCAATTGATCCCCAGGTTGATTAATCAAATATGCAAGATAAGCCTCACAACCCTTACTCAATAATTTGGATGCCCTAATAGAAGAAATAATAGGAGTTCCGGTAGATTTTCTACTACCAACTATTTTAAGTACAGGCTGGTCAGGCATTTCTAGATACACAATCTTCTTTCTACAATCAAGCTGGGCATAATATTTACTTAACCAGTCCATCCCCAATATAATTTCAAAGTCATTAAAGGGTAGGATAATCAAATCAGCAGGAAAAACACGACCCTCAATAAATATACTACATGCTCTGCAAATAGATCTAGTAACAAACTTCGGACCCATAGGAGTATAAACCACAATCTCATGCAACAGTTTATCATGTTTCAATTTAGCATTTTGTGCACAAGTAGGAGTAATAAAAGAATGCGAAGCCCCGGAATCAATTAAAACCTTAACTGACTGATCATTAAGAAGAAAAATACCTTCTACCATAGCAGTAGTATCCGGAAGCTCCTCAGCATCCAAAGCAAATACACAGGCCTGACCTCGTGGTGGTGGTGCTGCAGCTGGGGCCCTGGTCTGAGAGTTCTGAGCTGATGTTTGACCCCTAGGGTTCTTAAATTTCTGACAGTCTTTAACCCTATGCTGATCACTGCCACAACCTGTACACTTGTTATGCTTCTTCCAACAAACATCCTCGGTGTGGCCCTGGCGCTGACATAAGCTGTACTGCTGGTGACGTCTTGCAACAGTGCCTCCCGAAGGAGCTCTGTAAGTAGAGGTAGCTGAACTACCCTGCTGCGAACGGGAAACTGCTGGACGGAACTGACTCTGAGTCTGACTCTGGACTGGTCGTGCCTAAGTCTGAGTAGGCCCTGTGTAACTCTGAGTCTGCCTCGGCTGTGAACTCTGCCCAACTGATACAGCCTACCCCTGGTACCCTTGACTCTGAGACTGAAACCGTTTACTCGATTGACTGGTCTCGGCTAACACATCGGCCTTCCGTTTCTCATACCTCGAGGCGGCTCGGACTACTGCAGCATAGTTAGGAAAATCATTTGAAGACAAGTTCAGCATAATATCCCTCCTCAAACCCAGGATGAACCTCTGGATCTTCATGTCCTCCGGCTGAATCAAAGCTGGTGCATAACGGGAAAGCCGGGTAAAAGTAGCCTCGTATTGATCTACCGTCATACTTCCCTGCTTCAAGTTTATGAACTCAGTTTGTCGCCTCTCGCGGGCAACTACCGATATATACTTGTCTCGAAATTCTCGGACAAAGTCAGCCCACGAATGATGAACGCCCTCGGCTTCCCATTTCTCACTGATGGTATTCTACCAATCTTCAGCATCACCCTCGAGAAGGAAAGTAGCATAAGTAATCTTCCTGTCATCATGGCACTCCAGTATTGCTGCCACTCTCTCAAACTTCCTTAGCCACATCTCAGCTTTCATATCGTCCGGCTCCCCAAAGAAAGTATAGGCCCCATGATGTATAAACCGATCATACAGATTCCCTCCGGTAGGACCACTACCTCCGGCTCTCGCAGCCTGATTACCTCCAACGACCCCTGGCTGACCCTGTTGTGTAACAAACTGGGCGATAGTGTTCATAGCAGTGGCCATCGTGGCCAAGATCTGTGCAGTGCTCGGTTCTTGAACCTGCGGTGCATTTTCGGCCACCTCAGCTTCTTGCCCATGAACCCCCTCGGGTTCTCCACCAACATTCGGATTATCAGCACGACAGCGAGGCCCCATCTCGAATAGCTAGAATGCAAAGTGTTATGACAGGTATATATATGTATATATGCAATTTATAAGTAAGCACATAAAGAAAAGTCCAATTAGATTCACATAAAGTCAAGTACATAGAAGTTCAAATAAATACTCCACATTCTTGAAGTACACATAAATCACTAGATCATACTTGTAATTCTAGACTCTTGATATTCTATTTCCATGCTAGCATGTTCATTCCTTATTCAAATTTCACTTAGGTCAATCAAAATCAAGGACTCATGTATTCACAAAGTCACATAACAAATCTCTACCCACAGACCGAGAAATTTAACCCAGCTTCATGCAATCTATAGCTCTGATACCACTTAAATGTCACGCCCCGACCCAACCCCCAAGCTAAAGGTTAAGTCCGGACCCGATACACGGACAGAGTCTCCCCTGTACCGTGGACATTCTAAAAACCTGTAAACACTTAAACAAAGTCCCAACAATACAATACAAGCTTTTCTTAATTAAACAACAAAGCTATAAGGCCATCCAAGCCTTATGGTACACAATAGCTCCAAAACACACAAGCATGCGAGAACTTGTTGTCAGCATAGTTTTATAATCATGACATTCTAGGAAATCAATAAAACAACTTAAAGGATAATGCATTCTACATTAACCATCCACTCCCAAGCATGCAAGGAAATAAAGGCAAGAATAAAAGTTATTACAAGACATGGCTTCCAATTCTACACCACAATCTACTATCCTTCAACTTTGCACAACAAACATATACATAGCCCTTAGGCCACAAAATAGTACATAAAACAATTAGTTGAACTTTCCACATAGCAGCAAAGTCATTAACCACCTCAAGCTATCAGGCACAGCAACTAAGGTAAAGGCTCAATCTGAACTTCTTCTTCCTCAACTAACTCAACAAGCTGGGGATCACCCTCAGCGTCTCCTGAAACAGATATCGAGGTATGAGCAACCACTGTTGCCCAGTGAGGGATATAGTCCCGGGGCGTGCAATGCAACAGATAATACAATTATACAACAATAACACTTAGACAATTAAAGAAACAATGATAACTAAGGTAACCACACATTTAAAAGGATACATTTCACACAATCCCCTGTACACCAATCTTCACTGGTCTTCATTCACGATCCACGAACCACGAGCACGATCACGTTAAGCCGGCATAACCCCAATCACTTCAATGGGTGTACTCCGGATGTACCCCGATAATCCTACGACCCAACATCCCCTGGCAATCTCCGGACCAGGCGAATGAGGGAATAAGGCACGGAGTTTGAATATCCACCGGCAAGCCCTCTGCCGCCCAGCCGATATTCAACACATCCGCCCCTGACACTATGGTTGCGCAACCACTATGCAATGTACTTAACGATGGCAAGTTAATAGCAATAATATAAGCATTAACACATATGAGGATCAACAAAGTAGGTTGACCTCGAGGCAATTAGCACAGAAGCAATTATATAAGCTAATAAGCAGTTTACAAAGGGACATTTACAAAATAACCATAGAATTGTACCAAAAGCTCCAAATCAACTTAATATCACATATAAACACTCAAGAAGTCATGCCGTGAGTTTAGAAGTGTGAGACAACCGAAATTGCACTTAAACCCCTTTATTTTACAAACTATTTCTCTTCCAAACCAAAGTTAATGATTTCATTTTCAAAGGGAACTCTCCCAACCTTCTAACTAACCCTCAAGGTACCCTCTCAACCCTCTAACTCATTCAAATGCCCTCGTTTACCCCGGAAGCCCCAAATTCCCTCTTATGGCTTTAAACTACACATACAATGTCTGGGCTTGAACCAAGGGATATCAAGGCTTCTATAGCACTTAGGTAGCCTAAGGATACTAGAATTGAAGCCCGAATACACCCGGATTCGCATTAACCCCGAAAGCCCCAAATTAAAGTCGGCTATTTTCCATTTTAGGCGATTTAAGGGCAATGCAAGTGCACGCGGCTATTAGGTTATCTTCACTAGCACCTAAGGCCTCTATTAGAAGCATTGAATGAAGTTAATTCGAGCAATTACGCAAAAACCTAAAAAAAATGTCACTATTCACCCTAAAAATCAAACTAACGATTCTAACCATTTAAATTGCGAAATGATGGCTCAAATATGTTCTCTAGCATTCATATACATGGTATAATAGCATAGATAACAAATACAATGGCATTTGATCACATTTTCAACAAATCAAGAAATTGACAACTATTTAGAAATGCAAAAACAAGCCGTGAAATCCCTCACCAATGTGCGTAGGAGCCTCTAGGAAGCTTGCACACACCCTAATCTAGTTGCTCTAGGCTTGGAGTGGCTTGAATCGAAGAGTTGAAGAGCAAAAATCAGTTTTTCTCCTCTCCTAGCTGCTCTCGGCCCTGCTACAGTATTTGTGCTCAATTTTTTTCTTTTTGTTTTGTGTTTTGGTGCTTATGTGTTTATATGGTGAAGTTTAGTTGAGGTGGGGTCATGGTGGGGCTTAAGTGGACTCCTAAAATGCGCGTAGATAGCTTAGAAACGAGCCTAAAGTGTAAACATAGGCTAGCTAATTAAATCTCTAAATTAGTTACGTAACACTATTCATTCAACAACAAAAGTCATTTTCTAAACGAGCTCTCCTAATGCCTTTAGCTCAAATGCACATTTTTACCACTACTTTTACAATTAATATGATTTAATAAAAATGCTAATCAGCTAATAAAATGCAGTTTAAAAATGGAGTGAATAGTAGTCACAAAAGTCAGTTAGTAAGGCACAGAAGTAAATGCGAAAACAAGGGATACAACAGTAATTAAATGCATGGCTAAAACCCGGGCGTCACATCTATAACGTGCTCATACTGTGACACCCCGATCCCTCTCGAGATCCGGGGTTCTATCAATCGATCTAATCACAACCCAAATCCAAACCCGGGCAAAATTTTAGGAAAAACGGAAGGAGTCTCCCCTGTTTCTAGGCCAAAAACAAACCTGCGGCATCATATAAGTGGACTAATACCATGTCCAAACATTCAACCACCTCAAGGCCATCCGAGCCTTGTTCTCAACAATCAACCACAAGCAAATATACATACATTTTCAAGTACTAGACTATTCTAACTCTTCCTTTAAACAATACAAACATGTTTTGAAGTTAAGCTATACTAACTGATTACATAAACTAGCTTATCAATTCACCTCAACTACTTAGCTAGATTTAAATTACATTTCTTTTAACAATAAATACATACAACATATGAAAGCATATATCTTTACAACTTCAACACTCAAGCCACATAGGCACGCAAGACAACTCTTCAGGCACGAACTTTCACGAAACCACGAACGTTTAGCTAACATGACATTTCCTGAAATGTGGTGGTGAGGAGTGAGTATACACAACACGTATACTCAGTGAGGACGAGACATATATCGAGTAGGAGAGAAAGAAAGTCGTGCAATGCAAATAGACACAACTAAGCAATAAAGTCAATAAGGAAGCATTCAATACAAACGACAATATATTAAACATTCAAGAAAGCATTAACACAACCATTCAAAGCTATACCACACTCTGAAGGCTATGGTTCACTCTTACGAGCAATATACCATTTCACGAGCGATACATCAATCTCGAGCTTAATGTTGACAACGATGACAATAAGCACGCAACCACCTTATAACTTCAGTTTGGAATACCCCGGGAGTAACCATCAATTCTACGACCCAAATCTCCCTGGGAGGCAACCCAAGCAAGAAAATGGAATAGTCACGGAGCTAGAGCAACCAATACTGGCAACCCGAGGCTACCGAGAGAGGCCTATCACTCACGCGCCGGACACTATGCAATTGCAAGACTCGATACAAGACGATAAACAAGCGATAGCACAACAACACAGATTAGAGGCGATAAACAAGATATCAAGCATTATCAACAATTGATAAACATTTCAATCAACAATCAACTCTAACAAGCGTAATAAGCATTAACAAGCATTTACAATCAAATATGTAACAAGAACAACACCAACAACATTATCAAGCAATAATAAGTATTCTATAGACATTATAAGCACACTATAGGCATTATAAACATTCTATAAACATTATAAACATTCTATAGGTAATATAAGCATTCTATAGGCAATATACTATGAAAACACACAAAATCCCAAAAATGACCCCAACTTTCAAACGAGCCACGAGTTTTGGAAACCGACTTCACCAATCCTCCTAGGTCACCATAAGGCACGTCTAAAGACCCCGAAACCTTACTTTACCCTAGAATTCACGCAAAGCCCCGATTTTCCCCCTTTGCTCATTTAAACTACAACTATACTAACCAAACACCCAACCAATGCCATAATCGCACCAAAAGTTCTTCCATGGCCTCCCGAGACAATGCCATCATGCAAAACGAGAAAACACTAAACTCGACCTAAACGACCCCGACTTTCACCAATGCATTTTTCTCATTTTTTCCATTACGCAACTTAAACAAATCATGAATTTAGGCATTCTAGCATACCTAGCACCTTTTCATATCAACAGACAGCATAACAACGCAACTTTATCGTTTCAAGGATTTACTATTCACAAAATACTATTCAACTAACAATTTATATTTCAATTTCAATATTCAACTGCAGAAAATGTTAAAAAGCTATAAATACATGTTCTACGATTGCTAGGGAACATTCTTTAAGCCTCAAAACGATTAAAACAACAAACTACGGATAAAATCCAAAAATTAAAGTTAATACATAAAACTTTCAAATGCACAAATAAACATGAAACCCTTACCTTAGACGCTCCTAGATGCTAGAAAAACCTCGTAGGATGCCTCGAAAACTACCCCGTCGAAGCCCTCGAGAAGAATTGAAGATTTGAAGTTGAATTTTCTTTTTTTTCTTCTCTCATTTTTTCGGCCCTTCTAGTTTTTGTTTCAGCTCTATTTTTTTTTGTGTGCTATTTAGGCTATTATAAAAGATGACAAAGGTCAAAGGTCAAGCCCCTTGGTCAAACCACTTAAAAATTGGTCAAACTAGTCTATTTCATGCATTTTAAAGCTAAAACAAGTAACATAAATCCAATTCCAGTTAAATACAACTTAAAAAACTAAAATTAAAACACTAAATACTAGTTTTCACTATTTGCTGAGAACTGGAAATCATTTCCTAACTATCACTCTCGATATGCTATGCACTTTGCGTCAATAGAAGAATAACAATTAAATCTCAAAGAATTTAAGAAAATATATCATTTTTGAAAAGTATCATAGTTTAAAATTTACTCCGGCTCGGAGGTACTTTTCATTTAATTGAAATCCGAACATTTAAGTGCAAGAAAAATAAAACCGATTGACATCAATATGAAAAGTAGTTGATATTGCGTTAAAATAATTAGCTCAAGTATTATTCTAGTTATTTCTAAAAGAAATATGAAAATAAAGCTTCAAATAAATGTTTAACTAAAAATAAACACAAATCGAATGCTAACATTTAAGATGTCACTTAATTAATCACAAGAGAATAAATTCAATTACTATAATTATTAGAAATAGATAATAATCTTTTAATTATTCAATATACAACTACTAAATGCTTTTTTAAATTGGTTGATTTAACTAATTAAACATTTAATCAAATGCAGTCAAGTGCTATTAAATGCATGTCGGGTTCGGGTTATCACACATACTCTATCCATTAGGTTGTTCCCTACTTCAAGAGCTCCGCTAGGATGCTAACTTGGTTACCTAGCATTGAATTAGGTAGGACACTTATGCTACTTCTAAGGATAGATAGAAAAAAGAACTAGTAAGTCCATTATTTGTTTGTGGTACCCCTATGATACTTTACTTTTTTGCTTTCAACAAAAAATCAAAGGCTACTTACCTGCTTTGTATTAAATAAAAGCTTCCGCACTTTCTTTTAAGAATTCATCTAGTTCCATCTTTCTTTCGTTAGTTAAGCCACCTTTTTCTAAAAAGGATTGTAGCAATTCTGGTTTTACACTATTTAGAATGGCTCTCTCAAATTGAGAAATTTTGTCTAGTGGCATTAGATCATAGAATCCATTGATAGCTGCATAAATGACTAGAATTTGTTTTTCAATTGGAAGTGGTGCATATTGTAGCTGTTTCGGTACTTCTGTCAGCCTTGCACCTCTATTGAATAATGTCTGAGTCGCAGCATCCAGGTCTGAGCCAAATTGAGCAAGGGCGGCCACTTCACGATATTATGCCAATTCTAGTTTTGAACTACCGCAGACTTGTTTCATAGCTTTCAATTGAGCGGCAGACCTGACGTGATTGATAGACAAGCCGACAATAATAGCAGGTCTAATTTCACGATAAAAGAGCTCTGTTTCCAAACAGATTTGTCCATCAGTAATGGGGATGTCATTGGTGGGAATATAGGCCGATACGTCTCCAGTTTGTGTTTCAATGACGGGTAATACAGTCAAGCTACTTGCACCTGTCTGGTCTGATCATTTAGCCGCTCTTTCTAAGAAATGAGAATGTAAATAGAAAACATCCCTTGGGAAAGCCTTATGACCTTGTGGTTGGCGTAACAATAATGACATTTGTCGATATGCCACTGCCCGTTTACTAAGATCATCATAGATTATTAATGCATGCATTCTATTATCGCGAAAATATTCCCCTATGGCACACCCAGAATATGGGGCAAAAAATTGCAGAGGAGCAGGATCTGAAGCGGTGGCTACTACAAGAATAGAATATTCTAAGGCATTCGCTTCTGAAAGAATTTAAACTAATTGTGCCACAGTTGAGCGTTTCTGTCCAATCACTACATAGACACAATATAATCTCTCACTCTCAGAGGCGGCCCTTGAGTTCATTTGCTTTTTGTTTAATATAGTATCGATAGCAATAGAAGTTTTTCTAGTTTGTCGGTCCCCGATTATAAGTTCTCGTTGACCACGACCTATAGGAACCAGGCTATCTGCCGCTTTTAACCCTATTTGCATAGGTTCGTGCACATATTTAAGTTCAATAATCCCAAGGGCTTTCACTTCGACACGTCTTCACTCGTGGTTGCTTAGAGCCCCTATTCCATCCATAGGTACTCCCAAGGCATCGACCATATGCCCTAGTGTCACGCCCCGACCCGACCCCACAAAAGGCCAAGCCTGGACCCGATACACGGTCGGAGTCTCCTCTGTACCGTGGACGATCCGAAAACCCTACATTCAATATAATACTCGCGACAACCACAATAACCATTTGAAACAAGCCAACTTTCTTTTAAAAACATACATCTTTCCATTAACCAACTTTGCAATCCAAAATGTCATGCATACTACACAAGTACTCGTGCCACTAAACAGTTAACCATTAGCATGCAGTTCTTACTAGTCACTTGAGTATATCTTTACAACTTTACAAACTTTCAACTTTTACAACATAAGACCATAGTGGCCTCAAAATAGAAACTACATACGAGGCTACAAGCCTCAAACTGAAGCGTCAACCAAGCAATATACACATCAAGCATGGCCCGCACAAAAGACTGGCAACCAACAACCAGCTAAGCAAATAAAGTGCTATCAAGGAAATACCTCTACTTGCTCTTCCTCCTAAATTACCTCAATAGGATCTGCTTCAACTACTCTTGTAAAATATGGTATAGAAAGGAATGAGCAAAAACTATTGCTCAGCGAGGGTAATTGGTCTCAAGGACGGAGATGAGAGGAGAATGCAATGCAAATAGTCAAGCAAATCATACAATTATCATATAGAATGTAACACCCTGATCCCTCTCGAGACCGGGAGTTCTATCAATCGATCTAATCACAACCCAAACCAAACCCGGGCATAATTTTTAGGGAAAACGGACGGAGTCTCCCCTGTTTCTAGGCGAAATGTAAAACCTGCGATAGCATATAAGTGGACCAATACCCTGTCCAAACATTCAAAACCACCTCAAGGCCATCCGAGCCTCGGTTCTCAACAATTAAACTCAGCAAGTATACATACATTTCCAATTTAAAAGCTAACCTATCTCTTTTCATTTTTGACAAGTACATTCGAACTAGACGGTTAAACCATACTAAGCTACTGCATAAAATAAACTATCTTGCCATTCTAACTCTTTTCCTTTGGACATTACAGACATGCATTGAAGTTAAGCTATGCTAACTGATTACATAAACTAGCTTATCAACTCAGCTACTTAGCTAAATTTAAATTACATTTCTTTTGACAATAAATACAAACAATATATGAACATACATCTTTACAAACTTTGACACTTAAGCCACATAGGCACGCAAGACAACTCTTCAGGCAACAAACTTTCACAAAATCACGAACTTTCCACAACACGTATACTCAGTGAGGGCGAGACAGATATCGAATTGAAGAGAAAGAAAGTCGTGCAATGCAAATAAGACAGTTAAGCAATATAACTGATAAATAAGCAATCAAGACAAACAATCAAAACAATAAGCAATTACTGAAAGCATTAACATAACCATTCAAAGCTATACCACACTCTGAAGGCTATGGTTCACTCATACGAGCAATATACCATTTCACGAGCGATACATCAATCTCGAGCTTGATGTTGACAACGATGACAATAAGCGCGCAACCACCTTATAACACCAGTTTGGAATACCCCGGAAGTATCCATCAATCTACGATCCAAATCTCCCTGGGAGGCAACCCAAGCGAGAAAAGGGAATAGCTACGGAGCTAGAGCAACCAACACTGGCAACCCGAGGCTACCCAGAGAGGCCCATCACTCACGCGTTGACACTATGCAATGCAAGACTTGACACAAGGCGATAAGCGAACGATAGCACAACAATACAGAGTAAATGAGATAAATGAGATACCAAGCATTATCAACAATTGTTAAACATTTCAATCAATAATCAACTCTAACAAGCGTAAGAAGCATTAACAAGCATTTACAATCAAACAAGTAACAAGAACAACACCAACTAACATTATCAAGCAATAACAAGTATTCTATAGGCAACATAAGCATTCTATAAGCAATATAAGCATTCTATAAGCAATATTCTATGAAAACACACAAAATCATGAAAATGACCCCAACTTACCAAACTCTACTACTTTCAAACGAGCCACGAGTTTTGGAAACCGACTTCACCAATCCTCCTAGGTCACTATAAGGCACGTCTAAAGACCCCGAAACCCTACTTAACCCTGGAATTTACGCAAAGTCTCGATTTCTCCCTTTGCTCGTTTGAACTACAACTATACTAACGAAACACCCAACCAACGCCATAATCGCACCAAAAGTGCTTTCATGGCCTCCCGAAACAATGCCATCACGCAAAACGAGAAAATGCTAAACTCGACCTAAACGACCCCAACTTTTACCAAGGCGTTTTTCTCATTTTTCCATTACGCAACCTAAACAAATCATGCATTTAGGCATTCTAGCATACCTAGCACATTTTTACATCAACAGACAGCATAACAACGCAACTTTATCGTTTCAAGGGTTTACTATTCACAAAAAACTATTCAACTAACAATTAATATTTTAATTCTAATATTGAACCACAGAAAATCTTAAAAAGTTATAAATACGTGTTCTACGATTGCTAGGGAACATACTTTAAGCAATGAAATGGACAAAATAACAACCTACGGTTAAATCACAAAAATTAAAGTTTATGTTCACCATTTTCAAATGCGCAAATAACGCTGAAACCCCCACCTTACACGCTCCTAGACACTAGGGAAACCTCGTAGGATGCGTCGGAAACCACCCCGTGCAAGCTCACGCGAAGATTTGATGATTTGTTTTGAAATTTTTTTTCTTTCTTTTTCTCTTTCTTTTCCTCATGGCTTCAAGCCTTTCTTTTCTGTTTTATCGTTTGCATTCTGCTTATTTAGGAAAAAAAATGACAAGAAGTCAAAGGTCAAAGATTCGGTCAACCAGCTAAACCAAAACAGCTATGCGCGACCTTACGAAAATGGCCATAACTTCTTCTAGAAAACTCCAAATCACAAACAGTTTGAAGCCTCAGAAACTAGACTCATAGATCTTTCCAACCATATATAATTTGCTACCTAACTCTTCCCCAATTGGTTCAGATTTAATTCCAAAGTTGACCCAAAATTTTACTAACTTAACATTGCATTTTTTTATTTCTAATCCCAAGTTTGCCTTTTATTAAACATTTCAAAAATTCCCACCTTGTCCTCGTTGGTCAATGTAGATGAAAAGTCAACTAGTTTGGTCAAAGAAGGTGAAAGGTCAATAAAATGCAATTTAAATGAACTTTAAATGCTATTGAATACATGCCAGGTTCGGGGTATCACATAGAGATACAAGCAAAGCCAACAATAAATCAAGACAAGCATTAAAGCTATAAACATTCAACCAAAGGATACAATTCACTTTCCACGAGCAACTCTCAATCACGAATCTAATGACGACGCGCCGGCCCAACCACCTTATAACTTCAGTTCGGAATACCCCGGAAGTATCCATCAATTCTACGACCCAAATCTCCCTAGGAGGCAACCCAAGCGAGAGAAGGAATAGGACACGGAGCTAGGGCAACCAACACTAGCAACCCGAGGCTACCCAGAGAGGCCCATCACACCACCCATGACTCTATGAATGCAATACAATATACGATGCAACAATCGAGCAATCGAGCAATAAAGCCACACGTAGGAGAATAACAAAGTAGGTTACTCACGTATGCAATAGCAACAGTTGATAAACATTTCAATCATAATCGTCTTTAACAAGCATATCAAGCAATAATAAGCATCCTACAAGCATAATCCTATGAAAACCAACAAAATCACAAAACGATCCCAACTTTCAAAATGCTACTACTTTCAAACGAGCTACGAGTTTTGGAAACCGACTTCACCAATCCTCTTAGGTCACCATAAGGCATGTCTAAAGACCCCGAAATCCTATTTTACCCTAGAATTCCCGCACAGCCTCGATTTTCCCCTTTGCTTGTTTGAACTATAGCTACCCTAACCAAACACCCAACCAACACCATAACCACACCAAAAGTGCTTCCATGGCCTCCCAAAACAATGCCATCATGCAAAACGAGGAAATACTAAACTCGACCTAAACGACCCCAACATGTACCAAGGCGTTTTCCTTTGTTTTTCTATTACACAATCCAAACAAATCATGCATTTAGGCATTCTAGAATATCTAGCACCTTCCTACATCAGTAGAACACAAAACGAAGCAACTTTTACGAAACGAGGGTTTTCTATTCACAATTTAATATTCAATTGGCATTTTAAACTACAATCGCTATATTTAACCATAGAAAATGCTAAAAAGCTACAAATACATGTTCTACAATTGTCAAGGAACATTCTTCAAGCATCAAAACGGATAAAATAACGATCTACGCATAAAACCTAAAAATTAAAGTTGATACATCAAACATTCAAATGCGCAAATGAACATGCTTCCCTCACCTTAGACGCTCCTAGACGCTAGGAAAACCTCGTTGGATGCCTCGGAAACAACCCCGTGCAAGCTCACGCAAAGATTTGAAGTTTTGAAAGTTGAAATCTTTTTTTTCTCTTGCCCTCAAAGTTTCGGCCTTCCCTTGTTGTTTTTCAGCTTTGAGTTTTATTTTTGCTATGTAATATGCTTAATGAAAGATGACAAGTTGAAGTCAAATGGTCAAGGCTTGGTCAAAGCTAACTTAAGTTGGTCAAATAAGCTTATTTCTTGCATTTTAAAGCTAAAACAACTAGCACAATTCTAATTCTAGCTAACAACAACTAAAATATTAAAATTAAAACACCAAATACTAGTTTTCACTATTTGTTGAGGACTAGAAAACACGCTCTAACTATCGCTCTGGAAATGCAATGCACTTTGCGACAATAAAGGAATAACAATTAAATCTCAAAGAATTTAAGAAAATATAATTTTTAGAAAAATAAACAAGAAAATTTTACATTCCAGGCTCGGGTATTACACCTAGCATAGCCTTTCCCATAGGAACATCCATAATGGATCCAGTGCGCTTGACAAGATCTCCTTCTTTAATAGCATTATAACTACCAAAGACAACAATCCCCACATTATCATTCTCGAGATTCAAGGCTATTTCTTTCACACTGCTGGAAAATTCAAACATTTCCCCAGCTTGAATCTCATTCAATCCATAAACACGTTCAATCCCATCTCCAACTGAGACCACTCGACCGATTTCATCCATTTGAAAATTCATGTAAAAGTTGCTAATTCGACTTTCTAATAGAGTCGTTAGTTCCGCAGCTCTGGGAGAGAGTTCCATAATGAAATTACAGATCGAGTTGAGGGAGAATGCCGCTTTCAAATCAAATCAAAGATCTTTTTTTATTTTCTATTCATTAGGGGCATAACCACGCTTTGCTTGATATATTTGGTTTAACCCTCTTTTTTTAGAGTCTTTCTTTCATCATTCTAATTTTCAAGAATGAATGAAAGAGATTTTTTATTCATTTCTTTGACTTTAATGCATTCTTATTCGAAATCTCGTGCTCTCATTTTTGTTTAATAATCGCTTCTAGTTAGTTAACATTCGATCTACCCTTGCAACGAGCTTTATCCTAGTAGATAGGGGCACGTTCTTTTCTTATCTTATCTTTGCACCCTCTTCTTCTTTATTCCTGTAACACTCAAACAACTTTCCTAAAAAAGGTGAACATGGGGAACAACATCTTTGGTGAAAGAAAGAATGGTTAGGTCAGAAGCATGATGCACGCACTTCAATCCAAAGAAGGACATAAGCAAGATGAATCTTTTTTTCTTTCTCTTTTTATAAGAAATTACATAACGGTTTCAGGGCTAAAGCACATACATATGGAGAGGTGCAAACGAGAGATATGCCAGTTAGATTATAAGAATTACCAGGGACTACTAGCGGTATTTGATTGAAATAGTATGGCACCACTACGAATGAATTTCTTTAATTATATAGCCCCTCTTCTAATTCCACGAATAGATTTGATCCATTAGGTTTTGACTTTGTCTTCTTTAGATTCTACTAGTTTGTCGAGCCGTACTTTGATTGTTTTAGTCCATACAAGCACTTCTTGAGTCGACTAACTAGATGTGAAGAAACTGATCGCCTTGGCGAAGGCTTCATGGACCTCATGTACTTTTCCATTCAGAAAAAAATGCCCCACATCTCAGACAAACGAAGACTACTTTCTCGTTGTGGCAATTGCAATCAAAGCCTATACAAAAGTAACCTTTTCTAGTGGGGCAAAAGTCTTCTCAGATCAATGCCAAGAGTGAGTCTGAATTTCCCTCAATAGTGGTCTTTCCATCAGTAAGAGGTTTGGAACCCCTCTCTATCTGATATGGTAATGAATGATGTCTTCTACAAGACTAAAAATTCCTCAAATATGGGCCTGCCGCCACTGAGGCTTGAAGACCTCACAATCATTTTGCGGCTTCAAAGAAGAATGAACAATGGCAAGGAAGGAAAGCATTATGCTAAGAATAAAGGATATGGGTGTCACAAATATAAACAACGTACCTCAGGCAAGGACGAAAAGCCAACAAGCTCGGGCGATAGATCAATAGTCGACTCCGGGTGGGCAGCAGTGGAGTCACTAGCTTGTCGAGAATAGGAAAAAGTATGAAGTAACTCGACTGATAAGGAGAAGAAGGTAGACACTCGACCGGGGTGGAATCCATTTTTTATGTTGGAGGATACTTTCCAGCCATACTCAAATATGGGTTATGAATGCCGAAGAAAAAGAGAGGGAGACAACTCGGAACACAACTAAGGGTCAAACTCCAGTTGGGTTTCCAAGATCGACGGAACAGCATGAGATTGTTAGGATAGAAACTTCCAATGCTCCTGACGCCTCTGGTTCTGGTTAACCCTCTCGGGCTCCCGTTGTTGAATTTGACAAAGCAGGTCCCAGATCCCAGGAGAAGAGGTCATAAAACCGGTATTCAAATCAGGTCTAGCTCAGCAAAGGAGAAGGCAATCGGAAGTGAGAAAGTTTGAATATAAAAAAAAAAAAAAGATGTCTTTCCTCTTTGTAGCAATAATGTCCAGTCTTTTCGCACTTCTTTGTTTGAAACTCGGCTCAATGGAATTCTTTTTTGGGGGATATTTCTTTGAGAAGAATGCAATTTCAAGATTATAATTTAACCTGATTCAGAATCAACATTAGAGAACCAGATCTTATGGATTATCCCCCCATTCCCCCTTTTCCATTTCTCTAATAATAAGGTAACCTCGTTAGATGCTGACGTAAGTAGTAATTCCTACTGTTGCTAAAGCTTTTTCTTTAAGGCTTTTCACTATGATTATCGTCATTCAAGCGGTATCACAGAGAATCTTTCCTTTCGTCCTTCTTGCAAGGGTTTGAAGAGGGGCTTGGTAGCTAAGAAAATGAGAAAGGCACTGTACTATTGGGCAAGTAGCGGTCCTAGTCGTGGCTTTCTTGTAGCTTTGGGGATTTTTTAATGCTACTTTAGGATTCAAAAAAAGGCTTGAAGCTCAAGTGCAAGCTGAGTAAACTTGTTCAGCTTTACTGCAAGTCTAAAGAAAGGGAGGGACAAAGTCCATTCGCTATTAGCTCACTTAAATCTCTCTACTCGCATAGTAACTCCCAAGTCAAATCCAGATCTTGTTCCTTTGCGAGTGGAAGTCAGAACGAATACCAAGGCTCATTTCTTTTACGCCTTATTATTTATGAAAGCGGATCGCTTTGTTTGTAATGAAAAGGAAAGAGAAGGCGGTTGTAGAGATATAGTCTTTACGGGCAATGAAAACAATAGGAAAAGTGAAAGATTCTATCTTTGTCATGTTTAAGGTAAAGGGCATTAGAGGAAGAAAGTTCTTGTTTTTGGGCATATCGATGGGAATAAGAGCAGGCGGTAAGTAAGGCAATTCCTTCCAGTAGTAGATGCTAGTAAATCAGAGTCAAATCTATCTTTTCGAAAGCGAAGTAGTAACTTATACCGTTCGAAAGGGCCTCCAGCCCTTATGGATAAATAGATAGAATTGTTCTTTCTCTGCAGTTACGGTAAGCAAGTCTATTAGTATAGTACACAACACTCGTTTATAAAAGGTGAATAACTGACTAGCATGAGAGCGATGCACTTTGTCTTTTGGTTTTGAACTTCTAAGAGCTTTTAACTCGGAACTCAAAGCTAGTGCATTAAGCAAGCTTGTTTGTTGTAAAGCTATCAGATCAGAGAATTCCCTCTTTCAGTTTTGCTCACCCTACTTCTAAGGATAGATAGTTTAGGGAAAGTGTCACGCCCCCAACCAGACCTATAGAGGTTAAACTAGGGTGTGATCTAAGCATTCACGTTCTTTTTTGACTATAACTGATTAACGAAGAATAAGTCTATCCGTTAGACTAGCACTCCAAAAATTCTTCGAAAAACTGATAGCATAACGGCTGTAATTGGCTCTTTAGTTTGACCTAATTTTATAAACGCCTCAAAACTTTCAATCTCAAATTCGATTCCAACTAAGATTACTATTTATCGCCAATTGAAATGCCTACTAGTTATCTCAAAGTCTCGTTTGATTAACAACCTAGCATGATAACTATGTCTCGTTTGTTTGTCAATCCTTGTTACAAAAGTACATGTTGATCTTAGCTTACCAATGAGTACCTAATTAAGATTGGATAGATTCATTTTACTTAACCCTTTACCTTATATTTCATAAGCCTGTGATAGATACTAAACCAAAGTAGTGATAACAAAACGACCAGAAGAGTGTCTATCTAGTTATGATCAGTACAAACCAAAATTTGACCCCAAATTACAACGGGGGTCATTTACAATAGCAATGACAAACAACAAAATAGATGATCTTCAAACAACATATCGTTCACAAAATAGCCACAAACACGTAAGGCACGTAGGGCATGCAATCACTCCAAGGAGTCATCAATAGGCACGTTATCCTCAGGTACCTGTTCCTGATCTTCTTCACCTGAGATGATAAAAGAGGGTAAGTCCTTATGAACTCAGCGACGGGGAATGAGAAATAAGTTTTGAAACTATTTTTCTGGTTCAACTTATAAAAGACCCTTTTTGAAAACATGACATATAACACAAGTAAGTTCATAATGTAATATAAAAGTAAAGGAACACAATTACCTGTCTTTCCTCCCCGAGGTCCTCTAGGAACCAAGCAAGAGTACTTATACACATAGTGAAAAGGATACGATGAGCTTTTGCTCTCAATTCATTTCCAGTTGCAGTTGTTGTGGCCGACTTCAAATCATCCACTTATCACGCCAAATGGGTGTACGCCGGATGTACCCCGAAATCCTACGACCCAACTCTCTGAGGAAATCTAGCCCCGAAGCGAGAGAGGGAATTAGACAATGGTAGTCACGGTTGCACCGGCAAGCCCAATGCTGCCCGGTGTGCGTGAAACGCTACCACGCCAGAATGAAAGGTTGCAACCTTGAATGCAATGCACATTGATAACATCTAACATATCACATTGGGAGGACAACAAAGTAAGTTGACTCCGAGCAGTTATAAGATCGCACGTTGGCAAGTAAACACACAAGGCATGCTTTGATATTTAATTTCACTTGTAATACACATGGAGTTATACGAATATTAAATGGGCAGCCATGTAACACATGTAAATCAAGTCATATAACTCATTTCGGGGTTCACGTAATCAAGTAATAAGTTTATACAAGCATGCAACGACGTCTACATAGGACCGGGTGCAAGAAAAGTCTTGTTATCAACATGTAATCATTGGGAATCACATTTGAAGCATACTTAACATTTATTAAGCAGCCCAATAATCACACAATTAGACACAATAACCATAGGATCAACACTTATCGAGTTTTCACAGTCAATAGGATTTCAATTCATGCTTACACGTGAGATTAAGCCACAAATTGTCATGTAATTAAACCCAAGCCATGCATCGATTAATTAAAACATCATCAATCATCCAAAACCGTCCACACAACATCCAAGTGCCACAATCCCAAGCATTCAATACCACAAGAGAAGCTACAATAATTTTCACTAGATAAAAACCTCAATACAATGGTCTGTTTTCCCACAATCATTTAGACAAGCAAACAATCTCCAATTCCAGTGAGCAAAATGTCAAATTAAATCTTAATGAGTGATCTAAATCCAGAAACAAACCTCGCATCATTTGGAGTTCGGATTCAAGAGTTATAGCGAAAACCGTGAGACTACGCAAAACTGTCCAGATTCGTACATATATCAATACTTACCATTTTTGAGAGTCTTAGGGTCAGATTTAGCTTTAGTCTATTTCTGACAAAACTGTCCCGAACTGAAAAATATAGCAACCTACCAAATTTCATGCATTTTAGATATCGTTTACTAGTCAAAATTGTTTCGTTCTACAAGGACAGTGAACTGCCAAAAACCTGCTCTATTTTCCCAGATTTTCCAAATTTAGACACCTTCCGATGTTTTGCCATTTTGGAGACCATAAAGTCAAAATTGGCCTTGCCCTATTTCTATGAAAAATGCTCAGAACCGGCAAAACTAGTATTCTACCAATTTTCATGGATTTTAAACATCATTTACCAGGCTAAATTTACTTCGCTCTAACAAGTCAGAAATCTGCCATTTTCGCGATTTTTCCTATCTCCAAGTTCTAGCTAAATATCTTGCCATGCATGGTTACAAAAGATCATGTGCACACATATACCACAAGTACAGAGGTAAAAATAGACATATGATGGCATTCATGTGGTTTTTGAAAGCTTTTAAAAAGGATTAACCCTCACCTTCGCCTATTGACAACAAATGATGCTCAAAACTCTTGAAGATGAACAAATGGTCTTCTCTCCTCGTTTGGCCAAGAGATATTGCTTGATTTCCTTAATTCCTAGCTGAGTTACCATGTCCTTAGTATGTGCATGTGGTTAGAACAAAAGGGAGATGAAAGAAAAGCTATCAAACATACCTAGGGCCGAAATGAGTGTTCTATGAGCTTGCATGCAAATCTCCTTGCTTCTTCCTAGCTTGGTCGAGTTCCTTAGAGCCTTGAATGTCTAGGTGAGTCTTAGAATGAGAGTTCAAGCTATGGAGACTAAGGTTGCAGCCAAGGCCGAGAGAGAGAGAGAGTGTATAAATGAGAAAATGAGAAGTTTGAAAAGAATGAAGTGTTGGTGTGAGCATGTGTCGGCCTTGAGCTTCTAAAATTTCTGATTTTGTGTCATCTAAAGCATGTTTTGAATTGTCTTAGCATGGGCATTGAGTGGGTCGAGAATGTGGAGCATGGTGGTGGATAAAATAATGCTTGGTTTTCAATTTTTTATTTTTTGCATTTTTTTTTTTTTGCATTGTGTCATAGAATGTCTAAGCTTGTCAAAAGCTCTTCACATGGTCGGCCAAGGCAAGCTCAAATCTGAAATTTTTTGTCTTGTTTTGAGCTTATTTTATTGTGTGCTTGGGATATGCAAAAGAATAAAGAATAAAGAATAAGAATGTTTAGCTTTTTGTGAAATTTTGACTTCTAGTGCATTGACTTAGCATTTTAATATTAGTTAATGGAATTTATAGGATTAATTAATAATCTAGTGCTTCGTGTAAGATACTTTCTTGATTAGCGTGTAGACATGCTTTCCTAGGTTTATGGCACGCACTACGAGGTAAGGCACGTACTACGAGATAAATGCACGTTTCCCAAGTAAATGCACGCAACTCAAAATGAACGCACGTAATTCAATGCAAAGCACATAAAACGAGACACGACTCTTAAACCTAGGTCAAGGCACACAATTCAAGGTTAGGGCACACGAAACGACATATTGCACGCAAATCGAGGTCGGGCCTTACATCCTCCCCTCCTTAAAAGAATTTCGTCTCGAAATTCAATTTTACCTTTGAAATAATGCCGGATACTGTTGCTCCATCTGGTCTTGTCTTTCCCACGTTGCTTCTTCAACCCCATAGTGATCCCTCAACACTTTTACCATCGGTATCGACTTGTTGCGTAGTTCTTGATCTTGCTCGTCCAGGATCCGAATGGGCTTCTCTTCATAGGACAAGTTCTCCCGAAGCTGCAACGGCCCTGGCTCCAAGATATGCGATGGATCAGGGTGATACTTCCGTAGCATTGAAACATGAAAGACATCATGAATATCGGAGAGGTTTTGGGGTAGTTCCAGATGATACGCCAATTTTCCAACCTTCTCAATTATCCCAAATGGTCCTACAAACCTCGGGCTCAACTTTCCACCCTTGCCATGTTTAATTAGTCCCCTCCGAGGTGATATCTTCAAGAACACCTTGTCGCCGACCTCAAACTCTATATTCCGTCTCTGTCGGTCAGCGTAACTTTTCTGCCTGCTTTGGGCGGTAAGCATCCGTTTTCGGATGAGATGGACATTCTCTACAGTCTTTATAAGTTCAGGTAGAAGGGTCGGGTCAAAAGTCTTCGTCTCACCTACTTCATCCTAGTATATTGGGGATCGACACTTGTGCCCATATAATGCCTCAAATGGGGTCATCCCGATAGTGGCCTGATAGTTGTTATTATAAGCGAACTCCGCTAGGGGCAGATATCTCTCCCAACTTTTTCCGAAGTCTAGAACACACTCCCTCAGCATATCTTCTAGAATCTGCATAGTTCTCTCAGATTGTCCGTCCGTTTGAGGGTGATAAGTTGTACTGAAACTCAACTTCGTTCCCAAAGCTTCTTGCAATCTCTTCCAAAATCAGGAAGTAAAACGAGGATCGCTGTCACGCCCCAACCCGGCCTATAAGGTTAGACTAGGGTGTGATCTAAACATTCAAGTCACGTCTCGTACACAACCGTTCATGAAAGTTTAACACTTAACGTTTTAGCCTAAACTCTAAAATTTTCTAGAAAACCGGTAGCATAACGGCTGTAATTGGGTCTTTGGTTTGACCTAATTCTCTAAACACCTCAAATTTTCCAATCTCAATTTCATTTCCAACTAAGATTACTATTTACCATCAATTCAAATGCCTACTGGTTATCTCGATGTCTCGTTTGATTAATAACCTGGTATGAAACTATATTATGTCTCGTCTATTTGTTAATTCTCGTTATGAAAGTACCTGTCGATCTTAGCTTAATAGTGAGTATCTCCTTAAGATTGTATAGGTTCATTTTACTTAGTCCTTACCTAATACTTCATTATCCTATTATAGATACTAGCCAATGACAATAGCAAAACGACCATAGCAGTGTCTGTCTAGTTGTTATCAGTACAAACCAAAATTAGACCCCAAATTACAACGGGGGTCTTTTACATTACAAATATTAAGCAACATGAAAAGAAATAGTCTTCAAGTAGCATAGTGATCACAAATGGCCACAACCAAGCAAGCACATAGGACAGGCAATCATACCAAGGCACCATCGTTAGGCACGTCATCCTCGGGTCCCTAATCTTGACCTTTTTCACCTGAGATGATAAAAGATGGTAAGTCCTTATTAACTCAGCGAGGGGGAATGAGAAATAGATTTTGAAACTCATTTTCCAGTTCAACTTATGAAAATCCTTTTTGCAAGCATGAATACATCACAAATAAGCGAGAGTACTTATACACATAGTGAAAATGATACGGTAAGCTTTTGCTCTCAGTTCATTTCCAGTATCAGTTATTGTGGCCGACTTCAAATCATCCCCTTATCACACCAAATGGGTGTACTTCGGATGTACCCCCGAAATCCTACGACCTAACTCTCCGAGGAAGTCTAGCCCCCAAGCGAGAGAGGGAATTGGACAATGGTAGTCACGGTTGCACTGGCAAGCCCAATGCCGCCCGGTGTGCGTGAACGCTACCACGCCAGAATGAAAGGTTGCAACCTTATATGCAATACACATTTATGACATTTAATATATCACATTAGGAGAAGAACAAAGTAGGTTGCACATTGACAAGTAAACAAGCAAGGCACGATAAGACAAAAAATTTCACTTGAAGGGCATGCGGAGTTATATGAACATTAAACGGGCAGCCATGTAACGCACGTAAATCAAGTCATATAATTCATTTCAAAGTTCACAAAATTAAATAATAAGATTATTCAACATGCAACGACAATCTACGTGGGTTTGGGTGCAAGAAAGGTCTACTTGTCAACATGTAATCATCAAGATCGCATTTAGGGCTACAACGGAAACTACGGGTGGCCTACTAAACATATAATTAAACACGATATTCATAGGATCAACACTTAGTGAATTTACCTAGTCACTAGGGTTTCCATTTCGTGCTTACCCGTCCAATTTAGCCCCAAGTCAACTCAAAATCAATCTCAAGTCATGCATCAATTAATTCACCCACCCTCAAGTATTCAAAACAATCCAAACAACATCCCAATGCCACAATCTCAAGCATTCAATACAACAAGAGAAGCTACAATAATTTTTCTAAGCATATCACTAAGTGAAACCCTCACTGCAATGTGCTGTTTTCTCACAATCATTAAGACAAGCAAACAATCTCCAATTCCAGTGAATAAGATTTCAAATTAAATCTTAATAAGTGAACTAAATTCAGAAACAAACCTCACATCATTTGGAGTTCAGGCTCAATAGGTATAGCCAAAACAGTGGGATTGCACAAAACTGTCCAGATTTGAACACATTTTAATACTTGTCGTTTTTGAGGTCCTTAGGGTCCGATTTAGCCTTAGTCCATTTCTGACAAAAATGTCCATAACTGAAAATTCTAGCAGAATATCCAACTCCATGCATTTTGGATACCATTTACTAAGTCAAAACTGATTCGTTCTACAAGGTCAGTGAATCTGCCAAAACCTGCTTCATTTTTCCAGATTTTCCAGATTTTGACACATTTCAATGATTTGCCATTTTGATGACCTTAGAGTTAAAATTAGCTTTGGCCTATTTCTGGGAACAATGTTTCGAACTGGCAAAACTAGTTATGTACCAATTTTCATGCATTTTCAATATCATTTGCCTAGCCAAAATCACCTCGTACCAACAAGACAGAAAGCTGTCACAAACCCAATTTCATCTATCATCACCTTCTAGGCAAAATCTTGTCATGCATGGATGTAAAGGTTATGAACACACATATATCTCAAGTACAGAAGCAAAGATAAACATTTAAGAGCATGCATGTTGTTTTTTGAAAGATTTTCAAGAAGTTTTAGCCCTCACCTTAGCAAAACAACAAGAAGATGCACAACACTCTTGGTGAACCACAAAGTTGTTCTTCTTCCTTGGTTATACGAGACTCCACTCGTTTTTTCTCTATTTTTCCTAGCTTAGTGACCAAGTTCTTAGTAGGTGCATGTGGTGAGAACAAGAATAAAAGAAATGGAAGCTAGCGAACTCACCTAAGCTGAAATGGATGTTCAAAGAGCTTGCATGTGTGTTTCTTGCAACCTAGCTTGCTTAGTCGAGCTTCCTAGCTTCTTGCTTGCATTGATGAACCATGGAGTGATGAAGATGAGCTATGGAGGCTACAATATTCAGCTAGGGCCAAGAGAGAGAGAAGAATGAGAGGGAGAGAGAGAAATGTGAGGAAATGAGAGAAATGAAAGAAAATAGAAGCTTGTGCAATTGTTGTGGCTTGTGTCGACCTTGGGCATGTAAAAATCAGATTTGTGTCTTCAAGAAGCATGGTTTTTGAATTACCTAGCATGGCAAGGAGCTTATGTCAAGATTGATGTAGTTTGGTAGTGTTTTGAGCTAATTTTTAATGCATTTGTGTCATAACTTGTCATAGAATTGTCTAGAATTAATTTTGAATTGAGCAAGCAAGCATAAATGCCACAAGGTGGTCGGCCAAGGCATGAAAATGCTGAATCTTTGTCATCTTTTGAGCATTAATTAATTGTATGTTTGAAAGTGCAAAAGAATAAGGAATAAAGAATAAGGAATGTCTAGCTTTTTGTGAGATTTTGTCTTCTAGTGGGTTGAATTAGTAATTTAATATTAGTTAGTGGAATTTGTAGGATTAATTAATGACCTAGTGCTTCGTGTAAGATGCTTTCTTGATTAGCATGAGGGTACGCTTTCCTAGGTCTAGGTCACGTACTACGAGACAAATGCACGTTTTTCTAAGTAAATGCATGCAACCCTAAATGAATGCACGTAATTCAATGCAAGGCACACAATTCTTAAACCTAGGTCAAGGCACGCAAATCTAGGTTAGGGCACACGAAACGAGATATCGCACGCAAATCGAGGTCGGGCCTCACATCCTCCCCTCTTTAAAAGAATTTCGTCCCGAAATTCAATATTACCTTTGAAATAAAGCTGGATACTGTTGCTCCATCTGGTCTCGCCTTTCCCACATTTCTTCTTCAACTCCATGATGATCCCACAGTTCTTTCACCATCGGTATAGTTTTGTTGCGCAACTCCCGATCTTGCTGGTCTAGGATCCGAATGGGCTTCTCCTCATAAGACAAGTTCTCCCGAAGCTGCAACGTCTCTGGCTCCAAGATATGCGATGGATCAGGGTAATACTTCCGCATCATAGAAACATGAAAGACGTCGTGAATATTGGAGAGGTTTTGGGGTAGTGCCAGGCGATAAGCCAATTTGCCAACCTTCTTAATTATCTCAAATGGTCCTGCAAATCTGGGGCTCAACTTTCCACCCTTGTCGTGTTTAATCAGTCCCCTCCGAGGTGATATCTTCAGGAATACCTTGTCACCGACCTCAAACTCTAGACTCCGTCTCCGTCGGTCTGCATAACTCTTCTGTCTGTTTTGGGAGGTAAGCATCCGTTTCCGGATGAGGTGGATATTATCAACAGTCTTCATAAGTTCAGGTAGAAGGGTCGGGTTAAAAGTCTTCGTCTCACCTACTTCATCCCAGTAAATTGGGGATCGACACTTACGTCCATACAATGCCTCAAATGGGGCCATCCCGATAGTGGCCTGATAACTGTTATTATAAGCGAACTCCGCTAGAGACAGATATTTCTCCCAACCTTTCCCGAAGTCTAAAACACACGCCTTCAGCATATCTTCCAGAATCTGAATAGTTCTCTCCGATTGTCCATCAGTCTGAGGGTGATAAGTCGTGCTGAAACTCAACTTCGTTCCCAAAACTTCTTGCAATCTCTTCCTAAATCGGTAGGTAAAACGAGGATCCCTATCCGATACAATACTCACAGGCATCCCGTGCAATTTTACAATATCTGCCACATACATATCTCCCAATTTCCCAAGACTACCCTCCTTGTTCATCGGTAAGAAGTGCGCTGACTTAGTCAATCTATCCACTATGACCCAAATGGCATCATGACCTTTTTGTGACCTGGGCAGGTCCATAACAAAGTCCATAGTTATATGTTCCCATTTCCATTGAGGAATTTCCAATGGCTGAAGTAAACCTACTAGTCATTGATGTTCTGCTTTGACTCTCTGGCAAGTCAAACACCGTGCCACAAACTCTGCAATCTCTCTCTTCATGTTATTCCACCAATAGTGTTGCTTCAAATCCCAGTACATCTTTGTTCCACCGGGGTGAATAGTGTATCTTGAATTATGGGCTTCTTCAAGAATCTTCTTTTTCAGCTCTGGTTCATTAGGAACACAAATCTGATTCCTAAACCTCAAAATACCATCATCATGAAACTTGAATTTTCTGGTGCTTTCTCTAATCTTCTGAAACTGTTGGTCCTTCTGTTGAGCCTCTCTTAACTCAAACATCAAGGTCGATTGAACTTGTATAGTGGCAAAAAGTAACCCTTTTTGAGTTAATTGTGGTTTCCACAAAAATGTTTCCTCCAACAACTCTTGCACCTTGATTTCCAGTTTTGCCATGCTCGCTTTCCTACATAAGGCATCTGCAACTACATTTTCTTTACCGGGCACATAATTGATTGTGCAGTTATAATCGTCCAAAAGCTCCATCCACTGCCTTTGCCTCATATTCAACTTCTTTTGAGAGAACAAGTATTTCAAGCTCTTGTGATCAGTAAATACATCAAACTTGTTACCCCACAGATAATGCCTCCATTTCTTGAGGGCAAACACAATAGCCGCTAATTCCAAATCATGCGTCGGGTAGTTCAATTCATACGGCTTCAATTTCCTAGAGGCATACGCAATCACTCTACCATTTTGCATCAACACACAACCCAATCCTTCCTTCAAAGTATCACTATGGATTACAAAACCTTGACTCCCTTCAGGCAATACAAGAATAGGTGCGGTAGTCAATCTTTTCTTCAACTCTTGGAAGCTGTTCTCACACTTATCATCCCACACGAACTTTGTTTTGTTTTGAGTGAGCTTTGCAAGCGGTCTTGCAATCTTAGAGAAATCCTTCATGAATCTCCGATAATAGCCGGCTAGACCAAGAAAACTCTGAACCTCCGTAACATTTTCCGGCTTCTTCCATGACATCACCGCTTCTATCTTTGCTGGATCCACTGCTATTCCCTCTTGGGATATGATATGCCCCAAAAATGCAATCTGTTGCAACCAAAATTCGCACTTGCTAAACTTTGCATACAATTGATGCTCTCGAAGTTTCTGCAGTACCAACCGCAGATGTTGTTCATGCTCCGCCTCGGATTTCGAGTATACCAAAATATCATCAATGAAGATTACCACAAATTGGTACGAGTAGGGTTGAAACGCCCTGCGCATCAGCTCAATAAAAGCTGCAGAGGCATTAGTTAGTCCAAAAGGTAGCACCACATATTCATAATGGCCATATCTTGTCGTGAAAGACGTTTTAGGCACATCCTCCTTTTTGATCTGCAACTGATAATACCCTTGCCTCAAGTCGAGCTTCGAATACACTTTGGCTCCTTGAAGTTGATCAAATAACTCATCGATCAATGGAATTGTGTACTTATTCTTGACAGTCACTTGGTTCAATCCTCGGTAATTGATGCATAGCCTCAAGGTTCCGTCTTTCTTCTTTACAAATAGAACTGGTGCACCCCACGGAGAAGAGCTTGGTTGAACAGGCCCCTTTTTCAATAATCCTTGCAATTGGTCCTTCAATTCTTGTAGCTCGGCTGTTGCCATATGATAGGGGGCTTTAGATATCGGCCGGGTGCCAGGCAGTAACTCTATAATGAAGTCGATCTCCCGATTTAGGGGTAAACCGGGCAATTCTTCTGGAAACACATCCTCATAGTCTTTGATCACTGGCATCTCCTCCAACTTAGCTTTGTCCGACGGCTTGTTGATGAGGTAAGCTAAGTATCCACTACACCCTTTTCTCAAGGACTTCACTGCTTTCGTAGATGAAATGATGGAACTCCCGGTGAAATCTCCTCAACCCATTACCTCCAGTATTGGTTGACTAGGTACCCAAAACGTTATAATCTTTGTCCGGCAATCTAGTTGGACATGATGCTTTGCCAACCAATCCATCCCTAAAATGACCTCATAGTCCCGAAAAGGTAATACATTAAGATTGGCTGAAAATTCCCTATCCTTAATTTGGTTTTTACACGCTTGACAATCTGAGATAGTAACAAGTTTAGAACCCATCGGAGTACCAACTTCTACTTCGTAAGGCAAACATACAACTCGTAGTTTCACACGTTGCACACATAAGGGAGTAATAAATGAATGAGTAGCACCTGGATCAATTAGCACCCTAACAGGTTGATTCAGTATGAAAAATGTACCTTCAAGAACAGCGGTCTCCTCTGGAAGCTCCTCACACTCAATAGCATAAGCTCGAGCCTGAACTCTAGGAACTGGAGTCTTGCCTCTACCAGCTGGTTTACCCTGATTCTGTCCTGCTTGCCATTTAGGGCAATCCTTGATCTGATGCTGATCACTGCCACATCTCACACATCGTCCTGACTTCTTCTAGCACTGGGCCTCGGTATGCTCCTTCTTGTCACAGTAAGAACAGTTGACAGACTGAGTAGCAGGTGAACTACTTGTGGATCCACAGGTGGAAGAGGCTGATGGCGCTTTAGTCGGGCCATGGTTATTCACTGGTCTGTTCTGGCCCTGGCCCTGACTACGACTCTGGCTCTGGAATTTCCTCTGCTGACCTGAAAACTGGTATCGTTTCTTGTTCGGCTGACTCGAACCGGCTCTATCAAGTTTCCTCTTCTCAACTTGGGAAGCAACAGCAAAGAGAGCAGAATAGGTATCAAAGTCATGTGAAGCCAACTGGTCCTGAATCTTTGGCCTCAATCCAGTAGTAAATTTCCACATCTTCGCCTCCGGAGTACTGACCATATATTGAGCATAGCGGGACAATCGGTCAAAACGAGCCTCGTACTGGGCCACCGTCATGTTACCCTGGTTCCGGTGCATGAACTCCTCAATCCTCCTTTGCCTAGAAACTGCAGGTACATATTTCTCCTTGAAGGCCTTAATGAAATTATCCCACAAGTGAGGTGTCTGATCAGTTTCCCACAGTGTCTCCACAGTGTACCACCAATGCTCAGTATCCCCGTGCAACAGAAACACAGCAAACTCCACCTTTTTCTTCATCAGTATAATCAAGTGGCCTGAAAATCCTCTCGATCTCGGACAACCAAGTCTCTGCTTTCTCATCATCAGCTTCCCCGTGGAATTTGGACGGGCGAAAGTCAAGGAACTCCCTCATTTTGCTATGTCTCCCATGGTTACCATCATTCCTGTTGTTGTTGTTGTTGTTGTTCGCTTCATGTGCATCTTGACATTCCATTACTCATGACACGCGATCCATGGCATTCGCCATCATGTTAAACATAGCTATGCCAGGATTAGTTTGATAAGCATCTCTTGTCTCTCGGGGTTCACCGCTCCTATTAGTAGTGCGGGTACTAGGGCCAGCCATCTATAGGCACAGATTACGATGCACAATTTATTGAAGTATAACAAATAATAATTTAATGCATAAGATATGCAACATATGATTTTACATAAACACATAGTTCTAGAAACAGTTAAGACATGTTAATCACATAAGCACATAGAACATAGAAGGTACAATTAACAATAACACACAATAACATATAGACAAGTCATCCTAATTATCTTAGGGCTCTACCCATGGTCCGAGAGTTAAACCCGGCTTAAGCAATCTAAACTCTGATACCATTCTGCCTATAAGGTGTCACACCCCAACCCGGCTTACAAGGTTAGACTAGGGTGTGATCTAAACATTCAAGTCACGTCTCGTACACAATCATTCATGAAAGTTTAACACTTAAAGTTTTAGCCTAAACTCCAAATTTTTTTAGAAAACCGGCAGCATAACGGCCGTAATTGGGCTCTTTGGTTTGACCAAATTCTCTAAACGCCTCAAATTTTCCAATCTCAATTTCATTTCCAACTAAGATTACTATTTACCATCAATTGAAACGCCTACTAGTTATCTCGATGTCTCATTTGATTAATAACCTGGTATGATACTATATTATGTCTCGTCTGTTTGTTAATCCTCATTACGAAAGTACCTGTTGATCTTAGCTTAATAGTGAGTACTTGCTTAAGATTGGATAGGTTCATTTTACTTAGTCCTTACTTGATACTTCATAATCCTATGATAGGTACTAGCCAATGACAATAGCAAAACGACCATAGCATTGTCTGTCTAGTTATTATCAGTACAAACCAAAATTAGACCCCAAATTACAATGGGGCTCTTTTACATTACAAATATTAAGCAACATGAAAAAAATAGTCTTCAAGTAGCATAGTGTTCACAAATGGCCATAATCAAGCAAGCACATAGGACAGGCAATCATTCCAAGGAATCATCGTTAGACACGTCATCCTCGGGTACCTGTTCTTGACCTTCTTCACCTGAGATGATAAAAGAGGGTGAGTTCTTATGAACTCAGCGAGGGGGAACGATAAATAGGTTTTGAAACTCATTTTCTGGTTCAACATATGAAAATCCTTTTTGCAAGCATGAACACATCACAAATAAGTACATAACAATTATATAAAAGTAAAGGAACACAATTACCCGTCTTTCCTCCCCGAGGTGCTCTAGGAACCAAGCGAGAGTACTTATACACATAGTGAAAAAGATACGGTGAGCTTTTGCTCTCAGTTCATTTCCAGTATCACTTGTTGCGGCCGACTTCAAATCATCCCCTTATCACACCAAATGGATGTACTCCGGATGTACCCAGAAATCCTACAACCAACCTCTCTGAGGAAGTCTAGCCCCCAAGCGAGATAGGGAATTGGACAATGGTAGTCATGGTTGCACCAGCAAGCCCGATGCCGTCCGGTGTGCGTCAATGCTACCATGCCAGAATGAAAGGTTGCAACCTTGTATGCAATGCACATTTATCACATTTAATATATCACATTAGGAGAACAACAAAGTAGGTTGCCTCCGAGCAGTCATAAGATTGCACATTAACAAGTAAACAAGAAAGGCACGATAAGACAAGTAATTTAACTTGAAGGGCATACGGAGTTATATGAACATTAAACGGGCAGCCATGTAACGCACGTAAATCAAGTCATATAACTCATTTCAAAGTTCACGAAATCAAATAATAAGATTATTCAACATGCAACGACATCTACGTGGGTTCGGGTGCAAGAAAGGTCTACTTGTCAACATGTAATCATCAAGATCGCATTTAGGGCTACAATGGAAACAAAGGGCAGCCTAATAAACATATAATTAAACATGATATTCATAGGATCAACACTTAGTGAATTTACCTAGTCACTAGGGTTTCCATTTCGTGCTTACCCGTCCGATTTAGCCCCAAGTCAACTCAAAATCAATCTCAAGCCATGCATCAATTAATTCACACGCCCTCAAGTATTCAAAACAGTCCACACAACATCCCAATGCCACAATCCCAAGCATTAAATACAACAAGAGAAGCCACAATAATTTTTCTAAGCATATCACTAAGTGAAACCCTCACTGCAATGGGCTGTTTTCTCACAATCATTAAGACAATCATACAATCTCCAATTCTAGTGAATAAGATTTCAAATTAAAGCTTAAGAAGTGAACAAAATTCAGAAACAAACCTCACATCATTTGGAGTTCGGGTTCAATAGTTATAGCCAAAACAGTGGGATTGCACAAAACTGTCCAGATTTGCACACATTTCAATACTTGTCGTTTTTGAGGTCCTTAGGGTCAGATTTAGCCTTAGTTTATTTCTGACAAAAATCTCCAGAACTGAAAAATATAGTAGTACACCAAATTTCATGCATTTTGGATATCATTTACTAAGTCAAAAATGGTTCGTTCTACAAGGTCAGTGAAACTGCCAAAACCTGCTTCATTTTTCCACATTTTCCAGATTTGGATACATTTTAATGATTTGCCATTTTGAGGACCTTAGAATCAAAATTAGCTTTGGCATATTTCTGGGTTAAATGTTCAGAATGGGCAAAACTAGTTAGCTACCAATTTACATTCATTTTCAATATCATTTGCCAAGCCATAATCACCTCGCCCCCACAAGACAGAAAGCTGTCACAAACCCGATTTCATCTATCATCACCTTCTAGCCAAAATCTTGCCATGCATGGTTGTAAAATCTTATGAACACACATATATCTCACGTACAGAAGCAAAGATAAACATTTAAGAGCATGCATGTGGTTTTTTGAAATATTTTCAAGTTTTAGCCCTCACCTTAGCAAAACAACAAGAAGATGCACAAGACTCTTGGTGAAGCACAAAGTTGATCTGCTTCCTTGCTTAGCCGAGACACCACTCGATTTTTCTCTATTTTTCCTAGCTTAGTGACCAAGTTCTTAGTAGGTGTATGTGGTGAGAACAAGAAGAAAATAAATGGAAGCTAGCCAACTCACCTAAGCTGAAATGGATGTTCAAAGAGCTTGCATATGTGTTTCTTGCAACCGAGCTTGCTTAGTCGAGCTTCCTAGCTTCTTGCTTGCCTTGATGAACCATGCAGTGATGAAGATGAGCTATGGAGGCTACAATATTCAGCTAGGGCCGAGAGAGAGAGAAGAATGAGAGGGAGAGAGATAAATGTGAGGAAATGAGAGAAATGAAAGAAAATAGAAGCTTGTGCAATTGTTGAGGCTTGTGTCGGCCTTGGGCATGTAAAAATCAGATTTGTGTCTTCAAGAAGCATGGTTTTTGAATTACCTAGCATGGCAAGGAGCTTATGTCGAGATTGGTGGAGTTTGTTAGAGTTTTAAGCTAATTTTTTATGCATTTGTATCATAACTTGTTATAGAATTCTCTAGAATTAATTTTGAATTAAGCAAGCAAGCATAAATGCCGCAAGGTGGTCGGCCAAGGCATGAAAATGCTGAATCTTTGTCATCTTTTGAGCATTAATTAATTGTATGTTTGAAAGTGCAAAAGAATAAGGAATAAAGAATAAGGAATGTCTAGCTTTTTGTGAGATTTTGTCTTCTAGTGGTTGAATTAGTAATTTAATATTAGTTAGTGGAATTTGTAGGATTAATTAATGACCTAGTGCTTCGTGTAAGATGCTTTCTTGATTAGTGTGAGGGCATGCTTTCCTAGGTCTAGGGCACGCACTACAGGGTGGGGCACGAACTACGAGATGAATGCACATTTTTCCAAGTAAATGTACGCAACCCTAAATGAATGCACGTAACTCAATGCAAGGCACACAAAACTAAACACAATTCTTAAACCTAGGTCAAGGCACACAAATCTATGTTAGGGCACACGAAACGAGGTATTGCACGAAAATCGAGGTCAGGCCTCACAATCCTTATCCGACACAATACTCACAGGCATCCCGTGCAACCTTACAATATCTGCCACATACATATCTCCCAGTTTCTCAAGACTATCCTCCTTGTTCATCGATAAGAAGTGCGCTGACTTGGTCAATCTATCCACTATGACGCTAACGGCGTCATGACCCTTTTGTGATCTGGGCAGGTCCATGACAAAGTCCATAGTTATATGTTCCCATTTCCATCAGGGAATTTTCAACGGTTGAAGTAAACCTGCCGGTCGTTGATGTTCTGCTTTGACTCTCTGGCAAGTTGAACACCGTTTCACAAACTCCGTGATCTCCCTCTTCATGTTATTCCACCAATAGTGTTGCTTCAAATCCCGGTACATCTTTGTTCCGCTAGGGTGAATAGTATATCTTGAGTTATGGGCTTCTTCAAGAATTTTCTTTTTCAACTCTGGGTTATTAGAACACAAATTCGACTCCTGAACCTCCAAATACCATCATCATGAAACTTGAAATCTGTGTTGCTTTCTTTAATCTTCTGAAACTGTTGGTCTTTCTGTTGAGCCTCTCGTAATTCAGACAACAAGGTCAACTAAACTTGTGTAGTGGCAAATAGTAACCCTTTTTGAGTCAATTGTGGATTCCACAAAAATGTTTCCTCTAGCAACTCCTGCACCTTAACTTCCAGTTTTGCCAATCTCGCCTTCCGGCTGAAGGCATCTGCAACTACATTTGCTTTACCGGGCACATAATTGATTGTGAAGTTATAATCATCCAAAAGCTCCATCCACCGTCTTTGCCTCATGTTCAACTTTTTTTGTGAGAACAAGTACTTCAAGGTCTTGTGATCAGTAAACACCTCAAACTTGTTACCCCACAGATAGTGTCTCCATTTCTTGAGTGCAAACACAATAGCTGCTAACTCCAAATCATGCGTCGGGTAATTCAATTCATACGGTTTCGGTTTCCTAGAGGCATACACAATCATTCTACCATTTTGCATTAACATACAACCCAGTCCTTCCTTAGAAGCATCACTATAGATTACAAAGCCTTGACTCCCTTCAGGCAATGCAAGAACAGGTGCGGTTGTCAATCTTTTCTTCAATTCTTGAAAGCTGTTCTCACACTTGTCATCCCACACGAACTTTGTTTTCTTTTGAGTGAGCTTTGTAAGCGGTCCTGCAATCTTTGAGAAATCCTTCACAAACCTTCGATAATAGCCGGATAAACCAAGAAAACTCCGTATCTCTATGACATTTTTTGGCTTTTTCCAAGACATCACCGCTTCTATCTTTGCTGGGTCCACTGTTATTCCTTCTTGGGATATGATGTACCCCAAGAATGGAATTTGCCGCAACCAAAATTCGCATTTGCTAAACTTCGCATATAATTGGTGCTCTCAAAGTTTATGCAATACCAATCGCAGATGTTGTTCATGCTCAGCCTCGGATTTCAAATATACCAAAATATCATCATTAAAGATCACCACAAATTGGTCCAAATAGGGTTGAAACACCTTGTGCATCAAGTCCATAAAAGCTGCAGGGGCATTAGTTAGCCCAAATGGCATCACCACAAATTCATAATGCCCATATCTCATCCTAAAAGCCATTTTAGGCACGTCCTCCTTTTTGATCCACAATTGATAGTACCTTTGCCTCAAGTCGAGCTTCGTATACACTTTAGCTCCTTGAAGTTGATCAAATAACTCGTCGATCAGTGGAAGTAGGTATTTATTCTTGACGATCACTTGGTTCAATCCTCGGTAATCGATGCATTGCCTCAACGTTCTGTCTTTCTTCTTTACAAATAGGACTGGTGCACCCAACGGAGAAGCACTTAGTTGAACAAACCCCTTCTTCAACAATCCTTGCAATTGGTCCTTCAATTCTTGTAGCTCGGCTGGTGCCATACGATAGGGAGCTTTAGATATCGGCTGGGTGTCAGGCAGTACTTCTATTACAAACTTGATTTCCTGCTCCTGGGGTAAACCGGCCAATTCTTCTGGAAACACGTCAGCATAATCTTTAATCACTGGCATTTCCTCCAACTTAGCTTTGTCCGACAGCTTGTTGATGAGGTAAGCTAAGTATTCACTATACCCTTTTCTCAAGGACTTCACTGCTTTCGTAGATGAAATGATGGAACTCCCGGTTGTCACACCCCAACTCGACCCCTCCTACAATCAGTGAGGATGCAATGGAATTTTGGCAGTATAACGACAGTAATTAGGACACCAAGTCTCTAAACCAACCTCTTTGAAACTCATACATCCAACTCCACAATAATTCAACCATTAACAACACAAACACAACGTACAATAAACATTCTTTACCACTGCATCCATAGGGTATATGCCTCCGTTCCAACATCATACATTTACTATATAACATACATTCCCAAAATAGACTATAACCAATCTAGCAACCTAATCATGTTCCAAAATAAGACTACTAAGCTAGCAACATTTAATTCATTATCTTTACAACATCTTATACATCATAAACTTCTAAGTAAATACAAAACATCTAGTTTTAATATACAAGATAACAAAACACAACAACATCTCAGATATCAATGACAAGACTTTGGCACATAGGATTTGTCCACATAAAGCACATTCTCGGCTTCCTGAGGCATGTATCCGTATTCTTGTTCTGTAATACCTGTATGCATGCAATAATAGAGAGTGAGCTTATATAAAACAAGCCCAGTAAGGATCCGATAGATCTCTAACATTATTTACTATACTCTTTGGAAATGATCCTTTGAGCAGTAAACACACAATAAAACATCAATAACAATATAAACACATAACTATAATGATCAATCAATAAAGGATACTCTAGTTGGTGTAGCTTCAAACGCCATTACGATCTCAACCATTCTTCTTGTAACTCCCTATTACTCACGCACCCGAGGTACCTCACTAGCCCCTCCCTTCATGACACCTCCATCATGCGAGCTGGGGGTAGTCTCTGGTAGTCATGCCGTTATCAACCCGACAGCCTGATGTTGCCCGAGAGGTGGCACACACATACCAAGACTCAGCAATAATAATAAATATCATTCACAGGAGGACAATCTAGTAGAATTGCCTATCTCCCAGTTCATCAATCATCAATCAATAATAATCAATTATCATCAATTATCATCAATATAACATCAAATAATCAATTAAATAACAAACAACTAAGTTAGATGACAAAGTAGGCCATCCAACTTAACATGCATTAAACACGTAATCTAACCCTAGTCTAACCATCAACAACTCACAATTCAATCACTCAAACACCACCCAATCATCTAAAGGCTCAATTCAACAATTTAAAGAAAGACAACCTAAACTTCAAATAATCACATCTTACATTCTACTAATCCAAACAACTCCAAATCAGTTTCAAACACTCACTCATTCAATCAACTACATTAACCCTTTCGGAAAACAACCAAGACACATCAAATTCAAGCCCAACAACCCTAAAACCTCAATGCACCAAGGCTGAAATTTTTGAATTTTCACCCAAACATCACAATCAAAAATTCGGCATTATAACGATGTTACCACGTAATTTACAAACTTTTAAAAATCAACGGCAATCGATTTTAACCACAACAACTCAAGATATTCATCAAATGGCCAATCTTTCAACTTTAAATACCCGAAAATAAATAATTTCGCTACAATGGCTCAAATCTCATAGTAATACACCTAAATGATCCTTAGCATACACTGAACAATAATATAACTTCAAATTAACATTCTAATGGTTCAAAATGTAATTATAAGCAAAGACATAAAAGATGACTTTTGAGATCTAGAACTTTTCTCTCACCTTTGATGTGTTTTGATGCAAGAAATGTGTATAATGGATGCCCAACAAGTGAAATCAAGCTTTGAATGAAGTGATTTGGACTTGAATTGCAAAATCTATGTGAAAAATGCTTTGAAAAGCCTTGAAAATGCCTTCATCTTTCTCCTACAAAGAACCACAATTTTGTGTGTGTTTTTGGAGGTGTTTTTATTTGTTTTTAATGTGTGTTGATGATATATTAAGAAAAGGTCAAATAAATAAAAGAAAGTCAAAGGTGGAAACTAATTATTTTTAGTGTTTTCTTGTCTTTTAATTCATTTTCTTGACTACTCTTGCTCAAATTAATTATGTAACACCTAAACTATCTCAAGTAGTTTATTTTTAGGTGACAAGAAGTTTTACATTCAAACAATTTCACTCGAGTCGATTTAAAACGCGATTTTTGTAAAAGAATGTGAAAAGTCATATTATATATTTTCAAATGTCTTTTGAATGCACAATTAATATAAAATCCTTTAATACGACATATAAATACATTTATATTAATATATACTAGGTCAACAAAAGTCAATGCAAGAATCGGGTTTAGAAGAAATCACTATTTAGCTCAAAAACGCTATTTTTCGCCCGAAAAGTCTATTTAAATTCCTATTCTGTTTCAGAATCAATTTTTATCAAACATGGGTCTATTAATAATAGAGGACTAGGTTTTAAGACGTTTAAAACACCCCTGTAAAAATTTTAGCGGATAGGTGTTCAAAAGCACGATTCACCAAAACCGACGATAAAATTTATGATTCTGTTTTTGATGAAAATTTCATGAATGCACATATAGCATGTATTAGGAATATAAATCACATTTTTAACACATTCTAACTCATATAACACATAAACAGGTCAAATAACGCAAATCGAGGCAAAAACACGCAAATCGAGATAAAGACGAAAACTGGGGTTTCACATTCTCCCTTCCTTAAACCAATTGCGTCCGCGCAATTCTCGAACTGACAGACAATTAAATCCTCAATCGTTACACTTAACAATACTTTTCTTAGTTCTCATTTATCTCTTAGGATGACACCTAATTAAAGACCTTAGAAGAACAAACTCTGTTGACTGCAAGATGAGTATCATAATTCCAAGACAATCTTCAATTCATAATTCTCTCCCACCTAATATCATATTGCATATGAAAGAATTTTCAACTCCAAAGTCTTAGCATGACACCACTACTTATCAATCATCTCCTACTACACAAAAGAGCTCTATGAACACCCCAAGGGTTTAAAAACTCATTCACGATAACATGAATGATTACTGATCAAGGGAATATCTCAAAAGTGACATTGGTCAAAATATGGCTCTTATGAAATTTATAAGGAAATAAGAATATGGAAAGTCATATTCGAGCCAACAATCAAGTGAACAAGAGGTCAAACAGGTTAGAGAATCAAAAGGCTAATAGTTTAATAAGAAAGCATGATAGCTAATATAAGAAATGTCTCAGCAGCTATCAATTAAATAAGTACGAACAAAGGATGATGACGAGTCAAAACAGTGCTGAGTATGTTGAACAAAATTCCTGAACAAGTAGACATTTCAATTCTCGATGATTGTTCACGAAACCAACAAGTTGTATTTGAGGCGAAATGAAATTAAGAAATAAGAGGTGATTAATTCAATAGAAAACATGAGTGGCAATAGTATCTCAACACGCAATACCAAAGAAGTACGAATAAGAAATGATAACAATAGGACAATGCCAAGTACTTTGAGTGAGCAATTACAAGCAAAGTAATGGCTCAGGATTTAATAATAAAACAATAGGATTAACAAAGATCAACAAGAATGACAATAATGTACTTAGGTAAGGAGTACATCAAACAAGTGAAATCGAATAGGTAAAATGGTATACCAAAGGTGAAATTACTTTCAAATGAATAGTAATAGGATGAAATGAAATATTGAAACCAATGGCTGGAGATATAAAATGAAATATAGAAGTTTCAAACCTTTACTCCAATAAGCGACATTGCTATAAGAAGCATATATGAATGTTAGAATAGAAACAATGTCAAATGGGTATAGGATCGATTAATCCAATAAGCAAAACTTTCAAGAAATAATTGATAAGCTAGAAAAGTGTAACTCTCTCTCAAATAACTGAGAATATAGTAAAAGAGAATAATAAGACTGATAGAATTATGAAGCACAAGAAGGGTATCCCACCTACACATTTAAATACCAACAAGTCATATCCTACAATCTATCTTCCTCCAAAACAAGACACTAAGGAGATCTAGAGAACCTAAGGAGTCATAACAATCACCAAACAAAATAAATCACTACAAAATTTTACATTCCGTACCAGACAAATCACTAAACAAGATAAATCACCGATTCCCCAACAAGATTAACTAATAAAGACTCCAAAATCTAATAACACAATACAGATTCATACTAACCCATTATAACATAAGAGAATCCCCAATCAACAATTTAGAAAGTCATACCACCTAGAACTCTAAAGCTCGATGTAGGCAAGTAAATATTCAGTCACCAAAATGCATTCTTATTTCCTCAAATAATTCTATCTCCGAACAATTACATCTTCAAATAAAGTAACCTTAGTCAGGAATCACTCCAATTGTCTCCAAGGTTTAGAGATCAAAACTCCAAAATATCCATTAATAATATAGCAATCCCAAATAGTAGAAATATTCACATGTTATACCACAATCTATTCCATTCACAAATATACATCACTAATTCCTCAAATAAATTCATTCTAAAATGACATCAAGAAAGTATAGTCTGAGTTGAGACTCCAAAAGTGTCTAATCACATCCTTACAGAAACCTCAACTTATGATCCATCTCCAAGTAATAACAAGTTAAACATGACAATGAAAGTAATTATAATCATCAAGATACATTGCTATTTCCTCGAACAACTTCATTCTCGCTAAAGGAACATTAAGAACAGATCCATTAAACTGAGACTAAAATCCATAAACATAATAATCAAGATCTCAATGCTAAACTACCAGAATAATAATAATTCAAAATCACAACCTACCCCTAGTTCCGAAAGCTCTTACAACCACCCTAGACATAAAAAGGTCACTCACAAGTTAAAACATGTATTCAACTATATCAAATGAAAGACAAGTACAACGTAATGCGCACTTATCATACAGTGCAACATTATGACATAACACAGAATTCAACATGTAAGAAGCCAGCATCACATAAACATGTTATATCACAGAAGTAAGTTATAAACAATTAAAGTCACATAAGCAAAAAACTTCACATAAGAAAAGTTCATCACGTAACTCAAATTGGTCAATTAAAGTACATTGAGCACCTAAAGCACGTTGTTTCACATAAGCTAGTTATAAACAATTAAAACCACATAAACAACTAACTTCACACAAGGCACTTTGATCACAAAAAACACAATTGTCACATAATACACATTAATCACGTAATGCACATTAATCACATAATGCACATTAATTACAACACATTTAGTATGTAAGACATGTTGTCACATAAAACATATTGACCACATTAGTTCACTTAACACATAAAGCTTATTGATCACATAAAAGTTAGACACATAAGTAAATTAATCACATAAACATATTAACATATGTTTTACTTTTCTTTCAATTAATACATACTTGCATGTTTAGACCACTACCCACATACCGAGGATACCCTGGCTGACAGCTAACATGCACTTTGATACCACTTAAATGTCATGCCCCAACTCGACCCCTCCTACAATTAGTCAGGACGCAATGGAATTTCAGCAGTATAACGACAGTAATTTGGACACTGAGGCTCTAAACCAACCTCTTCGAAACTTATACATCAAACTCCACAATAATTCAATAATTAACAACACAACTACAACATACAATAAATATTATTTACCATTGCATCCATAGGTTATACGCCTCTGTTCCAACATCATACATTTACTATATAACATACATTCCCAAAATAGATTATAACCAATCTAGCAACCTAATCATGTTCCAAAACAAGACTACTATGCTTGCAACATTTAATTCATTATCTTTACAACATCTTATACATCATAAACTTCTAAGTAAATACAAAACATCTAGTTTTAATATACAAGATAACAAAAGAGAACTACATCTCATATATCAATGACAAGACTTTGGCACATAGGACTTGTCCACATAAAGCACATTCTCAGCTTCCTAAGGCACGTATCCGTATTCCTGTTCTGTAACACCAGTATGCATGCAATAATAGAGCGTGAGCTTATAGAAAACAAGCTCAGTGAGGATCCGATAGATCTCTAAAAGTATTTACTATACTCCTTGGAAATGATCCTTTGAGCAGTAAACACGCAATAAAACATCAATAACAATATAAACACATAACTATAATGACCAATCAATAAAGGATACTCTAGTTGGTGTAGCTCTAAACGCCATCATGATCTCAACCATTCTTCTTGTAACTCCACATTACTCATGCACCCGAGGTACCTCACTAGCCCCTCCCTCCATGACACCTTCGTCATGCGAGCTGGGGGTAGTCTCTAGTAGTCATGCCATTATCAACCCGACAGCCTGATGTTGCCCGAGAGGTGGCACACTCATACCAAGACTCAGCAATAATAATAAATATCATTCACAGGAGGACAATCTAGCAGAATTGCCTATCTCTTGGTTCATCAATCATCAATCAATAATCATCAATTATCATCAATATAACATCAAATAATCAATTAAATAACAAACAACTAAGTTAGATGATAAAGTAGGCCATCCAACTTAACATGCATTAAACACATAATCTAACCATCAACAACTCACAATTCAATCACTCAAACACCACCCAATCATCTAATGGCTCAATTCAACAATTTAAAGAAAGACAACCTAAACTTCAAATATTCATATCTTACATTTTACTAATCCACACAACTCCAAATCAGTTTCTAACACTCACCCATTCAATCAACTACATTAGCCCTCTCTGAAACCAGCCAAGACACACCAAAATCAAGCCCAACAACCCTAAAACCTCAATGCATCTAGGCTGAAATTTTTGGAGTTTTACCCAAACATCGCAATCAAAAATTCGGCATTATAACGGCGCTACCACGTAATTAAAAAACTTTTAGAAATTGACGGCAATCGATTCCAACCATAACAAGTTAAGAAAATCATGAAATGGCCAATCTATCAACTTTAAATACCCGAAAATAAATAATTTCGCTACAATAGTTCAAATCTTGTAGAAATACACATAAACGATCCCTAGCATGCACTGAGCAATAATATAACTTCAAATTAACATTCTAACAGTTGAAAATGCAATTATAAGCAAAAACATAAAAAGATGACTTTTAAGATCTAGAGTTTTTCTCTCACCTTTGATGTGTTTTGATGCAAGAAATGTGTAGAATGGATGCCCAACAAGTGAAATCAAGCTTTGAATGAAGTGATTTGGACTTGAATTGCAAAATCTATGTGAAAAATGCTTTGAAAAGCCTTGAAAATGCCTTCATCTTTCTCCTACAAAGAACCACGGTTTTGTGTGTATTTTTGGAGGCGTTTTGCTTTGTTTTTATGTGTGTTGATGATATATTATGCAAAGGTCAAATAAATAAAACAAAGTCAAAGGTGAAACTAATTATTTTTAGTGTTTTCTTGTCTTTTAATTCATTTTCTCGACTACTCTTGCTCAAATTAATTATGCAACACCTAAACTATCTCAAGTAGTTTATTTTTAGGTGACAAGAAGTTTTACATTCTAACAATTTCACACGAGTCGGCTTAAAACGCGATTTTTGTAAAAGAATGTGAAAAGTCATATTATTTATTTTCAAATGTCTTTTGATTGCACAATTAATCTAAAATCATTTAATACCACATATAAATACATTTATATTAATATATACTAGGTCAAAAAAAGTCAATGCAAGAATCGGGTTTAGAAGAAATAACTATTTGGCTAAAAAACGCTATTTTTCGCCCGAAAAGTCTATTTAAATTACTATTCTGTTTCGGAATCAATTTTTATCAAACATGGGTCTATTAATAATAGAGGACTAGGTTTTAAGATGTTTAAAACACTCCTGTAAAAATTTTAGCGGACATGTATTCAAAAGCACTATTCACCCAAAAACCGACAATAAAATTTCTGATTCTGTTTTTGATGAAAATTTTATGAATGCACATATAGCATGTATTAGGAATATAAATCACATTTTTAACACATTCTAACTCATATAACACATAAACAGGTCAAATCACGCAAATCGAGGCAAAGACACAAAAATCGAGGTAAAGACGAAAACTGTGGTTTCACACCGGTGAAGTCTCTTCGACCCATTACCTCCAATGTTGATTGACCAGGTATCTGGAATGTTACAATCTTCGTTCGGCAATCTAGTTGGGCATAAAGCTTTGCCAACCAGTCCATCCCTAAGATGACTTCATAGTCTCGAAAGGGTAACACTATCAGATTGGCTGAGAATTATCTATCCTTAATTTGGATTTTACATGCTTTACAAGCTGAGCTAGTAACAAGTTTAGAACCTATCGGAGTACCAACTTCTACTTCGTAAGGCAAACATACAACTCGTAATTTCACACGTTGAACACATAAGGGAGTAATAAATGAACGAGTAGCACCTGGATCAATTAACACCCTAATAGGTTGATTCAGTATCAATAATGTACCTTCAACAACAGCAGTCTCCTCAGGAAGCTCCTCACACTCAATAGCATAAGCTCGGGCCTGAACTCTAGGAACTGGAATCTTACCTCTACCAGCTGGTTTATTTTGATTTTGTCCTCCTTGCCATTTAGGGCAATCCTTGTTCTGATGTGGATCACTACCACACCGCACACATCGCCCTGACTTCTTCCAGCACTGGGCCTCGATGTGACCCTTCTTGTCATAGTAAGAATAGTTGATAGACTGAGTAGCAGGTGAACTACCTGTGGATCCACGGGTGGAAGAGGCTGATGGTGCTTTAGATGGGCCACAGTTATTGACTGGTCTGTTCTGGCTCTGGCCCTGACTACGACTCTGAATCTGGAATTTTCTCTGTTGTCCTGGAGGCTGATATGGTTTCTTGTTCGGCTGGCTCGAACCGGCTCTATCAAGTTTCCTCTTCTCAACTTGGGAGGCAGCAGCAAGGAGAGAAGAATAGGCAGTAAAGTCATGCAAAGCCAATTGATCTTGAATTTCTGGCCTCAAACCATTCGTAAATTTCCACATTTCACCTCAGGGGTACTGATCATGTATTGAGCATAACGGGACAGTCTATCAAAGTGAGTCTCATACTGAGCCACCGTCGTGTTACCCTGGTTCAAGTGCATGAGTTCTTCAATCCGCCTCTGGCTGGAGACTGTAGATACGTATTTCTCCTTGAATGCCTTAACGAAATTACCCCACAAGCGAGGTGTATGATCAGTTTCCCAAAGTGCCTCCACAGTGTGCTACCAATGTTTAGCATCCCCGTGCAATAGAAACACAGCGAACTCAATCTTTTCCTCGTCAGTATAGTCAAGTGGCTTGAAAATCCTTTCAATCTCAGATAGCCAAGCCTCTGCCTTTTCATCATCAGCTTCCCCGTAGAATTTGGACTGACGAAAGTCAAGGAACTCCCGCATTCTGCTGTTTCTCCCATTGTTACCACCATTCCTGTTGTTGTTGTTGTTGTTTGCTTCACGTGTATCTTGACGTTCCATCACTCGCGACATGTGATCCATAGCATTCGCCATCATGTTAAACATGGCCATGCCGGGATTAGTTTGATGAGCATCTCCGGCTCCTTGAGGCTCATCGCTCCTATTGGTATTGCGGGTACTAGGGCCAGCCATCTATAGGCACAGGTTATGATACACAATTTATTGAATACGACAAGACAAGAATTTAATGTATAAGGTATGCAACATATAATTTTACATAGATATACAATTCTCGAAACAATTAAGACATGTTATCACATAAGCACATAGAAATAGAGAAGGCACAACTGATATTGTCACACATTAACACACATAAACAAGTCATCCCAATAACCTTAGGGCTTCTACCCATGGTCCCAGACCTAAACCTCGCTTAAGCAATCTAAGCTCTGATACCATTAATATAAGGTGTCACTCCCCCAACTAGACCTATAGAGGTTAAACTAGGGTGTGATCTAAGCATTCACGTTCTTTTATGACTGTAACTGATTAACGAAGAATAAGGTTATCCGTTAGACTAGAACTCCAAAAATTCTTCAGAAAATCGGCAGCATAACGACTGTAATTGGCTTTTTAGTTTGACCTAATTTTCTAAACGCCTCAAAACTTTCAATCTCAAATTCGATTCCAACTAAGTTTACTATTTATCACCAATTGAAATGCCTACTAGTAATCTCGAAGTCTCGTTTGATTAACAACCCAACATGAAAACTATGTCTCGTTTGTTTGTCAATTCTTGTTACAAAAGTACATGTTGATCTTAGCTTACCAATGAGTACCTGCTTAAGATTGGATAGATTCATTTTACTTAACCCTTTACCTAATACTTCATAAGCCTCTGATAGATACTAAACAAAAGTAACGATAGCAAAATGACCAGAAGAGTGTCTATCTAGTTATGATCAATACAAACTAAAATTTGACCACAAATTACAACAAGGGTCATTTACAATAGCAATGACAAACAACAAAAGAGATGATCTTCAAACAACATATCGTTCACAAAACAGCCACAACCACGTAAGGCACGTAGGGCATGCAATCACTCCAAGGAGTCATCAATAGGCACGTTAACCTCAGGTACCTGTTCCTGATCTTCTTCACCTGAGATGATAAAAGAGGGTGAGTCCTTATGAACTCAGCGATGGGGAACAAGAAACAAGTTTTGAAACTCTTTTTTCGGTTCAACTTATGAAAAACCCTTTTTGAAAGTATGACATATAACACAAGTAAGATCATAATGTAATATAAAACTAAAGGAACACAAATACCCGTCTTTCTTTCCCGAGGTCCTCTAGGAACCAAGCGAGAGTACTTATACACATAGTGAAAAGGATACGGTGAGCTTTTGCTCTCAGTTCATTTCCAGTATCAGTTGTTACGGCCGACTTCAAATCATCCCCTTATCATGCCAAATGGGTGTACTCCGGATGTACCCCAAAATCCTACGACCCAACTGTGGCACCCCGATCCCTCTCGAGACCGGGAGTTCTATCAACCGATCTAATCACAACCCAAACCAAACCCGGGCATAATTTTCAGGGAAAACGGTCGGAGTTTCCCCTGTTTCTAGGCGAAATATAAAACCTGTAATAGCATATAAATGGACCAACACCGTGTCCAACCATACAAACTACCTCAAGGCCATCCGAGCCTCGGTTCTCAACAATTAAACTCAGCATGTATACATACATTTCCAATTTAAAAGCTAACCTATCTCTTTTCATTTTTGACAAGTACATTCAAACTAGACAATTAAACCATACTAAGCTACTGCATAAAATAAACTATCATGCCATTCTAACTCTTTTTCCTTAGGACATTACAAACATACATTTGAAGTTAAGTTATAATAACTAGATACATGTCTAACTTATCAAATTACTTCAACAATCTAATGAAACTTAAATTACATACTTTGACATTAAATACAAATAATACATAAAAACATACAACTTTACAACTTTGACAACTCAAGTCACATAGGCACGCAGGACAACCCTTCAAGCACGGACTTTCACGAAATCACGAACTTTCCAGCTAACATGGCATTTCCTGAAATGTGGTGGTGAGGAGTGAGTATACTCAACACGTATACTCAGTGAGGGCGAGACAGATATCGAGGTGGAGAGAAAGAAGTTCGTGCAATGCAAGTAAAACAGTTAAGCAATATATCTGACAAAAGCAATCAATATAGCAATCAATACAATAAACAATCAATAAAAGCATTAACACAACCATTCAAAGCTATACCACACTCTGAAGGCTATGGTTCACTCGAGCGAGTAATGTACCGATCACGATTCCGATGACTTTAACGATGACGCGCCGGCCCAAACCACCTTATAACACCAGTTTGGAATACCCCGGAAGTATCCATCAATCTACGACCCAAATCTCCCTGGGAGGCAACCCAAGCGAGAAAGGGAATAGCAACGGAGCTAGAGCAACCAACACTGGCAACCCGAGGCTACCCAGAGAGGCCCATCACTCACGTGCGAGACACTATGCAATGCAAGACTCGATACAAGACGATAAACGAGCGATATCAAGCATTCTCAACAATGGATAAACATTTCAATCAACAATTAACTCTAACAAGCGTAATAAGCATTAACAAGCATAACAAGCAAAATAACAAGCATTAACAAGCACTCTTTTAGCAATATAAACATAAAACACACAAAATCACCAAAAATGCCCCAACCTTCAAAATGCCACTACTTTCAAACGAGCCACGAGTCTTGGAAACCGACTTCACCAATCCTCCTAGGTCACTATAAGGCACGTCTAGAGACTCTGAAACCCTACTTAACCCTAGAATTCGTGCAAAGCCCGATTTTCCCCCTTTGCTCGTTTGAACTACAACTATACCAACCAAACACCCAACCAACACCACGACCGCACCAAAAGTGCTTCCATGGCTTCCCGAAGCAATGCCAACACGCAAAACGAGAAAACGCTAAAGCCGACCTAAACGACCCCGACTTTCACTAAGCCGTTTTTCTCCGTTTTTCCATTACACATTCCAATTAAACCACACATTTAGGCATTCTAGCATACCTAGCACATTTCTACATCAACAGACAGCATAACGGGGCAACTTCAACATTTCAAGGGTTTACTATTCACTAATTACTATTCATTAATCAATTTAAATTGCAATCTCAACATTTAACCGCAGAAAATGTTAAAAAGCTATAAATACATGTTCTACAATCAACAAGGAACATTCTTTAAGCAACAAAACGATTAAAACAACAATCTACGCATAAAATCTAAAAATCAAAGTTTAGATACAAAATTTTCAAATGCGCAAATAAGCATGAAACCCTCACCTCAGACGCTCCTAGACGCTAGGAAAACCTTGTAGAGTGCCTCGGAAACCACCCCGTGGAAGCCCTCGCGAAGAATCGAAGATTTGAAGTTGAGATTTTCTTTTTTTTTTCTCCTTCTTTTCCTCATGGTCTCAAGCTCTTTTCTCTCTGTTTTTTTCGTGCAATTCTGCTTATTTAAAAAAAAAAAGTCAAGAAGTCAAAGGTCAAAATTCGGTCAACCCGCTAAACCAAAACAGCTATGCGCGACCTCACGAAAACGGCCATAACTTCTTCTAGAAAACTCCAATTCACGAACGGTTTGAACCCTCATAAACTAGACTCATAGAGCTTTCCAACCATATATAATTTGCTACCTAACTCTTCCCCAATTGGTTCAGATTTAATTCCAAAGTTGACCCAAAATTTGACTAACTTAACATTGTATTTTTTTATTTCTAATCCCAAGTTTGCCCTTTATTAAACATTTCAAAAATTCTCACCTTGTCCTAGTTGGTCAATGTAGATGAAAAGTCAACTAGTTTGGTCAAAGAAGGTGAAAGGTCAATAAAATGCAATTTAAATGAACTTAAAATGCTATTGAATACATGCCATGTTCGGGGTATCACATCCTTCCCCCCTTAAAACAATTGCGTCCTCGCAATTATTCTTCCAATAGAACTCTGCATCATCTGAAATCCAATTCTGACTAATCTTCATTAGCTACTGAATAAGTATTTCATCAAGATGACCAATAGGAAAGTTCAAGTAGAAATGCCAAGTAGTAACGCCAAATAAAGGCTCAAAGATAGATACCGTACAAGAATCCCATTGACACGAATATCGAAGAAGAATAAATTCCAACCAGAAACGCCGAGATAATACCAATAAAGACTAAAGCAAAGATACTGTAGATGTCATCAATACCACATACTAATGGCAGGAAGAGTACTGAAAGAATACCCTATTTAAGAATCTTCAATAAAAGTCTAACAAGTACCAAATAAGAAAGTTAAAAGATAGCCAGAGTAGGTGCACCTCATGCAGTATTGACTACAGTAAATAGACCCAGCTGATAGTTCTGTAAAAGAATATAGAGAAGAATACCCAAGGCCAACCTCTAAATGAAATCTTCCAATAAATGCTAAATAAGAAAATACTAGTAGAATGCTCAATAAGAATTCCAAAGAATACCGTAAGTAACATGAGATAACGAGTCTAATAGGGATTCCAGTTACCAAACCCGCTGAGGGATGCCAAAGAAAATACCCGAACAATGCTCCAGTAAGAAAGTACCAAGAATTGCCCAATAAATAATACTAAATAATTGGCCACTAAGAATCCTAGAGAATGCCATTGAAGGATTTTCCAATAAGGAATACCAGTAATACTCCAATAAGGACCGAGACATATATACCATAGATAATACCATGCAGTAAGTCCGACTGAAAACCCAATAGCCAAGTCCACCAAGAAATGCCAGCAGAAGTCTCCAAAGAATACCCATTAAGAAAACCAAAGAATACTCCAAAGAATAACCAAATAAAACCCCAAGAGAAAGCTATTCTTTCACAACTGTTAAGCACAAAGGAGGACCATAGAGATTTGCCAATAGCCGAGCTCCAAAAGCAAACACCAATTTCCAAATAAAGGCTAGCCAAATACCATTCATTTCCTGCCAATCCATACACCTTGAAAAGCCAGCGGTGAACCACTTTCTTCAGGGGAGGAAGAGGACTTACTTACCATTTCAATAGGACATGTATGAATGCCAATATATCACAGTTATACATATGCATTAAGCTATTATGCCAGCAAGTTTACAATATAGTTTATTTAACAAAGTCACTCAAGCATAACAATCAAGTCAAGCACAGCATAATCAATTCAAATCACGGCATAGCTAATTCAAGACATTTCAGTACACACATTAAAAGCAATACTTCAAGCAAATAACAATCCACGAGGTCGATTCGATAGGTCAATTCAATGCACAACTAGACACTTTACTTCACTTAGCACACAATTAACACATAACACATAACTATATCACATAGGAGCACACATTCATGTCAAGACACATAATCTCACATAAAAGCATACACTTTCAAGACACACTTAACAAGCACACATTTAAGGGTCACTACCCACCAGACCGAGGACCCTGTCCCGGCTTATGAGCTAAATAAGCTCTGATACCACCTGTGACACCCCGTTCCCTCTCGAGACCGGGAGTTCTATCGATCAATCTAATCACAACCCAAATCCAAACCCGGGCAATATTTTCAGGGAAAACGGACGGAGTCTCCCCTGTTTCTAGGCGAAATATAAAACCTGTAATAGCATATAAATGGACCAACACCGTGTCCAACCATACAAACTACCTCAAGGCCATCCGAGCCTCGGTTCTCAACAATTAAACTCAGCATGTATACATACATTTCCAATTTAAAAGCTAACCTATCTCTTTTCATTTTTGACAAGTACATTCAAACTAGACAATTAAACCATACTAAGCTACTGCATAAAATAAACTATCATGCCATTCTAACTCTTTTTCCTTAGGACATTACAAACATACATTTGAAGTTAAGTTATAATAACTAGATACATGTCTAACTTATCAAATTACTTCAACAATCTAATGAAACTTAAATTACATACTTTGACATTAAATACAAATAATACATAAAAACATACAACTTTACAACTTTGACAACTCAAGTCACATAGGCACGCAGGACAACCCTTCAAGCACGGACTTTCACGAAATCACGAACTTTCCAGCTAACATGGCATTTCCTGAAATGTGGTGGTGAGGAGTGAGTATACTCAACACGTATACTCAGTGAGGGCGAGACAGATATCGAGGTGGAGAGAAAGAAGTTCGTGCAATGCAAGTAAAACAGTTAAGCAATATATCTGACAAAAGCAATCAATATAGCAATCAATACAATAAACAATCAATAAAAGCATTAACACAACCATTCAAAGCTATACCACACTCTGAAGGCTATGGTTCACTCGAGCGAGTAATGTACCGATCACGATTCCGATGACTTTAACGATGACGCGCCGGCCCAAACCACCTTATAACACCAGTTTGGAATACCCCGGAAGTATCCATCAATCTACGACCCAAATCTCCCTGGGAGGCAACCCAAGCGAGAAAGGGAATAGCAACGGAGCTAGAGCAACCAACACTGGCAACCCGAGGCTACCCAGAGAGGCCCATCACTCACGTGCGAGACACTATGCAATGCAAGACTCGATACAAGACGATAAACGAGCGATATCAAGCATTCTCAACAATGGATAAACATTTCAATCAACAATTAACTCTAACAAGCGTAATAAGCATTAACAAGCATAACAAGCAAAATAACAAGCATTAACAAGCACTCTTTTAGCAATATAAACATAAAACACACAAAATCACCAAAAATGCCCCAACCTTCAAAATGCCACTACTTTCAAACGAGCCACGAGTCTTGGAAACCGACTTCACCAATCCTCCTAGGTCACTATAAGGCACGTCTAGAGACTCTGAAACCCTACTTAACCCTAGAATTCGTGCAAAGCCCGATTTTCCCCCTTTGCTCGTTTGAACTACAACTATACCAACCAAACACCCAACCAACACCACGACCGCACCAAAAGTGCTTCCATGGCTTCCCGAAGCAATGCCAACACGCAAAACGAGAAAACGCTAAAGCCGACCTAAACGACCCCGACTTTCACTAAGCCGTTTTTCTCCGTTTTTCCATTACACATTCCAATTAAACCACACATTTAGGCATTCTAGCATACCTAGCACATTTCTACATCAACAGACAGCATAACGGGGCAACTTCAACATTTCAAGGGTTTACTATTCACTAATTACTATTCATTAATCAATTTAAATTGCAATCTCAACATTTAACCGCAGAAAATGTTAAAAAGCTATAAATACATGTTCTACAATCAACAAGGAACATTCTTTAAGCAACAAAACGATTAAAACAACAATCTACGCATAAAATCTAAAAATCAAAGTTTAGATACAAAATTTTCAAATGCGCAAATAAGCATGAAACCCTCACCTCAGACGCTCCTAGACGCTAGGAAAACCTTGTAGAGTGCCTCGGAAACCACCCCGTGGAAGCCCTCGCGAAGAATCGAAGATTTGAAGTTGAGATTTTCTTTTTTTTTTCTCCTTCTTTTCCTCATGGTCTCAAGCTCTTTTCTCTCTGTTTTTTTCGTGCAATTCTGCTTATTTAAAAAAAAAAAGTCAAGAAGTCAAAGGTCAAAATTCGGTCAACCCGCTAAACCAAAACAGCTATGCGCGACCTCACGAAAACGGCCATAACTTCTTCTAGAAAACTCCAATTCACGAACGGTTTGAACCCTCATAAACTAGACTCATAGAGCTTTCCAACCATATATAATTTGCTACCTAACTCTTCCCCAATTGGTTCAGATTTAATTCCAAAGTTGACCCAAAATTTGACTAACTTAACATTGTATTTTTTTATTTCTAATCCCAAGTTTGCCCTTTATTAAACATTTCAAAAATTCTCACCTTGTCCTAGTTGGTCAATGTAGATGAAAAGTCAACTAGTTTGGTCAAAGAAGGTGAAAGGTCAATAAAATGCAATTTAAATGAACTTAAAATGCTATTGAATACATGCCATGTTCGGGGTAACACACCAACTCTCCGAGGAAGTCTAGCCCCCAGGCGAGAGAGGGAATTGGACAATGGTAGTCACGGTTGCACCGGCAAGCCCCGATGCCGCCCAGTATGCGTGAAACGCTACCACGCCAGATTGAAAGGTTGCAACCTTGAATGCAATGCACATTTATAACATCTAATATATCACATTAGGAGGACAACAAAGTAGGTTGCCTCCGAGCAGTTGTAAGATCGCACGTTGGCAAGTAAACACACGAGGTATGCTTTGATATTTAATTTCACTTGTAATACACATGGAGGTATATGAATATTAAACGGGCAGCCCTGTAACACATGTAAATCAAGTCATATAACTCATTTCGGGGTTCACGTAATCAAGTAATAAGTTTATGCAAGCATGCAACGATGTCTACATAGGACCGGGTGCAAGAAAAGTCTTCTTGTCAACATGTAATCATTGGGAATCACATTTCAAGCACACTTAACATTTATTAGGCAGCCCACTAATCACACAATTAGACACAATAACCATAGGATCAACACTTAGCGAGTTTTCATAGAGAAGTTAAAACATCCTCAATCATCCAAAACAATCCACATAACATCCAAGTGCCACAATCCCAAGCATTTAATACCACAAGAGAAGTTACAATAATTTTCAAAGCATACCACTAGATAAAAACCTCACTGCAATGGTCTGTTTTCCCACAATCATTTAGACAAGCAATCAATCTCCAATTCCAGTGAACAAACTGTCAAATTAAATCTTAATGAGTTATTTAGATTCAAAAACAAACCTCGCATCATTTGGAGTTCGGATTCAAGAGTTATAGCTAAAATCGTGAGACTACACAAAATTGTCCAGATTCGTACATATTTCAATACTTGCCATTTTTTAGGGTCTTAGGGTCAGATTTAGTTTTAGTCTATCTCTGACAAAAAATGTCCAGAACTGAAAACACTAGCAACCTACCAAATTTCATACATTTTAGATATCGTTTACTAGGTCAAAATTGTTTTGTTCTACAAGGACAGTGAACTGCCAAAAACCTGCTCTATTTTCCCAGATTTTCCAAATTTAGACACCTTTAGAAGTTTTGCCATTTTGGAGACCTTAGAGTCAAAATTGGCTTTGGCCTATTTCTATGAAAAATGCTCAGAACCGGAAAAAATAGTCTTCTACGATTTTCATGCATTTTTAACATCATTTACCAGGCTAAATTCACTTCGCTCTAACAAGTTAGAAATATGCCATTTTCGCGATTTTTCCTATCTCCAAGTTCTAGCTAAATATCTTTCCATGCATGGTTACAAAAGCTCATGTACACACATATACCACAAGTACAGAGGTAAAAATAGACATATGAAGGCATGCATGTGGTTTTTGAAAGCTTTTAAAAATGATTAACCCTCACCTTAGCCTATTGACAACAAATGATGCTCAAAACTCTTGAAGATACACAACTGGTCTTCTCTCCTCGTTTGGCCAAGATATATTGGTTGATTTCTTTAATTCCTAGCTGAGTTATCATGTCCTTAGTATGTGCATGTGGTTAGAACAAAAGGGAGATGAAAGAAAAGCTATCAAACATACCTAGGGCCGAAATGAGTGTTCTATGAGCTTGCATGCAAATCTCCTTGCTTCTTGCTAGCTTGGTCGACTTCCTTAGAGTCTTGAATGTCTAGGAGAGTCTTAGAATGAGAGTTCAAGCTATGGAGACTAAGGTTGCAGCCATGGCCGAGAGAAAGAGAGTGTAAATGAGAAAATGAGAAGTTTGAAAAGAATGAAGTGTTGGTGTGAGCATGTGTCGGCCTTGAGCTTCTAAAATTTCTGATTTTGTGTCATCTAAAGCATGTTTTGAATTGTCTTAGCATGGGCATTGAGTGGGTCGAGAATGTGGAGCATGGTGGTGGATAAAATAATGCTTGGTTTTCTTTTTTTTTTTTTTTTTTGCATTTTTTTTTTTTTGCATTGTGTCATAGAATGTATAAACTTGATTTTTGAAATTGCAAAGCATGTTAAAAGCTCTTCACATGCTCGGCTTAAATCTGAATTTTTGTCTTGTTTTCAACTTATTTTATTGTGTGCTTGGGATATGCAAAAGAATAAAGAATAAAGAATAAGAATGTTTAGCTTTTGGTAAAATTTTGTCTTCTAGTGCATTGACTTAGAATTATAATATTAGTTAGTAGAATTTGTAGGATTAATTAATAATCTGGTGCTTCGTGTAAGATGCTTTCTTGGTTAGCGTGCGGGCACACTTTCCCAAGTTTAGAGCACGCACTACGAGGTAAAGTACAAACTACAAGACGAATGCACATTTTCCAAGTAAATGCACGCAACTCTAAATGAATGAACGTAATTCGATGCAAGGCACATAAAACGAGACATGACTCTTAAACTTAGGTCAAGGCACGCAATTCTAGGTTAGGGCACACGAAATGACATATCGCACGTAAAACGAGGTTAGGCCTCACAGAGAGTAAGTGTTGTGATGAGATATGTCGTTCTCAAGCTCACCTCTCAGAAGGTTCAAGGATTATTTTGATTGCACGAGAGATTGCCCTACTTGCTAACTCCTCTCCTTTATAGGTTGGCTACCAGTGATCCATTGTGGCTTGTGACTAGGTTGGTACGGGTGAATTACCATCAAGCCTAAGTTATCTGGTTCTGGGTCTGGTTTTGTACCTTACCCTTACAACTCTAAACTTCAAATAGATTGTTGCAATTCCAATTTCTTTATATAGGCGAAACTCCAACTATGGAATATGAAAGCCCTATTATCAAATACTAAAGCGTTCCCATTTGATTCTCATTATCTGTGTTCGCTCTTGGATGACACTTTCGAAAGAAGTTCCAAAGGGGCATGAAACTCTCGAAATGTGTGTGCGGGCAATGTTTGCTACTACCTTGGAACTCCTATTGAGTTAAGCAGTAAATAGTATGGCTGGCAAAGCAACTAAAGCACCAGATCTCTTCTAACCAAAACCTATTATAAAGGAATACAAGGTCAGTTGATACGAGACTTTTGATACGATAGAATCCCTAAAAGATTTTTATTATTTTGGTAGTTTAGGAATGGGATTGGGCAAGAAGCTCGATGCGGGGAGTCCTTAATCTTTTAGATATATCTGGACTTTGTTCCTTAACTTAAGCTTTCACTCGGAGTCGAACCTTCACTGCCTTAATCCCTTAAATGGAATAGTTAATCGTAGAGCAGGAGGAATTAAAGCTTTCTTTTTGTTCGCTAGTCAGGAATGGAATTAGAGGCTACGAATATGAATTCTTGAATGGGGGTAATTTAATAATAATTATTAGACAAATAGGGCACTAGAACGCTCTTCTTCCTCCTTCCTTTGTCAGGCCTTTCTAAGAGATCAAGAGGTCAACAAAAAGTTATTTGCGCTATCAACGAAATGGCCAGCAGAGTTTGGTTTCAGCATTGAGAACTTCTTTCTTAATCCTCGCCCTTTGTTTGACTTACTCCGTACCTAGAAACATAGTTGAGACTGGTCAATCTTTGTCAATCTGGCTTTCACTTTCAAGTAACCTTTGCTCCATTCGTGGAAAGAAGCCTAAGACAAGAGGGTTGTGTCAGCAGATTGGGTCGACGAAACCTCTTTCGACAAAAGATTGGAAGGTGGCGATCCTGATCCTGAACTAAGTGACTAACCAAAGGGTCTCGTTCCTTTTTTGCGCTAGCTCCAGTCGTCCCTTGCTATAAAAGAAACAAAGAACTGACAAAGCCAACCGGCAGGTGAAAGCACTCCGCCTATGGTGATAGCGCGCCATATAAGAGAACTGGGTCATTTTTCCTTTCCCTCGCAGTCAATGCGTTTGGATTTCTATTCTATTGAATGGAATGAGAAAAGTCCTGGTAAAGTAAACAAGTAGGATAGATAGTTACCCGACTCTGGCTTTGAAACAATGGCCCGGCAGAAGTACTCAAAGGTAGCAGACGTTCTACACACCTAATGTAAAGTGAAAGTGTATGGTTTGATAGAACCAGGTAGTAGTGGGTCGGAACGGAAGAGAAAGAGACTCCAATGGACTCGGGCAATACCATTAGGACAAAAAGGGATTGGGGTACGGAGTAGTGAAGTGGGAGAGGAGCATAGTACCAACCAAAGATGCAAACTCTCTAGGCAGAGTTGCTCTTTATTTAATTTATTTAAAGTAGTTGAGGGAATAAAAGAGTCGAGTGATAGTGATAACGAGAGAGTAGAAATCACTCAATTTACTTTCTGAGGATCAAGAAGATGAGAGATGCCCAGCCGAGTACTTTTGATAGCGTGTACGGTAGGTATAGAAAAAAGGGCTAGCTTGCCCGTCAGTCCTAGGTGGAGAACTATGGGTTTTCAGATTATAGGTACTTGCGTTATTAGGTTTTCCCAATCGAAGTTCAAAGGCCCTTTATTTCCTTCGTTCGAAAGGTAGGATCGATCTAATGCTAATATGATTGTTTCTGAGAAATTACGGGTAAGAAAGTTCATCCCTTCATTTCTCAATTGACCTTTGACTTACTCAGAAACTCTTATCATGACCTTTCGATCCAAGTATGTACGAACCAGAGTCTAACTAACTTACTTTTTAAGGAAAGAAAGAAGTCGTATCTCTGTATATGATAATTAAAGTCGCTCGATTCTTCCCTTTAGCTTGGCATGTTGATGGAATAACTTCTCTCTTTTTCTACCCGGGGATCTCCTCTTATACTGTTATTGATATAGAATACATAAGAATGACATTCCCTTCCCCAAAAGCCTAGAAGTCAGCCATAACTCTTAACGACGCAAGGAATAACTATCATTTCGTGCCCAAGTGCAAGAACGGGATGAGACTTTCCAGCTAATCCTAGTGGCTCTAGATCAGGTCACAAATGGTATTCTATTGATTTGAGCTCTATCGTCCCATTCTCTAACTAAACTAGTCAACAAGCGAGGGTAGGCAACTCACTAACTAGAGTCTCTAATGTTAGCAAGATTCATTGCACTATTGAAAGGCTTTTAGTTGCTTATCCGGGATTAGAAAAAGGCGTAACTGCTCTTATCGTAAGGGCTAGGCTACTAGATGGGAAAGAGCCCGCTAGGCTCAAAGCGATGAGAAGATTTCTTATATTATCTTTGTCACGCCCCGGCCCGACCCAAAGAGGTTAAACTAGGGTTTGACTTATTATATACTATTGTCATTCAATGGACCTTAGCCAATTTCTTACTGTTGATACTTAGTTATTTACTAAAACCCCAAAAGTTTTTCCAGGGAAAACGACAGTATGACGATTGTAATTAAAGCATTTGGTTTTAACATAATCTTTAAAAACCACAATTACGAAGTCTCCGTTGGTTTATAACTATGACCCTTGTTTTATCTTGATCAATACGATCGTTCTAGTTAAATCGAACTTAAGAACTCAACATAGGATTATGAACTTAAACATGACGACTACGTTTCGTTACAAGTTGCTTATTAATTTTACCTTACTAGTACCTGTTTATCTATAATGAGAATTACAAGTGAGTGATTCTACGATTATAATGTAACCCGCCTTAGTTCAATTTTAGTTTGACCTTTGGATACTACTAGCAATAGTTAAACCTGAAACAAGGAAATGAAAGCATCAAACAGTCTAAGAGAGTCCGCATGGTTCCTAATTATTACAAACCAAAACAAGGACCCAAATTACAAGTGGGCCATTTTAAGTAGATAGAACTAAAGTCTTCAACAATCAAGCCAAACAACTTCAAACATATAGCCACGTTCATGCAACGCAAGCAAAACAACCAAATTACTTCAAGGAATCATCAACACGCACGTTGTCTTCAGGCACATTTTCGACTCCTGCTTCACTTGTGACAAAAAGAGGGTGAGTGCTTATGAACTCAGCGAGGAGGAACAAGTGACAAGGTTTTTTGAAATCCTTTTCCGGTTAACTTGTGAAAACTCCTTTGAAAACATGTCATGTAACACAAATAAGATCATATATAGCATAAGTATAATGGAACAATAAACACAGTTACCACATTATTTTATTAACATAGGATAATCAGTAAAGATTTTCATCATATTTAATTCATGTATTAATCATAGTAGTGGCATATAGATAAATAGTATTTCCTCCCCGAGGTCCTCTAGGAACCAAGCAAGAGTACTTTAGCACATAGTGAAAAGGATACGGTGAACTTTTGCTCTCAAGATTAATCGGTGAACATTTGCTCTCAAGATCATTTACAATAACCATTGTTGTAGCCGGCACCAATCATCCACTTATCACTCCCGATGGGTGTACTCTAGATTGTACACCAAACCTACGACCTAACTCTCCAAGGAAGTCTAGCCCCCAAGCGAGAGAGGGAGTTGGACCATGGTAGTCACGGTAGCACCGGCAAGCCCAATGCAGCCCGGCGTGCGTGAAACGCTACCATGCCACAATGAAAGGTTGCAACCTTGTATGCAATGTACATTTATGCCATTTAACATTTCACATTAGGAGGTCAACAAAGTAGGTTGCCTCCGAGCAAGTATATGATCACATTTTGACATATTGGCACATAAGGCATTGTAAGAACATATAATTATTTCATATATCAATTTGAAAGAAATTAAACTTTCACGGGCAACCAAGTAATTATGTTCAAAATAAGTCATAGAATATCTTTTAACAATTCACATTAGGAGGTCAACAAAGTAGGTTGCCTCCGGATACACATATGATCACATATCGACAAGTAAACGTATGAGGTATGCTTTGACATATAAATCAACTTTGTATAACACCTAGAAGCATATGAAAATTTAATGGGGAGCCAAGTAGTTTCATACAAAACAAGTCATATAACTCATTTTAGTCCACATACCAAGTGTTGAGAACATACGAGCATGCTACAACACTTTACACAAGACCGGGTGCACGAATAGTTAACTTGTCAACACGCAATCATCGAGGATCATGCTTGAATCTATAAAGACGAATCTGGGCAGTCCATTAACATTCCTCAACATCAATTATAAGGCACACATGAAGGTTTGGGACTTGGGAACCTACATAGCCAATAGGGTTAACAAGGACCGTGCTCGGGCGTAGGTTTAGTTTGCTAAGAACCACAATTATCACTTAAACCATTTCATGCATACTTAGAGATTATTGTACAGCTTATTAAAAACTCAAATAAATTCATTTAACCACAGGATAGTCACTTAGAAAGCATGCATAAACAATAGGGCCTCAATTTCGTGCTTACACATACGATTAAGCAAGAATTCGTCATGTAATGAACCTAAGCCATGCATCAACTAATTAAAGCAACCTCAACCAAACAAAACAGTCCATACAACTTCTAATTTCCACAAGTCCAAGCATTCAATACCTCAAAGTACAATTACAACATGATTTAAAGCAAGTTTCCAAGCAAAACCTCACTGCAATAGCCTATTTTTCCTTATTCGGTTAACCAAGAAAATAACGTCCAAATTCTGTGAATCAAAATTCAAATTTAATCTTAACGAGTTCTTTAAATCTAAGAACAAACCTTGCTACATTTGGAGTTTGGAAATAGGAGTTATGACCAAAACCGTGAGACCATGCAAATCTGTCCAGTTTTATACACATTTTGATATTTGCCATTTTTATGGGTATTAAACTCAAAATTCGCCTTAGCCTATTTCTGCATGATATGTTCAGAACTGAAAAATATAGTGACTCACTAAATTTAATGCATTTTTAACATCGTTTTTTAGGCTAAAAATGTTTTGTTCTACATGGACAAAGAGCTGCCAGAAAAATGTCAGTTCTAGTCTCAAGGTTTCTAGCAATTTCCAAGCCATGCACCAGGAGATATGCTCATATAAACACATGTGCATGGACTTCAAGAATAAATACAGCCATATAAGAGGATGCATGTGAGTTTTGAAAGCATTTGAAAAGATTTAACTCTCACATCTTTGAAGACTTAGCTAAAATGCACGAAATCTCTTGTTTTTTAGCCTTGAAGGTGCCAAATCATTCCTACTTCTAGCTTGGCCGAATGGTAGCTTGATTTCACTTAAATACTAGTCTAGTTACCAAGTGTAGAAGGTGTGCATGTGCTCAAAACCAAAAGAGGAAGCAGATGAACCATAAAACTTACCTTTGGCCGAAATAGTGAGCTATTTGAGGGATTTTAGTGTTCTTGCTTGGCTTGCTTACTATGGCTGAGTACCTAAGTTTCCTTGAGAGCAAAGTTGAGCCTTGGAAGCTCAAGAGAGAGCTGGAATCAAAAATGGTAAGAGAGGGAGAGAGTTGAGAGGAAAAATAAGAGTTTGAAGTGTTTGTTGAGTGTTTGCATGTGTGTGTCGGTTTTGATGAGTTGAGAGGGTATATTTGTGTTGTGTTTTGTGTATAATCTGAATTTTAATTGTGTGTAGGATAGCTTGGTCGAAAATGGCCTAGTCTTGATCAAAATGCCTTTGTTTTGTCTTGTTGTAGCTAGTAGTTGAGCATCTAAGAGTTGTGTAAGCTTTGTGTCTTGTGTAGAATGTTTAGATATTAGGAAAAGTGCTTAGATTTAGGGATTTGTAAGAGAATGTTGGGTATTTAGGGATTTTAGGTGGAATAGAATATAGCAATGTTTGAGGATGAGTTTGAATTATGAATAAAATAGTAGATAGTGGAAAATGTAGGAATAATTTAATATTGTTTTATTGTTAGTGGAGTTTGTAGGATTTGAATTAGGAATTTAATATTGGCTAGTGAATTGTGTAGGATTATTTTATTATCTTGTGCTTTGTGCAGGAATCTTTATTGATTAGCGTGCAGGCAGGCATTCCAAGGTTCTAGGGCACGAATTACGAGGTAAACACGAACTACGAGGTAAGGCACGTAGTTCAAGACTAAGGCTCGCATACCTATATGAATGCACGTAACCCTAAGTGAATGCACGTAAACCAATGCAGAGCACTTAATTCAATGCAATGCACGTAAATCAGGTACGAATCTTATACCTAGGTTAAGACACGTTGTTCAAGGTTAGTGCACCCAAATTGAGGTATCACACGTAAATTGAGGTCAGGGCACACAATTCTAGATCAAGGCACGTATGACGAGGCATGCACGAAAACCAAGACAGGGCACGTAATTCAAGGTCAGTCATATAATTATGGACCTACGGCACGCAAATCGGTGTAACACACGTTATTCGGGGTCGGGCCTCACAATCTTTACGGTGTTAGACTCTATATAACCAAAAAAATATACTAATTTAATTTTGGTCAGATCAGAACCTTCTGTTGGAGGAGATTGATTTGACTCGCTACCGTACTTTAATTAGTATTCCACTGTACCTGGATTCTATAAAGGTTAAAGGAAGTATACCTCGGGTCGTAACTAGGCTATGGTCATTCTTTTTTCCTGTCTTTGTCATGATCAGGAGAAAATAATGAGCTCAATCTATGCCAACCAAAAGCTTATAGAAATGAGTTCAAATTACTTACTAGTAGAGGCGCATGGGAATGAGAGTAATTCCAACTATTTCCTATGGTGACAAATTCTATTGGTAGATTCTAACCAAAAGTAGAAAGGGTGTTCTACCATGGATCAGCTAACGCAGTTCAGATACTAAAGTAATCTCACTAGATTACTTCTCGAGATGATAGGCGACCTACATTTCCTTTGAGGTACAAACCACCGATTGAACTTCTCTTCGTCAGAATAAGTGAGCTCAATTCATAAACCCAAAGCGTGAAACTCACCTCGGTTTAGCAATTACACGTACAGTCTTGGAGTTGTAGAGGGCATAGAAGGATATAGGCAAGTAAAGAACTTGCTTTGCTAATATCACTTTGCATAGGATCACTCGCCATAAGGCTCTCTCAGAGAAATTCTAAAACTAGATTATGGAATGAAATGGATGAGAACTGTCTTGTTAGAAAAACAAATCTCAGTAGATCCAGAAATGGATTGCCTACGAAACGAAAGGGACTATTGCTCTGAAACCCTCCCTGTCAATTCCCTTAGACCCCAAGTCACCACAATACACTGCTATGCCCACCCATACCAGCTCCAAGACTGACTTCAGATTCGGATACTTGGATCGAATATAGAAATGTGGGGACCAAAGCCCGAGTTCAATCAGTACCACCGCTATCAGAAAGGAAAGACTGTGCGATTGTATGAAAGAAGCAATCAAGAGGCAACAGCCGCTTTATAGCGGGAGAATATGATACAGAGACTTTCATTGCCTTTAACTCCTCACATAAAGCAACAAAAGAAGTGTCAAGTGTAGCGAGAACATTATCTCTGAATATGTTCCCACAAAAGTCAAAAAAAGACGTTCAGGCGCTCTAGTGTCTAAAACAAGGTTAGAGGAGTTTTCCTGCCAATTAACTGCTGATCTCATTGCCTTGATTCATTATACAAATTTAATCATCGCCAGCACCTTTCAAGAAATTACTGGAAGCAAGGACACTCTTGGACAAAATGAGAGTCACAATGCTTTCACTCTTATTGGGCTCTATCGAGTTGTTCATAGGATTGATGTTTTTTATCCCAAGTGAAACATTTTTTTCACCTGGTGCTGATACGAGTCTTGACTTCCCCTACATAGAGGAGAACAGGAGGTTGGACTTACTTCCATCCTTAGATTGAGGTGTGAAAGCCACTTTACTGTAAGGAGAAGAGTGAATTTACAGCCATGTCGAGAACAAAGAACACTGATATGGGCTAAAGGACCGGAGCAAGCCAATCTTCTTCACAATGGTAATGTTCAACCGTGTGAAGAACTTGACTGGACTCGTTGAATGGTATGGCAAGAATGCTCATCTCTTGGAGCTAGTTCACCTTGTTGTGGCTGGTGGTGATCGGAGGAATAAGTAAAAAACTTGGAAGAACAAGCAGAGATGAATAGGATGTAAGGCCTTATTGATAAAGACAACTTGAATGGTCAGTTCAGGCGGATTTCTTCTTGAAAGTGATACTGAGTTCCCTTGCCCTTAGATGGTAGGCCAGGGAAAAAATACCATCGGTCAGTCCGAGTGGGAGTCTGTTCCGATCAAACGGAAGAAAGACGAACAAGACAGCGTTAGTGCATTGATGTCCAGAATTCGCTTCTTGAAGATAAGGTTGTAGCCTCTTTTAGGTGAGAAGTCCACCTTTGTCTTCATCTCCGGTTCCAATGCCAAGCAAAGGCCAACCATACTATGCATCTTTCTTTTCATCCCCACGGCCCCGACCAGCAATTGCAAATGAACACCCACCTATATAACATTTCTTTGAGTCCTTTAGTTAGATCATCACCGGCACCTGGTGTAGTTGTATCTAATAGGTGAAAGCGAGTACGAGCAACCCTCAATTTTCTTCTTTTCAATCTCCTGATCCCCCCTCAGCCTCTAACTCTAGTGTCTTCTCTCAGGAAAGATAACCTTAGGTCCCCCCTAATAGGCCGGAACTAGATATAATGGGCTCAGAAGCTCCTGTTTTACTTCTATCCCCATCTCTTGTCCCATCCATGGAACCAATGCTTGAAAGCAGGTGTACTAAAAGAAATAGGAAAGGGTCAATTCCATTCATCCAAGGCTTGGCCATCTCACTTCCATCCGATAAACTCTCAAGTCTTCCCCCTCCGAATAAGCAGGCAAGAACCACATTCATGATTGATTCATATTCTCCAACAACAAAAGCCGAATTCGCAGTTTCAGCAGCTTAACCTATTCATCAAGTCAAATTGGTCTTGTCAGAAGAAGGTTGGGCCCTATAGTGGTTGTCTCGCTTGGTTAACCGATCAATAGTAGCTAAGCGCTCAGGAGCGAGATCAAAAAAAATATCTCTGACAAAATTGCACTTTATTGAGTAATGAGATCAGTCTATAGTCTGGGAAAACCTGCTCTTCGATATTGTACTATATTTTTGACAATCTCTCTTTGTCCTAAGATCAAAGCAAGAAATAGAGCTAATGATAACTACCATTTTCAGGCCGATGGGGTTGACGGTAGGCAATGGTATATGGGGTAGAAAGCAAATTCAACGGCATTTGAGGGAATTGTTTCAACAGAGAAATGAAAAAAGAAAAGATTCCAACCATAAGGATTGAAAACCGCTTTTAGGGAAGCAACAATAAAGATAACAAGAAAATTCTGCATCAGCTTAGCTTAGCGTCTGATCATTTTCTACCTAAATCTACGATTGTGAAAGTGGACCATCTGTCTTTGTCCCAGCCGGTAGAATGACATCAAAAACACAGACGGGGCCAAAGCAGTTCAGAATCTTCCTTTTCAGGTGGAAGGCACACAAGAAGGAAAGATTTCCCCAAAATCCCACCCAGTGAAAGATAGGAAGGAGTACCGGCTTGATTGTAAGTACGAGAGAGTATTGGCAATGTACCAATAGTCATGATAGCAAACAAGATACCCCTTAGCCTCAGAGAGAGAGGGAGGGGGCCCTTTCAGGGGCGATTTATCAGACTAACCGTAAAGAAAACTATACCGGACTTAGTTGAAGAACAGATAATTGACACACTCTATGCTTGTATCCGAAGGCGGTTTGGAATGTGTATCTCAAGCACCTGGGAACAAAGCTTTAGGGATAAGGCACCGACTCCTGAAATCTACATCAATTCAACAAAGATTCATTATTCATCTGAAAGACAGAAACCCCAGTTAGCAAAAAGTCAAAGGGGTCAGGAAGTTGGTCTTATAAAAAAAATAGGGAAATGGGGGTCATCATTGAGCATATTCCGATGAAGCATAGACCCTTTCACCTTTAACAACCAGCCGAGCCTTTTTTTTATTGAACTTTTCGATCATACCGCTCAAAAAGCCAAAAACTAAGAAAGAAGCAAACTGAGAATCAATCGAAAGTTTCTAGTTATGATGCCTTTAAAGCGCGCCGGCGGTCAATTCCTCATTCATAGATCTTCAGGCCAGAGCGCCAACAATTTGGTGATTATAATGAGGAGTACGGTTATGCAAAATGGCCACTACTAATGATCACTAAGGAGAAAAAGGAAACTGCGGTACTAGAAATAGAACTCTTTTCTTCAACATCATCCCTAGAGCAAGAAAAGAAGGACCTCTATCTGAGGAAGTCTTTCGATAAATTAAAAGGAACAAACTTATTGAAATGGGACATCCATTGGGAAACCTCTGAGGGAAGAGAATTGTGGTAGCTAAAGCTAGGCCTTCTGGGTGGCCGTTCTGATTAGGATATGTTCGATGGACATTGGTCTGAGAACGACTAATACCTTTGGCTCACTTGGGGTACTTTCATTTTAGATTGCGTTGGGCATTCTTATTGGACTATTGGACTCGTGTGTGGTCCAACAATACAATCTATTCCATTAGCACGCGTTAATTATTCAATACTTTGCTTACTTAGGATTTCATTTCACGACAGAGGGAATTGTGCATTAATGCATTGACTCACGGAGGGACTATTCCAACAAAAAAGCCCGGACCCATAAGGGACAGTATACGAAAGTATACATCAGTGTAAACGTCAACATAAAAAACAGTCTATTCATGAGTTAGGACAGGATCTCAGATATCTTCTGGCTTATTGATCCAATTCTCTCATCAATTCGGTATCACCTTCTCAGTCATCAAGAAGTTTTACAGCCCGAGTTAGACTTCGAGGAGCAACCCCTTCTGAATCAGATAAGGGAATGGAAATAAGCCAGCTCAGATTCAGAATCTCAATTGTCTATCGGCCGGTTTCTGGCAGTTCAAGAAGGGCAGGCGCTTTATTCACTTTTAGATTCATATGACGCTTAGGATTTGGAGGGACATAAATGGATGTTGGAATGGGTCCTAAGTCAACTGCATGCACTACTACTGCCTCCCTAGCAGTCACATCTGCCTCTTCTATTCCATTTCTAATGAAATTGGAGAAATCAAGTGAACCATGGAAAAAGCATTTTGAAAATGCCTTTCTCCCGCTAGGTTCAATCAAATCAATGAATCTTCTGGCAGGACGAATTTTTGCCCGAACAACTTTTGAACTTCAGCTTCTCCCTTACAAGTAGATAACGAGTTATATAGAGATAAAGATGACTTATTGATTATTTCTCTGTGATTTTGTTATTGTATATAGATTCAAGTTATTATATCTCTATTCAAGTAGTTCTTTTTTATTGTTTGTTAGTTATTATTAACTATTAGAAATCTATTAACTTGTTTTGGAGCACGCTATTATGCTATTGGTGTCTCTAGTTCGCGACTTCTGGAAGATGGGTCCACACAATAAAAGAATCAACTCATCCAAGACATGAGCAAATCGGTAAAGAAATCAAAAAAAGTTGGAAAGACTCGTTAAGCAATCAATTTATCCCCCTTATATGCATGCTTCCTTTACTTCTTCATATGCGTCAGCGATAAAGGGTCTAAACACTCAAGGCCTAGTCGATCAACTGTTCAATGTTATGCTCACCTATTTTATCCATTCGATCTTGCTTGATATGCTTGCTGCAGAGAAAGACTCTTTCTAAAGACTTAATAAATGGTAAAATAATTCCATTTTCCAATTGGGTGGAATTCAAAAGAAAATATTGACTGAGATCAATTGAAAGAAGACTTGCTCATGAACTTTGCCAGTCGAATGGGCGGAACCTGACTAATCAAGCAAACAAAAAAGTAGCCTTCATTAGTCATAATAGGTTGGGCCTTTGTGTCTACATAAGAAGCGTCATGTAGCATCCTTAGTTCGTGACGTGAGCTCTTCAGTTCGTGAGTTCTAGAGTAGCTATGCTTTAGCATATCAATAGGGCAAAGCTCACTAATCGGTTTAATCTTTATCGTAATCGTATAAAGAGGAACTGGCCTCGCGTCATATATTAATTGCGGTGATCAGTGCAACATCACATATGGAACTACCAATCTATGAATCTAGAGCTTTTCGCGTAGAAAGACGTCAAGAAAGCTTCAATAATATTTTAAAAGGGTTTGCGTGTAAAGAAAGAATTGCAACTGAAAGAGTCTTTCGCCCATGCATTTCATTCAGGCAGGAATAGGTAGTGAAGTCTACTTGTTCCTTGGTGGGCTATAAAGGAAAGGGGTGAAATTGAACTTTGTATTTATAGTAGTTGCACTATAGTACTTAGCTAGTGAAGGGCAATCGCAGTTTCAACCGTAGTGCATAGTGGAAAGAAAATAGTTCTTCTAATTCTAAGCATGGGACTACGAGAGAATAGTTCAATGCCAGCGAATAGGGTAGGAAATAAACAAGTGTTAAGGGTGGAAAGCCCGCAAGGGAAAAATCTTTAGAAAAAAATGAGCGAAGTGAAGGAGAAAGAATATTTTTGATATTGGAAAGAAACTCCCCCTTGGGGAACTTAACTACCTTGATCCTCATCTCGTTCACTCATAGAAGACCTTGCCTAGCTCTACTTTTTTCTTATACCAAGAACCCTAACTTAAATCTTGAGGCCAAGATACGTAGTAAGGTCTTTTGTTGGGCGATAAGGAATGGTCGATTTTTTAGTCTTAATCCAGCGACTAGCCTTACTCCGAACGATATTGGAAGTATGGTTTGCTTAGCCAATTTAGCAGAATCTTATTTGACAACTTCACCCATGGCTTCCAATAGGCTTGAGGAAAAGGGCCTGGCTTTTGGACGGCCACTATATCAAATAGTTCGCCCCACCTTCCAAGTCATGGTCCACAACTTACAACTTTCCTTGGAATGCATGAAGTCCTTTCTTAACTTCAATCCGCTTATGGAATACCCGAGCTCGGAATGTGAAATTTTCTTGTTTTTTATTCTGAAAATTATATTTTCTTAGATTCTTTTACATTTAATTGTTACTTCTTAGTTGTTGCAAAGTGCATTGCATTTCGGGAGCGATAGCTAGAGAGCAGTTCCTAGTCCTCAGGAAATAGTGAAACTAGTATTTAGATGACTTAAATTTTATATTTTAATTATTTCTTGCTAGAATTAATATTTCCTTAGTTATTTTAGCTTTAAAATGCACAAAAATAGTCTAATTGACCAAATTTTAAGTAGTTGACCAAGGCTTGACCAACTTTGACCAAGCTAATCACCTTAAATAGTTAAAACAAAGCAAAATGAAAAAAATAAAAGCTGAAATAGAATAGTGAGCAGGCCGAGAGTTTGAAGAGAGAAAAAACCATTTCAACTTCCAATCGTTCAATCTACGCGTGAGCTCATGCGGGGTGGTTTCCAAGGCAACCAACGCTATTTTTCTAGTGACTAGGAGTGTCTAAGGTGAGGGAAGCACGTTATTTGCGCCTTTAAATGTTATGTATGTCAACTTTTTGATTTTTAGAATTTATCCGTAGATTGTTGTTTAAAGCATTTTGATGCTTCTAGAATGTCCCTTGACAATTGTAGAACGTGTATTTATAGCTTTTTAACATTTTATGCGGTTAAATGTTGAGATTGCAATTTAAATTGTTAAGTTGAATAGTAGTTATGAATAGTAAACCCTTGAAACGATGAAGTTACTCTGTTATGCTGTCCGTTGATGTAAAAAGGTGCTAGGTGTGCTAGAATGCCTAAATACATGGTTTCTTTAGGTTGCATAATGGAAAAAATGAGAAATATGGCTTGGTAAAAGTTGGGGTCGTTTAGGTCGAGTTTGGCATTTTCTCGTTTTGCGTGTTGGCATTGTTTCGGAAGGCCATGGAAGCACTTTTGGTACGATTATGCCGTTGGGTGGGTGTTTGGTTGGTATAGTTGTAGTTCAAACGAGCAAAGGGGGAAATCGGGACTTTGCGTGAATTTTAGGGTAAAGTAGGGTTTCGGGGTCTTTAGACGTGCCTTATGGTGACCTAGGAGGATTGGTGAAGTCGGTTTCCATAACTCATGGCTCGTTTGGAAATGGTAGTGTTTTGATAGTTGGGGCCGATTTGTGATTTTGTTTGTTTTCTTGATATTATGCCTATAGAATGCTTAGGGTTGCTTGATATACTTGTTTGAATTGATTCTGATTGAAATGCTTATCAACTGTTGCTATTGCGTTCGAGAGTAACCTACTTTGTTATTCTCCCACGTGTGGCTTTATTGCTCGTTTATCACATTGTATCGAATCTTGCATTGCATAGTGTCAGGCGCGTGAGTGATGGGCCTCTTTCGGTAGCCTCGGGTTGCCAGTGTTGGTTGCTCTAGCTCCGTGTCCTATTCCCTCTTCTCGCTTGGGTTGCCTCCCAGGGAGATTTGGGTCGTAGATTGATGGATACTTCCAGGGTATTCCAAACTGGTGTTATAAGGTGGTTTGGACCGGCGCATCGTCATCAAGTTCGTGATTGAAAGTTGCTCGTGAAAAGAGAACCATATCCTTCGAATGCGTGTTTATAGTTTTAATGTTTGCCTTGCTTTATTGATGGTTTTGTTGTATCTCTATATGATATTTGTATGAATTGCTTGATTAATTGCATTGCATACTCCTCTCATCTCCGTCCTTGAGACCAATTGCCCTCGCTGAGCAATAGTTTTTGCTTATTCCTTTCTATACTATATTTTTTATAAGAGTTGTTGAAGCAGACCCTATTGAGGTAATAGAGGAGGAGGAGCAGGTGGAGGTGTTTCCGTGATAGCACTTCTTTGCTTTGCTGGTGGTTGGTTGCCAAACTTTTTGTGCGAGCCATGCTTGATGTGTTTAATGCTTGGTTGTCACTTTATTTTGAGGCTTATAGCCTTGTATGTAGCTCTATTTTGAGACCTTAATGGTTTTTATTATAAAGGTTTAAAGATTGTAAAGTTGTAAAGTTATACTTTTATGACTAGTAAGGAAATGCATGCTAATGGTTAATTGTTTAGTGGCATAAATACTTGTGTTGTATGCATGGCATTTTGGTTTGGGAAGTTGGTTAATAAGATGATGTATGATTTGAAAGAAAGTCGGCTTGTCTTAATTGTTTTATGGCTTTCGTATGTACTATGTTGATTTTAGGGTTTTCGGAACGTCCACGGTACAGGGGAGACTCCGTCCATGTGTCTGGTCCGGGCTTGGCCTTTTCGGGGTCGGGTCGGGGCGTGACATCTTTAGGTGGTATCAGAGCATGATAGTCTTGTATGAGCCGGGATATGTTTCTCGGTTTGTGGGGTAAAGGTCCAAAATGCTAGAGTGTTATTGTATGATTGTTAAGTGGAAAGAAAATGTTATAGCATGACTTTGTGAACTTAGAGTGCTTATGTGTTTAAAGTGAATTAGTTTGGCATGTCAATCTTGTGTTATGTGAATTGCGTGTTAGAATGTTTGATTGTTATTGACTTGAGTGTTATCTAATCTTATGTGCTATATTTCTGTCTATAAACTGCTTTTATATGCTGCCAGCTATTGTGAATTGCTACTATGCCGCCACGTTGTGGTACTGAAGATCTAGGGGCAGATGAAGAGGCAGCAAAACAGGGTCAGCAACCGTTGCCTGAACAATTTATGGCTACTATGACTACAGCGGTTGACCGGATGACCCAGGTACTGCATGAGCAGAGGCAGGACAGAAATAATAATCCCCAGGGAAATCATGCTAATCCTGGTGGACATGGGTATAGAGTTGAGAATAATCAGTTGGAGAAATTTCTGAGGCACGAGCCGGGTAAGTTCTTCAGAGAGCCGGATGATGAGGCAGCCGAGAGATGGATTAATCGTGTTGAGAAAATTTTCACCGCTTTGAGGTACACTGATGAGGCAAGAATAGATTATGCGTCATTCTTGCTTGAGGGTGATGTAGAGCAGTGGTGGAATACTGTCAGGAAGAGGTGGGATTGTGAGGATGTACCGCATTTGTGGGATGATTTTGTGAGTGAGTTTTGGGACAAGTATATTCCCGAGATGGCTATGGAAAGGCAGGAGGACGAGTTTGTGGCCCTGAAGTAGGGAAACATGACTGTTGCACAGTATGAGGCTAGGTTTGTTAGCCTGTAGAGGTATATGCCCGAGTTGGTACCGCCCGCTAGGAGGATGATTCATAGGTTTGTTCGTGGGCTGAGAATGTACATACAGTTGGATTTGACTAGGCAGACCTATACTACTTTTCCTGAGGCATTCCAAGCAGCCTCGAAGTTTGAGAAATGGAAGGCTGAGATGATAGCTGAGAGTAGTCAGCCGAGTAAGAAGCAGTATTTGGGCCAGAGCAGCCAGAGTCAACCGAGGCAGTATCAGACTTCTGCGCAGGTTCCTCAGCAACGTCCGTATCAGCCTCAACATCAGATTCAGGGGAGGCCAACTGTGACTAGACCCCAACAGGGAGGCACAGTTCCTACTACTACCAGAGCCCCCACACCTACAGGAACCACTGTTGTAAGGCAAAATCAGCAGTGTAACTTTTGTAATCAATCGGGGCATATTGAGGCTAATTGTTGGAGAAAGAGTGGTAAATGCACTGGTTGTGGGAGTGATGACCATAGGGTGAGAGATTGCCCTAAGTATAAGAATGTTCAGGGCCGTACTGGAGGCCAAGGTATGCAGAATAGGGTTACAGGTGCAGGTCCAGCACAGAGGGTTCAGGATAGGGTCTTTGCACTGGATGCGGAGGAGCTGCCTGATACTACAATTATTGTGGAAGGTACCTTCCTCCTCAATACTCACCCAGTTAATGTTTTGATTGATCCCGGAGCTACACCTTCGTTTATAACTCCTGCATGTGCACGATCTGTGAATGTTTGCATTGATAAACTGCCGCATGAAGTTGAAGTTAGTACGCCTTTGGGTGCAAAATTTGTTACTGAGTCTATTTGCAAATCTTGTGATATATGCATTGAGAACCGTAAATTTCTTGTTGATTTAATTATACTGCCATTCCGTGACTTTGAAATTATTTTGGGAATGGACTAGTTGGGGAAATATTATGCTCAGTTGGATTGTAGAACAAAGACTGTTTATCTTCAGGTTCCTGACCTACTGGTACTGGAGATTGTTGGGAATTGCAGGGCTACCCGAATTCCTCTTTTATCAGCGATCAAGACTTCTAAGTTGCTGAATAAGGGTTGTGAAGCTTACTTAGCTTATTTGATCAATCAGCCTACTGATAAGTTGAATTTGAATGAGGATCCGATTGTTAGAGACTTCCCTGGTGTATTTCCCGAGGAATTACCGGGTTTACCACCAGATAGGGAGATTGAATTTGTGATTGATCTTGTGCCAGGCACTGCGCCAATTTCTAGAAGTCCTAATAGAATGGCATCGGCTGAACTTCAGGAATTAAAAATTCAGCTTCAGAACTTGCTTGAGAAAGGGTTTATACCACCTAGTTCTTCACCGTGGGGTGCGCCTGTGTTGTTTGTGAGAAAGAAAGACGGCACGCTACGGTTATGTATTGATTATAGGGGACTTAATCAAGTCACGATTAAGAACAAATACCCCTTGCCGTTGATTGAAGAATTGTTTGACCAGTTGTAGGGTGCGAGTGTTTACTCCAAATTTGACTTGAGGCAGGGTTACTATCAACTTAGGATTCGGAGTGACGATATACCAAAGACGACATTCAGGACTAGATATGGCCACTGTGAATTTGTTGTATTGCCGTTTGGATTGACGAATGCACCAGCCGCATTCATGGACTTGATGCAGAGGGTTTTTCGACCTTATCTTGATCAGTTTGTCGTAATCTTTATTGACGACATTTTAGTGTACTCGAAGAACGAGGCTGAACATGAACAACACTTGAGGATTGTGCTACAGACTTTACAAGAAAATAAGCTTTTTGCTAAATTCAGCAAGTGCGAGTTCTGGTTGAATCAGATATCTTTTCTAGGCCATATCATTTCAGATCAAGGGATTTCAGTAGACCCAGCTAAGATTGAAGTTGTTTCATCTTGGAAGAGACCTGAGACGGTGTTAGAGATTCGGAGTTTTCTTGGGTTGGCAGGTTACTACCGAAGGTTTGTTAAAGACTTTTCCAAAATTTCTGGACCTTTGAGCCAGTTGACTCGAAAGAAAGTTGCTTACAACTGGGATGCCAAATGTGAATCCAGTTTCCAAGAATTGAAGAAGAGACTAACTACAGCTCCTATACTAGCTTTACCTGAGGCACCAGAAAAGTTTGTTGTCTACTGTGATGCATCTAAAGTAGGTTTGGGCTGTGTTTTAATGCAGAATGGTAAGGTGGTTGCCTATGCTTCTAGGAAGTTGAAACCATATGAAGTCAATTACCCTACACATGATCATGAGTTAGCTGCAGTTGTGTTTGTTTTGAAGAAATGGCGTGATTACTTGAGGGGTAGCAGATTTGAAATTTTTACTGACCACAAGAGTCTCAAGTATTTGTTTTCACAGAATGATTTGAATATGAGGCAGCGGAGATGGCTAGAGCTATTGAGTGGTTATAATTGTTCTATTAACTACGTGCCAGGTAAGGCAAATGTTGTCGTTGATGCTTTGAGCCGAAAGGCTACTGTTGCAAGCTTAATTATCAAGGATTGGGAGACTTTGGAAGAAATTTGTTCATGGAAGCCAGAAGCTACTGAGGTAGGGATTCGATTTGCTAGTTTGCAGATTCAGTTAGGGTTGTTAGCACAGATCAGAGAGGCTTAGAAGACTGATCCTTACATCTTGAAAATCCAAGAAAAATCAAAAGGGGGAGAGTCGGAGTTTAAATTACATGCAGATGGTATCTTCAGATTTAGGGACAGAGTATGTGTTCCTGGTGATCCGACTTTGAAGAATGAGATTCTGTCCGAGGCACTGTATGATCGTAAATGCAGATCCCCATTATATTGGGAAGAGGTTGGAGAAATGAGAACAGTTGATCCGACTGTGTTACCTGAGATGATTAAGATGGTAGATAATGCTCACCTTATTCGCAGTGTATGCTTACAGCTCAGAGTCGTCAGAAGAGTTATGCGGATAAGCACTGTCGGGATCTTGAGTTTGATTTGGGAGATTGGGTATTTCTTAAGATTTCTCCCCGAAAGGGATTGATTCGGCACTGTAAGATCGGGAAACTTAGTCCTAGGTATGTGGGTCCGTATGAGATCACCGAAAAGGTAGGACCTTTGGCTTATCGGTTAGCTTTACCTCCGAGTTTGTCGAGACTACACGATGTTTTCCACGTGTCAATGTTAAAGAAGTACCATCCAGATCCTTCACATGTACTTGAACCAGAGCCTTTGCAGATTGAAGAAAAGTTGTCTTATGAGGAGAAACCAATTCGAATTGTGGATCGGAAAATTCAAGAGCTTCGTAGAAAGAGTATTCCGTTAGTAAAGGTTATGTGGAATCATCATGGGTTTGAGGAAGCGACTTGGGAAAGAGAGGACCAAGTTCAGAATCAGTATCCGGAGTTATTTGTTGACCAGGTAGGAATTGCGTGGGTGCAATTGTTTTAAGGGGGAGAGAGTGTAATACTTTAGGAGGGAATGTGAAATTTTCTTGTTTATTATTCTGAAAATTATATTTTCTTAGATTCTTTTAGATTTAATTGTTACTTTTTAGTTGTTGCAAAGTGCATTGCATTTCGGGAGCGATAGCTAGAGAGCGGTTCCTAGTCCTCAGCAAATAGTGAAACTAGTATTTAGATGACTTAAATTTTATATTTTTATTGTTGCTAGCTAGAATTAATATTTCCTTAGTTATTTTAGCTTTAAAATGCACAAAAATAGTCTAATTGACCAAATTTTAAGTAGTTGACCAAGGCTTGACCAACTTTGACCAAGCTAATCACCTTAAATAGCTAAAACAAAGCAAAATGAAAAAAAATAAAATCTGAAACAGAATAGTGAGCAGGCCGAGAGTTTGAAGAGAAAAAAAAAATCATTTCAACTTCGAATCGTTCAATCTTCGCGTGAGCTCGTGCGGGGTGGTTTCCAAAGCAACCAGCGTTGTTTTCCTAGCGACTAGGAGTGCCTAAGGTGAGGGAAGCACGTTATTTGTGCATTTAAATGTTATGTATGTCAACTTTTTTATTTTTAGAATTTATCCGTAGATTGTTGTTTAAAGCATTTTGATGCTTCTAGAATGTTCCTTGACAATTGTAGAACGTGTATTTATAGCTTTTTAATATTTTATGCAGTCAAATGTTGAGATTACAATTTAAATTGTTAAGTTGAATAGTAGTTGTGAATAGTAAACCCTTGAAACGATGAAGTTGCTCCGTTATGCTGTACGTTGATGTAAAAAGGTGCTAGGTGTGCTAGAATGCCTAAATGCATGGTTTGTTTAGGTTGCGTAATGGAAAAAACGAGAAATATGCCTTGGTGAAAGTCGGGGTCATTTAGGTCGAGTTTGGTATTTTCTCGTTTTGCGTGTTGGCATTGTTTCGGGAGGCCATGGAAGTACTTTTGGTGCGATTATGGCGTTAGTTGGGTGTTTGGTTGGTATAGTTGTAGTTCAAACGAGCAAAGGGGGAAATCAGGACTTTGCGTGAATTCTAGGGTAAAGTAGGGTTTCGGGGTCTTTAGACGTGCCTTATGGTGACCTAGGAGGATTGGTGAAGTCGGTTTCCAGTACTCGTGGCTCGTTTGGAAATGGTAGTGTTTTGATAGTTGGGGCCGATTTGTGATTTTGTTTGTTTTCTTGATATTATGCCTATAGAATGCTTAGGGTTGCTTGATATACTTGTTTGAATTGATTCTGATTGAAATGCTTATCAACTGTTGCTATTGCGTGCGAGAATAACCTACTTTGTTATTCTCCAACGTGTGGCTTTATTGCTCGTTTATCGCCTTGTATCGAGTCTTGCATTGCATAGTGTCAGGCGTGTGAGTGATGGGCCTATCTTGGTAGCCTTGGGTTGCCAGTGTTGGTTGCTCTAGCTCCGTGTCCTATTCCCTCTTCTCGCTTGGGTTGCCTCCTAGGGAGATTTGGGTCGTAGATTGATAGATACTTCCGGGGTATTTCAAACTGGTGTTATAAGGTGGTTTGGGCCAGCGCGTCGTCATCGAGTTCGTGATTGAAAGTTGCTCGTGAAAAGAGAACCGTATCCTTTGAATGAGTGTTTATAGTTTTAATGCTTGCCTTGCTTTATTGATGGCTTTGTTGTATCTCTATATGATATTTGTATGAATTGCTTGACTAATTGCATTGCATACTCCTCTCATCTCCGTCCTTGAGACCAATTGCCCTCGCTGAGCAATAGTTTTTGCTCATTCCTTTCTATACTATATTTTTTATAGGAGTAGTTGAAGCAGACCCTATTGAGGTAATAGAGGATGAGGAGCAGGTGGAGGTGTTTCCGTGATAGCACTTCTTTGCTTTGCTGGTGGTTGGTTGCCATACTTTTGTGCGAGCCATGCTTGATGTGTTTAATGCTTGGTTGTCGCTTTATTTTGAGGCTTATAGCCTTGTATGTAGTTCTATTTTGAGACCTTAATGGTTTTTATTGTAAAGGTTGTAAAGTTGTAAAGTTGTACTCTTATGACTAGCAAAGAATTGCATACTAATGGTTAAATGTTTCGTGGCATAAATACTTGTGTAGTATGCATGGCATTTTGGTTTGGGAAGTTGGTTAATAAGAGGATGTATGATTTGAAAGAAAGTCGGCTTGTTTTAATTGTTTTATGGATTTCGTATGTACTATGTGGATTTTAGGGTTTTCGGATCATCCGCAGTACAGAGGAGACTCCGTCCGTGTGTCGGGTCCGGGCTTGGCCTTTTGCGGGGTTGGGTCGGGGCGTGACAGCTTAGATCCAAGACTCTCCCTATTCATTACCTTAAACGACAATGGGTAAAGATGAGGTGATAATGGACGAAGGATATTCATTGTGGTTAGTCATGTATTCTTTATCGATGTCCCACACTTTCTTTGAACCTTGTCAATGATCGAACCACCGCTGGAGCTCCATCGGGGGTCGGTGAAGCTTTTACCCTACGTATACCCCCCGATTCGCTCAACAAAAAATCAAAGGCGGCCTACCTACTTTTCTTTCACTCCGCTGCCCCTCAACCGCCTTAGGGGTATTTCTAGTAGTTTGAAAGAGAACTTAGTGCCTTAGACGACCTAGAAGGAGGATTGCTTCTATCACCCGTAGCATGGTAGCCCAAGATTATTTTGAGACGAATGAATGCTGAAGAAAAGAAGGCCTAAGAACTTACTCTGCTGTTCGTGGTGGAGTACGCCCTTAGGAGTAATTAGTAGGGATAAAGATATGCCTTAAGGCAGCTCATGACCTAAGGTGGGCGCATTAGACTGAATGAATTAGTCTTAGTTTTGGCATTTCTCACAAGAAAATAGGAAGAATTTTAAATGATAAAGGGAGATTCTCTTATTAAATAAAAAAGCGAACTAGGAATAGAAGGCGAAAAGGCGTTTCTTTAGTAAGGAAGGAACACAAGTTAGTGATATCTATCTTAAAGTCTGCTTCGGGTTATGTTCTCGCTGTTCTCAAGGTAGCGAAGTTACTAGAAAGGGAAGCTCTGATTCTTCTTGTTGAATCCACTCTTCACAACGTATCGTATTACTTAAAAGAAAGCAAATACGTTAAGTAAGGGCACGAGGAAAGAGACACCAACTGTTTATTAGCAAGCATTGAAAGCAAATGCCAGAATGACTCGTTGAACGTAATGATGTAATAAATAAATAAAGTAGCTGCCATCAAGACTGAACAAGATGAGAATTAAAGAAAATTGAATTGTGATAACGTTTTTTTTTTAACAAAAAACCAAAAAGAAGGAAATAGAACAAATTAAAGTTCGCCCCAAAGACTCTCTCTAAGAAAGCATACAAAGCTGCAAGAAAGCCCAATCCCCGGTATGGTACCGACGTTGAAGTATAAATCATTGCCCCTACTTCTGCCCAGAAACCATCTTGCGAATTGAATAGTTCACGCCTTCCCGGTAAGAGAACCTTAGCTAGAGGCGTTCAAAGCCATTGCCCATGGATCTGTTGTGGGCAATTAGATCTGTAGCGGGATCTTCCCCTTAGGCTTGTAAATGGTAAATGAGAGAAGGCTGGCTTGTCAGCTAAGAAAGCTTATCTTAGAATGGAACTATCCTTTATTCCAATTGAAGGTCACTAGCGAGACTTACGTTAGTCTCATTAGTAGCCTACTAGCCTTACTGACTTATCCTATCCGCTACTTCTAGAAGGAGGTGAAAAGACTAGACTAGCATCGTTAGCTTACTATACTATACTATCCTATCTAAAGAAGACTGACTTAGATGACTAGCCTAGACTAGCCTTTTTGATTCGAAGGGGAACTATGTCTGGTATATCCTTGCTTTCTTCATAGAAATTCTTAGGCAAGTGAAGCAATAAGCTAGTATCTTGTTTTTCTGCTTCTGAAGTTGCATCCTTATGTGTTAGTGACGTAGTTACTACTAACCTTTTTATGGCCCATGTTATAGACTTGTAGTTGTCGAATCAGTGGAGCGTGAACTCACACAAAGTGTACAGTGAGTCAAGTGATCCGAGGGTTCAAGCTGCTAAAGCCCGATTTGATCCCGGTCATCTTGCTGTTCTCACCTTATTGCCTAGTGAATCTTTTCTTTAATAAGTATCGGCTAACTCTGTGCCAGCTGCCGCGGTAATACAGAGGATGCAAGCCTTATTCGAAATGATTGGGCCTAAAGCGTCTGTAGGTGGCTTTTTAAGTCAAATCCCAGGGCTCTACTCGGGACAGGCGATAGAAACTACCAAGCTGGAGTACGGTAGGGGCAGAGGGAATTTTCTGTGGAGTGGTGAAATGCGTAGAGATTAGAAAGAAGACCAACGGCAAAAGCACTCTGCTAGGCCGACATGAGACAAAGACGGGTTGTCAAGAACGTAGAGGAGGTAAGATGGGCAGTTGGTCAGATCTAGTATAGATCATAGATGGACGGTAGTTGGAGTCTCAGTTGCCAATTATTCAATGCCAGTAGGATAAGGAGTAGTTGCCTATGCTTCAAGATGAAAGAGTAGTTGCCTGCCAATTTCTTTTCACCTCTAAAGTCAGAACTCTTTTGCTAATAATAAAGTTGCTTCGTTGCAATGGCGGACGAAGAAAGATAGAAAAAGAAAGCAAATAAGGTGTTTACAAGCTTGTTTGATAGAACAAGGTCAAGGGTAAACTTTAAGTTCTCCCAATCCGCTTACTAAGGAGCCTAAGGTGCCAAAGAAAAGGAGCTAAGGAGTTGCTAGATAAAGTTCCAAGTTGACGAGACCAAAAACAAATCTATCCCAAAGAAAAAAACCTAGTTGTAGTAGACGAAGATGGTCACCTAGGATAGGCAAACAAACTTGAACCTTAGAAAGTAGTCAGCAGAGACACCACGGGAGAACCGCCTAGAATGGCGTAAGAGACTCGATCATCTCTTTCTTCAATGTGGGTTTATGCATTTGTCTTTTGAATCGGTCAAGGGTTAAGACATGAGATGTTTAGCCAGTACAAGCAGTGTTTGTGGCACCCATCCAGACTTGGAGTAGAGTAGCCAGGAAGAGGCACCAAGGAGGGACAGAAAGAATAAAACCTAAGAGATTTACCTATAGGGACGCGCTTCGGTGAAAGGCCTTGGCTGACCTATGATCTCTGCGAAGCTCCACCTTCAAAGGGGAGCTATGTAGACAGATTTTTCGGTCTTTACTTTCGTGTTTGGAGTAGGTGATAATAAGGAATAACAAGGAGATGGCCTTTTAGCCAAAACAGTGTGGTGTGGGTAGCCTGCCCCAATCAAGCGTAAAGATCACTAAACAATTTCTTCTAATTCTTATTATAAATATTCCTGGATGATCTGCACCGGAGAACCTACATCTCAGAAGGAAAGGAAAGCGAAAAGGGAGTATACCTTGGGTCAACTACCTTTTTAGCTTTAGAGAATCTAGTGAAAGCAGAACCCTCCTTAGAAGAGAAGACAATTCCTTTGTCAATCACAAATGCTCCTGATGAAGTGTTAGGTGGTATGAGTCAATTGTTCTACTTTTCATCTTCGTATAGAGACTTAGAATGACCTGAGTTATCTTTGTATGATTTAGACTACTTTGAGATACATGTTATTGAAGGTGATGTCAGCCATGTAGAAACTGAACCAAGGTCAGGATTGGATGTACCTGCTAGTGACATCCAACAATTAATCCCAACTGATAGGAACATCCTTGAGTCCTGACAACTTCTTTGCTGGTGTGCAGGATGAAGAACAAAACAAGGCTAGGCTTAAGCAAGAAATAAGGCAGAATTTTGATAAACCAGATAAAGGAACTTTGTCAGATGAAGACGATTATGCGCTTTTGTTCCACACAGGCTTAAATGTATAAGTTATTCACATGTCACCACATTTAAAAGACCGTTCACATCCTATCTCAATTATCAAAAAAAAAGAGAAGCTTTTTTATGTAGGTGAAATCAGAGGATCCATTGCTCCTCCCGTCTTTTTTGGCAAATGCTATGTTAAACTATGCCCACCCACCTTGACAAGCCCGAAACTCAACTCCAGTCAATAAATGAATGGAGGGATGAACTAGATTTGAATAGTTGAGAAGATGTTTGAAACCTTCTGCAATAAAGAAGGGGAGATCTGTAGTAAGAGCTCCCTCTCTCCCTACTTTTGGCGCCTTACTATTCTATTAGGGAAACTCCTGAAGTTACGACTTTCAGTACTGGGACTCAAGTCAAGTAGTTGAGATAAGTTGTTTACCCTTTTTCAGGTGCCCTTAGTTAAGTTCCTTTTGTCCTATAGGTTCGTTTTAAAGGTCAGTGGTTCAAGTCAATAAGCAACGAGGCCCTTCTCACTCAAGCTCAAGCATTTACTTTTCTAGTTAGAGACCAATGTCTTGGGGCTAACGTGGGATCTGTAACACCCCGATCCCTCTCGAGACCGGGAGTTCTGTTAATCGATCTAAACACAACCCCAACCAAACCCGGAAAAATTCTTCAAGGAAAACGGACGGAGACTCCCCTGTTTCTAGGCAAAATGTAAAACCTGTAATAGCATTTAAATGGACCAATACCGTGTCCAACCATACAAAACTTCCTCAAGGCCATCCGAGCCTCGGTTCTCAACAATTTAAACTCATCACGTATACATACATTTCAAATTTAAAAGCTAACCTATCTCTTTTCATTTTGACAAATACATTCAAACTTGAAAATTAAACCATACTAAGCTTCTACATAAAATAGACTGTCATGTCATTCTAGTTCTTTTCTTTTGGACATCACCAACATACATTTGAAGTTAAGTTATAATACCTAGATACATAATCTAACTTATCAAACTACTTCAACAATCTAACGAAACTTAAGTTACATACTTTTAGCATTAAATACATACAACATATGAAAGTATATATCTTCACAACTTCGACACTCAAGCCACATAGGCACGCAAGACAACCCTGCAGGCAACAAGTTCCACGAAATCACGACCTTCCAGCTAACATGACATTTCCTGAAATGTTGTGGTGAGGAGTGAGTATACACAACACGTATACTCAGTGAGGGCGAGACAGATATCGAATTGGAGAGAAAGAAGATTGTGCAATGCAAATAGGTACAGTTAAGCAATACAATCAATAAAAGGCATTCAATATAAACAACAATACAATTAAACAACTAAAGAAAGCATTAACACAACCAATCAAAGCTATACCACACTTTGAAGGCTATGGTTCACTCGAGCGAGTAATGTATCGATCACGATTCTGATGACTTTAACGATGACGCGCCAGCCCAAACCACCTTATAACACCAGTTTGGAATACCCCGGAAGTATCCATCAATCTACGACCCAAATCTCCCTGGGAGGCAACCCAAGCGAGAAAGGGAATAGCAGCGGAGCTTGAGAAACCAACACTGGCAACCCAAGGCTACCCAGAGAGGCCCATCACTCAAGCGCGAGACACTATGCAATGCAAGACTCGATACAAGACAATAAACAAGCGATAAAGACACACGTGGGAGAATAACAAAGTAGGTTACTCTCGCACGCAATAGCAGCAATTTGATAAGCAATTCAATCCAAAACAACTCAAACAAGTATTCCAAGTAATTCTAAGCATTCTATAAGTATAAAGACAAGAAACACACAAAAACACAAATCGGCCCCAACTATCAAAATGCTACCATTTCCAAACGAGCCACGAGTTCTGGAAACCGACTTCGCCAACCCTCCTAGATCACCATAAGTGACGTCTAAAGACCCCGAAACCTTACTTTACCCTAGAATTCGCGCAAAGCCCCGATTTCCCTCTTTCTCGTTTGAACTACAACTATAACAACCAAACACCCAACCAACGCCATAATCGCCCCAAAAGTGCTTCCATGGCTTCCCGAAGCAATACCAACACGCAAAACGAGAAAATGCTAAAGTCGACCTAAACGACCCCGACTTTCCCAAAGGCATAATTCTCATTTTTTCCACTATGCAACCCAAACAAACCACACATTTTAGCATTCTAGCATACCTAGCACGTTTCTACATCAACAGAAAGCATAACAGCGCAACTTCAACGTTTCAAGGTTTTACTATTCACAAAACACTATTCATTTAACTATTTAATTTGCAATCACAACATTTAACCGTAGAAAATGTTACAAAGCTATAAATACATGTTCTACAAATGCCAAGGAACATTCTAGAAGCATCAAATCGCTTTAAATAACGATCTACGGATAAATCTAAAAATTGACAAAGTTAACATACACAACGTATAAATGCGCAAATAACGATGAAACCCTCACCTTAGATGCTCCTAGACGCTAGGAAAACCTCGTAGGATGCCTCGGAAACCACCCCGTGGAAGCCCTCGCGAAGAATTGAAGATTTGGCTTGAATTCTTTTTTTTTTCTCCTCTCAAATTTTCGGCCCTGCTATGTTCTGTTTTTTCAGCTATTTTTTTTTGTTTTGTGCTTTTATTATGCAAATAAGGTGACAAAAGGTCAAAGGGTCAAAGCCCCTTGGTCAAACCACTTAAACTTGGTCAAACTAGCCTATTTTCATGCATTTTTAAGCTAAAACAACTATGGAAATATTAATTCTAGCTAGCAACAATTAAAATATAAAATTTAAGTCATCTAAATACTAGTTTCACTATTTGCTGAGGACTAGAAACCGTTTTCTAGCTAACGCCCTCGATATGCAATGCACGTTGCGACAATAAAAGAATAACAATTAATTCTCAAAGAATATAAGAAATATATCATTTTTGGAAAGCATCATAGTTTAAAGTTTACTCTAGCTCGGAGTTACTTTTCTCATTTATTTGAAAACCGAGTGATTTTAACACAAAACAACCAAAACCGATTATTAAAATAATCAAAACAATCAAGGTAATCAATATTCATTTAAAATAATCAATTTAACTATTTCTAGAACATTTAAAAGAATTATGAAGTTAACATTAAACTACAAATGAAGGTTAACATAAACACATAGTCAAACACAATTAAACCCTAACATTTAAGATAACACTTAATTAACCACAAGAGAATAAATTCAATTACTATAATTAATAGAAGTAGATAACAACCTTTCAATTATTCAATATATAATTACTAAATGCTTCCAAGATAAATATGAAAATAGTGCAAATTTGGTTGATTTAACTAATTAAACATTTAATCAAATGCAGTCAAGTGCTATTAAATGCATGCCGGGTTCGGGTTATCACATCCTTCCCCCCTTAAAACAATTGCGTCCTCGCAATTCTTCTTCCAATAGAACTCAGCATCATCTGAAATCCAATTCTGACTAATCTTCATTAGCTTCTAAACAATTATTTCATCAAGATGTCCAATAGGAAATTTCAAGTAGAAATGCCAAGCGGTAACGCCAAATAAAGGCTCAAACAAAGGTTCCATCCAGAGGTCCAAAGAGTTACCCCGCTGGTCATGAATTTCATAGAAGAATTCCCTGTTAAGAGTGCTGAAGAAAAAATACTAAGAACCCAATCAAATATATTTCAAAGGTCCAAAGAAGCCTTCCAAATAATAACCCCATGGAACAACCAATAAAATTCTGAGTTTTGTTATCAAATGCTGAAAGGAATATCAAAGGAAATAGCATAGAGAAAATAATGTGCCCAATAAGACAATCAAGTTGAATAACAAATATAGTTTTCCCAGATGAATGAAAACTCCAAGGATAAACACCGAACTGGTGAACAATATACCGAAACCAAACTCTGAGGCCTCTTCACTGTTTGCCAAGTAAGAACTTCATACAACCTTGCCAACAAAGAAAATACCAATAGAACGCCTAATAAGAATTTCAAAGAATACCATAAGTAATATGAGATAATGGGTCTGATAGGGATTCCAGTTACCAAACCAACTAAGGGATGCCGAAGAAAACACCCGAACAATACTCCAATAAGAAAGTAGCCAAGTTTGCCCAATAAGTAAATACTAAATAATTGGCCACTGAGAACTCCATAAAATACCATTGAAGAATTTCCAATCAGAGATGCCAGTATTATACCAATAAAGATCAAGACACAAATACTACATATAATACTGTGCAGTAAGGCCGATTAAAATCCCAATAGCCAAATCCACCAAGAAATGACAACAGAAGTCCCCAAAGAATACTCAATAAGAAACCAAAGAATGCCACCAGACAAAAACCAAATAGAATCCCAAAAGAAAGCTACTCTTTTATGATTGCCAATCATAAGGAAGAATCTTAGAAGTTTGCCAATAACTGAGCTCCAAAGACAAACACCAACTCCCAAATCAAGGCTAGTCAAATGCCATTCATTTCTTGCCAATCCATACACCTTGAAAAGCCAGCGGTGAACCACTTTCTTCAGGGGAGGAAGAGGACTTACTTACCATTTCAATAGGACATGTATGAATGCCAATATATCACAGTTATACATATGCCTTAAACTATTATGCAAGCAAGTTTACAAAATTGTTTATTCAACAAAGTCACTCAAGCACGGCAATCAAGTCAAGCATAACATAATCAGTTCAAGACATTTTAAAGCACACATTACAAGCAATATTTCAAGCAAATAACAATTCACGAGATCAATTCGATTCACAATGCCAATTCGATAGGTCAATTCAATGCACAACTAGACACTTTACTTCACTTAGCACACAATTAACACATAACACATAACTATATCACATAGGAGCACACATTCATGTCAAGACACACAATCTCACATACAAGCATACACTTTCAAGACACACTTAACAAGCATACATTCAAGGGTCACTACCCACTAGACCGAGGACCCTGTCCCGGCTTATGAGCTAGACAAGCTCTGATACCACCTGTAATATCCCGATCCCTCTCGAGACCGGGAGTTCTGTCAATCGATCTAAACACAACCCAAACCAAACCCAGGCATAAATTTTCGGGGAAAACGGACGGAGTCTCCCCTGTTTCTAGGCAAAATGTAAAACATGTAATAGCATTTAAATGGACCAACACCGTGTCCAACCATACAAAACTTCCTCAAGGCCATCCGAGCCTCGGTTCTCAACAATTTAAACTCAGCACGTATACATACATTTCAAATTTAAAAGCTAACCTATCTCTTTTCATTTTGACAAGTACATTCAAACTTGAAAATTAAACCATACTAAGCTACTACATAAAATAGACTATCATGACATTCTAGTTATTTTCTTTTGGACATTACAAACATGCATTTGAAGTTAAGTTATAATAACTAGATACATAATCTAACTTATCAAACTACTTCAACAATCTAACGAAACTTAAGTTACATACTTTTAGCATTAAATACATACAACATATGAAAGCATATATCTTCACAACTTCGACCCTCAAGCCACATAGGCACGCAAGACAACTCTTCAAGCAACAACTTCCACGAAATCACGAACTTCCAGCTAACATGACATTTCCTGAAATGTGGTGGTGAGGAGTGAGTATACACAACACGTATACTCAGTGAGGGCGAGACAGATATCGAATTGGAGAGAAAGAAGATTGTGCAATGCAAAAAGGTACAGTTAAGCAATACAATCAATAAAAGGCATACAATATAAACAATAATACAATTAAACAACTAAAGAAAGCATTAACACAACCAATCAAAGCTATACCACACTTTGAAGGCTATGGTTCACTCGAGCGAGTAATGTACCGATCACGATTCCGATGACTCTCACGATGACGCGCCCGCCTAAACCACCTTATAACACCAGTTTGGAATACCCCGGAAGTATCCATCAATCTACGACCCAAATCTCCCTGGAAGGCAACCCAAGCGAGAAAGGGAATAGCAGCGGAGCTAGAGCAACCAACACTGGAAACCGAAGGCTACCCAGAGAGGCCCATTGTGACACCCCGATCCCTCTCGAGACCGGGAGTTCTATCAATAAAACTAATCACAACCGAAACCAAACCCGGGGAAAATTTTCAGGGAAAACGGACGGAGTCTCCCCTGTTTATAGGCGAAATGCAAAACCTGTAATAGCATATAAATGGACCACCACCGTGTCCAACCATACAAAACTTCTTCAAGGCCATCCGAGCCTCGGTTCTCAACAATTTAAACTCAGCAAGTATACATACATTTCCAATTTAAAAACTAACCTATCTTTTCATTTTGACAAGTACATTCAATTTAGGCAATTAAACCATACAAACCTACTGCATAAAATAAACTATCATGCCATTCTAATTCTTTTCCTTTGGACATTACAGCCATGCATTGAAGTTAAGCTACATTAACTATATACATAATCTAACTTATCAAACCATTCCAACTACATAGCTAGATTTATATTACATTTCTTTTAACAATAATTACATACAACATAAAAGCATACAACTTGACAACTTTGACAACTCAAGTTACATAGGCACTCAAGACAACTCTTCAAGCACGGACTTTCACGAAATCACGAACTTTCCAGCTAACAGGGCATTTCCTGAAATGTGGTGGTGAGGAGTGAGTATACACAACACGTATACTCAGTGAGGGCGAGACAGATATCGAATTGGAGAGAAAGAAGATCGTGCAATGCAAATAGGTACAGTTAAGCAATACAATCAATAAAAGGCATTCAATATAAACAACAATACAATTAAACAACTAAAGAAAGCATTAACACAACCAATCAAAGCTATACCACACTTTGAAGGCTATGGTTCACTCGAGCGAGTAATGTACCGATCACGATTCCGATGACTTTAACGATGACGCGCCGGCCCAAACCACCTTATAACACCAGTTTGGAATACCCCGGAAGTATCCATCAATCCTACGACCCAAATCTCCCTGGGAGGCAACCCAAGCAAGAAAGGGAATAGCAGCGGAGCTAGAGCAACCAACACTGGCAACCCAAGGCTACCCAGAGAGGCCCATCACTCACGCGCGAGACACTATCAATGCAAGACTCGATACAAGACGATAAACAAGCGATAAAGCCACACGTGGGAGAATAACAAAGTAGGTTACTCTCGCACGCAATAGCAGCAATTTGATAAGCAACTCAATCCAAAACAACTCAAACAAGTAATTCAAGTAATTCTAAGCATTCTATTAGCATAAAGACAAGAAAACACACAAAAACACAAATCAGCCCCAACTATCAAGACGCTACCATTTCCAAACGAGCTACGAGTTCTGGAAACCGACTTCGCCAACCCTCCTAGGTCACCATAAGGCACGTCTAAAGACCCCGAAACCTTACTTTACCCTAGAACTCGCGCAAAGCCCCGTTTTCCCCCTTTCTCGTTTGAACTACAACTACAACAACCAAACACCCAACCAACGCCATAATCGCACCAAAAGTGCTTCCATGGCCTCCCGAAGAAATGCCAACACGCAAAACGAGAAAACGCAAAAGTCGACCGAAACGACCCCGACTTTCCCAAAGGCTTAATTCTTGTTTTTTCCACTACGCAACCCAAACAAACCACACATTTTAGCATTCTAGCATAACAAGTACGTTTCTACATCAACGAAAAGCATAACAACGCAATTTCAACGTTTCAAGGTTTTACTATTCATAAAACACTATTCATTTCACAATTTAATTTGCAATCACAACATTTAACCGCAGAAAATGTTACAAAGCTATAAATACATGTTCTACAAATGCTAAGGAACATTCTAGAAGCATCAAATCGCTTTAAATAACGATCTACGGATAAATCTAAAAATTGACAAAGTTAACATATACAACGTATAAATGCGCAAATAACATGCTTCCCTCACCTTAGACGCTCCTAGACGCTAGGAAATCCTCGTAGAGTGCCTCGGAAACCACCCCGCACAAGCCCATGCGAAGAATCGAAGATTTGAAGTTGAGATTTTTTTTTTCTCCTTCTTTTCCTCATGGTTTCAAGCCTTTTTCTCTCTGTTTTTTTTCGTGCACATTCTGCTTATTTAAAAAAAAAATGACAAGAAGTCAAAGGTCAAAATTCGGTCAACCCGCTAAACCAAAACAACTATGCGCGACCTCACGAAAACGGCCATAACTTCTTCTAGAAAACTCCAATTCATGAACGGTTTGAACCCTCATAAACTAGACTCATAGAGCTTTCCAACCATATATAATTTGCTACCTAACTCTTCCCCAATTGGTTCAGATTTAATTCCAAAGTTGACCCAAAATTTGACTAACTTAACATTGTATTTTTTTATTTCTAATCCCAAGTTTGCCTTTTATTAAACATTTCAAAAATTTCCACCTTGTCCTAGTTGGTCAATGTAGATGAAAAGTCAACTAGTTTGGTCAAAGAAGGTGAAAGGTCAATAAAATGCAATTTAAATGAACTTTAAATGCTATTGAATACATGCCAGGTTCGGGGTATCACACCCATCACTCACGCGCCTGACACTATGCAATGCAAGACTCGATACAAGACAATAAACAAGCGATAAAGCCACACGTGGGAGAATAACAAAGTAGGTTACTCTCGCACGCAATAGCAGTAATTTGATAAGCAATTCAATCCAAAACAACTCAAACAAGTATTCCAAGTAATTCTAAGCATTCTATAAGCATAAAGACAAGAAAAAAAACAAAAACACAAATGGGCCCCAACTATCAAAACCCCACCATATCCAACCGAGCCACGAGTGCTGGACACCGACTTCGCCACCCCTCCTAGGTCACCATAAGTGACGTCTAAAGACCCCGAAACCTTACTTTACCCTAGAATTCGCGCAAAGCACCGATTTCCCTCTTTCTCGTTTGAACTACAACTATAACAATCAAACACCCAACCAATGCCATAATCGCACCAAAAGTGCTTCCATGGCTTCCCGAAGCAATACCAACACGCAAAATGAGAAAACGCTAAAGTTGACCTAAACGACCCCGATTTTCCCAAAGGCATAATTCTCGTTTTTTCCACTATGCAACCCAAACAAACCACACATTTTAGCATTCTATCATACCTAGCACGTTTCTACATCAACAGAAAGCATAACAGCGCAACTTCAACGTTTCAAGGTTTTACTATTCACAAAACACTATTCAATTAACAATTTAATTTGCAATCACAACATTTAACCGCAGAAAATGTTACAAAGCTATAAATACATGTTCTACAAATGCCTAGGAACATTCTAGAAGCATCAAATCGCTTTAAATAACGATCTACGGATAAATCTAAAAATTGACAAAGTTAACATACACAACGTATAAATGCGCAAATAACGATGAAACCCTCACCTTAGACGTTCCTAGATGCTAGGAAAACCTCGTAGGATGCCTCGGAAACCACCTCGTGGAAGCCCTCGCGAAGAATTGAAGATTTGGCTTGAATTCTTTTTTTTTTCTCCTCTCAAATTTTTGGCCCTGCTATGTTCTGTTTTTTCTGCTATTTTTTTTTGTTTTGTGCTTTTATTATGCAAATAAGGTGACAAAAGGTCAAAGGGTCAAAGCCCCTTGGTCAAACCACTTAAACTTGGTCAAACTAGCCTATTTTCATGCATTTTTAAGCTAAAACAACTATGGAAATATTAATTCTAGCTAGCAACAATTAAAATATAAAATTTAAGTCATCTAAATACTAGTTTCACTATTTGCTAAGGACTAGAAACCGTTTTCTAGCTAACGCCCTCGATATGCAATGCACGTTACGACAATAAAAGAATAACAATTAATTCTCAAAGAATCTAAGAAATATATCATTTTTGGAAAGCATCATAGTTTAAAGTTTACTCCGGCTTGGAGTTACTTTTCTCATTTATTTGAAAACCGAGTGATTTTAACACAAAACAACCAAAATCGATTATTAAAATAATCAAAACAATCAAGGTAATCAATATTCATTTAAAATAATCAATTTAACTATTTCTAGAACATTTAAAAGAATTATAAAGTTAACATTAAACTACAAATGAAGGTTAACATAAACACATAGTCAAACACAATTAAACCCTAACATTTAAGATAACACTTAATTAATCACAAGAGAATTAATTCAATTACTATAATTAATAGAAGTAGATAACAACCTTTCAATTATTCAATATATAATTACTAAATGCTTCTAAGAGAAATATGAAAATAGTGCAAATTTGGTTGATTTAACTAATTAAACATTTAATCAAATGCAGTCAAGTGCTATTAAATGCATGCCGGGTTCGGGTTATCACAGGATCTGCTCAAGGACCTACTGGCTTAGGTAAATATCTTATGCCTTCCCTAACTACAGAGGTCATTTTTGGAGGAAAAAGTATGCGCTTTTCAAAAAAGGTCAAAAGAAATGCACCAGGTTTTAATATTAATATATATATATATATATATATATATATATATATATATATATAACCGACTGGCTACTTTTTATGCAAAAAAAAAGACAAAACGGGATTGGATTTCTACTCATAAGGAAGGAAGGTTAGATATCTTTGATAGGCTTGTATTTTTGGTTGAAATGGGATGGTGTTCAAACCCCCGAAATGCATTCTAGACAACGGGAAAGGGTCAATCTCCTCCGGAGCATGCTTCACAGCCACTCATTCGTCCTGACCAAATAGTAGAATCTATCTCTCAGCAATGGTTTTTTTCGCTAATCACCCTTTCTCAACCAGCCCGCCCGATCGATCTTGTAAGATCGGCTAATGAAAGGGGGTTAATCTGGTTCAAAGTTGTCGGAACTAATCGTTTGTTTTATCGAAAAAAGCTTTATTAGGGGGTAAAGGTTGGCCCCCTATTTTCAACCATTACAACTGGCGTCGACCAGCTTTGTGATACGGATGGACATGAAGAAGAACGCAGGCAGCGGAAATACAAAAGAGAAGAGAAAAGATTCCCGACCCAGAGCATGTTATTGACTCAACCACAAATCTGTTGAATGAAGATAGCTTGCTTACTCTCAGCCACTTGTTAGACGAAAATCCTTTGACTTCGCTTATGCCTTTATGCTGTGCCCTAGATTTAGCTATTATCAAAATTAGAAGCTCACACTGGGAAATTTATTTCTTAATAGAACCAGGTGAAAGGCGATCAGCCAGCGAGGAATTAACCATAGAGAAGGGAAAGCTCCCAACCCAAGTGTAAGTGCCATCCTCAAATTTAGATGTAGGAGGGATATCCTCTGCTATTGACAAAGCTGTTATTGGAATGGCTTGGCTCGACTAGTCTTACAATTAACTGATTGAGGAGTCTTCCTGGAGAAAAGACACAGATCTGACTTATTTAAAAACCTAGAATGGAAAGGGAACACTCGGTTCAATAAAATAGGGTTGGTTGGTATAGAATCCGTTGCTATTGTATTTAACAACTAAGCCTAGAAGGAAGAAGTCGTAGCTGCTACCGCTACATGGGCTTCTTCTTAGTCTACTCGAAGGGAAGGTTAGTAAGAGTAGATAGAATAGAGTATGACATAACCAGAAAGTCTGTGGTATCATTAGCCAATGTTTGTGATTCTAGAACTAAAGAATTAAACTAAAATGGAAGATAGGAGGTTGTACCTTCTCTTCCCAGGTATGGACGGGGGGAAAAGCTATTCTAGCATCAGCATGGATTGACCAGAGACTAGGAGTAGTCATCATCTTTGTCCATAGTAGTCATCCAGCCTAGCGCAGTGGAATAGGAAAGAGAGCGTCGAGCACAGCTTTCGTGTCGCCAGCAAATCCTTTTTCATTTATTAGGAGACTGAAAAAGGATTTGTCAAGCAGGCATGATTGTCACGTCGATCGAAAATTGAGAAATCCTATCTCCGGGGCCCTAACTTTTAGGCTATCTTTCACTGTTGATAGACACGGTTCAACGTGATAGGTAAGATTCGTCAATCAATAGATGACTCAAGGTTCTTGTTTTCAATCTGGTATAGGGAAGGATGACAGAGCTTTCGATTAAACATTTGTGTGGGTCTAGCTTGAGAATTGCCCTTTATTTCTCATCTCAATCTGGGTAAGGCTTCACTACTCGTTCGCTTGAGGGCTTCAGTTGTTAGTGGACTAGCACTTCTCCTTGTCCCCTTTCTGCATTAGCACATGACCTAAACTATACCTCTTCTAAGTCAGAAAGAGGTCAACCTCACTTCAGGTAATTACACCTTTATTTCTCGACGATCAAAGAGTCAAATCTTACTTTCAAGCTAACCAAGCATGGAGCTACCAGCCAACAAGCAAAACAAGTTCTCATTCAAGAATAACTAAGCTTTGACAAGGGAGAGGGGGACCCTTCTCATAACTGCCCTTACAAGAGCGTAACGGAGAAAATTCTATGCCTAGTACGGTAAGACTGCAGTAAAAGGATGTCCGTCAGTTGATGGCTAGCTCGTACAAGCAAATATTAGACCTAGGTAAGGGGCTATAAGCTTCTGGATGATGTTGTGTGCTTTCACATAATACTGCATCGAGGGGAATCACTGGGGGGTTCAATCCCCTACCAGGTCCTACTCATACCCCAGAGAATTACTAGTTGGGGCTCATTTCGGGGGAACAAAGGGATGGGGATCACGCAGGCTCGAATCACTATGCTTCTGGGTCCTCACTAGAGGCACATCAGGAAGGCCAGTCGGGATCCTTTCATCTCGCCCCACATCAGGGGGATGTGGGAAAAAATAAACAATTTTTCATACTAGAACGACATCTTCGGAGGCACTGTGCTTCCCAAGCTATAACCCCAAAATATCCTTTTGTTTTAGATTGGAAGCAGGAAGATTTCCTTTATTTCGCTCAGCATTTAGCGATTTCCGAATTAGACATTGAAACTAAAACGGATATTGAAATTGGAAATCTTGCCGAATACATAAATAATTAGAAAAGATTGAAAACTCTGTTAGATCCATTTTTTAGTCATATTAAAAAAAAGATGACTAACAGAGTTTTTGCATCTTTCTCCCATGCCTTTCTTGGTTGGAAAAAAACCAAACAAAATTTTCAAGATTGGAAAAGAAGTGAAAGAAGAAGATAGACCTAGGGAAGACGACCAACTATTTCTCACAATAGAAGGAGAAATTGGAGTCATGTTGCTATGTGAAAGAAGAAAGAAAAGTCTCATCCCGTGCTTGGGCACTTTACTATACTATTCAAAGCATCGAGGAATAAAGGAATAGGAGTAAGAGTTGAATGATGCAAAGAAAGAGTTCATTGCTTCTATAATTTTGCTGCTCTCTTTGATGCTTGTAGTTGTTCTCACGAGCAGAATCATGGAAATGGCTTTAAAAAAGTACTGTTACACGGAATAAGCCAGGTCAAGGTTTTGAATCCTAGCATTAGTATAAGATCTGGACTATTCAAAAACACTCTCTCTTCGGTGGAAGTAACGATCGGGCTTCAAGCAAGCTCAGGAGTTTAGGTGCTAACGAAGAAAAAAAAATGGCTTTTATCCCATGCCACTAGTTATTGCTAGTTACTTAGATCTGTAGAGGACAAAGGCTTTGGGGTAGAGGAAGTCGAAAGAGAAGATTGCATTAATTCTGATAGAAATGGCTTATCTCGAGATGAAGAGGCATTGGAAGTCTCTCTCCGGTCGGACCAGCTATTGAGAAAGTATACTGAAAATAGGTGATTGGCTCTCCAACTCAGTCGATCTCCCTCCAATCGTAGACCTCCCCTTAGTTTGTCATGTTATTTCACTAAAAACCTCGGCACTCTTCACACATTCAAAGGTACGCTATCATACATCTCCTGCAGCATTCCTTCCCCTCTCACCCCCCTTTTTTCGAGAAAGAAGCCCCGTTCCCTAAGGGCCCCTCTCTGATAAATAATTTTTGAAAAAAAAAGAATGCCTCAACTGGATAAATTTACTTATTTCAGACAATTCTTCTAGTATTGCCTTTTCTTCTTTACTTTCTATGTTCTTCTTAGGTTCTATCTCCCTTTGGATTTTAAAGTAAAAGTCTTTTGCTTCTATCTAATAAGGCCCAAGTTACACCGGGCTCTTTCTATTATGAAAGGGTTTATATGTATATATTTATTGGTAAGTTTTGTATATAGGATATATTCTATCTTCTTCGATTTGATTTGACTTCATTCCAACTGTACTAAACTTCCGCTCGATCCGAGCAGCTCTGGAGTCAACTCAGTACGGGTAGAAAAAAAGAGATGTAGGAAGGAGGAGACCCTAATTACCAAATGGAAAAGAAAAAGAGAAATGTGTAAGAAAGAAAAGGTACTATGTCACTAACCAGCTTGTGGTTTAGGTACGTAGGTCAGTCGACGAGAGGACAGCTAATATCTCCTCTTGGATATATGGACAACATGGTGTAAACATGCCTATCACTTCGCTCAAGTTAGTACTCCCTTGTGGCTGGAAGGCTATGACCCTCTTAGGTTAGGCTGCGGAGCATCCAACTAGTTTGGGTCTTCCCTAGTAGTCCTGGGCCATACTATCGGTAGGAGGATTGGGGGCCCAATGAGGGTGGAGATCCCAGGGTCCCCTATCTTCAACTATGATAAGTGAAAGCCCAGTGTGGGGTCTCTAGTACTGGTAATGCCAGATACTGTACACTTCTTTGGTCACACCAAGGTGCCCACCCTTACCTATAGTTGTTGACCCCATCGAACCCCCCTACTAGAATAATGGTATTCTAACTCCTTGCTATGGGGGAAATCCAATCCTATGGTTGGGCAGAGACATGGCAACCGTAGTTGTTGGACCACAAGCGAATTTTTTGAGCATATATGCCCATAAACTTTGATAATATTTTATATATAAGGCCAGGTCATTCCTCCCGGCATTCCAGGAGTCGATAAGCCCCTCTTGTTTTGGTTGTTCCTATTACTTCGGTATGTCCTACCGCAACAGGGGTCACCGTCTACAGAATTAACATAATCGATTGAACCCAACTAACTCAACATCTTCTGGGTCTACTAGTTCTAAACGTGGAGCTGCTCATGCTAGAGATATGCTAACCATGTTATGATCTATAGAGCCAAATTATGTTCAAATTCGGTGTTTAGTGATCGGAATGGGATGAGAAAGAAGGCATTTCGGTTCTCCGCAGTGGATTCAGTAGAAGTAGATTCGGTTGATGAAAGTGTTGGGACTAAAAAAAAAAAGATTCCACTAATAAAGCAGAACTAGGCCACTATTTCACCGACACAACCTACTTATGCACCAGCACCACAAATGGAAGAGCCTGTAGTAGATCCAGCATTAGCAGCAGCACCAGCTGAGATACCAATAGCAAAGGCGGAGTTGGTAGCTAGAGAGTTAGGTAAGGCAATTCTTTTTTGGTAAGAAAACCGATATAGCTTGAATCTTATGAGAACAATACATCATATTGAAAGCCATACGTTGGTACCATAATACTCGACAACTCTTGCTTGTAGTAGAAAATTATAAATGAAATGGCATACTTAACGCACTGCCAAGCATGGTTTTTACCCTCCATGGTATACTATTTGATTTGATAATCTTTCATGTTGAGATCAAATTGGAATTATAGGGTATTTTGTTCAATCTTCGCGGCAACTGCGCAAGTCAAGGAAGTAGCTAAACTATCATACTACCTCAGAATGTAGCACTATGACGAGCTTGGGGAAGACCATACCAGGTGGCAAGGACTCACCTTCAGTAGAGGTCCCCTCAATTGGGACAGAATTCAAAGGCATGGCCACCAATAGTAGCATAAAAGAATCTTTGGCTCCAGAAGAAGTGAAACTGGGCCCTAGGGTTGTTGACTTTCTGGAGTTCTTAATATTGAAGAGGTGGATACGAGCCTGGCTTAAGTATTGCTGGTACACAATCCAGTCCTCTTCTCCAGATACCTCCATTGAATCATGGTTTGAAGGCCCAATTGTCCTAACATCTTGGAAAACAAAGGATGAAAATCCAGAGCTGATAAGGTTTGGGATATTGTGGCCTTTGTTTGATCTCAATATGAAGTATCATAAAGGTGAGATCAAACCACCAAAAGTTCAAACTTCAAGTTTGAGTTTAGGTAGGACCTGGGTCTCTGGAGGCTTTACTGGTCAAGACTTCTTGGTCTTTGCTCGTGGCCTAAACCAACCTTGGGCAAGGAGAGGTATGGTGGTACTGGGAGAAATCCTGGACATCACTCCTTCCAATTCCATTTATCAAAGTGAATAGAAGTCCTCAATCAACTTCCAGAGTAGAAGGATTAGATACTGGCTCTTCACGAAAAAGAGCGAGGGTTACTGACAGTCAACCTACGGTAATAGGTTTGAAGATATGGGAATAAGATGTTTATAGCGTACCGAGCCTAATAGGCTTTCTGCTTTAATAGCTCTACTCTCTCTTCATTCTGGAAGAAATGCCAGTGAGTCATAGACGAAGAGTTTGAATGCTCTCTATAGGCCTTATAGGAAGGCTAGTGAGGCAGCCCTCATAGATCGGGGGAAAAGCCAAAATCCTATGTTACTAATCCGGGGCTTTGGTTAGAATGTCTGTAAAGCATGGCATTAAGTAAGAAATTCCTTCTCTAATAAAGTATGTAATACCTTGAAGTTGAGACTCTTCACAACCGTAAGAACTCATAAGAGCTGTAATTGGACGTTAATCAGTAAACGGTGTAATGTTAGCAATTGAATGCATATCAGATGTGTTCTTTTCTTCTGTGATTGAATTAGTAAACGCTGCAGATGTTATTCAATAAAAGACACTATGTGCAGGAAATAAGCTAAGTCCAGTAGCTTTTTATTAAAAAAGGAGATATGAACTTATTAGAGTGTGGCCAAGCCAAAACTAGAGTGGCCAAGTGGATGCAAAGACTATAAAGCCAGTGAGTCTCCCCCTGGTTCTAGAGTAGGTAGACTAAGAAGAGGTACGAAAGAAGAAGAGAAAGTGTAGCTAGTTCACAAAATGAAACTGACAATCTCAACTTCTTTACTTACGATAAAATAAACTCATACACCAACTCCAGGCTTTAAAGAAGAGAAAAAAGACCTGGCTTCAAGGGCTTTAGCTTTGAGGAAAGAAAGATCCCAGACCTGGCTCGCTCCAGGCAGATTCCATTCTTCCTTCCCCAGACCCGGCAAAAGAGAAGGGTTGATAGCACCTATGTGTCAATGAAGAGTTATTGCCTAAGATCTTCTTCTCCGAGATCTTAGGTTTGCTGTTGATTATTGATACGGCTTGGCTCCTGATGCCAGTTCCGGGTAGAGATATATGAGAGAAACTGCTACTGCTAGTGAGGGGCATCTATTCTACTCTGATGCGAGGGAGGCCATCCATAGGTTTCTATGGGCTCCATAAGAAGGGCAGGAGATCCAAAGTTGACGGATTCAACTTTTGCATAGGACCAAAAATAGATTAGAAGGAAATTCTTTAGAGCCATTTAAAAAGAAGATTTAAAAGGGGAAAGGCTAGCTTCGCATAGGCTATAGAAGCCAGGATCAAACTCTTCTTTTGACTATGATTGAGCCCCTCAGTGGTATAACCTGGTGAACCCGACGTACTACTTCCTTCCAACCTTTGGTGAACTCTTCTTTTAAATAATTTATAGTTAAGATCAGATCACTTTTTCATACCTAAATGCAGCCGTGATCTTTTATACGATACCACCAATGATAGAAGGAGAGAATGCAATCCTTCTTTTTCAATTCATCTGCAGAGCCAAATCCCTTTATCCCCTCTCTCAATCCCTTCTTTCAGAAAAATGTTTGGCAAGGAGAATGAATGTTTGAACTCCCTGTGTTAAGCATAAGGACTACCCTAAGAGCTGACTCAATAGCTAAGGCTACTTATATGCCATTCACTGTGGCAACGAAAAGGCTTATAGCTGCTACGAGAAGATCTGTCTTACCTCATTTTTGAGCTCTTATTCAATTTCTCTCACTTATTGTTGGGGTTTATAATCACTTTCTTTTTAGGAAAGAAAGAGGAAGACCATAGATCTTATAATACGTCACCGGTGTACTTACTTCAACACAAGAAGAGTGGGCCTACTACTTACCTCCAACTAATTCCTCAAATCAAGCAGAACAGCAGGAGGGACAAGAGAGATTTTACCTCAATCAAATCAATCTATTCCCAAGCCGATGCTTTGTGTTACTTGCCCTGCTTTGGGGTTAGCTTTCTAACTACTTGTTAGCTTGTTTGCCTACTATCCTCTTGCTTATTCTTGAACCAGGGACTTGAACTAAAACTTCCAACTTCTAAGAAATCCTGTCTTGGGCTTTCCATGTTGTCTTTTATTTGCTATTCCTTGCACAACCTCCATTTGGAATCATTTCAAGTCTCGAGTTCTTCTTTATCATTCTCGTAGATGAAGTTCGAAAGAGAGCTTTGAAGCAATTCTAATTGACAAGCAGTAGTGACAACATAATAAATGTCTGGAGGACAAAACAAAATCTTTAATTCCCGGGTTTCCTTTACCAATAGACCAATCAATGGTGTTGTATAAGAAACAAGATTCAGTCACTACAAGCGAAGGATAATAAGAAACCGGCTGTAAAACGAGTAGATTAGCTAAAAGAAAATACACTTGGCCCACTAAGCACTAGGAGAGTCGCTTAGATAATATGCCTACACTGGAAGACTAAGGGATTCTTCTGGTCTAGACGTAGCCTTCTTTAAATGTCATGCCAGTTAAGGTAAGCTCTCAGTGGATGCCATTACTGCACTCAATCTATCTGGGTCGTATCGCGATCGACTCTTATTATACGTTACTTTGACTACTGTGTACATCCCCAGCCAATAAGATGAGTGGGTACCAAACTCGCTAAGAGGAGATACCAGTGGCTCTGCACTCCCTAACTACTGAAGACTTTAAAGAGGTGGTTGACGTTTGTCAGTCATAGATCACTGATTCTCTTAATTTAATTCTTTGAAACTATGCGCTAGACTAGACTAAGAATCCCTCTATTTTAATAGTAAGATTCGATTTTATTGGCTATTGGCACTTCTATAGAATAGAAAGAAGGAGTTGTCAGCCCTCGTCAAAGTACGCCCAAAGACTTATCTTAAATTCCCTTTAAGCTTTATAAAATCCAGGTACAGTGGAAGATTAATTAGAGTACAGTAGCAAGTCAAATCAATCTCCTCCAACATAAGGCTCTGATCTAACCAAAATCAAATCAGTATATTTTTCTGTTTATATAGAGTCTAACACCGTAAAGATAATATAAGAAATCATCTCATCGCTTTGAGCCTAGCGAGCTCTTTCCATCTAGTAGCCTAGCCCTTACGATAAGAGTAGTTACGCTTTTTTCTAATCCCGGATAAGCAGCCAAGAGCCTTTCAATAGCACAGCGGATCTTGCTAACATTAGAGACTCTACTTAGTGAGTTGCCTACCCTCGCTGGTGGACTAGTTTAGTTAGAGAATGGGACAATAAAGCTCAAATCAATCAAACACCGTTTGTGACCAGACCCATAGCCACTAGGATCAGTTGGTAAGTCTCATCCCGTGCTTGGACTTGGCCACAAAACGATAGCTATTCCTTGCATCGTTAAGAGTTATGGCTCACTTCTAGGCTTTTGGGGAAGGGAATGTCATTCTTATGTATTCTATATCAATAACAATATAAGAGGAGATTCCCAGGTAGAAAAGGAGAGAAGTTATTCCATCAACGTGCCAAGCTAAATGGCGGAATCGAGCGACTTTAATTACCATATGCAGAGATACGACTTCTTTCTTTCCTTAAAAACAAGTTAGTTAGACTCTGGTTCATAGCATACTTGGATCGAAAGGTCATGATAAGAGTTTCCGAGTGAGTCAAAGGTTAATTGAGAAATGCAGGGATGAACTTTCTCACTCGTAATTTCTGAGAAACATTCACATTAGCATTAGATCGATCCTACCTTTTGAACAAAGGAAAGAAAGGGCATTTGAACTTCGATTGGGAAAACCGTATTACGCAAGTGCCTGTAATATGAAAATCCCCTAGCTCTCCACCTAGGATTGACGGGCAAGCGAGCCCTTTTTTCTATACCTACCGTACACGCTATCAAAGGCACCCGGCTGGGCATCCCTCATCTTCTTGATCCTCAAAAAGTAAATTGAGTGATTTTCACTATCTCATTATCACTATCACTCGACTCTTTTATTCCCTCAACCACTTTAAATAAAGAGCAAATTCGCCGAGAGAGTTAGCATCTTTGGTTGGTCCTACGCTCCTCTCCCACTTTAGTACTCCGTACCGCAATCCCTTTCTGTCCTAATAGTATTGCCCGAGTCCATTGGAGTCTCTTTCTCTTCCTTTCCAACCAACTACTACCTGGTTCTATCAAACCAGACACTTTCACTTTACATTTGGCGTGTAGGACGTTTGCCACCTTTGAGTACTTCTGCTAGGTCATTGCTTCAAGGCCAAAGTCGGGTAACTATGTATCCTACTTATTTACTTTACCGGACCTTTTCTCATTCCATTCAATAGAATAAAAAGCCAAACGCATTGACTGCGAGGGAAAGGAAAAACTACCCAGTTATCTTACAAGGCATGCTATCACCATAGGCGGAGTGCTTTCACCTCCCGGTTGGCTTTGTCAATTCCCTATTTCTTTTATAGAAAGAGATGACTAGAACTGGCTCAAAAAAGGAAGGAGACCCTTAGGTTTGTCACTTAGTTCAGGATCAGGATCACAACCTTCCGATCTTTTGTTGAAAGAGGTTTCGTCGACCCAATCTGCTGACCTAACCCTCTTGTCTTAGGCTTCTTTCCACGAATGGAGCAAAGGTTGCTTGAGAGTGAAAGCCGGATTGACAAAGATCGACCAGTCTCAAATATGTTTTTAGGTACGAAGTAAGTAAACCAAAGGGCAAGGATTGAGAAAGAAGTTCTCAATGCTGAAATCAAACTCTGCTGGTCATTTCGTCAATAGCTGAAACAACTTTTTGTTGACCTCTTTATCTCTTAGAAAGGCCTAACAATGGAAGGAGGAAGAAGAGCGTTCTAGTGCCCTATTTGTTTAATAATTATTATTAAAATTATAGAAAGGGAAGATTGGAGCTGGTGCGAAAAAGAGAGGAGACCCTTAGGTTAGTCACTTAGTTTAGGATCAGGATCGCCACCTTCGGATCTTTTGTCGAAAGTGGTTTCATCGACCCAATCTGCTAACCCAACCCTCTTGTCTTAGGCTTCTTTCCACAAATGGAGCTAAGGTTGCTTGAGAGTTAAAGCCGGATTGACAAAGATCGACTAGTCTTAAATATGTTTCTACGTATAGAGTAAGTCAACCAAAGGGTGAGGATTAAGCAAGAAGTTCTTAATGTTGAAATCAAATTATGCTGGCCAATTCGTCGATGGCTCAAACAACTTTTTGTTGACCTCTTTATCTCTTAGAAAGGCCTGACAAGGGAAGGAGGAAGAAGAGCATTCTAGTGCCCTATTTGTCTAATAATTATTATCAAACTACCCCTATTCAAGAATTCGTATTCGTAGCCTCCGATTCCATTCCTGACTAGCAGATAGAAAGAAAGCCTTAATTTCTCCTGCTCTACGATTAACTGTTCTGTTTAAGGGATTAAGGCAGTGAAGGTTTGACTTCAGGCAATAGCTTAAGTTAAGGAACAAAGTCCCGATCGATCTAAAAGATTAGGGACTCCCTGCATTGAGCTTCTTGCCCCACCCCATTCCTAAACTACCAAAAGAATGAAAATCTTTTAGGGATCCTATCACATCAAAAGTCTCGTATCGACTGACCTTGTATTCATTTAGAATAGGTTTTGGTTAGAAAAGCTCCGGTGCTTTAGTTGCTTTTCCAGTCATAATATTTACTGCTTGACTCAATAAGGTAGCAGCAAACAATACCTGCACACACATTTCGAGACTTTAACACCCTCTAGAACTCCTTTCTTGTGGATCTATGCTTTTGAAAGTGTTATCCAAGGGCGAACATAGATAATAAGAATCAAAGGGGAATGCTTTAGTATTCGATAACAGGGCTTTCGTATTCCATAGTTAGAGTTTCCCCTATATAAAGAATTTGGAGTTGCAACAATCTATTTGAACTTTAAAGTTATAAGGGTAAGGTACAGAACCAGACCCAGAACCAGAACCAGATAACTTAGGCTTGATGGTAATTCACCCGTACCAACCTAGTCACAAGCCACAATGGATCCTCAGTAGCCAACCCATAAAGGAGAGGAGTTAGCAGGTAGGGCAATCTCTCGTGCAATCAAAATAATCCTTGAACCTTATGAGATGAGAGTTTGAGAAAGATAGATCTTATCACAGCACTTGCTTTCCCTAAACTATCTATCCTTAGAAGTAGGGCGAGCGAAACTGAAAGAAGGAATTCTCTGATCTGATAGCCTTACAACAAACAAGCTTGATTAACGCACTAGCTTTGAGTTCCGACTTAAAAGCTGTTAGAAGTTCAAAATGAAAAGACAAAGTGCATCGCTCTCACGCTCGTCAGTTATTCGCCTTTTATAAACGAGTGTTGTGTACTATACTAATAGACTTGCTTACCGTAACCAAAAAGAAAGAACGGTTTTATCTATTTATCCATGATGGCTGAAGCGTCTTTCGAACGGTATAAGTTACGACTTCGCTTTCGAAAAGATAGATTTGACTCTGATTTACCAGCATCTACTACTGAAAGGAATTGCCTCATTTACTGCCTACTTTTATTCCCATCGATGTGCCCGAAAACAAGAACTTTTTTTCTCTCATGCCCTTTACCTTAAACCTGACAAAGATAGAATCTTTCACTTTCCCTATTGCTTTCATTGCTCATAAAGACTCTATCTCTACAGTCGCCTTCTCTTTTCATTCCATTATAAACAAAGCGATCCGCTTTCATAACTAATAAGGCGTAACAAAAAGGAGTCTGGGTATTTGTTATGACTTCCGCTCGCAAACGAGCAAGATCTGGATTTGACTAGGGCGTTACTATGTGAGTGGAGAGATTTAAGTGAGCTAATAGTGAGTGGACTTTGCCCCTCCCTTTCTTTAGACTTGCAGTAAAACTGAACAAGTTTACTCAGCTTGCACTTGAGCTGGATGCCTTTTTTTGAATCCTAAGGTAGCATTAAAAAATCCCCAAAGCTACAAGAAAGCTGAGACTAGAACCGCTACTTGCCCAATAGTACAGCGCCTTCCTCACTTTTCTAGCTACCAAGCCCCTCTTCAAACCTTTGTTAGAAGGACGAAAAGAAAGATTCTCTGTGATACTGCTTGAATAACGATAATCGGAGTGAAAAGCCTTAAAGAAAAATCTTTAGAAACGATAGGAATTACTACTTATGCCAGTACCTGACGAGCTTACCTTATTATTAGAGAAATGGGAAAGGGGGAATAGGGGGATAATCCATAAGATCTTGTTCTCTAATGTTGATTCTGAATCTGGCTAAATTATGTTCTTGAAATTGCATTATTCTCAAAGAAATATCTCCTAAAAAGGAATTCCATTGAGCTGAGTTTCAGACAAAGAAGTACGAAAAGACTGGATAATGTTGCTACAAAGAGGAAATACATCTTTTTTTTTTGTTTTCAAACTTTCTCACTGCTGATCGCCTTCTCCTTTGCTGAGCTAGACCTGATTTGAATACCGGTTTTATGACCTCTTCTCTTGGGACCTGGGACCTGCTTCATCAAATTCAGCAACGGAAGCCCGAGAGGGTTAAGCAGAACTAGAGGCGTGAGGAGCATTAGAAGTTTTATTCCTAACAATCTCATGCTGATCCGTTGAACTTGGAAAGCCAACTGGAGTTTGACCCTCAGTTGTATTTCGATTTGTCTCCTTCTTTTTTTCTTTGGCATTTATACCCCTTATTTGAGTAAAGCTAGAAAGTATCCTCCAACATAAAAAATGGATTCCACCCCGGTCGAGCGTCTACCTTCCTCTCCTTATTAGTTAAGTTACTTCATACATCTTCCTGTTCTTGATAGGCTAGTGACACCACTGCTACCCACCCAGAGTCGACTATTGATTTGTCGCCCGAGCTCGTTGGCTTTTCGTCCTTGCCTAAGGTTCGTTGTTTTCATTTGTGACAGCCATATGCTTTAATCTCAGCATAGTTCTTTTCTTGCCATTGTTCATTCTTCTTTGAAGCCACAAAATGATAGTGAGGTCTTCGAGCCTCAGTGGTTGCACGCCCATATTTGAGGAATTTCCAGTCTTGCAGAAGCCGTCGTTCATTACCATATCAAATAGAGAGGGGTTCTAAACCTCTTACTGATGGAAAGCCCATTATTGAGGGAAATTCACACTCCCTCTTGGTATTGACCTGAGAAGATTTTTGCCCTCCTAGAAAAGGTTACTTTTGTACAGGCTCCAATTGCAGTTGCCACGGCGAAATAGTAGTCTTCGTTCGTATGAGATGTGGGGCATCTTTTTTTGAATGGAAAAGTACATGAGGTCCATGAAGCCTTCGCTAGGGCGATCAGTTTCTTCATATCTAGTTAGTTGACTCAGGAAGGCCTTGTATGGACTAAAACAAGCGAACTACGGCTCGGCAAACTAGTGCAATCTAAAGAAGACATAGTCAAAACCTAATGGATCGAATCTATTTGTAGAATTATAAGAGGGGCTAAATAATTAAAGAAAGTCATTCGTAGCGGTACCACCCTATTTCAATCAAATACCACTGGCAGACCCTGGTAATTCTTATCACCTAACTGGCACATCTCTCATTTGCACGTCTCCATATGTATGTGCTTTAGCCCTGAAACCATTACGTAACTTCTTATAGAAATAGAAAGAAAAAAAGATTCGTCTTGCTTATGTCCTTCTTTGGATTGAAGTACGTGCGTCATGCTTCTGACCTAACCATTTTTTCTTTCACCTAAGATGTTGTTCCCCAAGTTCACCTTTTTTAGGAAAGCTGTTTGAGTGTTACGGGAATAAAGGAGAAGAAGGTACTAAGATAAGGTAAGAAAAGAAAGTGCCCCTATCTACCAAGATAAAGCTCGTTGCCAGGGTAGATCGAATGTTAACTAACAAGCGATTATTAAACAAAAATGAGAGTATGAGATTTCGAATACGAATGCATCAAAGTCAAAGAAGTGAATATAAAATCTCTTTCATTCATTCTTGAAAATTAGAATGATGAAAGAAAGACTCTAAAAAAAGGGGTTCAACCAAATATATCAAGCAAAGCTTGGTTATACCCCTAATGAATAGAAAATCAAAAAAGATCTTTGATTTGATTTGAAAGTGGCATTCTCCCTTAACTCGATCTGTAATTTCATTATGGAACTCTCTCCTAGAGTTGCGAACTAACGACTCTATTAGAAAGTCGAATTACCAAATTTTACACGAATTTTCAAGTGGATGAGATCAGTCGAGTAGTATCAGTTGGAGATGGGATTGCACGTGTTTATGGATTGGATGAGATTCAAGCTGGGAAAATGGTTGAATTTGCCAGCGGTATGAAATGAATAGCCTTGAATCTTGAGAATTAAAATGTAGGGATTATTGTCTTTGGTAGTAATACTGCTATTAAAGAAGGAGATCTTGTCAAACGCATTGGATCCATAGTAGATGTTCCTACGGGAAAGGCTATGCTAGGGTGTGTGGTCGACGCCTTGGGAGTACCTATCGATGGAAGAAGGGCTCTAAGCGATCACGAGCGAAGACGTGTCGAAGTGAAAGCCCGTGGGATTATTGAATGTAAATCTATGCACGAACCTATGCAAACGTTTATTAATCCATTTCAGTAGGTGGCAGTGCACACTAGGTATCAACAAAGGATGCTTTCTCTTACCCAGCCCTTGGGAGGTGTTAACTCTTCGCCTTTGGCTTTTCGAAGAATGATCCATCTGGGATGCTATTTATAATGAGGGCTTATCCCTTTTCAATCTACATGGCATACGCACACGAATATTAAAACTCATCGACTCGGCTCAAAACATATGACCAAAGTTCTAGTGGCGCACATAGCAATATCATAACTGAATTCTCGTCGACCTGATCGGCAATAATAGTGAACTAACACTATTCTAATAGAAAGGTGGATAGCAGGTCCCCTTGTCGAAGACCCCAGAGCTATGGAAGAAGCCTGTGGGGGAGCCATTCACGAGGCCGTAAGGAGTAAAGAGAAGGATGCCGTTGTTATACACACATTTATCCACTTTACCCCGAATCCCATTCTTCTAAGAAAATATTATAGAAACCTCCAATTGACATGGTCGTAAGCTTTTTCTATGTCAATTTTGCATAGAACTCCCGGTTCTCCGCTTCTAATTCTTGAATCAATGCACTCGTTCGCTTTAGGTTTTTATTCCAGGATTTGCCTTCTTTGAACAAAGGCTCTCTGGTAGGGTAATATCATCAAACTCATCGCCTTCTTCATTCTGGATGCTATTACTTTTTCTATTCGTTTGTATAAGCTACCCACCAGGCAACTCAGGCAGAAATCGCAAATGTCAATGTCTTCGCCTTTATATGGGATCAAGGCAATGAAAGTGGCATTGGTTTGAAGACGCTCGACCAACGGGAGAGGTTTGAAGATGCTCGACCGATAGGGAGAGGTTTGAAGATGCTCAACCGATAGGGAGATGAATGGAGTTGGCTCAAGTGAGCCATCTTTGTGGAACTCCAAAAGCACCTTCATGAAGTCATCCTTGACCACCCCCCTAGCATTTTTTATAAAAGGCGATGGTGAATCCGTCCGGACTTGGGGCCTTGTCTCCACACATCTACCCCAGAGCCTTGAAAACATCCTATTCCTCAAAAGGCCTTTCCAACCAATCACACATCTCCGTAAGGATGCGAGACCCCATGACGCATCGGTCGAAACCAATGCGGTTCTACGTAAAGCTCTTTGCAGAACTTTTCGACTGCTAATCGAATCGCTTCCTCCTCATCCAGAACGCCCCTTTCTTCTTCCAGTCCAGATATGGTATTTACTAACTTTATCGCGTTCGCTACTCGATGGAAGAACTTTTTGTTCTTATCCCCTTTCTTAACCACGTAATTCTCTACTTTTGCCGCCAACTAATATTTTCCAACCTAGTTAGCCTCCTTCATTCTTCTTTGGCTGATACTCTCAGAGCTATTTCTGCTGATGATAGAGCTCTTGATTCTTCTGTGTGGTCTAGGTATGCAATTTCCTCCAAAGCTTCCATTTTCTTCAACTCTCCCATCTCAAACTGCTCCTTATTCTACTTCCTCTTTCAAGGCTTTAACCTTCAACCAAAAGATGTGGCTTGCTTTCTCTTGAAACAAAAAAGATGAACCACCAAGAAGCTACTTTTTATAGAAAAAAAATCCTCCTCCTATTCCTTCTAAAGCCGAGAGTTGGAACATATCCAATTTAGAAAGAGCAGGGCATTCCTAGTTGTTTGTGCAATTGAACGTTGCCCCAATTTAGATATAAATCCACCAACGAATTTATCCTTACAAATTCAAAAAAATGCCTCATGCTTGTTGTAATTTGGATTCTTCATTACTTCTCAGCCGAGAATCTGAAACCATTGTAATCACCTCCTTCAAATTAAAGAACTTGAGGGGGTAAATAAGGTAAAGTGGCTTCCTTCACGCCTTCACCTCGTAAACTCGGTAAAGCTTTACTAAACAAGTGAGAAAGTTGACTTTGAGAAAGAAGGGGGGTGCACTACAGCATATTAAATAAAATTAGTCTCGAATGAATAAGTATATACCTAACAGACTATGATTCTTTCTTTTACAACTTGATTGGATGGAATAGCGATTTAAAGCAAGGCTCAATCAACTAATACGCTTTGTCATCTCCTTTCGGATATACCCTAGGAAAGAACAACAAGAGTCGCCTCCCCCGAAAACAATTAGAATGTAAAAAACCCTTCCTATTCTAATAAGTTGGCTTGTTTTTCCTTGAGAGACAACTCCCAAACCATAAAGAACTGGACGCCCCTACCCTATCTGATTAAAGCTAAAGGTGAATTGCTTTGGGTTGTATTGATTTGTGTTGACTTGAGTTGCCTAAGCTAAGTCAGGCACATTTTCCATTACTGAATAATGCCTAAGTACGAGTACATGTGCAACAAGTCAGATAGATATTGACACGGCGAGTACATATATTGATCCATAAAAAAGACTAGCGGGAAAGCACACAAGGCCAAGAGCACTCAACATATATCTATCACCTTGCTGAGCTTGAAGCCTTTTTTTGAATCCTAAAGTGGCATGTGCGGAAGGATTTATCTCAAACCTTTTCTATCTATCTTTAGAAGTAGGGCGAGATAAAGTCAATATGATATTTGCCTTGGTTTTTCCAACAAAACCAAGTCACCCTGAGTTAAAGTTCGATCCATTAGGTTCTTCAATTTGTTCAGACAAGAAACGTGAGAGAAGAAAACATCTTTGATTACGATTAAAAGGAACAATCTCAAATAGACCAAGATCAAATTTCAGGTAATTTCTTGGTGAACATGATATGCCATAATCTCTTCAATCCCTTCATTTATGTGCTAGAATAGAGAGAGATTTAGTAGGAAAGTGAAAGAGACTTTTTTGTATTTGATAATCAAAGGGAGTGGGAAAGCTGCAATAATTCTATGGAAAAGCCCGGTTCTCTTTGTCTTCGAGCTTTTATTCCTCAATCCACTGATTCCATTCTTTATATTCCTCTCCACCAATAGATATAGACAAATAGGAATAATCGAACCAAGTCTACAAAATGCCAATACGATGCAGCTGCTTCAAAGCCAACGTGATGCTCTTTGGTCAGATGACCAAGATATTGGCGAATACCACATATGATCAAGAAAAGAGTACCTATAATCACATGAAAACCATGAAAGCCAGTTTCTAAGAAAAAAGTATAACCATAAATACTATCTAAAATAGTGGAGGGCGCTTGATAATATTCCATTCCTTGAAAGCTTGTGAATACTAGAGCCAGTCAAACGATAGCTACTAAAGCGTAAACTGCTCATTTTTCCTTTCTCGCGAGTATAGCATGATGAGCCCAAGTTACGGCAACTCCAGTTGAAAGGAGAATAAGAGTATTAAGAAAAGGGATTTCACAAGGATCTAAAACCCTAATCCCTTTTGGGGGCCAAATACCTCCGATCTCTACCGCAGGTGCCAAAGAAGAATGAGAAGAAGTCCAAAAAAAAAGCAAAAAAGAACATTTTTTCCGATACGATAAACATAATAAAACCATATCGAGGTCCTAATTATACGACTTTGGTATGATGTCCTTCCAACGTGGATTCACATAGAACATCACGCCCCCATACGAACATGGTATATAGGATAAATATGAGGCCCAAACTGAGAAGTGTTATACCCTCTTGAAATAAGTGCATGTACATCACACCTCTTACAGTTGTTGCCAAAGCTCTGAGTGAACCCTAAATAGGCAATGGACTTGGATCTACCAAATGACAAGAATGCCTCTGAGATTCAATCATAAACCACTTTGCCTCGGTTGTATGTAAACCCCTACTTCACCCTCACCTCCTAAAGTAGTAAATAAGGGCTCTTTGCGGTCTAACTTTCTTTTTATCTGACAGGACAAACAAATAGGAAGGGATAGTTCTTTCATTGCATTGATAGAAGTCTAACTAGAAAAATATTTCTCTATTACTTTGAGAAGAGAATCGTTGGTTTGAATGACGGAAAGCATGGAAAAAAAGAAGTCGTCTACAACTTGCCTACTTGCCTCCTACTTTAGGCTTTTCCCCCATAGAGGTGGGGGTATTCTTAGGTTACTCAGGTGGGATAGGTGTTAAGCTAACTCTGCCCCACCTGAACTCAAAGTGCATCCCCCAGGCAACTACTTTATTCCACGCAATCACCCCTTTCAAAATAAGGTGATTACGAAGAGTTGTTATAGTTAGGAATGCTATGCTTAAAGCAAGTAAGAAAAAAATGAAGAGTGGATGTCTTTCGATAAACTCCAGGAATTTATCCAGTTAAGGCATTCTTGATTTATTCAACTTGACACGTGGGAAGGTCCTAGTGGCTCGGCTTGGGCTCGCTCCCTTCCTATACTATTCCTCCCCACTAAAAACAGCGATTAAGAATCTCGAGAACCTTTCTGAACGTCTGTCTTCGCGGGTTGATTGGAAAAAGAGTCTAAAATGGCTTTTACTACTTTCCATTCTGATCGAGAAAAATTATCAAAATGATGATCTAGTCATAATGAGATTGAAAACCGATGCTTCCTTGGTGGTGTGGAACATGGATTAGTATTATGTCATTCTTACATGTGAACCCCTATCCAGGATTGGAAGAAGTGCTATATGAGGACTTCGAGATCAAATACAATATGTTTCTTTCCATTCCTCGTGAGCCACTTATTTATCCTAAACAAGAGATCAAAGTGATCTTTCTCCTTTTTCCCAATAAGTCGATGATGTTACACCATTCGAATACTTCGAATAAACTTGAGTACATATAGGATATACCGGTGCTAAACCTTTTTCTCAAGATATCTTCTAAACTGTTAGGATCGGTGCTCCGGATGTTGTTCTCCCGGTGTAAAAGTAGTTGGTTCCGTAGTTTTAGAATTCTGCTGATCCCAAGTATTCCATCTCTATCATTGCATATGGGAATATAAAAAGTAAAGAGGAAAAGGCATGACCAGAAGAATTGTGTGAAACAAGTGAATTTATCCAGTTGAGGCATTCTTGATTGAGAAAAGATGATTCCCTCCAGATAGAAGGAGAGTCCTTCCTGTACGAGTAGTGAATAAGTATTGAGAAGTTTTCTTGGTTGTTGACCAATGGAAAGCATGGGAAAAAGAAAGACTCCACCTTATTAGTAGAGCGGCATACCCAAAAAAAGGAATCCAGAACCAGCAGCTCCTCCCATACCAAAGAAAGTCTCCTAGTCTAATTTAGGAAGAGATCATAGCTTTGGAGGGCTCTCAGAATCCGGGGGTATGGAAGGCTCTACCTTGTCCCATTTTCTCTTATCTCTTTCAAATAAGATAGATAAGTAGATTCTGAAAGTGCCCTCCCCTACGTGTAAAAGAGAATGCCTCGAATCTGCTATCTTCGGGCAAAGATAGCATCACGAGAATACCCGGCGGCCACCAGAGCTGCCTCGACATGCTTTTTGATCTGGGCTTGGGTCTATACAAATGAGTCCCGCACTCCTAGATTGTAAGAGAGACCGGCCCAATGAATACCCAAGCGATCATTGAGCTCTTCTTCCCGGGTGTAGTCATCCAATAGAGGAGGGTGTGGTCTTCTTCCGAGCCTTCATTCCCACTTTCATTCGATTAAGAAGTGACATTCCAAATCAAAGTTGGCACTCCTAAAAATGCCAAAATCTTTTCAGAAATGAAGAAGTAAAAGAGGGCAGAGAAAAAGAAAATGAGGATATAAATGCTGAATAAGAGAAATCGACTCCGTTTTCTTTTCCAAAGTAGAATGAAAGAAAGAAAAACTACAAAAATAGAAGTATGAATTCTGGCGTGGTCACTATAGCGGTTCCTTCTGATCCTAGAAAATGCCCAAAAAAAGCTAGTACGAAACTACCGAGCAGGGGCAAAATGACTCTTTTTAGTCAAGCTTTCATTTGTTTTCTTTTCCATTATCTATAGAATAAGCACCGTGAACTATCTGCTTCAAAAAGATAGTTGGTCTTTCTAATACTAATGATACCATTTTAGGACTCAGTTAGACTTTAATGCACTGAACACTAAATAAATCTCCCGAAAAAGAAAGAGAGAGGCATCTTCTAATACGTACTATAGAGAGCTATGGTTGGTTGTTGACCAACGGAAGACATGGGGCATAAAGAAAAGATTGGCTGCTTCTAAAGCTCTCTTTATTCTCTTATGAAATTCACGATCTCCCCTTGAGACCGCACATAACAGTTACTAAATCATACCATTTGGATGTTACATATCTGATACCTTTTGGTCCCTCACAGAACAATGGCTATATTATCTAGCCCCATGTCAACCAACCCAACTCCTCCTACCACTAGGCATCCTATTGGGAAGCTTCGCATTTTTGTTCTGCCAAGGTCTAATCATTCTTACGTAGTCTAAGTCTTCGAGGGGAATGTCGACTACCGAAGTTGAAGTTGAAATCGATGATGTTAACTGGCGATGCAGATTCCGAAACCATGGCAAAAAATCTTTCCCCTGTAGAAAGAAGTGTCTCCGAACAATCTCTGATGAGCTGACCCTATATGAGGTTGCCTACTTAACAGCGCCGAATCTGGAGGTCTGCTTTGATCCGAGTCTTCCATGGTCTGATCGTGCTCATATTGATCCGGAGAAAAAAACCTACCCCAAAGGCTCTGCTCTGCCAAAGCGCTGCCCCTTAAATGTTCTCTCATCAGATAGAATTAAAGTAGTAAGAGTAACGATAAGCTTTAAGCCTATGTCATGGTAGTAAAATATCTCTTTTGGAACAAAGCTTTAAGCCTTTAGCACATCAATAACAATAGCAGTCAAATCATCCTTTTGATTTGAGCCCACTTCTATACTGATTGGAATAGCCAAAAATGCACATTTCCCCGCTATCACTTTCTAGAATTCTTTATGATACATGCTCCGAGAGGGTTAGCCTCGGCTATCAAGATGAGCTAAATGGTCACACAGTGTACTATGCCAAAAGGAAATTTGAAAGATCTCGACATTGCTTCAATGGCAGAAGCCAGAAGAGTTAATTCAGCAATTATTTTTTGACATGGTAATTGGAATCTTCCCTCTTACAAGGAGGGATAGGTAGGCTCAACTCGATATCACTAGAAAACCCTTAGGGCCACTTCTTATTATGCCTTTAGACATAAGGCTCGTCATCTATGGAGCTTTTTTTGTAGTGCCAGTTGAGAGGGTTGGGGCCCGACCTCTGCGGCTAGGATTGCTCGATATTGTGAATGCTTGCCTTAGCTTAAGAAAGCCAAAAATCAGCATAGAGAAAGCCTTCCATTATGGCTATGGCCTCCTTATATCTTTTTCCTAGCTTCAGAAAATGCCCGAAAGATCAAATCCCTCGTGGACCTATATCCAAGCCCAGAGAGTACTCTTTCTTCTGCCTTATACCTTATATGAACGAACCTGATAGGGCCACGTACAAAAGGTTCTTGACTAAGCTTAAGAGTTATGTTATGTTTTCCATCTCAACTCATTCATGCGGTCGACCTATAATTTTTGAGGATCAAATCCCCAATCTTCCTACCCTACCTTGGTTATCTGCTTTCATGCTACCATTGAACAGACTTTTCTATAAAGAATAAGATAGATCTGGCCCTATCGGATTGGTCTTCACCGAGTCCTATAATTTTAATTATTTATGTCTAGCAAAACGCATCTTAGTAGTGGCTGGGGAGCGTTCGATACCGGAAATCGCTTGGAGCATATTTTATCTATGAATAGGTTCATTACTAGCATGGGGCACTGCCAAGGGCATCTCCTTGAAGGAAAAGAAAAAACGAAGCGTATCCCCCCTGGGACAGCTTTGAAGCGATCGAAAGACCATAGGAAACGAAAGATTCAGCATTCTGGTCACAAAGAGCTTCTTTTTGCTTTGTTCCTGTGGCATGCTCTTAAAGATAGGTGTCAGGCTAGCTTTCATAAGCCAATGTCAAGAGATTAATCTATACAAATTCTTACACGTAGTGGCACCCCATTTCATTGGTCTTGTTCTTACACCAGGAGCCCTTGAAACTCTATTAAAAAAAAGAACCCGGGCTCTTCTTCAAGGCTAGTGTCCCGTGTTCAAATAAATAGCTATATGCACTTAACACACATTCTTTGGACTCACCCCCCATATAAGGCCCTCTAAACACTATATGTTAAGCATACGACGACAGAGATGAGGAACTGACTTTTGAGGATAAAAAAAGAATTTTCAACGAACTCGTGTAAAGGCTCTCAAACGAAGGAGCTATCCTTGGGAGACAGACAAAAATAGAGGCAGACTTAGTAAGCTTTCTCACCTGGATCAATAGAAAAAGCAATTGAAACTCGATCGATGGAAGTTGCAATGGAAGTTCCCTATTCTCTTGGTCCAGCCCATCCAATTGAAGTACCAGTCCCAGGGTTTAGATTATCGGTGCTTTGAGTGTCATCTCATCTGCCCTCCTCTAATCCTCTGTCTCTTCGAGCTATACCAAAAAAATAAGTTTCAGGGATAAAATTCCAATTGCTGGTTCTTGTGATATTACTTATTATTACTTAACAAGTTACTTACTCAATAGATCATAACGAGTCAAGAATATAATCTTTATTACCTTTTGTATTTCTAGTTAAGATAGTCTAAGATTTCAATAGCCAGATTCGTCTTTACCTTAATTTGCGTGCCTTTGCCTCAATTTGCGTGATTTAACCTGTTTGTGTCTTATATGAGTTAGAATGTGCTAAATATATGATTTATATTCCTAATACATGCTATGTGTGCATTCATGAAATTTTCAAAAAAACACGGCATTGAAAATTTTATCGTCAATTTTTGTGAATAGTATTTTGAACACACGTCTGCTAAAATTTTTACACAAGTATTTTAAACGTTTTAAAACCTAGTCCTCTATTATTAATAGACCCATGTTTGATAAAAATTGATTATGAAACAGAATAGTAATTTAAATAGACTTTTCAGAAAAATTGATTTTGAAACGGAATAGTAATTTAAATAGGCTTTTCAGGCGAAAAGTAGCCTTTTTTAGTCAAATAGGGTTTTCGTCTAAACCCAAATCTTGCATTTACTTTTCTTGTCCTAGTATATATTAATATAAATGTATTTATATGTGATATTAAATGATGTTAGATTAATTTTGCATTCAAAAGATATTTGAAATCAAATAATATGACTTTTCACCTTATTTTACAAAAATTGAGTTTTTAACCGAGTCGGGTGTAAATCTATGCATGTAAAACTTGTTGTCAACTAAAAATATACTACATAAAAATAGTCGAAGTGTTAATTGCATTTGTGTGAGAAAAAATAGTCTAAAAACAATTAAAAGACTAAAAATAATAGTTAAAAGACTAAAAATACAAACTTTGACTTTGCAAATTTTGTTGACCTTGTGCTTATATCATCAACACACATTAAAAAAAAACAAACACACTCACAAAACACACACATTACTGAAAATCCATGAGGGAGAAGAAAGAAGGCATTTTCAAGGTTTTTCAAAGCATTTTTCACATAGATTTTGCAATTCAAGTCCAAATCACTTCATTCAAAGCTTGATTTCACTTGTTGGGCATCCATTCTACATATTTCTTGCATCAAAACACATCAAAGGTGAGAGAAAAATTCTAGATCTCAAAATGTCATTTTTATATTTTTGCATATAATTGAATTTTGAACCGTTAGAATGTTGAATTGATGTTATATTATTGCTCAGTGCATGCTAAAAATTGTTTATATGTGCTTATATAAGATTTGAACCTTTGTAGCATTAATTTTTATTTTTCAGGTATAAAAATTGAGTTGTTGGCTATTTGTTGAATAATTGGAGTTGTGGTAGTTGGAATCGATTGCTGTTAGCTTGTAAAAATTTGTTAAATACGTGGTAGTAATGTTGTAATGCTGAAATTTTTATTGTGATGTCGGTGTGAAAGTCCAGAAATTTCAGCCTTGATGCATTAGGGTTGTTGGGCTTGATGTGGATGGTTTATGGTTGGTTTTCGAGGGGGTTAATGTTGTTGATTGAGTGGGACTTGTTAGAGGTAATCGGTTTAGTAGAATGTAAATTATGACTTTTAGAAGTTTGGGTTGTCTTTCTTTAAAATGTTGAATTATGCCTTTGGACGTTTGGGTGGTGTTTGAGTGAATGAATTGTGAGTTGTTGATGGTTAGACTAGGGTTTGAATGTGTGGTTATTGCATGTTAAGTTGGATGGCCTATTTTGTCATCTAACTTAGTTGTTGAGTTGTTAATTGTTTATTTGATGATATGTTGTTGAAATGATGATTATTGATTAATTATTGATGAACCGGGAGATAGGCAACCTACTTTGTTGTCCTCGTGTGATATTTGATTATTGATGAGCTAGGAGATAGTCAATGTGAAAGGTTGTCCTCCTGAATTTGAATGTTTATTATTATTGTCATGAGTCTTGATATGTGTGTGCCATCTCTCGGGCAGCGTCGGGCTGTCGGGTTGAAAATGGCATGACAATCATAGGCTACCCCTAGCTCACATGGGCGGAGGTGCCATGGAAGGAGGGAATAGAGAGGTACCTCAGGTGCATGAGTAACGGGGAGTTACAAGAAGAATGGTTGAGATCGTGATGGCGTTTGGAGCTACACCAACTAGAGTATCTTTTATTGATTGGCCATTATAATTAATGTGCTTATATTGTTATTGATAATTATTATGTGTTTACTGCTCAAATGATGATTTCCAAGGAGTATAGTAAATACTGTTAGAGATCTATCGAATCCTCATTGGGCTTGTTTTATATAAGCTCACTCTTAATTATTGCATGCATACAGGTGATATTGAACAAGATTATTGGTACGTGCCTTAGGAAGCTGAGAATGTGCTTTATGTGGACGAGTCTTGTGTGCCGGAGTCGTTGCCATGAGTTTGTCTTAGTTGTTGGAATATGTTATATTGTATAACTTACTCAATTATAAGACTTATGTATATTGCTAATTGAGTAGCCTTTTTTTTGAACATGATAAGGTTATTAGACTGGCTTATAAACTATTTTGGAAATGTATGATGTAGCATATGGATTGATGTTGGAACGGAGGCATATAACTATGAGTGGATTGTTGAAAGAATGCTTAATGTATAATATGGTTGCTATGTATTTGTTAACTTGATTGTGGAGTTGATTGGTGGTTTGTGGAGTTAGTTGTATGATGTTCTTAAGGGTTCGTTTAGAGCCCTGATGTCCGTGTTACTGTCGTTATACTACCGAAATTCCGTTGGATTCTGACTGATCGTAGGAGGGGTCAAGTTAGGGCGTGACAGTAGGACTAAAGCAAGCATGGTCTAAAAGGCAAGGTCAAGAAAGGGTGCGCGAGCACCAGTTATTTAGTAAAGTACAATGTATAGAATGATAGTTAGCCGTCCCACGCACGTAAATAGGTAGGGCTTAGACCTCTCAGCAGTGAGAAGCACTCAAAATGGTTCAAGAAGGCGGGAAATAGTTAAGGAAAAAGTACCCGATTGAATGATCTTTGTTGAGAAGAATCCTATGCTGGACCCCACCAGGTAAGAAAACTTGACTGGACTGACATTATCGAAAGCCACTCCAATTGGCTTGGTTGCACCGACATCAAAGCAGTTAGCAGTTGCTTATTAGAAAAGAAAAGAGCAATCTAAAAAAAGGAGCGGGAAAGAGGCCCACATCCTGCCAGAGGGTTATACCATAGGGACAGCATAATTATAATGATATAGGAATACTTTAAGAAGGAAAAGCTTCCTTAGCGAAGCAAGAAGGGAAGTCTCGAGAATATGGCTCCTAAACTAACGAACTTTTTTGATTTCCACTTTAGTTGAATGCTGTGCGATGTGGAACAGCAAATTCCCTGCTTGGATCTAACGATTTCCCCATACGAACTCTTGCTTCCCTCTGATTGAGGGGATAGTTTTAGTAGTTGAATGAATTCGAAGATTTTCTGATGCACCATTTCCATCACTACCACCATTTCTTATTCCCCTAGAAAAGTGAATAGATCAGCACAAGACGCATAACTACCAAGATGATATGGATCGTCACAGAGAATCGTCAAATCTAGGAGTCAAACCACTGATCTACAATTGCCTTTTACTTATTAGGCAACAACCACTTCCTTATATACATAAGAAATGGATTGATTAGGGAGAAAATTCACAGATGAAGAGTCACCAACCCTAGTAACATAGGTTCCAGAGTTGATAGCAGGGAAGGTAATAGAGGTCCAATCAAGCCAATCAACTAGGGTTGTTAATGCTAAGGCCATTGCAGTCTTGGTTGGAGCATCCGTCCTAGGTGTCATACTTACTTAACATGGTCTCGCTCTTAAAATGGTTGATGAACGGAAGATATTGCCTTTGTCCTTACTTTTTGAGAGTCTTTCATTAGAACCTATGGGATCCAACTCATACATCCAATAGTCTGCTATCTTTAATATGAGGTAAGGTATCAGTCTTAGAAAGATAGGCACATGATATCCCTATTAAAGGGGCGAAGCGGTTAGTGGAATAGTCTGACTTTGCTATTAGTAAGGACATATACGAACGAATCATCTGAATTTAACAATTCCTCTTCTCAACAGTAGTCATTAGGCCTCCCACCAATAGTTTAGTCGGGAGAGAGCATTGTAGAGGAAAGTTCTTGACTATTGGGATATCAATAATATTCTGATTTGGCGTATGACTATTACTGTTACTGTATTGCTAAGAGTTGCCGGCGAAAGGGAGAGAGATTTGACTTTGAAAGAAGCAACTTTCACCTTGAAAGCCACTATAGCTTCTTCCCTGTGCATGCATAGTTTGGCCGAGATGGAACACCATTTCCTAAAGGAGTTGGAGCAGCAGTACCTTGCCTTTGACTTTACTTACCTATCTTCTCTTTACTTATGGGGGGGCTTCCATCACTCTCTAAGGCTGTCTTGGGATAGCATGGGGGTGGACTTCCAAAAGCAACCTCTTAGACTAGGTATCCCCAAATGCTCCCCCCGTAGAAATCTGCTGTCAGAACATAGGTTGGCCTCTTCGTAACAAGTGAAGTAATCTTTTTTTGCATCTTATTATGATCCGCTGACAGGGAAAGTAGCTAAACTCACTTGCCCAGACCAAGGAGAAGGGATGCATTTTGGGTCTCAAGGAGGCAATTCTCTGATTTTTTTTGGGGTCAACTGACATGTGATCGATTGAGCTAGACTTTTTGAATGAGTTTGAGTTGGGCTTAGGAGCGAATCACACTTTCCCCTATTCTAGAATAGTACTCAATATCTAGTCTAAAAAGTCTCTCCCCACTGACCATCGTTCTACTCTTCGTACCAGCCTCAGATGCTAATGCCACTAGCTAGCAAACAGTGAAAAATAGCGTTCTTTCTCCCTTCCCTGCTGGCATGTCAATCAGTAACCTTCCCCTTTTTTTATAGAAAAAGAGGGCTCCTGTTTGTTCATTCAAATGGGATCTTAAACTGACGTTCTCTTGATCGAAAAAAGGCTAAAGCTAAAGCGTTGAATTCGTCGATTCAATACTAGGATCAATGAATAAGGATATTATGGCTTGGATGACTTCCCTGTGTGCACTGCTTACTCCTTGGTTGGTCAGTTGGACCCACGTAAGTCAATATTTCAGTAATCCTACTGACCCCACAGCTTGACGAATCATGCAATGCACTTTCTTCCCTACTACCCTTGCCTGCGAGCCTAGAAGCACGACGCTTTGATACTGATGGTAGCATAGTGTATTCGCATATAAAATACCAAGGCAAGGAAAGAAGGTAAGAGTAGCAGGACTCTAGAGGTGTCCTACCGACGAAGCGAGCTCAGCAGGACTCTTGAGGTGCCCTACCGACAAAGCCAGCTCAATTCATTGATGACCTCAAAACCAGTGCATCGCGCTATGCACTAGCTTGTTGAGGGGAAAGTTGTTTAAGCTCTGTCTTTGCTTTGCCTTGCTTGCCCTTTTCATTTTCAGAGTCAAGGTTCACTTCACTTACAATCGAATATATTCTATTAAAGCAAAGCCAAGAGGCAATAGTAGCATCGGGATCAAACTGTCACCTAAGACTAAGATCCGTGACTAGTTCCATTCTCATCATCTAAGTGATTCTTCATCACAAGAAAACCCATAGGACTGGCTTGAAAGGCTTAAGGGAATTTAATTGCAGGAAGGTTGTTAGTCATAAACTTCCCTATTACTAAAGAGAGGTTGATCACCTTCTTTATGAGTTCGTGATGAGACTCCGATCTCAATCAAGGGCTCTGAAAGTAGCATTATGTCCAATATATAATGGAAGTCCTAGTGCTGAAATGAACTCTTGAACCCTAGGAGAAGCAACTCAATAGGTAGAGGCTATAGAACCGTTAGGGTTAGGCTAGGCCAAGGGGGGAGTAATCCTCTCAGGAGAGGAACGCAACTGTCTGGCGAAACCCGACTTATATTATCCATCTCATCACAAATCTGATCTGACTGAATGAAGAAGGGTAGAACTCTACTTTGCTCTTTCAAAAGAAAATTTGCGGATAGAAGTGATTTGGCGACAGGACCAAAGAGAATTTCAATAGTAACTTGCGGGGCCGACAACATTTGACCGGTGTAAGCTCTTGTCGCACTGAACTTCTTCAAGCTTGAACTCAAGCATTCCAACAGTAGTAAGGGGAAAATAGTTGTTTGAACCAATTCCTTTTAGATGAAAGGGACGAGATTGCTATCATTACTATACTTGGCAACCAAGCTCGCATGCATATCCATTCCATTAGGCATTGCCACTCTTTCCTACTCTACCAGTATTGGTGAACGAAAGGTGTTAACTCAAGCTAATCATTCCATTTTGAACTCTTATTACATTACAGTGATGGAACCTCTTTCTCTTTATGGAACCTCCTCTTTGACTCGCATTTCTGGGATTGAGGATAAGCTTTTGGGCTAATCTAATGTTGTGGGAGTCGCTGTCTCAAGAATCACAATTGTCCTAAGCGGGCAAAAAGTGTGCTAAAGCGATTGAGGAAAGGGTTGGCCAATCTAAATGACTTCCCGAAGAGGATAGAATGTGGTACATAAAAGGTCTTCCTTCTAGCTTGAGGAATAGGAATTGGATGGTCCAGGAATGGGCATTTATCGGTTCTTTTAAGAGAATAGCATATGTGCTTCCTTTAGAAGACTTTTTACCATTCATTTCTGAGTCAACCATTGCCATTGGTCTTTCCGGGTAGCAACTTCACAAGGCACCTAGGAAGCAGAGTAGTTGTCAGAAACAGTAGTGACTAAGTCACCAGGTAATAGTTGGGATTTCATATTAGAAAGATGTCTCGAGAACGCCTTCCTTCTAACTAAGGCAATTGGTCTCTCATGTTGGATATATATAGGCCGACGTTGCCAATACAAGTTAGGTGCGTAAACAATCTTCAGATTGGTGTTGGCATTAGGAGAAGCAAGCTGATAGTAGAATTAGTGGCATTCATTACATTTCAGTGAGACAACATCACTACTTAGCCAAGCATTCTCACTCCCTTTCTGAACTGATCCACTTTATAGGTATGCATCTTAGGGGAACTATAATATAGTTATCATGACCTTGGTAGCACCCTGTCCTAATGTTATAAGCAAAAAAAAAAACTCTTCATTTTCCTTATGTCAACAGCCTTTTAGGTAAACTGCTTTGTCAACCAATACATTGGAAAACAAATCCTTTGGCCAGGTTCAGTAAAGAGAAATCGCAGGATAAACCAATGGATGCAGAGATATTAGTGAAGCTAACAAGGGATATAAGCTCAAACAATGGTGGTATAATAGCTTTCCTATGCCTTCCCTTCCTTGGAAGAAGTGTGGCAAGATTGACCAATTCTTGAGAGTTATGAACGAGCTCCCGCTGGTTGGCTAACTGGAGACAGCTTGTTATAAAAGAAGCCGATTGAATAACTTATGCCCGTAATGGATAGAAATAGAATTGGCTAACTCTGCTCATGGCTACTTTTGATTTGAAAGAAAATTTGTTTGGTTGTTCAAGTGAGCAGCTAGTTAACCACTATTGAAAAGCAGGTCTTTCCCATTCTCAAGCCCAGTCATATAGCCCTATACTTAGCAACTCGTAAGAAGATCCGATCAAAGACAATAAAAGAAAGTGGCGAAGCGAGCAAGAAAGGTTTCCCTAAGTTAAGGCTCCTCGAACGAGGGTTACCGGCTCTGCTGTGATAACCCGAACCCGGCATGCATTTAATTAAGTGTTTAATTAGTTAAAACATCCATTCTTCACTATTTTGATATTTCTTTTAAAAATGTTCAAATAATTTTTATATTGAATAATTTAAAAGATTATTACCTATTTTTATTATTTATAGTAATTGGATTTCTTTTCTTGTATTTAATTAAGTGTCATCTTAAATGTTAGTATTTAATTGTATTTGATTACGTATTTATATTAACTTGTTTATTCGTATCTTAGCATTAATTTCATATTCTTTAAAATATTCTAGAAATAGTTAAATTATTTATTTTTTAAATGAATATTGATTATTTTAATAATCGGTTTTAATTCTCTTGCATTAAATTACTCAGTTTTCAATTAAATGAGAAAAGTAACTCCGAGCCGGAGTGAATTTTAAACTATTCTACTATTCTACTTTTCAAAAATTATAGTTTTATATTATTGCTCATCATTTGATTTGCGATTGTTTATTGACCGTTCGATCGCAGCATTTCGAAAATGAAAGTTAGAAGAATATTTCTCGGATTTCGCGAATAGCGTTTCTAGTATAATTTAGCTAGTTTTAATTGTTTTTCATCAAATTGCATTGTTTTAACTTGAGCTAGACCAAATGATAACCAAAATAGCCTTAGTTGACCAATTTAACTTGAATTTTGACTTTGTTAAATGACCATTTTTCCCTTGAGCTTTGTCAACTTTTTAAATAGCCAAAAATCAAACAAAATAGTCATAAAAACAAAACCAAAATACCACCCAAGTCCCCCCCCATGGCCAAAGCTCCCAAGGAAAAGAAAGAAAATTTGATTTTGCATTTTAGGCCAAAATCTTGCGTGGAATCGGATGAGGATCGTGGCTCGAGTCCTTGCGGGTCTTGGTCTTCAATCTCTGTGAGGGTTTTCACATTTTTGTGCATTTATATTCGAATTTGATTTTTGATTCAATTTCTTAGATTTGATATTTAATACATTATAATGCTTGGAATTGCCTCTTTAGGGTTCGTAGAGCATTACTTGTTAGTTATTTAGCGATTGTTATGGCTATAAACGCAAATTTGAAATTGGGGAGGAATAATGAATAGTGATTTTGAATAGTAAAATCCTAGAATTTCGGATTTTGATCCGAATTGCGATTTCTTGATTTGGATAGCTACCATTAATGTTAGAAAGATAAAATGTGCAATACAAACGGACCGGCCTTTGTTAAAATTAGAAATCAGACAAAGAAACGTAAAGGGGCCATTTGACCAAGTGTTGACCGTGCTCGAATTGAGTTCAGGGTTTTTCTATTGAGGGCATGGAAGCACTTTTGGCACTGTTATGGCGTTGATCGAGCGACCAGTTAGCATAGTTGTAGTTCAAACGCAGTAGGTGGACTTTCGGGCTTCGTGTGAGAAAGTGAAGTTTCGTGATATAGAAACGTGCCTTGTAGTATCTAAGTGAATGTAGTGAAATCGGTTTCTTAATCTTGTAGCTCGTTTGCTCGTAATTGCCTTTGGAAGTTAGAGATTGAAAATGGATATTTGTCGTCTTCGTGTTTGAACTGCTATCACTTGTTTGATTGATATTATTGTGGATATTAATGATAATCATGCTTGAAAAGTTAATTGATTGCTATTATTGATTGTAAATGCTTCATATCTCGTTTATCGTCACTAATCTGCACTTTCATGCTATCGCTCGTTTATTGCTTGTATCTCGTATTGCATTGCATAGTGTCAGGCGCGTGAATGATGGGCCTCTCTGGGTAGTCTCGGGCTACCAGGGTTGGTTTGCTCTAGCTCCGTGTCCTATTCCCATTCTCGCTAGGGGTGCCGCATTGGGAGATTTGGGTCGTAGATGTGCCGGGGTACATCCGGAGTACACCCCGTGGATGTTATAAGGTGGTTGCGCTCTTATTGTCATCGTTGTCAGCATCAAGCTCGAGTTGATGTTTTGCTCGTGAAGTGGTACATTGCTCGTATGAGTGAACCAGCCTTCAAATTGTGGTATAGCTTTGATGGGTTGTGTTAATGTTTTCTTTAGTTGGTTATTGTATTGTTGTTTATTTTGATTGTTGTTCTTATCGGATATATTGCTTAACTGTCTTATTTGCATTGCACGACTTTCTTTCTCTCCACTTCGATATTTGTCTTGCCCTCACTGAGTATACGTGTTGTGTATACTCACTCCTCACCACCACATTTCAGGAAATACCATGTTAGCTGGAAAGTTCGTGGTTATGTGATAGATCATGCTTGAAGAGTTGCCTTGCGTGCTATGTGGCTTGAGTTGTCAAAGATGCAAAGATATATATTTTCATGTAATGTATGTATTTAGTGTTAAAAGTTATGTAATTAACTTAACTAGGTTTATTAGAATAGTATGATAGTCTATTTTATGTAATAGGTTAGTATAGTTCAATTGCCAAGCATGAATGTACTTGTCAAAGATGAGAAGAGATAGGTTAGCATTTAAACTGGAAATGTATATTTACTTGTGTTCGCTTGTTGAGAACCAAGGCTCGGATGGCCTTGAGGTGTTTGGATGGGTGGACACGGTGCTGGTCCACTTATATGCTAGTGCAGGATTTGCATTTTGCCTAGAAACAGGGGAGACTCCGTCCGTCTTTCCCTAGAAATTTTATGCCCAGGTTTGGAATTGGATTACGATTAGATTGATTAATAGAATTTTCGGTCTCGAGAGGGATCGGGGTGTTACATCTACGACCTCGCAAGGCACTACTGTAGAGCTCTTTGAGCCTGCCGCTTTCTCAATCAAAAATAAAGAACAATCAAGATTTGTTGGCCTACTGACTTTTATGTAATTAATAATAATATTTTTCGTACTAAACAATTTCTCTTCTTAGCTATATCATTTCAGGATTGATTTTCGTTGACTCTCACTGGGCAATCAGAAATTCCTCACTTCATACAGTCGTAAGGCTTCCAAGTCTTACTAGTTTAACTGTCTTCCGCATGCGTGTGTACTTCATTAGTGTGATTTGGCAACTGAAATACATGGGCTATGGCTATCTTATATTAGAAGCTATGCCCTTTAGAGTTTCTCTTCTATTAAAGGATAAAAAGGTGCGCTCTTCTTGGATTGTTATTGTAGCTTGGCTTTATTGTCTGCTATTAACCCCCCGTCGCTTTGATTTTGATTGCTTTAATAAATATCTCTTTCTTGTTTTCTTTATATTCTTACCCCTCTCTTAAGAGAGTGAGTACCCTACAAGGAGTACGATTTAGGCTTTTCCAAAATAGGTTGCTAGGAAGAGAATTAGTTGTGAAAGAAGGAGCTCTGATGGAGAATGTGAAACCCCACTTTCCTGCTTATCTCGTTTTACGTGCTATACCTCGTTTTGCGTGCATATGTTTTGTTTATGTGCTATAGGACCTAGAAAGTTATAATTTTGATGTCAATACTCCTAATACGTGCTAAATGTGCATTCATGAAATTTTCATCAAAAACGGAGTCAGAAATTTTATCGTCGATTTTTAGTGAATAGTGTTTTCGAAACACGTCTGCTAAAATTTTGAAACTGGTCTTTTTAACCCTTCTAGACCTAGTCCACGGACTTTAATAGACTTGTGTTTGATGAAAACGATTTTAAAATCGGCTTAAGAATTTATTAGGGTTTTTACACCGACTTTTGCGAAAATCGAGTTTTAAGCCGACTCGGGTGAAATTGTTGGATTGTAAAACTTCTTGTCACCTAAAAATAATCCACTTGAGATATCTTGGGGGTTGCATAATTATTTTTTACTTGGTGAGCAATAAAATGCATTTAAAGTCATTAAAACACAAAAATACTAATTAAAACTAACTTTGACTTTGCAATTTTTTTATTTGACCAAGCTTTTAAATACTTCTTGTCATCAACACACACTCACACAACACAAAACACACTCCACAAACACACACAAGGCCGAGAGGTTGAGGGAGAAAAAGAAAGAGAAAAACTCAAGCTTTTCAATCCATTTTTTCAAAGAAAAACTTGGTTTTTGTCCGTGAAACTTCGCACCGACTTGGATTCTGCTTGTTGGGCACGCATAGCACGCATTCCTAGGCTTGTATCGCATCAAAGGTGAGAGAAAAATTCTAGATCTCAAAATGTCATTTTTATGTTTTTGCTCATAAATGAAAATTTAACCGTTAGAATTGAAATCTGATGATAGATTATTGCTCCTTGCATGCTAGGGATCGTTATATGCTAATACTACGAATTTCTGTCGGATGTAGCATAATTTTTATTTTCCGGGTATTTAATTTTGATTAAAATGTTCAAAGTTGAATTAAATGAGTTGTGTTGATCGAAATCGATTGCCGTCGATTTCTAAATACTTGATAATTACGTGTTAGCGCTGTTGTAATGCCGAATTTTCGATTACATTGTTCGTGTGAAAATCCGGAAAATCCAGCCATGACATCTTAGGGTTTTAGGGTTATCGGACATGATTTGGAGGTGTTATGGTGGATTTCCGAGAGGGCTAATGTAGTAGGTTGAATGGGTGAGTGATAGGAACTGATTTGGCAATGTTTGGATTAGTAGATTGTAAGTTATGAATTTTAGAAGTTTAGGTTGTCATTCTTTAATTCCTTGAACCATGTCTTTAGATGGTTGGGTAGTGTTCGAGTGATGAATGGTGAGTTGTTGATGAGTAATTTAGAGTTTAATTTTGTATATTATACATGTCCGGTTAGATGGCCTACTTTGTCATCTAACTACGTTGTTTGTTGTTTAATTTAATATTGATGTTATATTGATGTTATTGATTGATTATTATTAAGTTCGAGAATCGGGCACTTTCGTTGCTGATCTCCCAATTGATTGATTGATGATTGATTGATGATTGATGATTATGGAGTCTTGGTATGTGTGTGCCACCTCTCGGGCAGCGTCGGGCTGTCGGGTTGATAACGACATGACTGCCATAGGCTACCCCCAGCTCGCATGACGGAGGTGTCATGGAGGTACCTCGGGTGCGTGAGTAATGGGGAGTTACAAGAAGAACAGTTGAGATCGTGATGGCGTTTGGAGCTACACCAAATAGAGTATCCTTTACTGAATGGTTATATAGTTATGTGATGATAATGTTATTATTGTTATTGTGTGTTTACTTGCTCAAAGGACTAAATCCAAGGAGCGTAGTGAATACTGTCGAGATCTATCGGATCCTCACTGGGCTTATGTATATAAGCTCACTCTCTATTATTGCATGCTTACAGGTGTTGCAGAGCCGGATTACGGGTACGTGCCTCCTGAGGAGGAAAATGTGCCTTACGTGGACGAGTCATATGTTCCCGAGTCTTATCCATGATTATATGTTGTTTAATGTCATGTATATTAGCTTAATAGACTTTTATATGCTTTGTGGTTCTTATTGTAATAGATGTTGAAAGATGATGATCCAAACGATGTTAACTTAGTGGCTTTCTTTTGTCTATGGTTAAGTTGTAGTTGTGTCTCAACTTATTTTTGAAATGTATGATAAGGTTGAGGTATTGTATGTCATGTTGGAACGGAGGCGTATAACGAGGATGGTTTATTGTATAATATGGTTGTGTTGTATGTTGTTGTTTGTATTGAGGAATTGCTGGATGTATGATGTTTTATAAGGTTGGTTTAGAACCTCGGAAATCTATTTACTGTCGTTATCCCGCCGAAATTCCGTTGCGTCCTGACTGATTGTAGGTGGGGTCGAGTTGGGGCGTGACAGAGAATGAATCTCAATCCAGTGCTATTGAATGGTATAGAATCCGCTCTTAGCTGCAAATACTTCTATTCTTTGATCTGACTATGCCCAGCTAGGAGAATAAGACTTGAAATTGGACAGCTTAAACAAGGTAGAATCTATAGGGTGGATTAGGGGACAGTTCTTCTGTTCAACTGTCTTGTGTTATGCATGGCATAGATGAAATTCGAATCCAAGAAGTAACTAGGAGAAGAAAGACAAGCAATACAGTGTCTTCAAGGAAGAGGTTGTTTGTAACACCCCGATCCCTCTCAAGACCGGGAGTTCCATTAATCAATCTAATCACAACCCAATTCCAAACTCGGACAAAATTTTTAGGGAAAGACGGACGGAGTCTCCCTTGTTTCTAGGCAAAATGTAAAACCTATAATAGCATATAAATGGACCAGCACCGTATCCAACCATTCAAACACCTCAAGGTCATCCGAACCTTTGTTTCCAACAATTAAACACAACGAGAATACATACATTTCCAAGTACCAGACTATTCTAACTTTTTTTTTTAACAATACAAACATGCATTAAAGTTAAGCTATACCAACTAAATACATGAACTAACCTATCATACCACTTCAATAACCTAATAAAACGTATATTACATTCTTTTTTAACATTAAATACAAACAACACATGAACATACATCTTTGCATCTTTGACAACTCATGCCACATAGCACGCAAGATAACTCTTCAAGCATGAACTTTCACGTATTCATGAACTTTCCAGCTAACAAGGCATTTCCTGAAATGTGGTGGTGAGGAGTGAGTATACACAACACGTATACTCAGTGAGGGCGAGACAGATATCGAGGTGGTGAGAAAGAAAGTCGTGCAATGCAAATAAGGTAGTTAAGCAATATAACTGACAAGTAAGCATTCAATATACACAATCAATACAATAAACACTTAATAAAAGCATTAACACAACAATTCAAAGCTATACCACACTCTGAAGGCTATGGTTTACTCATACGAGCAATGTACCATTCGATTCGATTCCACGAGCATTACATCAATCTCGAGCTTGATGTTGGCAATGATGACAATAAGCGCACAACCACCTTATAACTTCAGTTTGGAATACCCCGGAAGTATCCAATCAATTCTACGACCCAAATCTCCCTGGGAGGCAACCCAAGCGATAATGGGAATAGGACACGGAGCTAGAGCAACCAACACTGGCAGCCCGAGACCACCCAGAGAAGCCTATCACTCACGCACCGGACACTATGCAATGCAATACAAGATACAAGCAATAAACGAGCGATAGCACAACAATACAGATTAGTGGCGATAAACGAGATATCAAGCATTTACAATCAATACTAGCATTAAATTAACTTTTCAAGCATAACTATAATTAATAGCAACAAGATACCCAATTAAGCAAGTAACAACAGTTCAAACATGAAAACGACAAATATCACTATTCAATCTCTAACTTCCAAAGGCAATTACGAGCAAACGAGTTACGGGATTAGGAAACCGATTTCACTACATTCACTTAGGCACTACAAGGCACGTTTCTATGACACTAAACTTCACTTTTTCACCCGAGGCCCGAATGTCCACCTACTGCATTTGGACTACACCTATGCTAACCGGCAATCCAATCAACACCACAATAGCGCCAAAAGTGCTTCCATGCCCTCAATAGCAAAACCCCTAACTCAATTCGAGCACCGTCATCTGTTGGTCAAACCGCCCCCTTACGTTTGTTTGTCTAATTTCCTAGTTTAACAAAGGCCGATCCATTTTTATTGCACATTTTATCTTTCTATCATTAATGGCACTTATCCAAATCAAACAATCACAATTCGGATCAAAATCCAAAATTCTAGGATTTTACTATTCAAAATCACTATTCATTATTCTTTCCCATTTTCAAATACGCAATTTCAACCATAAAAATTGCAAAATAACTATCAAACAATGCTCTACGAACTCAAAGGAAGCTATATCAAGCAATTACAAGCATTATAACACAATATATATCAAATCTAAAAATTTGACACAAAATTCAAATTCGAATTTAAATGCACAAAGGCGTGAAAACCCTCACAGAGATTGAAGACCAAGACCCGCAAGGACCTGAGCCACGACCCTCGAGTAATTCCACGCATGATTGTAGAGGAAAAATGCGAAACAAATTTTATTTCTTTTCCCTCAAACCTTCGGCCATGGCAAGGACAAAATGGGTATTTTGCAATTTCTTTTTCTTGATTTTTGCCTTGTTTATTATTTAAAAGATGACAAGGGCATTTTGGTAATTTGTAAAATCAGGCTTTAGTTAAAAATGCTGAAATAAACTTATTTTGATACCTTTTAAATCTAATTCAAGTTAAAACAATGCAATTAAATGAAAAACAACTAAAACTAGTTAAATTAAGCTAAAAACATTTTCACTAAGTCCGAGGAATATTTCTCTAACTCTCATTTTCGAAATACTATGATCAACTGGTCAATAAATGATCGCTAATAAAGTGATGAGCTATAATATAAATCTTTAATTTTTTTGAAAAGTAGAATAGTAGAATAGTTTATAATTCACTCTGGCTCGGAGTTACTTTTCTCATTTATTTGAAAACCGAGTGATTTTAATGCAAGACAATGAAAATCGATTATTAAAATAATCAAAATAATCAAAATAATCAATATTCATTTAAAAATAATTAATTTAACTATTTCTAGAATATTTTAAAGAATTATGAAGTTAATGCTAAGTTACAAACAAGCAAGTTAATATAAACACGTAATCAAATGCAACTGGACACTAACATTTAAGATGACACTTAATTAAATACAAGAAAGTAAATCCAATTTCTATAAATAATAAAAATTGGTGATAATCTTTTAATTAATCAATATAAAAATTATTAAATGTTTCCAAACGAAATGCCAAAATAGTGCAAATGATTGATTTAACTAATTAAGCATTTAATTAAATGCAGTCAAATACCATTAAATGCATGCCGGGTTCGGGTTATCATATCCTTCCCCCTTTAAAACAATTGCGTTCTCACAATTCTTCTTCCGATAGAACCCAACATCAACTAAAGCTCAACTCTCACTAATCTTCATAGGTTGCTGGGCAAGATAGTGAATAAGGATGTTCATAGGAAAACCCCAATAGAAATTCCACCCAAGAATGCCGAGAAAATACCAACTAAAGACTGAAACAAAGATACTGTAGATGATATCAATACCACATATTAATGGCAAAAAGAATACCGAAGGAATACCCTATTTACGAATCTCCAATAAAATTCTAACAAGTTCCAAATAAGAAAGTTAAAAGATAGCCAGAGTAGATGCACCTCATGTAGTGCTGATTACCGTAAGTAGACCTAGCTGAAAGTTCTGTAAAAGTATATGGAGAAGAATACCAAAGGCCAATCTCTAAATGAAATCCTCCAATCACTGAGTCCCTACCGCAACATCTTAGTCAAACAGCAAGTATAGATTCCCCTAAGTGGAAAGGCCAAAGGAGAAGCCGTAAACAATACAAGATAATAAGTCCAAGCAGAGTTCCAAGTGTAGGATCTTCCAATAAATGCCAATAAGAAAAATACTAGTAGAATGCCCAATAAGAATTCCAAAGAATACCACAAGTAATGTTACACAATAAGTCTAATAGGAATTCCAATTACCAAACCAACTGAGGGATGCCAAATAAAATAACCGAACAATACTCCAGTAAGAAAGTAGCAAGGATTGCCCAATTGTTAAGTACTAGATAAATGACCACTGAGAATTCTAGAGAATACCATTGAAGAATTTCCAATAAGAGATGCCAGTAACACACCAATAAAGACCGAGACACATATGCCATAGATAATACCATGCAGTAAATCCAATTGAAACCCAATAGCCAAGTCTTCCGAGAAGTGCCAACAGAAATCTCTAAAGAATACCCAATAAGGAATCCAAAGAATGCTCCAGAGAACAACCAAATAGAACCTCAAAAGAAAACTAATCTTTCACAACTGTTAAGCACAGAGGAAGACCCTAGAGTTCGCCAATAACCGAGCTCCAAAAGCAAACACCAACTCCCAAATCAAAGCTAGTTAAATGCCATTCATTTCTTGCCAATCCATACACCTTGAAAGGCCAACTGGGAACCACTTTCTTCAGGGGAGAAAAAGGACTTACTTACCATTTCCACGGGACATGTATGAATGCCAAGATATCACATATATACCCATCCCTTAAACTATTATGCACCCAAGTTTACAAAATACTTTATTCAACAAAGTAACTCAAGCACGCCAATCAAGTCAAGCACACCAGAATCAATTCAAATCCCGGCATAACCAATTCAAGACATTTCAATACACACATTACAAGCAATACTTCAAGCAAATAACAATTCACGAGGTCGATTTGATTCACGATGCCAATTCAATAGGTCAATTCAATGCATAACTAGACACTTCACTTCACTTAGCACAAAATTAACACATAACTATATCACATAGGAGCACACATTCAGGTCAAGACACACAATCTCACATACAAGGATACACTTTCAAGACACACTTAACAAGCACACACTCAAGGATCTCTACCCACCAGACCGAGGACCCTGTCCCTGCTTATGAGCTAAACAAGCTCTAATACCACCTGTAACACCCCGATCCCTCTCGAGACCGGGAGTTCTATTAATCAATCTAATCACAACCCAATTCCAAACCTGGGCAAAATTTTTAGGGAAAGACGGACGAAGTCTCCCCTGTTTCTAGACAAAATGTAAAACCTATAATAGCATATAAGTGGACCAGCACCGTATCCAACCATTCAAACACCTCAAGGCCATCCGAACCTTGGTTTCCAACAATTAAACACAACGAGAATACATACATTTCCAAGTACCAAACTATTCTAACTTTTTTTTTTTAACAATACAAACATGCATTAAAGTTAAGCTATACCAAGTAAATACATGAACTAACCTATCATACCACTTCAATAACCTAATAAAACTTATATTACATTCCTTTTTAACATTAAATACAAACAACACATGAACATACATCTTTGCATCTTTGACAACTCAAGCCACGTAGCACGCAAGATAACTCTTCAAGCATAAACTTTCACGTATTCACGAACTTTCCAGCTAACAAGGCATTTCCTAAAATGTGGTGGTGAGGAGTGACTATACACAACACGTATACTCAGTGAGGGTGAGACAGATATCGAGGTGGAGAGAAAGAAAGTCGTGCAATGCAAATAAGGTAGTTAAGCAATATAACTGACAAGTAAGCATTCAATATAGACAATCAATACAATAAACACTTAATAAAAGCATTAACACAACCATTCAAAGCTATATCACACTCTGAAGGCTATGGTTCTCTCATACGAGCAATGTACCATTCGATTCGATTCAACGAGCATTACATCAATCTCGAGCTTGATGTTGACAACGATGACAATAAGCGCGCAACCACCTTATAACTTCAGTTTGGAATACCCCGGGAGTAACAAATCAATTCTACGACCCAAATCTCCCTGGGAGGCAACCCAAGCGAGAATGGGAATAGGACACGGAGCTAGAGCAACCAACACTGGCAGCCCGAGACCACCCAAAGAAGCCCATCACTCACGCACCGGACACTATGCAATGCAATACAAGATACAAGCAATAAACGAGCGATAGCACAACAATACAGATTAGTGCCGATAAACGAGATATCAAGCATTTACAATCAATACTAGCATTCAATTAACTTTTCAAGCATAACTATCATTAATAGCAACAAGGACACCCAATTAAGCAAGTAACAGCAGTTCAAACATGAAAACGACAAATATCACTATTCAATCTCTAACTTCCAAAGGCAATTACGAGCAAACGAGCTACGCGATTAGGAAACTGATTTCACTACATTCACTTAGGCACTACAAGGCACGTTTCTATATCACTAAACTTCACTTTCTCACCCGAGACCCGAAAGTCCACCTACTGCGTTTGAACTACAACTATGCTAACTGGTCATTCAATCAATGCCACAACAGCGCCAAAAGTGCTTCCATGCCCTCAATAGCAAAACCCCCAACTCAATTCGAGCACGGTCAACTTTTGGTCAAACGGCCCCTTTACGTTTCTTTGTCTAATTTCCAATTTTAACAAAGGCCGATCCGTTTTTATTGCACATTTTATCTTTCTATCACTAATGGCACCTATCCAAATCGAGCAATCGCAATTCGGATCTAAATCCAAAATTCTAGGGTTTTACTATTCAAAATCACTATTCATTATTCTTATCCAATTTCAAATACGCAATTTCAACCGTAAAAATTGCTAAATAACTATCAAACAATGCTCTACGAACTCAAAGGAATCTATATCAAGCAATTACAGGCATTATAACACATTATATATCAAATCTAAAAATTTGACACAAAATTCGAATTTAAATTTAAATGCACAAAAGCGTGAAAACTCTCACAGAGATTGAAGACCAAGACCCGCAAGGACCCGAGCCACGACCCCCGAGCAATTCCACGCATGATTGTAGAAGAAAAATACGAAACAAATTTTCTTTCTTTTCCCTCAAACCTTCGGCCATGGCAAGGACAAAATGGGTATTTTGCAATTTGTTTTTCTTGATTTTTGCCTTGTTTTATTATTTAAAAGGTGACAAGGGCATTTTGGTAATTTGTAAAATCAAGCTTTAGTTAAAAATGGTGAAATAAACTTATTTTGATACCTTTTAAATCTAATTCAAGTTAAAACAATGCAATTAAATGAAAAATGACTAAAACTAGTTAAATTAAGCTAAAAACATTTTTCACTAAGTCCGAAGAATATTTCTCTAACTCTCATTTTTGAAATACTATGATCAAACAGTCAATAAATGATCGCTAATAAAGTGATGAGCAATAATAGAAAACTTTAATTTTTTTGAAAATTAGAATAATAGAATAGTTTAAAATTCACTCTGGCTCAGAGTTACTTTTCTCATTTATTTGAAAACTGAGTGATTTTAATGCAAGACAATGAAAACCGATTATTAAAATAATCAAAATAATCAAAATAATCAATATTCATTTAAAAATAATTAATTTAACTATTTCTAGAATATTTTAAAGAATTATGAAGTTAATGCTAAGTTACAAACAAGCAAGTTAATATAAACACGTAATCAAATGTAACTGAATACTAACATTTAAGATGACACTTAATTAAATACAAGAAAGTAAATCCAACTTCTATAAATAATAAAAATAGGTGATAATTTTTTAATTAATCAATATAAAAATTATTAAATGTTTCCAAACGAAATACCAAAATAGTGCAAATGATTGATTTAACTAATTAAGCATTTAATTAAATGCAGTCAAATACCATTTGATGCATGCCGGGTTCGGGTTATCACATTGTTGCCCTAGTAGATATAAGAAGTTTGGAGTAAACCCTATATGGAATTGAACTATTCAGCGTTGATGTTGATCTATTTGCTTGTACGATTGGGTTTGTGTTAAGTCTACCTATAGCTAATGAAGTCAGCCTTGCTTGAAGGAAATCTAGTCAATCTAGATTTACTTAAGACTCTGAAGTAGGCGAATCCGCTGCTCTTGCTCCAGATTCAGGGGTGGAAGGCTAGAGCTAAGCTAAGCTCTTTGCTAGAGCTAATTCCTTCCACTTCGAGACCGACCAAAGCGATTAAGCTGGCACGAAGGAGAGTTCTATTTGTTCTTCTATTCCCAAGTCAAAGTCTAAAAGACTAATCTAATCCCACTCTTGGGTAACCTTATCCATTTGGCGGATTACACACTGGTCCCATCAAAAGAGAATGAAGGGCATTTAGCATAGCTCATTCGAGAACAAAATCCTAAATGCAGATAGGGAATTTCCTATAGGTTCTTTAGCCTACGATATGAGTTCGGGCGATGGTCATAGAAAGAAAAAGATTGGGACCTCTCCTACTGCTTTTGTCTTACCTTAACTATAGAAATACGTGGGACGAGCAGGGAATGGGCCATCTCTTAGGAAATGGAGATATTTACATATAGTATTCACCCCGAAAGGGAAAGGGAAAGGCACCAAAGGCCTAATGTCAGACAGATAAATGAGTTACCACTCAGGCCTAAAGACTAGTTAGTCCCTTACTCAACTATGAGTAAAAACACTAACAACTGCCCCCGTCAATCAGGACAGTAACAGTATCAGTCAGTTAGTCAAGTAAGAGAAGAAGGGAAAGGCCTTATTCTATTCCTTAATAATCAGGAATAGAGGACTAAAGGTTGTTAAAGAAAACATTTGAATATTGAAGAAATTGCGGCATTTATATTGTTTATCATAGTTGTCTATATAAGGAACAGCAGAAACACCGATATCTCTTTGTTAGCCTATAAGCCTTCATTCTTATTTAGGCCAAACTGTAACCCTCATAAAATAGCTTTGCAGCTCTTTAATGGGGTGCTCAAAAATGGAGCAATGAGTATTGCACCAGAGTGAGCATCTTACAACCGAGTTGGTGCAACTAGGGGGGATGCTATGCTTCCTAAAAAGAGAAAGATAACTATCCAGTAATCCTTCTCTCTTAACCAACCTTCAGATGAGTGAAGTAGCCCATTGTTATGGTGTACGAACTATTAAGACAAAAAGAAAGAGAAAGAAGTTCTTGATGGAAGGTTAAGAGTGAGAACACAGGGAGCTCACTGGAAAAGAAAGGTAAGAAAATAAACCATTAGTTTAGGGGTAGTGACAAAGAAGCCATTAAAGATAGGTAGGTTTAGACCAAGCCAAAGCAAGGGTGGTGGTCGAAAAAAAGATAAGCAATATGCGAAGATAGTAGAGATTCAAAAGAGTTTCATAATAGATGTTCTTGTCTAACTAAGAAAGCACTTCAGGTAAACCGCGCGGAGAGGGCGAGGGTCCTGTTTTATTATTGCCATTGATGCAGCAAGGCCCATGACTTTTAGTCAAGTGAACTATGATGTGTGCTGGTACATCAAAATTAGATTCATCGCCCTCATTTTCTATCAATCACCTACTTCTCTTCTCTTTCAGATTTTCTTTCCTTTTCTTGCTCCGTAATGATTGTAGTCTGCTGAGAGAGACGCTCTAGCATCTGAATTCTGAAATTCTTTTTCTTGACGGTGAGACGGAGAGGTAAATAGCATCCTGTGAGGTGGTCGACAGCAATGTCAAATCTCGAGTCGGCACCAATTTTTATGGGTTGGGCTTTTGCCTACCCTAGCTCTATGCATAGCGTAAGAAGGGAAGAAGCCGATCATCTACTTGACATAGAAGATTAACCAACTTTCCTTGTGATTTCTCCTTCACAATATACAAACTGCTTGTATTACACATATGGTATTTGAGAGCCCTTCTCCCTTATTGAGTTTTTTCAACTTATTAGTGCTGGAAACGGTGTTTCAAGATAAATTTTGAGATAGATTGCCCACAGAAAGTTCCCTCTAAAAGGCTATCAGGTTGTCATCGACATTGACAAAACAGCCTCCGCAGTTTGATTTTAAGGCTTAGCTTGGGCTTCTTCCTTTATAGAGGGCTACTAGAATGCCTTTGTACTGTCAGCCGATCGATGTGGAACAAGTGTCTTGTCTTTAATATTTTGCACCAATTTGAATGGAAAGGGCAGGTGCCAGTTCAAGCTCTATCGGATCTCTTTGAAGATCCTAGGAAAATTAGCTCTAAAGCTTCCTTCCCCTAGTGGAACTTTTAGAATTGAAAGCAGAAAAGGAGCGTTAGTTTATCCCCCATAGGTAGGACCGAGCCTCTTAATTCAATTCTAAAGAAAGAAGAATCCATCTCTAGCGGTTCCATATTCACTTCTATAAAAAGAACAAGAGAATCTCAGTGAGGGGAGAGCTCTTTCATAGAGCGACGACTAACAGCCGCGGATTCTATTAGTAAAGCCTGAAAGTAGTGCTTGGCTTGATTCCTACCATGGACGGGGATACATTTCATCCATATCGCCAGCCTCACATGGATAGAGATGCTTATCATATCACGACTTCCTAAGATGCTAACACAAAGACTACTATTGCTACGAGAGCTTATTGGTGGAGCAAGAAGAGCGGAGTAATGCCCACATGGAAATTCATTTTCATTTAAAACATAAAGAGCTTCCTCGTTCGTACTCAATCAGTAGATCAATGATTTGAATGCATATCCCTATCTAGTCACTAAAGAAAGATTAGGTTCACAATTTAGCCTTTATTTGGTTCGAAATAAAAATGAAGAAATCTCGTTGTCGCGGGCAGGCCTCTGTACCATCTGTCTACTCGAGACACGAGTGGAAGATAGTAATAAAACATGGTTAGGTCACCTGGATCGTTTCATCGAGCAACAAATGGGTGGGTGACCTTTCTTACTTGCTTGGCCGTCAAAGAGAGGGAATTGGCTTAACTATCGGAGTTACTAGTAGATCAAAATCATAGGGAAGTGGAATCAGTGCCAATCAGTAACTTATATAGCCAGCTTTGGAATCAGATCAGTCATTCCAGCAAACGTAGGCTTGAAAGCCCCAACTGAAAAACCCATATCAGTAAAGTCAAAAGAACTCATTTTCTGAAAGCCTATTCATCAAGTTCAATAGCTTCTCGTCAAATAAGATAGAATCCGTAGGCACATGGATTGGTCTATGTCCGCTTTAGGGTGTATACTAATGGATGGGACTTTTGATCAAGAGAAGTCATGAAGGCCTTTAATTGGTCGAAAGAAAGATCTATTCTCTTATGATATCTGTCTTCTACTACTGATCCTTTCCCAATTTAAGTACAACAACTTCTCATTGATAAGCTATTCAATAAAGAGGCGGCTCATGCTTGGATTGAGTTTTGGCTCAGAAGTAATGTCTTCCTTGCCCCTACTCGATCAGAACAGTTCCCATAGTTTGTAAGATTTAGGTCTAGACTACCTTTGGGTTTTCTCTCATCTTGGCCCTTGTTCACACTATCCCACCATTTTTTGGTGTAGTTAGCTGCGGACGAGGTATACCCCAGGATAAAGTTTACAAACTATGCTCTTTTGGGTGATCACATTGTTATTGCCGACAAGAAGGTAGCAGAATACTATTTTGATATGCTGCTGGGTTATGAACAAGAGCTTAAAGATGTGAAAGCTCAAAGCTACTGGTTTTGTCATACTCTATTCTAGTTCTTTCGACTCTCGAGTTACCTTTCGAGCAGACTAAGAAAAAGAAGAAGCCCACGCTCTAACCTTCCAGTCAGTAGTTACCCTGCCCTCTCTCTAACCTATAGGAGTAGGAGTCCGCAAACCCTAAACCCGGCGTGCAGGAAATCTGTGAGACTATCTCTTGGAATTCTACCAGGATCAACTCGTTATACATAATAATTGGCAATTTTAAATAAGAGAATTAGGATTACCTCTTCAAACGATTCGTGGTAGTGTTATGAAATTGCCCAACGGAAGCGTCTAGCTCCTCCTACTTCGCACGTGAACAAGGATGACAGAAGAAGAGGATATAATTTTCAGAGATAGGGTTTTTTTTCCTTGTTCCTACGTTTTCAAAAAAATGATATATGTCAATATCTCTCCTTTGAAAACCCTACATGGCCCTTCTTATAAAGACCATGTGGGCTAGGCTCTTCAAATGGCCAACTCCCAAAATAGTTAAAAAGAAACCCAATCTTTTAATGTGGGTTTCCATAAAGCCCACAACGATTCAAATTAAATCAATATTTAATTTAAATCAATCAGCCTAGGATTTAATTGATGAATCATAAATCTAGTGCTAGCTAGAAATTGTCAAATAATTAAATCACAAACCTAACAATAATAATTAGATAATTTTTAATTAAATATTAATTACAAATAATATTTAATTCTCAATTAAATACTGATTATAATTAGGCTGTCTCTCTAATTAAATCACTTATTCTTTTGCGTGACTCCATAGGTTAAAACTTAAGCCGCTAGCATAAAGACTATCCTTACACTAATCAAAGATACCATCTAGCAATGGTTCCTGACGACTGAATAAGATGAATAGATGCAAGGCAACATTCAACGAACCTCGGTACAATGGTGAATTCCCTATGACCCTCGGTGTTCCAAAATAATCCTAGGGACATGGTTAACTGTCAAATCCCTATTTAGTTACTTCATGTCAAATTTCAATCCTATCATAACACATCATGACTTACCCTCGTGACTCATCATGAGATGTGCTTTGGCCAAAGACTTTCTAAATTGAAATTAAGCGAGACATCATTCTCCAAATACCCGCAGCGGTCAATCCCATCTTGACTCACACATTGACTTCTCCGACACATGCCCATGCCCAGTAACCTTCCACTACCAGATTAGAAATCTGGATAGTCTGGCACCTAAGCATGAGGATGAATCCGTAAGTCTCCATGGCAGTCTTAGGTCAGAGGGAACATGTCTACCACATGTACCACGAGTTATCCTTAGACAGTAAGGTACATACCATAGGACGCTCATAAAGAGAGTCATGTTCAGTGAACATGTCTCCACATGTCACCTGTTTATCGCACCGGTCTCCCAATACCCATTGGTCATGAGGATAACCAACCAATGCAACAAACAATAACCTATACTCAATGAAATTGACGTTCCAATACCAATTTCATCATTTGGTTACGAACAAAGTTTAAGAATGACCAAAATCAACCATCATTCATATGATTCCATAAAGTCATTCTAAGGACTACATCATGATCAATCAAAGGTAAAAGAAGATGGATGATATGATGTAATGGCCAAATATTATTAATAGAACAATAATCCACATACAAATTAATTTGCTAGCTACACTCGATGACTGACTTTAGGACACAATTCCTAACACAGCAGTATGGAAAGAAGCAGCCTAAGAAGATGGAAAGCAACCCCACTCTAAGTCTTTAGGAAAGATAGCTTCAAATTGCAAAAGAAATCTTTCTCTATAGAGGTGTGCCATCTGACGATGGATTCAGTATTTCACAATAGTAGGCGGGATCAGAGATCTTCATATTGAAATACGATTTTTCACCACTCCCAAAGAAAGGCCTGTATGAGTGGCATCAGAGACACGTTGACTTACAACTTGAAAATATCAAAGACGTTTACCTTTTTCGAAGGGCAATGGGAAGGGACAAGTCTAAAAACTGAGGTACTCGTCCATACGATAGGTTAATTGAAATTGGGGTCCACACTTGTGTATAGGGCTTTTCATATCCTCTCTTCCCAACTACTGATCATTGTCATTTGCTATTGCCTCACCAACTAGCTAATCAGACTATAGCCCTTCCACGGGCAGATTTTACTTTTTGCTCCTCAGCCTACAGGGTATTAGAAGCCCTTTCCAGCTCATTTTTCCCTCCCAAGGGTAGGTTCTTAGGCCTTAGTCACCCATCTGCCACTGGAATGACCACTTGATGTCCGACTTGCATGTGTTAAGCATGGCGCCAGCCTTCATCCTGAGCCTGGATTGATAGCCCTTCTACTTGAGGGAAGAATGCACAATGTCTTGGTCTTGACCTTCGCTTCGAGGGAAAAGGACGGCATCTAGGTAAGTAGCATCCTCTTTAATTGATTAACTGGATCTTCATTCTATGATAATGGAAGAGATGTCTGTTAAGGTCAGATTCATTCAAGCAAGCAAGTTTTTTGCAAATAGAGATGGATTTTGCCCATTCATTCTTATATGGAATAGGGCTGCGGCTGTAAAACCATTATTGGGCCCTTCTCTCCACGCTAAGAGATTAGATTTGACCTCTTGATTCTCTTGTATTCTCTTTCAAGTTTAGTCTCTATCATAGGGCAAGAGCTAGAGCAAAGTAGAAGAGGCAGTGGGCATAACCTTCTAAGGCAGGGTGGCAAGATAGACAGATAAGTCATTCTTTCCATCCGCCTATTACTATTAGGTTAGGTGGGCTTGAAAGCTCGAAGCTTTGTAATAGAGCACCAGTTCTTCCTCTTCTTATACTAATGTTGTTCCCACTATTCAAAGAGCTTATTATATATGTCCCAAGCGGCGCCGGTAACTCCAAAATCAATGATTCTTGGCCACTGACTTACTGCTTTCATTCAAATGCCACTGATGCGTAAGACATTATGTTGGACTACTTTCCTTTTTGTAATGCCTCTCTTTCCCTGTGGTCACCTTGCCTTCTACTTACTGGTTTCGATATTTCAAAATAAAAGGATTTGATTAGGAGGGTTATTTTTATAAAAAAAAGAATTTAACTAAGTGGCACTCCTTCCTTGTTTTTTATCCCATAGTGGGATATTTACAATCGATCGTAGATTCCCTGGCTTGGCTAGGAACCTAGTCCCTTCTTGTAACAGAAGAAGAGAAGGTGTTTAGAATCTTGTTTGATAGAACAAGGAATTGCCTTTTTTTGTTTTGATCAGGCTAAAGGCGATTCTATATAAGATAAGATTCAAATCATTTCTAGAGAAGAATCCCTCCCTAGTCCTAGCTCATTGGATGTCTTATTGGCTATCATTCGTACCCCTTAATAGAAGGGGTGATACTTCATTTTATTTAATAGTTAGCCACCCAGGACAGAGATTTGGCTTAGTGAAAATAGAACTAGAACCAAAGTCATACTCTTTATTCCATATCCTTATGTAATGCCCTTTAAACCACAAATAGGTCCTATTCCAACAACACTGAAAAAGGGCTCTCTTCATCAGTACCTTAAACTAATTAGGCATTTCCAAGCTGCTCTTTCATAAGCTATGATGGCTATTTTGAATAAACTAAATAGTCTATGTAATCTTCATTTTTTCCCAGGAGCATTTGACTGAAGAAGTATTAGTAAGACTTTGACAAAGCCATAAGAGCAATGGAGTCTAGTGAGGTAGCTCTTGGTCAGCTGTTTCCACTCGAGTTTTAATGCATGATAGGGCTAGGATGTGTTTAATCCTATAAGGGTCGACCTATAACGCCTTAAAAGGGCCTTTCCCCTTATGTCCCTTATTTCAACTAGAATGTCACCCAAGAAGTAAGGAAGCAAAGCTGTAGAGGTTGGTCTTCCTTTTTTCTTGCCCGTGGGTGATCTAATCATAAGAGTAGGAATACTTAGAATATCCCCCGAAATAGAATAGGAATAGAGGAGCTCCTCACCTCAACGGAAGAAACAGAGTCTTTATCGCACTACCCGCTTCTACCGAAAGGAAGTTCACTTCACAACCACCTTTTCCTCGGGAAGCCATATAAGGAAGAATTTTCATAGAATAGATCAGTAAAGACCTTACCCTATTTTATTCTTAAAAGAAAGAAGATGGGTAGAAGCTTACTCTTCTATAAGGGAGGCAAGTCAAATCTCAACCGTCAACAGTCTTTCTTCCATGTAGTTTCAGGCTCAGGCATGGATTTCGAATCTTCTTTTGTTGCGGATGATCGAAGCCTCGCCTAGGCTGTAGAGGGCTAAGAGGACTAAAGCATAGTGTAGGCAGCGGAATACCCGACAAAGGAAACCCTTGTTCAATCTATCTCACCCGGTACGAGACCAGAGAAAATTGAAACGGCAATTGGTAGCCCAAAGGTATGAAGTAAGTTGACTGATAGAGAGATGAAGGTAGACACTCGACCGATAGGGAGAGGTTCCAGCCTTAGAATTAGGTTTTTGGGGATTTTAGATAAGGATTGGTGCTAACTCAGAATTAGAAGAATCAGAGGTGTAACTAGGCAATGAATATTATGTACCAAAATTCCACTTAAGGACCAAAACAAGCGGAGGGAACCACAGATCCTGTTGATGGAGAGGAAGAGGAATAGATGTCTAGCTAGCTTCCTTGATAAAGAAAGGAAAGTTGGTAGCCGCCCATGGTAGCCTTGTTTACGGGTGTACGATCTAATCCTAATCCTATACCCGCAGGGATATGAAACTTCCTGTTGTTGAGGGGATTGAACCTCAAACAGTAGGGATCAAAGCGAAGTCTGTTGCTTTTTGTTCTCTTCCATCTTCGATCTATTCGACCTCTGGCCTGCTATGCTCTTTGTAACTATATCCTTTTCTCTGGTAACTCAACGGAGATCCTCTTCTTTCCTCGCTTTTGAACGCTTTCTTTCCGTTTATCACTCTTTTTAGCAGCTGGAGCAGGAGGCAAGAATCTTTATATTTGAATAGGCTCTGACCTCTATCCCGCTCTGTGGGCTTCTATACTCCCTATAACCTAGGAAAACAAGCCCGCTCGCTACAAGCAGGAGGCACCCTTTCCGGCACAATCAAAGGCAATAGGAAGAGCAGTAGGTAGAAAGAAAACGGACTAAGATGAATATCAGGTGCATAAGCCTACTAGCCCATGGGAATCTCGATTAGGAAAGTGTTGCTCATAGTATTTTGTCGCTATCCATCCTTCTAGTGCATGCTACGTGTTGGTTAATAAAAGCTTATATTCATTTCTTAGCCCCCAAGCCGAGCTCTCCCACGTTCCGAACATGAGACTTCTAGAACTCAACGCCCCATCATTCGTACCTGGCTGCATCCACCCATACTACATAGTAATGTGACTAGAGGTCAAGAAAGGAGAAAAGAGAGAGCCTTTAACTTAAAGTGGGCCAGTCACAAAAGAAAGTGCCGAAGGACGCTTTACCGAATACGATGACACCGATGAGTGCCAACCCACCATAGACTGAAGACTGATCTTACCGGCGGTGGTCTCAAGGAAATATAGATAATCGTCAACAAATTAAGAGCCTACCTAGCTTTTTCACTTTGACACCGTTCTCATTTTCCTTCTTCCACCATACCAAACCTACCCTTAAGAAGGTGGTGCTCTTTAGAATTGAGTAGGTTGCAGACTCCTTTTCAATCTACCATACGGAAGCTACTTCCATGTTGGGAGACACTCATCCCTCACTAGACGAGAAGCGTTGCGGGGCAATAGTCTTTTTCGAGGTAAAGGAAGTCTGAGGGAAGAGGTAAGACATTCTTGACCACTGACACCACAAAGACTATAGGTCATTTTTTACTAATTAAACGGAAGCGGTAAAGACGATCCTCCTTCTCATTCTTTCTTCTAGAAATGTGTAATAGTCCTTGCAGGGAATGAACCCCCATCCTGGGAATTCGTGTGCCCTTTCAATTCTGGTAGGATTCCAGGTGAGATGCCTAAGCCAAAGATGCAAACCGAAGTCAAGCGCTTCCTGGGACACGTCAACTTCATCGGCCGCCTTGATCACCTCTACCTGTGAGCCTTTGTTCAAGCTGTTTCAGAAGAATGCTCCGATGGAATGGAACAAGCATTGTCAGTTTGATAAGAAAGATCAAGACATACCTCTTTAACCTATCTGCTTGTACTTGTTCCGCCAGAACCCAGTCGCCCCTTATTGATTATCTTTCAGTCTTAGAAACCTCAATGGGGTGTGTACTAGGGCAGCACGACAAAATAGGTCGGGGAACAGGATATACCAATGGCATCTATCAGAGATAGAGTGGTTTCTTGTGTCGGATGGAAATGAACTCTCACTTGGAATGGAATGCCAACAAATTGCCGAATTGGCATGGCTATGTTCTTTTTACCGATAAGTGGTTTGAGGAAACCAAGCAGGCAATGAACAGGCCAGGCAACAAAATAGAAAAAGGATCCTCAATGCCCTTAGCTATGAAAGAAGGCTAGGCTCCTTGAACCAAAGCTAATTTGATATCCCCCTTCTTGAATAGTGGATCTAGCCTTTTCGGCTGGATCACCATCAACCAACACTTACCCAACTTCTTTTTAGTATGCCCAGCATAGTTGTCATAGTCAGGTTCAGCTGGATCGTTTATTATAAGATCATAGGAAGGTCAAACAAAGACGCCCTTTGAAAAGAACCAGGGTTAGAAGGGTCAGTCTCTAATAAAGCAGGGGTCCTACTCAGGGATGAAAGAAGCAAAAAGGCAATTCTACGAGCTATCTCCTAATGTTTTTTGGCATTCTGGTTGGGAAAGTTCACTAGCAACGGGTTGTGCCAAGGAAAGCATCTAAAAGAAGCCTGAATGGCAAATCACTGAACTGGGTTCAGAATAAGCTGATAGTGGTCCTAAACTCGATTACAGGTTCGTCTTTCTTCAAGTTGTAACCTTAGCAGATAGATAGTCATTTTAGTTCAATACCAACTCTTTCACGCCTTGTAACGCTTAGAAACCAGTGAGCGGAAATAAATATTTTTCTCATACACGTTCAGCTATGGATCTCATTTTTCTTGGTAGAGTTTCAAGTGAAGATTGACCTGAACTAGGACTTGAATCAGAAGAGCTTGGAAAAGCTGATCTATTTCTGAATCAGAATCTTGATCTCTTTCTTCAACTTCATCAACTTGCATTGGCGCTTTTTTGAATTGTTGTGACTGAGGAATTACAACAAGCTTCTTCTCACGTTGTTTGCATCCCAATTCCAAGATGAAGATTCATCAACAAAAATGCAAACTTCAGACAGACGCTAGTGATAATATGTGGGCTGCCTGCCTCTTAGAAGAAATAGATGGAAAGAGTATGTAATACCCGAGCTTGGAATGTGAAAATTTCTTGTTTATTATTTTGAAAATTATATTTTCTTAGATTCTTTGAGATTTAATTGTTACTTCTTTGCTGTCGCAACGTGCATTGCATATCGAGAGCGATAGATAGAGAACGGTTTCTAGTCCTTAGCAGATAGTGAAACTAGTATTTAGATGACTTAAATTTTATATTTTAATTGTTGTTAGCTATAATTAATTTTTCCTTAGTTAATATGGCTTTAAAATGCACAAAATAAGGCCATTTGACCCAATTTTAAGTTATTTGACCAAGGGCTTTGACCCTTTGACCAAGTAGTCATCTTATAATAGTTAAAACAAAGCAAAAGGAAAAAAATAAAAGCTGAAATCAAATAGGGAGCAGGCCGAAACAAGAGGGAAAGAAAAAAAATTTCAACCTTCAAAAATTCAAATCTTCGCGTCAGCTCGTGCGGGGTGATTTCCAAGGTGTCCAGCGTTGTTTTCCTAGTGACTAGGAGTGCCTAAGGTGAGGGAAGCACGTTATTTGTGCATTTAAATGTTATGTATGTCAACTTTGTCATTTTTGAGATTTATCCGCAGATTGTTGTTTAAAGAGTTTTGATGCTTCTAGAATGTTCCTTGGCAATTGCAGAACGTGTATTTATAGCTTCTTAACATTTTCTGCGGTTAAATGTTGAGATTGCAATTTAAAATGTCAATTGAATAGTGTTTTATGGATAGTAAACCCTTGAAACGATGAAGTTGCGAGGTTATGCTTTCCGTTGATGTAGAAATGTGCTAGGTATGCTAGAATACTTAAATGCATGGTTTGTTTGGGTTGCGTAATGAAAAAAATGAGAAATATGCCTTGGTGAAAGTTGGGGTCGTTTAGGTCGACTTTAGCGTTTTCTCATTTTGCGTGTTGGCATTGTTTCGGGAGGCCATGGAAGCACTTTTGGTGTGATTATGGCATTGGTTGGGTGTTTGGTTGATATAGTTGTAGTTCAAACGAGCAAAGGGAAAAATTGGGACTTTGCGTGAATTCTAGTGTTAAGTAGGGTTTCGGGGTCTTTAGACGTGCCTTATGGTGACCTAGGAGGATTGGTGAAGTCGGTTTCCAAAACTCGTGGCTCGTTTGGAAATGGGAGTGTTTTGATAATTGGGGCCGAATTGTGATTTTGCTTGTTTTCTTGATATTATACCTATAGAATGCTTACGATTGCTTGATATACTTGTTTGAATTGATTTTGATTGAAATGCTTATCAACTGTTGCTATTACGTGCGAGAGTAACCTACTTTGTTATTCTCCCACGTGTGGCTTTATTGCTCGTTTATCGCCTTGTATCGAGTCTTGCATTGCATAGTGCCCCGCGTGTGAGTGATGGGCCTCTCTGGGTAGCCTCGGGTTGCCAGTGTTGGTTGCTTTAGCTCCGTGGCTATTCCCTCTTCTCGCTTGGGTTGCCTCCCAGGGAGATTTGTGTCGTAGATTGATGGATACTTCCGGGGTATTCCAAACTGGTGTTGTAAGGTGGTTTGGGCCGGCGCGTCGTCATCGAATTTGTGATTGAAAGTTGCTCGTGGAAAGAGTATCGTATCCTTTGATTGAGTGTTTATAGCTTAAATGTTTGTTTTGTTTGTTGGTGGCTTTAATTGTTTATCTATATTATATTTGTATGAATTGCTTGACTAATTGCATTGCATACTCCTCTCATCTCCGTCCTTGAGACCAATTGCCCTCGCTGAGCAATAGTTTTTGCTCATTCCTTTCTATACTATATTTTTACAAGAGTAGTTGAAGTAGACCCTATTAAGGTAATAGAGGAGGAGGAGCAGGTGGAGGTGTTTCTGTGATAGCACTTCTTTGCTTTACTGGTGGTTGGTTGCCAGACTTTTGTGCGAGCCATGCTTGATATGTTTAATGCTTGGTTGTCGCTTTATTTTGAGGCTTGTAGCCTTGTATGTAATATCTATTTTGTGGCCTAGAGGGTCTTATGTTGTAAAGGATTAAAGGTTGTAATGTTGTAAATATATACTCATGTGACTAGTAAGGAAATGCATGCTAATAGTTAATTGTTTAGTGGCATAAATAATTGTGTAGTATGCATATCATTTTTGGGTTGCAAAGTTGTTAATGAAAAGATGTATCTTTTCTAAAAGTATGTTGGCTTGTCTCAAATGAATGATGTGGTTTCTCGAATATTATATTGAATGTAGGGTTTCGGAACGTCCACGGTACAGGGGAAACTCCGTCTGTGTGTCGGGTCCGGGCTTGGCTTTTCGGGGTCGGGTCGGGGCATGATATCTTTATGTGGTATCAGAGCATGATAGTCTTGCATGAGCCGGGATATGTTTCTCGGTCTGTGGGGTAAAGGTCCAAAATGTAGAGTGTTATTGTATGATTGTTAAGTGGAAAGAAAGTGTTATAGGATGACTTTGTGAACTTAGAGTGCTTATGTGTTTAAAGTGAATTAGTTTGGCATGTCAATCTTGTGTTATGTGAATTGCGTGTTAGAATGTTTGATTGTTATTGACTTGAGTGTTATCTAATCTTATGTGCTATATTTCTGTCTATAAACTGCTTTTAAATGTTGCCAGCTATTGTGAAATTGCTACTATGCCGCCACGTCGTGGTACTCAAGGTATAGGGTCAGATGAAGAGGCAGCAGAACAGGGTCAACAACCGTTGCCTGAGCAGTTTATGGCTACTATGACTACAGCAGTTGACCGGATTACCCAGGTGCTGCATGAGCAGAGGCAGGACAGGAATAATAATCCCCAGGGAAATCAAGCTAATCCTGGTGGACAGGGGTATAGAGTTGAGAATAATCAGTTGGAGAAATTTCTGAGGCACGAGCCGGGAAAGTTCTTCGGAGAGCCGGATGATGAGGCAGCCGAGAGATATATTTATCGTGTTGAGAAAATTTTCACCGCTTTGAGGTACACTGATGAGACAAGAATAGATTATGCGTCATTCCTATTTGAGGGTGATGCAGAGCAGTGGTAGAATACTGTCAGGAGGTGGTGGGATTGTGAGGATGTACCACATTTATGGGATGATTTTGTAAGTGAGTTTCGGGATAAGTATATTCCCGAGATGGCTATGGAAAGGCGGGAGGATGAGTTTGTGGCCCTGAAGCAGCGAAATATGACTGTTGCACAGTGTGAGACTAGGTTTTTTAGCCTGTCGAGGTATATGCCCGAGTTGGTACGACCGGCTAGGAGGATGATTCATAGGTTTGTTCGTGGGCTGAGAATGGATATTCAGCTGCATTTGACTGGGCAGACCTACACTACTTTTCCCAAGGCATTTCAAGCAGCCCCGAAGTTTGAGAAACGGAAGGCTGAGATGATAGCTGAGAGTAGTCAACCGAGTAAGAAACAGTATTTGGGCCAGAGCAGCCAGAGTCAGCCGAGGTAGTATCAGACTTCTGCGCAGGTTCCTCAGCAACGTTCGTATCAGCCACAGCAGCAGATTCAGGCTAGGCCAGCTGTGACTAGACCCCAGCAGGGAGGTACAGTTCTTACTACTGCCAGAGCCCCAGCACCTACAGGAAACACTGTTGTAAGGCAAAATCAGCAGTGTAACTATTGTAATCGATCGGGGCATATTGAGGCTAATTGTTGGAGAAAGAGTGGTAAATGCACAGGTTGTGGGAGTGATGATCATAGGGTGAGAGATTGCCCTAAGTATAACAATGTTCAAGGCCGTACGAGAGGCGAGGGTGTTCAAAAGAGGGCGGGAGGTGCACGTCCAGCACAGAGGATTCAGGCTAGGGTCTTTGCACTGGATGCAGAGGAGCTACCCGATACTACAGCTACAGTGGAAGGTACATTTCTTCTCAATACTCAGCCAGTTAAAGTTTTGATTGATCCCGGAGATACACATTCGTTTATAACTCCTGCATGTGCACGATCTGTGAATGTTTGCATTGATAAACTGCCGCATGAAGTTGAAGTTAGTATGCCTTTGGGTGCAAAATTTGTTACTGAGTCTATTTGCAAATCTTGTGATATATGCATTGAGAACCGTAAATTTCCTACTGATTTAATTATACTGCTATTCCGTGACTTTGAAATCATTTTGGAAATGGACTGGTTGGGGAAATATTATACTCAGTTGGATTGTAGAACAAAGATTGTTTATCTTCAGGTTCCTGACCTACCGGTACTGGAGATTGTTGGGAATTGCAGGGCTGCCTGAATTCCTCTTTTATCAGCGATCAAGACTTCTATGTTGTTGAATAAGGGTTGTGAAGCTTACTTAACTTATTTGATCAATCAGCCTACTGATAAGTTGAGTTTGAATAAGGTTCCGATTGTTAGAGACTTCCCTGGTGTATTTCCCGAGGAATTACCGGGTTTACCACCGGATAGGGAGATTGAGTTCGTGATTGATCTTGTGCCAGGCACTGCGCCAATTTCTAGAAGTCCTTATAGAATGGCATCGGCTGAACTTCAGGAATTAAAAATTCAGCTTCAGAACTTGCTTGAGAAAGGGTTTATACAACCTAGCTCTTCGCCGTGGGGTACGCCTGTGCTGTTTGTGAGAAAGAAAGATGGCAAGCTACGGTTATGTATTGATTATAGGGGACTTAATCAAGTCACGATTAAGAAGAAATACCTCTTGCCGTTGATTAATGAATTGTTTGACCAGTTGCAGGGTGCGAGTGTTTACTCAAAATTTGATTTGAGGCAGGGTTACTATCAACTCAGAATTCGGAGTGACGATATACCAAAGACGGCATTCAGGATTAGATATGGCCACTATGAGTTTGTTGTGTTGCCGTTTGGATTGACGAATGCTCCAGCCGCATTCATGGACTTGATGCATAGGGTTTTTCGACCTTACCTTGATCAGTTTGTCATAATCTTTATTGACGACATTTTAGTGTACTCGAAGAATGAGGCTGAGCATTAACAACACTTGAAGATTGTGCTACAGACTTTGCAAGAAAACAAGCTTTTTGCTAAACTCAGCAAGTGTGAATTCTGGTTGAATTAGATATCTTTTCTAGGTCATATCATTTCAGATCAAGGAATTTCAGTAGATCCAGCTAAGATTGAAGTTGTTTCATCTTGGAAGAGACCTGAGACGGTGTCAGAGATTCGGATTTTTCTTGGATTGGTAGGTTACTACCGGAGGTTTGTTAAAGACTTTTCCAAAATTTATGGACCTTTGAGCCAGTTGACTCGAAAGAAAGTTGCTTACAACTGGGATGCCAAATGTGAATCCAGTTTCCAAGAATTGAAGGAGAGACTAACTACAGCTCCTATACTAGCTTTACCTGAGGGAACAAAAAACTTTGTTGTCTACAATGATGTATCTAAAGAAGGTTTGGGCTATGTTTTAATGCAGAATGGTAAGGTGATTACTTATGCTTCTAGGAAGTTGAAACCATATGAAGTCAATTACCCTACACATGACCTTGAGTTAGCTGCAGTTGTGTTTGCTTTGAAGAAGTGGTGTCACTACTTGTGGGGTAGCAGATTTAAAATTTTTACTGACCACAAGAGTCTCAAGTATTTGTTTTCACAGAAAGATTTGAATATGAGGCAGGGGAGATGGCTAGAGCTTGTGAGTGGTTACAAATGTTCTATAAACTACGTGCCAGGTAAGGAAAATGTTGTTGCTGATGCTTTGAGCCGAAAGGCTACTGTTGCAAGCTTAATTATCAAGGATTGGGAGACTTTGGAAGAAATTTGTTCATGGAAGCCAGAAGCTACTGAGGTCGGGATTCGATTTGCTAGTTTGTAGATCCAGTCAGGGTTGCTAGCACAGATCAGAGAGGCTCAGAAGACTGATCCTTACATCTTGAAAATCCAAGAAAAATCAAAAGGGGGAGAGTCGGAGTTTAAATTGCATGCAGATAGTATTTTCAGATTCAGGGACAGGGTATGTGTTCCTGGTGATCTGACTTTGAAGAATGAGATTCTATCCGAGGCACATAATTTGAGGTATACGATTCACCCGGGCAGTACTAAAATGTATAGAGACTTGAAACAACACTTCTGGTGGAATAATATGAAGAGGGAGATTGCTGGGTATGTATCCAGATGTTTGACTTATCAGAGGGTTAAAGTTGAGCATCAGAGGCCAGCCGGGCTTCTGCAACCGTTGTCGATTCCGCAATGGAAATGGGTACATATAACAATGGACCTTGTGACTGATCTTCCTAGATCTCCGAGAGGATGTGATTCTGTTTGGATTGTTGTGGACCGCTTAACTAAAGTTACACATTTTATTCCCGTGAACAAACAGGATAGCCTTGATAAACTAGTTGAGCTTGATGTTGCTAATATTGTGAGACTTCATGGTGTGCCACAGAGTATAGTCTCAGATAGAGATCCCAGATTCAGATCTCGTTTTTGGCTGAAGTTGCAAGAGGCCTTGGGAAATAAGTTAAGCTTCAGTACTGCATATCATCCACAAACTGATGGCCAGTCTGAGAGAACTATCAGGATCTTGGAAGACATGCTACGGGCATGTGTGCTAGACTTTGGGAATAATTGGGAGAAGTTTTTGCCTTTAGCGGAGTTCGCCTACAATAATAGTTATCAAACTACTATAGGTATGGCTCCTTACGAGACGTTATATGGTCGTAAATGCAGATCCCCATTGTATTGGGAAGAGGTTGGAGAAATGAGAACAGTTGATCCGACTGTGTCACTTGAGATGATTAAGATGGTGGATAATGTTCACCTTATTCGCCAGCGTATGCTTACTGCTTAGAGTCGTCAGAAGAGTTATGCAGATAAACACCGTCGGGATCTTGAGTTTGATTTGGGAGATTGGATATTTCTTAAGATTTCTCCTAGAAAGGGGTTGATTCGGCACGGTAAGAGAGGGAAACTTAGTCCCAGGTATGTGGGTCCATATGAGATCACTAAAAAGGTAGGTCCTTTGGCTTATCGGTTATCTTTGTCTCCGAGCTTGTCGAGACTGCACGATGTTTTTCACGTGTCAATGTTAAAGAAGTACCATCCAAATCCTTCACATGTACTTGAACCAGAGCCTTTGCAAATTGAAGAAAAGTTGTCTTATGAAGAGAAACCGATTCGAATTGTGGATCGAAAAATTCAGGAGCTTCGCAGAAAAAGTATTCCGTTAGTAAAGGTTCTGTGGAATCATCATGGGTTTGAGGAAGCAACTTGGGAATGAGAGGACCAGGTTCGGAATCAGTATCGGGAGTTGTTTGTTGACCAGGTAAGAATTGCGTGGGCGTAATTGTTTTAAGGGGGAGAGGGTGTAATACCCGAGCCCGGAATGTGAAAATTTCTTGTTTATTATTTTGAAAATTATATTTTCTTAGATTCTTTGAGATTTAATAGTTACTTCTTTGCTGTCTCAACGTGCATTGCATATCGAGAGCAATAGGTAGAGAACGGTTTCTAGTCCTCAGCAAATAGTGAAACTAGTATTTAGATGACTTAAATTTTATATTTTAATTGTTGTTAGCTATAATTAATTTTTCCTTAGTTAATATGGCTTTAAAATGCACAAAATAAGGCCATTTGACCCAATTTAAAGTTATTTGACCAAGGGCTTTGATCCTTTGACCAAGTAGTCATCTTATAATAGTTAAAACAAAGTAAAATGAAAAAAATGAAAGCTGAAATCAGAGAGGGAGCAGGCCGAAACAAGAGGGAAAGAAAAAAAAAATTTCAACCTTCAAAAATTCAAATCTTCGCGTCAGCTCGTGCGGGGTGATTTCCAAGGTGTCCAGCGTTGTTTTCCTAGTGACTAGGAGTGCCTAAGGTGAGGCAAGCACGTTATTTGTGCATTTAAATGTTATGTATGTCAACTTTGTCATTTTTGAGATTTATCTGTAGATTGTTGTTTAAAGCGTTTTGATGCTTCTAGAATGTTCCTTGGCAATTGTAGAACGTGTATTTATAGCTTTTTAACATTTTCTGTGGTTAAATGTTGAGATTGCAATTTAAAATGTCAATTGAATAGTGTTTTATGAATAGTAAACCCTTGAAATGATGAAGTTGCGCTATTATGTTTTCTGTTGATGTAGGAATGTGCTAGGTATGCTAGAATGCCTAAATGCATGTTTGGTTTGGGTTGCGTAATGAAAAAAATGAGAAATATGCCTTTGTGGAAGTTGGGGTTGTTTAGGTCTACTTTAGCGTTTTCTGGTTTTGTGTGTTGGCATTGTTTCGGGAGGCCATGGAAGCACTTTTGGTCCGATTATGGCTTTGGTTAGGTGTGTGGTTGATATAGTTGTAGTTCAAACAAGCAAAGGGAGAAACCGGGTCTTTTCGTGAATTCTAGGATTAAGTAGGGTTTCGGGGTCTTTAGCCGTGCTTTATGGTGACCTAGGAGGGTTGGGGAAGTCGGTTTCCAAAACTCGTGGCTCGTTTGGAAATGGTAGTGTTTTGATAGTTGGGGCCGAATTGTGATTTTGCTTGTTTTCTTGATATTATACCTATAGAATGCTTAGGGTTGCTTGATATACTTGTTGGAATTGATTTTGATTGAAATGCTTATCAATTGTTGCTATTGCGTGCGAGAGTAACCTACTTTGTTATTCTCCCACGTGTGGCTTTATTGCTCGTTTATCGCCTTGTATCGAGTCTTGCATTGCATAGTGTCCCACGCGTGAGTGATGGGCCTCTCTGGGTAGCCTCGGGTTGCCAGTGTTGGTTGCTCTAGCTCCGTGGCTATTCCCTCTTCTCGCTTGGGTTGCCTCACAGGGAGATTTGGGTCGTAGATTGATGGATACTTCCGGGGTATTCCAAGCTGGTGTTATAAGGTGGTTTAGGCCGGCGCGTCGTCATCGAATTTGTGATTGAAAGTTGCTCGTGGAAAGAGTATCGTATCCTTTGATTGAGTGTTTATAGCTTAAATGTTTGTTGGTGGCTTTAATTGTTTATCTATATGATATTTGTATGAATTGCTTGACTAATTGCATTGCATACTCCTCTCATCTCCGTCCTTGAGACCAATTGCTCTCGCTGAGCAATAGTTTTTGCTCATTCCTTTCTATACTATATTTTTACAGGAGTAGTTGAAGCAGACCCTATTGAGGTAATAGAGGAGGAGGAGCAGGTGGAGGTATTTTCGTGATAGCACTTCTTTGTTTTGCTGGTGGTTGGTTACCAGATTTTGTGCGAGCCCTGCTTGATGTGTTTAAGGCTTGGTTGTCGCTTTATTTTGAGGCTTGTAGCCTTGTATGTAGTATCTATTTTGAGGCCTAGATGGTCTTATGTTGTAAAGGATTAAAGGTTGTAATGTTGTAAATATATACTCATGTGACTAGTAAGGAAATGCATGCTAATGGTTAATTGCTTAGCGTCATAAATAATTGTGTAGTATGCATATCATTTTTGTGTTGCAAAGTTGTTAATGAAAAGATGTATGTTTTCTAAAAGAATGTTGGCTTGTCTCAAATGAATGTTGTGGTTTCTCGAATATTATATTGAATGTAGGGTTTCGGAACGTCCACGGTACAGGGGAGACTCCGTCCGTGTGTCGGGTCCGGGCTTGGCTTTTCGGGGTCGGTCAGGGCGTGACAGAGTGGATACAGAAAAGGCATGTTCAAACGATCTGAGCATGACTACCATTCAACATTCAAGGAGATTCTTGTACTCAGAAGAGGCATCGAAAAGTTTGAATTTCACTTTCTAGGGCACTAATAGCGATACACATTCCCAATGTCTCGATAGCTCGTAGGCTGTTCCACGAAGAGCAACTATGTTACTTCTGTCTATTAGTGAAAGGTTAAGGCTCCATCCCAACTTTCAAAGCTCGTGGAAAGAAATGAAAGGACAGATAGCAGGGAAGGAATACTTCTTTGATTAAAAAGACTTCACTCTCCTTGGCTCTTAGCTCAAAGGGATTGCAGTCCGCCTATCAATCAACATAAAAGTACGCCTTCTCCCTTCTCAACTCTGAATAAATGTTTAGTTAGCTGTGAATGAGAACTCTTCTTCCTTGTTGGCAGGTAGCTCCATGGTTGGTTAGCTCAAAAGTGAGTTCTTACTCTTTCACCTGAGGGGAAGAAAGCTGTGATTACCTAGGGTGGGCATGAACTTCTTTCTGCGGTACAGCTATTAGTCTTATTAGAGTCAGTAGCAGGGCATCTCTTATTCCACCTATTAGCGGTGTGACTGTCAATTTTTTCTTGAAAAGACCACTTTCCTTTGGTGGTATCGTATATAATAATAAGGCTGAATTTAGGAGCACTCTTTCTATCCAACAACTAGAAATCTCGTAAGAGAAAAAACCAACTTTACTTCACCGAAAGGGCATGTCTTTCTTTTTATTGCTGATCTTCTCAAGTGCGGGATTTGCTTTGATAAGCCACCACCCAATAGAGCAACGCCATGTGTAGATTGAAAAGGTCTCGCAAAGCCAGTCTCTAGTAGGTCTAAGAACGGATTTCAAGCTTGATAAGTTGTAAACCAGACAATCTATTCCTTCAGAAGGGGGATCCTTGTTCACATGCTTAACAAATACAAGTAGAATCTTCAAAACTAAAAAAAAATATGGGACAGGCATCCGTCTAAAGAGAAAATGGAGGCGTCGAGACATTCGATGACTAAGGCCTTGTCACGAATTGGGCTCAAACTAGCGCTTTCCAGATGCAGTCCGAATTTTAACACTTTTCTGATCGTGACTTTAAAAAAGAAAGAAGAGAAATTGGGCCAACGTAGTTGGTGCCTACTTTGCTTGCATACCAAGTGACTTTGGCAAGTTACTTGGCAAAATTGAAATGAACAACGCCAGAGACCCATTGCGGGTCGTGGAGCTTTCATCCGGCATATCCCTCCCAAATGGCTACGTGAATGAAATGCCCGCTCATTCACTGTGCTAACTTCTCTAGCCAAAACACATAAGATAAGACACATAGGAAGATTAGAAATTGCACAAATTCCCTAGGACTAAAAAAACCCACAGAATCAAAACCATCGACCATTCCTTATGTCTAGAAGAATATGAGAGTTAGTACTGGACTTTCTTGCCTTACATGCTACTCTTCCGGTCCACTGATCTACTGCATCGGAAAGCGTATCGCCTTACTATTAAATCTCTGACCCTGACTTGGTATCCATGTTAGGAAGTAAAAAAGACCCTGCCACTGCGCTAATTTCGTTCATCAGTCAGAAAAAGTCGGGTGACGACTAGCTCTCTTAGGTTAAGCCTGGTTCATGTTGAAGTGTAGCTATGTCCCGTAAGGTCACTTTATCCGAAAATACTTTACTTACATGGAACTACCCTCGACTTGATCCATCCCAATGATGGTAGGTAGACAACTCTTTTCTAAGAGCACAGTTGAGAAAGATTTTGTATTGAAACCCTGGGACTCTGTCCACTTCCATCAAATGGCTGCTAACCATTATTCTGGGTAGATCTTGCAACGATACCCTTAGCCCAGTCTTTATAGCCAATCCCTGGTGATAGATATGTTATAACAAATTCAACTAGGATAGAATAAGGCTATAAGCAAACCATTGAGAACCCTATAGCCCTGCTAGCAAGGCAACTAACCTTTCACTTAAAGATTCTATTCTAGAGTAAGTTTACTTGAGAAGGCTTAAAGCTCTACCTTGCAGTTCAAAGTCTAGAAGCAATTCCCGTCCTTGTCTATCTTTCGGGCTATTCGTTCTTTCCTTCAGTTGGTTCGGAGAGAAAGGGAGGTATAACACCATTTCCTAGGCCCTATGCTTTAGTCATAGCTTTTGAGGAAGGCCCACCATACCTCTCCCCCCTCCCATGGCCAAGTGCATCCTTAACTTAATGCGTCGACCATGGCCTTCTTACTTTATCGAAACTATCTTTTGGTACAATCCTTCATTCATTATCGGAACTATCTTTTTAGAAGTTCGATCCTTGCCCCCTATTTCTTTCCTATTATTTTCTTACATTAGTTGTCTTCTTGATAATAAGACTCTAAAAAGTTCTCTAATATGATTTTTGGCTAAATAGTGGTAATCCACCTCTGTGGCATTAAGTTGCGGATACTTATTATGCACCTCCAATAATTGACAATGCCGCATCACGTGTTTAAACAGGACGACTTCCAGCTTCTTTTGACTAGTAGCTGTGACCTGAGGGGCAAACATCTGGTCCTGCTATTGATGGACAAGTGGGTGTGAGCCCCGGGGTGGGTTCTCCTCTGGATCTTACGAAACTGGATGAAAGGGGTCCGAAGGAGAAGGAAGCGGTGGTTGCCTGCTTGATCGAAGATTTATTCCTCCCAACGAAAGATAGAATAGATGGAGAGCTTTACTAAGTTCATCTATAAGGAGCAACCTGGTCGACAAGATTATTTTGTACATCAAAAGAAAAAAGAGCAGTTCATATAAACAATAAAGAAAAGTCTTTTTTTGAAATGAGACCCTCCTTACTAGGGGGAGAAAACTAAATTGAGTCCATAGATACTCCTTTCGACTACCATAACGAAAAAAATAAAAATAAATGCTTATCCAGACCTTTATCCCGTTCGTGTAAGCCATTCTTTCCACACTTAGGCACCGCATTCCGTTTCGCCAAATCTTGCAAAATTCCATGAGAAAACTGAGTAGAAAAATGAGTTGGCTTTATAAAAAAAGTATCTATACAAAAAGCACTGTGAACTATATGCTTCAAAATGATAGGTGGTTGAATGAAAAACCTTCATTCTTCAAACTTGATGCACAAATAGATAGAATAGCAGCCAATAGCATCTTTTTAAACTTCTTTTCCTTTCTTGTTGCACGCAGTTGAATTCGATCTTAGCCGATCTAAGGTTAACCCTCTCTCTCCGGCCTCGTTTCAGTGCACTATTAAAGAGCTCACTGGGCCTTCCGCTTTCTCAATCGAAAGAAGATGTCAAGATTTGCATACTGAACGAGATAGTCTGCGACGGTAGACCTGAACACCAACTTAATCTTGATGAAAATAAGTAGACACAACGACATCATGAAACTTGGATAGCATTTATCAACGCCAATCTACGTTAACAACTTTCTTCTCTTATGAAATTTATAGTTTGATCGAGGGCGATACACTTCTCCCCAATATGAGATAGGTTGAAACTATAGTCAGGACCCCAACTGGGCAAATATATAGTAGACCATGACCATCCCCCTTTTTCTCTTTCTTTATATCATTTTTGTTAACTCTCTCTCAAGTGAGAGAAGTGACTCATGGGTATGGGGCATGAACGGTATAAGAAGGAAGTAGTTCATTCTTATTTTAGAAGCATAGTCCTTACTTTACTTAAAGCTTAGTAAGGAAGCTTTCTAAGCTGTCTTTGTACGAGTCTCATAATTTAAAGCGATAGAGGTAATTCCAACTATTCGAAATAAAGAATGTGATTGCACGACATTCCTTGAAACCTTGTTTCCATTCCAAAGAGAAAGGCAAGCCACATATGTTAAGTATGGAGAGTAAGGTGCCCAGGATGGATTGCCTTTGGGAGCTAGGTCGAAGATCTCGGTGGTCTTGTGAATGGTTGATAAATTACGATTGTAGTTTTCTTTAGGGAGTCCCATAGCTTTTAGACTTAACAAACAAAGAAAGGGTGAATACTTCCACTAGTTGGATAGAAGGTGATGGCCCTAATGAATCAACTATGAAGGTGGCTGTTAGCTACATCAGCGCTCAAATTCCTTCATCGTTATTATCCTGGCGCCATAGTCTTGCCTAACCATTTCGGCTAGAGATTCCTTTGTATGGTGTCACGCCCCAACTCAACCCCACTTACAATTAGTTAGGACGCAATGAAATTTTGGCAGTATAACGACAGTAATTAAGATACCGAGGCTCTAAACCAACCTCTTAAAAATATCATACAACTAACTCCACAAACTATTCAACAATCAATTCCTCAATTAAACTAACAACATACAACATAACCGTATTATATAATAATCATTCCTTCAACAACCCAATCATAGTTATACGCCTCCGTTCCAACTTAGTACATAGGCTATACATACATTTCAAAATAGTTTAAAACCAACTTAGTAATCTAATCAGGATCAAAATAAAGACTACTAAATCATCATACATAATTCCTCATATTAAGATAGGTTATACAATACATCGTTTTACAACAACTAAAATAATCTCATGGCAATGACTCCTGCGCATAAGACTTATCCACATACGGCACATTTCCCTCTTCAAGAGGCACGTACCCTTAGTTAGAATCAGTAACACCTTCATGCATGCAATAATTGAGAATGAGCTTATATAAAATAAGCCCAGTGAGGATCTGATAGATCTCTAACAGTATTTACTATACTCCTTGGAAATGATCCTTTTGAGCAGTAAACACACAATAAACATCAATAACAATATAAACACATAACTATAATGACCAATCAATAAAGGATACTCTAGTTGGTGTAGCTCCAAACACCATCACGATCTCAACCAACTTCTTATCACCCCCATGACACACACACCCGAGGTACCTCACTAGCCCTGCCTTCCATGGCATCTCCGCCCATGCGAGATGAGGGTAGCCACTGATAGCCATGCTGTTTTCAACTCGACAGTCTGATACCGCCTGAGAGGTGGCTCACGCATATCAAGACTCAGCAATAATAATAAACAATCAATCACAAGAGGACAACCTTTTTCGTTGACTATCTCCCGGTTCATCAATAATCAATAATCAATATTCAATAATCAATAATGAATCAATCAATTAATAACATTACAACATCATAACATCAATTAATCAATTAACAACTAAACAACTAAGTTAGATGACAAAGTAGGCCACCCAACTTAACATGCATTACACATACAACCAAACCCTAATCTAACCATCAACAACTCACAATTCAATCACTCAAACACCACCCAATCATCTAAAGGCATATAACAACATTTTAAAGAAAGATAAACTAAACTTCAAATAATCATAACTTACATTCTACTAATCCAAACAACTCCAAACCAATTCCTATCACTCACTCACTCAATCAACTACATTAGCCCCCTCGGAAACAATCCAAAATACATCCAAATCAAGCCCAACAGCCCTAAAACCTCAATGTACCTAGGCTGAAATTTCTGAATATTCACACCAACATCTCAATCAAAATTTCAGCATTATAACGGCATTACCCCATATTTTTACAAACTTTGACAAATAGACAGAAATTGATTCCAACCGCTACCACACAAAATAATCACCAAATAGCTAATAACTCAACTTTTAGTACCCAAAAATAAAAATTCTTGCTACAACTGTTCAAATCTTATATAAACGCATATAAACGATCCTTAGCATGCACTGAGCAATAATATAACCTCAATTCAACTTTCTAACGGTTCAAAATGCAATTATATGCAAAAATATAAAAGATGACATTTGAGATCTAGAATTTTTCTCTCACATTTGATGTGTTTTGAAGCTACAAAGATGCTCAATGGATGCTCAAGAGGTGGAATCAAGCTTTGGTTGATAGAAATTGGCCTTGGATTGCAAGTTCTATTCAAAAATCTCTTTGAAAAACCTTGAGTTTCTTTCTCTTTTTCTCTATAATGGCTCGTCCATGTGTGTGTGTATGATGGTGTTTTTGTTCTTTGCAAGTATGTGTTGATGCAATATAAGCTATGGTCAAACAATTTAAAAGAAAGTCCAAGTAGTTTATTTAGTCTTTTAATTATTTCTAGTCTTTTAATTTCATTTATTGACTATTTCTTGCTCAACTATTAAATTGACACCTAAATTAATTTTAGACATTATATTTTAGGTGACAAAGAGTTTTACATTAAAACATTTTCACCCGAGTCGGCGTAAAACTCGTTTTCTTGCAAAAGAAAGTGTAAAAACCTTTAAAATTCCAAAACTGATTCCAAATCCATTTTAATCAAACACGGGTCTATTAATACCCGAGGACTAGGTTTAAAATATTTAAAACACCCCTGTAAAAATTTTAGCGGACAGGTGTTCAAAAATACTATTCACTATAACCAGCGATAAAATTTCTGATTCCGTTTTTGATAAAAATTTTATGAATGCTCATATAGCATGTATTAGGAATATAAATCATATTTTTAACACATTCTGACTCATATAACACATAAACAGGTCAAAGCACGCAAAACGAGGCAAAACACGCAAATCGAGGTTCAACAAAATATGGGGTCTCACATTCTTCCCTCCCCCTCCCCCTAAGAAATTTCATCCCTGAAATTCTTACTTGCTAAATGGAAAAGATATGGGTACTGCTGCTGCATCTGATCTCACCTCTCCAAAGTAGCTTCCTCAATACCGTGATGTTTCCACAACACCTTCACCATCGGAATCTTCTTCGATCTCAATTCTCGTCCATCTGATCAAGAATGTGAATCGGATCATTATAAGTCAGATTCTCATGAAGCTATAATGGCTCTGGCTCTAGAACATGAGAAGGATCCGGATTATACTTCCGCAAATCCGGATTATAGTTCCGCAAATTAGACACGTGAAAGACATCATGAACATTAGAGAAATTATCCGGTAAAGCCAACCGATATGCCAACTTGCCAACTCTGCCGGTAATCTCAAACGACCTTACAAACCTTGGACTCAACTTTTCGCCTTTACCATATAGAGCAAACCCCTTACGAGGAGACAATCTCAAGAAAACCCGATCTCGACGACGCTTATCAACATAACTCTTAAATCTGCTCTGCGTTGTAAGCATTCTCTGCCTGATCAACTGAACATTCTCAATCTTCTCTAGAAGCTCTAGCATAATATGCGGATCAATAGTCTTCATCTCCCCTACTTCACTCCAATACAAAGGTGAACGACACTTATGACCGTAAAGAGCTACAAAAGGTGCCATCCTAATAGTAGCTTGATAACTATTGTTATATGCAAACTCGAAAAGTGGTAGATGTTTCTCCCAGTTCTTCCCGAAGTCCAGCACACAAGCCCTGAGCATATCTTCCAGAATCTGAATAGTACTCTGAGGCTGACCGTCGGTCTGTGGCTGATACGTTGTACTAAAGTTAAGCTGAGTACCCAAAGTCTCCTGAAGTTTCTCCCACAAGCAAGAAGTAAATCGAGGATCTCGATTTGAGACAATACTAGATGGAATCCCGTGAAGTCTAACAATCTGATCCAAATAAAGATCCGTCAACTTTGCAACTTCATCTCCCATCCGCATCAGAATAAAGTGAGATGTCTTCATCAAACGATCCACGACAACCCAAACTACATCATTACCTCTCGGTGTTCTAGGCAAACCAGTGAGGAAGTCCATCGTAATATGTTCCCATTTCTACTATGGTATAGCCAACAACTGAACTATACCTGCTAATCTCTCATGCTTAGCTTTCACTCGCTGCCACGCCAAACATCTAGATACACACTAACCAACTCCCCTCTTCATATTATTCACACCAGTAATGTTGCTTCAAATCCTGATACATTTTGTTTCCACTAGGATGAATGGTGTACTTAGAATTATGAGCCTCCTCTAGAATACCTCGCCTCAAGCCAGTTCATTGGGAACACAAACCCTGTTCCAAAACCGAAGAGTACCATCCTTATGTAATTTGAAGTCAGACTGATCATCCGTGATCTGATCCTTGATCTTCTGAAGTTTTACATCAAGTTGCTGAGCTTCTCTAATCTAAGACAACAATAAAGGTTGAATACAGATATGTGAACACATCACCCCAACCTGAGTTAACTTCAGTTTCTAATAAGTGAATTCCTCAATAACCTCCCACTTCTTGACAGCCAAACAAGAAACACTCACCTTACGGCTAAGAGCGTCTGCCACAACATTTGCCTTCCTAGGCAGATAATTGATAGAACAATTATAGTCTCCGAGAAGTTCCATCCACCTCCATTGACGCATATTCAACTCCTTATATGAGAACAAATACTTAAGACTCTTATGATCAGTGAAAATCTCGAACTTACTGCCCCACAGATAATGACGCCACTTTTTCAGTGTGAAAACAACAACTGCCAACTCAAGATCATAAGTCGGATAATTCACCTCTTATGGTTTCAACTTCCTAGAAGCATAAGCAATAACGCGACCATTCTACACAAGTACATATCCCAAGCCCTCCTTGGATGCATCGCTGTAAATGACCATATTATCGGTCCCCTCTAGTAGAGCAAGTACTAGAGCAGTAGTCAATCTCTTTTTCAAATCCTGAAACCCACTCTCACATTTCTCATTCCAAACAAAGGTAGTCTGTTTCTAAGTTAACTTAGAAAGTGGCCCGACAATCTTAGAAAAGTCTTTCTCAAACCTACGGTAATAACCCACGAAGCCAAGAAAGCTACAAACCTCCGAAACATTCTCCGGCCGTTTCCAAGACATCACCGCTTCAATCTTAGTAGGATCTATAGAAATACCGCTCAGTGTGATAACATGCCCAAGAAAATATATGCATTGTAGCCAAAATTCACATTTGCTGAACTTCGCAAACAACTGATGCTCCTGCAGCTTCTGTAAGACAAGCCGTAGATGTTGCTCGTGCTCCAATTCAGACTTAGAATAAACCAAGATATCATCAATAAAGATCACCATGGACTGGTCCAAGTAAGGCTGAAAAATCCGATGCAAAATGTGAGACCCCATATTTTGCTTTATCTCAATTTGCGTGCTTTACCTCATTTTGTGTGAAATGACCTATTTATGTGCTATATGACTTAGAATGTGCTAAATAAGTGATTAATACTCCTAATAAATGCTAAGTGTGCATTCATAAAATTTTCATCAAAAACGGAATTAGAAATTTTAGTGTCGGATTTGGTGAATAGTATTTTTGAACACCTGTCCGCTAAAATTTTTATAGGGGTGTTTTAAACCTTTTAAAACCTAGTTCTCGAGTATTAATAGACATGTGTTTGATTAAAACGGATTTGGAATCGGTTTCGGAATTTTAAAGATTTTTACACTTTCTTTTGCAAGAAAACGAGTTATGAGCTATCTTGGGTGTTGTATAATTTTTTTGAGCAATGGTGATCAAGAAAATGAATTTAAAGTCAAGAAAACACTAAAAATTAATTAGTTTTCAACTTTGACTTTATTTATTTTGTTGACTTTTGAGTATTTTGTAGTTACACACATTATAAAGCACACAAAACACACTCATCAACACACACAAAGGGCCGAGAGGTTCAAGGGAGAAAAGAGAAAGAATTTTCAAGGTTTTCAAAGCAATTTTTCATAGAAAAACCTAATTTTTGTCTGTAGAATTTCGTGCCAAGTTGGATTCTGCTTTTTTGGGCACGCATTGCATGGATATCTAGGCTTATATCGCATCAAAGGTGAGAGAAAAATTCTAGATCTCAAAATTCATTTTTTAAGTTTTTGCTCATAACTGTATTTGGAACCGTTAAAATGTTAATTTGAAGTTATATTATTTCTCAGTGCATGCTAAGGATCGTTTATATGTATTACTACGAGATTTGAACCATTGTAGCGAAATTATTTATTTTCGGGTATTAAAAGTTGATTAATTAGCCATTTGAGGATTATCTTGAGTTGTTGTAGTTGGAATCAATTGCTTTCGATTTCAAAAGGTTTGTTAATTACGTGGTAACGCCGTTATACTGCCGAATTTTCGATTGCGATGTTTGGGTAAAAATTCAGAAATTTCAGCCTAGGTGCATTGAGGTTTTAGGGTTGTTGGGCTTGATTTTGATGTGTCTTGGTTGGTTTCCAAGAGGGCTAATGTAGTTCATTGAATAGGTGAGTGTTAGAAACTGATTTGGAGTGATTTGGATTAGTAGAATGTAAGATATGATTATTTGAAGTTTAGGTTGTCTTTCTTTAAATTGTTGAATTGAGCCTTTAGATGATTGGGTGGTGTTTGAGTGATTGAATTTTGAGTTTTTGATGGTTAGACTAGGGTTAGATTACGTGTTTAATGCATATTAAGTTGGATGGCCTACTTTGTCATCTAACTTAGTTATTTGTCGTTTAATTGATTACTTAATGTTATATTGTTGATAATTGATCATATATTGATGATAATTGATTATTATTGATTGATAATTGATGAACAGGGAAATAGGCAATTCTAATAGATTGTCCTCCTGTGAATGATGTTTATTATTATTACTAAGTCTTGGTATGTGTGTGTCACCTCTCGGGCAGCATCAAGCTATCGGGTTGATAACGGCATGACTACCAGAGACTACCCCCAGCTCGCATGACGGAGGTGTCATGGAGGGAGGGGCTAGTGAGGTACCTCAGGTGCGTGAGTAATGGGGAGTTATAAGAAGAATGGTTGAGATCGTGATGGCGTTTGGAGCTACACCAACTAGAGTATCCTTTATTGATTGGTCATTATAGTTATGTGTTTATATTGTTATTGATGCTTTATTGCGTGTTTACTGCTCAAAGGATCAATTCCAAGGAGTATAGTAAATATTGTTAGAGATCTATCGGATCCTCACTGAGCTTGTTTATATAAGGTCACTCTCTATTATTGCATGCATACAGGTGTTATTGAGAAAGATTACGGGTACGTGCCACCAGAAGGGGAAAATGTGCCTTACGTGGATGAGTCTTATGTGCAGGAGTCTTTACCATGAGATTATTTATAGTTATTGTAATATGATGTAATGTAAAACCTACCTTAGTATAAAGACTTATGTATAATGGTTTAGTAGTCTTCTTTTGACCTTGTTTAGATTACTAAATTGGTTTATAGTCTATTTTGACATGTGTGTTAAAGTTAAGGTATTATGTTGGAACGGAGACATATAACTATGAATGGATTGTCTAAGGATGATTATTGTATAATATGGTTATGTTGTATGTTGTTAATGGTATTGAGGAATTGATTGTTGTTTGGTTGAGGAGTTGAATGTATGATGTACTGAAAGGTTGGTTTAAAGCCTCAGTGTCTTAATTACTGTTGTTATACTGCCGAAATTCCATTGCGTCCTGACTGATCGTAGGTGGGGTCGAGTTGGGGCGTAACATTTAAGTTGTATCAGAGCGCATGTTAGCTGTCAACCGGGGGATTCTCGGAATGTGGGTAATGGTCTTAGCATGAAAGTATGTAGGAAGTGAAAGAAAAGTGAACCGTGTGTTAATATGGTTAAGTGATTAAGTGATTATGTGATTTAGTGCTTATGTGATTATTTGATTAATTTGTTTATGTGATTGATACTTAAGTGATTTATGTGCTTTATATGAGTTTGTTGCTTATGCGTTAATAGTTATTCACAGTTTGCTTACGTGCTAGAACCTGTGGTAAGTCTTTGATTAGTAGAATGACGGGTAGACCGAGGACCAGAGTGAAGCCTGAGATGACTGTTGAGGTTCTGAGAAATGTGGCACCAGGCCAAGTTAGGGATGCTGATCGTATAGGTGCAGCTTTTGATAGGATGAACGAGATCATGGCCAGTCAGGCACAGTTATTGGCAGGGCAGGCTTCCCAAAATCAGGCACTGCAGAATCAGTTGTTGAATGCACAAGGTGGGTACCACGGTTGTGGTACACTGAAAGAGTTTTTAGGTTATTATCCACCGCTGTTTTAGGGGGAGCCGGATGATAGGAAAGCTGAGGCGTGGATTAGTAAGGTGGAGAATATTTTTGACCCTCTTGATTATACCGATGAACGGAAGGTCACTTTTGCCGTGTACTTGCTAGATGATGAGGCAGAAGAATGGTGGTGCATGGTGAAAACTAGTTGGGAGACTCAGGGTATTTCGTATGTTTGGGATACCTTTCTATTAGCTTTCCGGGCAAAGTATGTCCCGAGGATCATGAGGGAGCGGAGAGAGGCAGAGTTTCTAGCCTTAGTGTAGGGAGATGCTTCAGTGGTTCAGTATGAGGCCACTTTCACTAGGTTGTCCCGATATGCACCAGAGTATGTGGCTGATGAGTAATGTAAGACTCGTAGGTTCATGTTAGGGTTGAGGCCCGAGATTCAGGATGCGATGGCCCTAAATCGGTATGATATACTTACTGAGGCCTTTAATGCAGCTTCTACACTGGAGAAGAGAAAGGAGGAACAGATTGTACCTAGCCAGGCTAGCAAGAGGCCCTTCCAGCCATAGGGTCAGCAGGGAGTGTATAGGCCTTCAGTACAGTAGGTTGTGTACAGGCCGCCAGCTCAGCAGGGTTCTTACAGGCCACAGGGTCAGCAGAGTTATTATCGACCTCAATTTCAGCAGGGGTCCTATCAGGTTCAATCCCACTATAGGCCAACCTAGTCTCAAGGTCAATACAATCCTAGTTTTGTTAGACCTCAGGAGCAGGCTGGTACAACTGCTTCTTCAGCTTCTGGTTCTTCTAGGGGTAGTATCAGTGCATTGTCGCTGCAGTGAACTTACTGCAAGCGCCAGGGCCATGTGGAGGCCGACTGCAGGGTGAAGTTAGGGGCTTGTTTGGGTTGCAGTAGCAATCAGCATAGGGCGAGGGATTGCCCTAGATATTAGAGAACTGAGGGTCAGGCAGTGACTCAGGGTTATCAGGGTCAACCTACGGGCAGTGTACCTCAGCAGCAATGGGTTCAGGCTCGGGCTTACGCAGTTGATTTAGAGGAGATGCATAAGGAGACTGCAGTTGTGGAAGGTAACTTCCTTATACTTGATCGATGTGTTAAAGTGTTGATTGATTCTGGTACTACTCATTCTTTCATTACTCCTGCTTGTGTGCAACGTGTTAATGTGCAACCTGAAAGACTATCTTATGTGGTTGAGATTAGTCCCTCTTTGACTGATAAATATATTACTGGCTTAGTATGTAAGGATTGTATAATTCATGTTAAGGGGTATAATTTTCCTTCGGACCTTATCTTATTTCCTATCTGGGGGTATGATGTTATCTTGGGTATGGATTGGATTTCTAAGTATGATGCCCAGTTGAACTGTAGAACAAAGGTTGTACAGTTTCGTTTGCCAGATCAGCCAGTAGTTGAGGTAGTAGGGAACCGGGGTGCTAAGACAAGTTTTGTTATCTTAGCAACTAAAGCCGTTAAGTTGGTGAGTAAGGGGTGTTCGGGTTATCTAGCTTATTTGATCAACAAGCCAATTGATAAGCTACAGCTGGAGGAAGTTCCTATTATTTGGGAATATCCTAATGTATTTCCCAAGGAGTTGTTAGGGTTACCGCAAGAGAGAGATGTGGAGTTTGTGATCAATCTTGTTCCCGGTACTCAACCTATTTCTAAATCAGCATACCGGATGGCACCAGCTGAGTTGAAGGAGTCGAAAACTCAGTTGCAGGAGTTAATAGAGAAGGGTTTCATTCAGCAGAGTTCTTCACCTTCGGGAGCTCCTGTTTTATTTCTGAAGAAGAAGGATGGTACCGTGAGATTGTGTATTGATTATCGTGGTTTGAATCAAGTGACTATCAAGAACAAGTATCCTTTGCCACTGATTGACGAGTTGTTTGATCAACTTCAGGGAGCCAAAGTCTACTCTAAGTTTGACTTGAAGCAGGGGTATTATCAGCTTCGGATTCACACGGAGGATGTTCCCAAGTCTCCCTTCAGGACTCGGTCCGAGCATTATGAGTTTGTAGTTATGCCTTTTGGATTAACTAATGCACCGGCAGCATTTATGGACCTTATGCATAAGGTTTTTCAGCCATACTTGGACCAGTTCGTGGTGATCTTTATTGATGATATCTTGGTTTATTCTAAGTCTGAATTGGAGCACGAGCAACATCTACGACTTGCCTTACAGAAGCTGCATGAGCATCAGTTGTTTGCAAAGTTCAGCAAATGTGAATTTTGCCTGCAACGCATATCTTTTCTTGGTCATGTTATCACACAGAGTGGTATTTCTGTAGATCCCACTAAGATTGAATCGGTGATGTCTTGGAAACGGCCGGAGAATGTTTTTGAGGTTCGTAGCTTTCTTGGCTTGGCAGGTTATTACAGTAGGTTTGTCAAGGACATTTCAAAGATTGCCGGGCCACTTTCTAGGTCAACTCAGAAGAAGACTAGCTTTGTTTGTGATGAGAAGTGTCAGAGTGGGTTTCAGGAGTTGAAAAAGAGATTGACTGCTGCTCCAGTACTTGTTCTACCAAAGGGGACCGAAAATATGGTCATTTACAGCGATGCATCCAAGGAGGGCTTGGGATGTGTTCTTATGCAGAATGGTCGGGTTATTGCCTATGCTTCTAGACAGTTGAAGCCTTATGAGGTGAACTATCCAATTCATGATCTTCTGTTGGCAGCTATTGTTTTCTCATTGAAAAAGTGGCGTCATTATCTGTGGGGCAGTAAGTTAGAGATTTTCACTAATCATAAGAGTCTTAAGTATTTGTTCTCACAGAATGAGTTAAATATGCGTCAACGCAGATGGATGGAACTTCTCGGAGATTATAATTGTTCTATCAATTATCTGCTTGGGAAGACAAATGTTGTAGTAGACGTTCTTAGCCGTAAGGCGAGTATTTCTTGTTTGGCTGTTAAAAAGCGGGAGGTACTTGAGGAATTCAATTATTGGAGACCGAAGTTGACTCAGGTTGGGGTGATGTGTTCACATCTCTGTATTCAACCTTCATTGTTGTCTCAAATCAGAGAAGCTCAGCAACTTGATGTTAAACTTCAGAAGATCAAGGATCAGATCACAGATGATCAGTCTGACTTCAAATTATATGAAGATCGTATTCTTTGGTTTTAGAATAGGGTTTATGTTCCCGATGAACCAAGTTTGAGGCGAGGTATTCTGGAGGAGGCTCATAATTCTAAGTACACTATTCATCCTAGTGGAAACAAAATGTATCGGGACTTGAAGCAACATTACTGGTAGAATAATATGAAGAGAGAAATTGCTCAGTTCGTGTCTAGATGTTTGACTTGTCAGCGAGTGAAAGCCGAGCATCAACGACCTGCAGGTTTGCTTCAGCCGTTGGCTAGACCACAGTGAAAATGGGAGCATATCACGATGGACTTCGTCACTGGGTTGCCTAGAACACTGAGAGGTAATAATGCGGTTTGGGTTGTCGTGAATCGTTTGACGAAGACAACTCACTTTATTTCGATGCGGATGGGAGAAGAAGTTACAAAATTGATGGATCTCTATTTGGATCAGATTGTTAGACTTCACAGGATTCCATCTAGTATTGTCTCAGATCGAGATCCTTGATTTACTTCTCGTTTGTGGGAAAAACTTCAAGAGACTTTGGGTACTCAGCTGAATTTTAGTACAGCGTATCATCCACAGACCGACGGTCAGTCTGAGAGGACTATTCAGATTCTAGAGGATAAGCTTAGAGCTTGTGTTAGAGACTTCGGGAAGAAGTAGGAGAAACATCTACGACTGACCCAGTTTGCCTATAACAATAGTTATCAAGCTACTATTAGGATGACATCTTTTGCAGTTCTTTACGGTCGTAAGTGCCGTTCACCTTTGTATTGGGATGAAGTAGGGGAGATGAAGACTATTGATCCGACTATTATGCCAGAGCTTCTAGAGAAGATCGAGAATGTTCAGTTGATCAGGCAGAGAATGCTTACAGCGTAGAGTAGATTCAAGAGTTATGCAGATAAGCGTCGTCGGGACTTAGAGTTTGCAGTCAGAGATCGGGTTTTCTTGAGATTATCTCCTCGAAAGGGGTTTGCTCGTTATGGTAAAGGTGGTAAGCTGAGTCCAAGGTTTATGGGGCCGTTTGAGATTACTGGCAGAGTTGGTAACTTAGCATATCAGTTGGCTTTACCGGAGAATTTCTCTAATGTCCACGATGTATTTCACGTATCTAATTTGCGAAAATATAATTCGAATCCTTTTCATATTCTTGAGCCAGAGCCGTTACAGCTTTGTGAGAATCTAACTTATGACAAGCGACCGATTCGTATTCTTGATTAGATGGAACGAGAGTTGAGGTCGAAGAAAATTCTGATGGTCAAGGTGTTGTGGAAGCATCACGGTATTGAGGAAGCTACCTGTCCGCTAATATTTTTACAGGGGTGTTTTAAACGTTTTAAAACCTAGTCCTCGAGTATTAATAGACCCGTGTTCGATTAAAACAGATTTGGAATCGGTTTTGGAATTTTAAAGATTTTTACACTTTCTTTTGCAAGAAAATGATCTTTAAGCCTGTAACGCCCCGATCCCTCACGAGACCGGAGGCTCTAATAACCATGCTATTCTCAACCCAATACCAAGCCCGGTCACAAAATTTTTCTTAATGGTTAAGTCCGGACCAGACACACGGACAGAGTCTCCCCTGTACCGTGGACATTTTGAAAACCTGTAAACACTCAATAAAGCCACAACATAACAAGACATTCATTTATAACTAAAGATCTTAGCTTTAAGGCCATCCGAGCCTTAAGACTTACAAACAGTTTAGATACAGACAAGCATGCATTCATAACTTAACTTCTTTACAAAACCGCTTATCATGCCACTCCATGATAGCTTTTAAGTATTCTTAAAAATTGAAAACAACCAGTCATTCACTCCCAAGCATGCGAATCAGCTAATAGCATAAATATAAGTTATTACATGCCATGGTTCTAAATCTACCACTACAACATCTATCCCTCAATTTGCAAACTATATAATATACACATATCACTTAGGTTACAAAATAGAACATAAAGTAAAGAAAACAAGTCCTACTCTCATCAACAAGAACATAGTCCACCTCAAGCAACTAGACACAACAACTAATGCAACTCCTCCAACTACGCCACCTGAAACATGTTAGCGAGGTATGAGCAACCACTGTTGCCCAGTGAGGGATAAGGTCCCAGGGTGTGCAATGCGACAAGCAATACAGCTAACATCAATAACAATTGAGCAAATCAAGAAACAATGATAGCTTAAATAACCACATATTTAAAAGGATACATTTCTCGAAACCCCTATACACCAATCTTCACTGGTCTTCATTCACGATCCACGAACCACGATCACGATCACGATAAGCCGGCATAACCCCAAATACTCCAGTGGGTGTACTCCGGATGTACCCCGATAATCGTACGACCCAACATCCCTTGGCAATCCCCGGACCAGGCGAATGAGGGACTAGGGCACGGAGTTTGAATATACACAGGCTAGCCCTTTCCCGCCCAGCCGCTATTCAACACAACCGGCCCTGACACTATGGTTGCACAACCACTATGCAATGCACTTAACAATGGCAAGTTAATAGCAATAATATAAGCATTAACACATAGGAGGATCAACAAAGTAGGTTGACCTCGAGGCAGTTAGAATAGAAGCAATTATATAAGCTGATAAGCAATTTTACAAAGGGACATTTACAAAATAAGCATAGAATCATACCAAAAGCTCCAAATCAACTTGAAACCACATATAAACACTCAAGAAGTCATGCCATGGGTTTAGAAGTGTGAGTCACCCGAAATTGCACCTAAACCCCTTTATTTTTCAAACTATTTGTCTTCCAAAACAAAGGTTAATGATTCCATTTTCAAGGGAAACTCTCCCAAGCTTCTAACTAACCCTCAAGGTACCCTCTCAACCCTCTAACTCATTCAAACGCCCGCAATTACCCCGAAAGCCCTAAATTCCCTCTTATGGCTTTGAACTACACATACATTGTTCGGGCTTCAAACAAGGGATATCAAAGCTTATATAGCACCTAGGTAGTCTAAGAATACTAGAAGTGAAGCTCGAATCTACCCGGATTCGCATGAACCCCGAAACCCCTTTGTTAAAGTCGGCTATTTCACGTTTTATGCGATTCTAGAGCAATTCAAGTGCACGGGGCTATTAGACTACCTTCATTAGCACCTAAGGCATCTATTAGGAGTGTTGAATCAAGCTAATACGTGCAATTACACAAAACCCTAGAAAAATATCACTATTCACCTCATAAATTCAAATGACGATTCCAACTATTTAAAATGCAAACTAATAGCTCAAATGTGTTCTCTAGCACTTATATACAAGGTATAATAGCATAGATAAGCTTTGCAATAGCATTTGATAACATTTTCAACAAATCAAGAAAAATGTAACATTTTAGATATGCATAAAAAGTCATGAAAACCCTCACCAATTGCACGTAGGAACTCTCGGGAGGCTAGCAAACACCCTAAACTACTTGCTCCTAGCTTGGCTTGGCTTGGCTTGAAGATTTGATGAGCAAAATCCTCTCATTCTCCTCCTATACTATTCTCGAATTTGCTACAGTGATTTTTCAGCATTTGCTCTTTTTTTTTATGAGCTAAATGGTCATGTGTTGAGTAGATATACTAAATGGCTAAGTTGGGTGATTAAATGGGTTACTAAAATGAGCGTTGTTAACTTTAAAACGAGCCTAAGGTGTGAAACATAGGCTAGCTAATTAAATCTCTAAGTTATGTTACGTAACACTATTCATTGAACCACTAAAAACATTTTCTAAACGAGTGTTCCTATCGCTTCTAGCCCAATTGCACATTTTTCCCATTCCGTTAACAATTAATATGATTTAATAAAAATGTTAGTTCAGTAATATAATGTAGTTTGAAAACGGAGTGAATAGTAGCTACAGAAGTCAGTTAGTAAAGTACAGAAGTAAATGCGCAAACAAGAGATGCAACAGTAATTGAATGCATGGCTAAATCTCGGGCGTCACATCCTCTCCCCCTTAAACTAATTGCGTCCACGCAATTCTTCTTCACAAGGGAACTCCACAACAACTGAAAACCAACTCCGATTACTCGTCATCAGTTGCTAAGCAAGAATACCATATACGAACTCTCGTGGGAGCTCATAAAAAAATCCCAGTAGTATTGCCTGCGAACCTCACGTAATAAGGCCAAATAAAGGCTCTAATAGAGATGCTACTTCGAAATCCAAATAAGAACCCCGCTGGCACGAATACCATAGAAGAATAGAATCCCAACTAACAGTGGCGAGAAAATACCAATAAGAATTTAGAGTACAAATACAGAAGATAATTCCATATAATAAGGCTGATTAGAATCCCAAACTAAGTCTTCCGAGTAATACCAGCAAGAAAATACTAGAAGAATACTCAATAAGAAAACCGAGAGAACGGTCATATAGAAATCCCAAAGGAAGCCATTCATTTCTGACTACTGAGCGTAGAAGAATGCCTTGGAAGAAATCCCAATAACTGAGCTCCGCTTACAAACATTCTCATTCCCGCTAATCCACACAACTTGGAGGGCTTGTTGCTAATCACTTCTCTTTAGGGGGAGGAAGAAGTCTTTCTTACCATTTCAACGGGACATGTATGAATGCCAAGATATCACATTTACACATATATGTTTTAAACTATTATGCAAACATGTTTATATAAGAGTTTATGAAACAGTGTAATCATCAAAGTCATTCAAGCACGACAATCAAGTCCATCATAACACAACTCAATCAAAGACTTTCAAATGCACACATTACAAGCAACAGTTCAAGCAATTAACAATTCACGAGGTCAATTTGATGCATAACCAGCCACTTTACTTCACTTAGCACACATTTAGCACATAACACATAATTATATCACATAGGTGCACACATTCAATACAAGACACACAATCACACATGCAGGCATACACTTTCAAGACACACTCTTAACAAGCACACACGGAAGGGTTACTACCCGACAGGCCGAGGACCCTGTCCCGGCTTAGAGCTAACTAAGCTCTGATACCACTTGTAACGCCCCGATCCCTTACAAGACCGGAGGCTCTAATAACCATGCTATTCTCAACCCAAAACCAAGCCCGGTCACAAAATTTTTCTTAATGGTTAAGTCCGGACCCGACACACGGACAGAGTCTCCCCTGTATCGTGGACATTCTGAAAACCTGTAAACACTCAATAAAGCCACAACATAACAAGACATTCATTTATAACTAAAGATCTTAGCTTTAAGGCCATCTGAGCCTTAAGACTTACAAACATTTTAGATACAGACAAGCATGCATTCATAACTTAACTTCTTTACAAAACCGCTTATCATGCCACTCCATGATAGCTTTTAAGTATTCTTAGAAATTGAAAACAACCAGTCATTCACTCCCAAGCATGCGAAGCAGCTAATAGCAGAAATATAAGTTATTGCATGCCATGGTTCTAAATCTACCATTACAACATCTATCCCTCAATTTGCAAACTATATAATATACACATATCACTTAGGTTACAAAATAGAACATAAAGTAAAGAAAACAAGTCCTACTCTCATCAACAAGAACTTAGTCCACCTCAAGCAACTAGACACAGCAACTAATGCAACTCCTCCAACTGCGCCACCTGAAACATGTTAGCGAGGTATGAGCAACCACTGTTGCCCAGTGAGGGATAAGGTCCCGGGGTGTGCAATGCGACAAGTAATACAGTTAACAACAATAACAATTGAGCAAATCAAGAAACAATGATAGCTTAAATAACTACATATTTGAAAGGATACATTTCTCATAACCCCTATACACCAATCTTCACTGGTCTTCATTCACGATCCACGAACCACGATCACGATCACGATAAGCCGGCATAACCCCAAACACTCCAGTGGGTGTTCTCCGGATGTATCCCGATAATACTACGACCCAACATTCCCTGGCAATCTCTGGACCAGGCAAATGAGGGACTAGGGCACGGAGTTTGAATATCCACCGGCAAGCCCTCTGCCGCCCAGCCGATATTCAACACATCCGCCCCTGACACTTTGGTTGCGCAACCACAATGCAATGCACTTAATAATGGCAAGTTAATAGCAATAATATAAGCATTAACACATAGGAGGATCAACAAAGTAGGTTGACCTCGAGGCAGTTAGAATAGAAGCAATTATATAAGCTAATAAGCAGTTTTACAAAGGGACATTTACAAAATAAGCATAGAATCATACCAAAAGCTCCAAATCAACTTGAAACCACATATAAACACTCAAGAAGTCATGCCATGGGTTTAGAAGTGTGAGTCAACTGAAATTGCACCTAAACCCCTTTATTTTTCAAACTATTTCTCTTCCAAACCAAGGTTAATGATTCCATTTTCAAGGGAAACTCTCCCAACCTTCTAACTAACCCTCAAGGTACCCTCTCAACCCTCTAACTCATTCAACCGCCCGCAATTACCCCGAAAGCCCCAAATTCCCTCTTATGGCTTTAAACTACACATACCTTATCGGGCTTCAAACAAGGGTTATCAAAGCTTTTATAGCACCTAGGTAGCCTAAGAATACTAGAAATGAAGCCTGAATCCACTCGGATTCGCATGAACCCCGAAACCCCTTTGTTAAAGTCGGCTATTTCACGTTTGATGCGATTCTAGAGCAATTCAAGTGCACGGAGCTATTAGACTACCTTCATTAGCACCTAAGGCATCTATTAGGAGTGTTGAATCAAGCTAATACGTGCAATTACACAAAACCCTAGAAAAACGTCACTATTCACCTCATAAATTTAAATGACGATTCCAACCGTTTAAAATGCGAACTAATAGCTCAAATGTGTTCTCTAGCACTTATATACAAGGTATAATAGCATAGATAAGCTTTGCAATAGCATTTGATAACATTTTCAACAAATCAAGAAAAATGTAACATTTTAGATATGCATAAAAAGTCATGAAAACCCTCACCAATTGCGCGTAGGAACTCTTGGGAGGCTAGCAAACACCCTAAACTACTTGCTCCTAGCTTGGCTTGGCTTGGCTTGAAGATTTGATGAGCAAAATCCTCTCATTCTCCTCCTATTCTATTCTCGGATTTGCTACAGTGATTTTTCAGCATTTGCTCTCTTTTTTTTTTATGAGCTAAATGGTCATGTGTTGAGTAGATATACTAAATGGCTAAGTTGGGTGATTAAATGGGTTACTAAAATGAGCGTTGTTAACTTTAAAACGAGCCTAAGGTGTGAAACATAGGCTAGCTAATTAAATCTCTAAGTTATGTTACGTAACACTATTCATTGAACTAGGAAAATCATTTTCTAAACGAGCGCTCCTATCGCTTCTAGTTCAATTGCACATTTTTCCCACTTCTTTAACAATTAATATGATTTAATAAAAAAGTTAATTCACTAATAGAATGTAGTTTGAAAACGAATTGAATAGTAGCTACAGAAGTCAGTTAGTAAAGTACAGAAGTAAATGCGCAAACAAGGGATGCAACAGTAATTGAATGCATGGCTAAATCTCGGGTGTCACAAAGCCAACTCGGGTAGAAGTGTTTGAATGTAAAACTTCTTGTCACCTAAAAATAACTTACTTGAGCTATCTTGGGTGTTGTATAATTGTTTTGAGCAATGGTGATCAAGAAAATGAATTTAAAGTCAAGAAAACACTAAAAATTAAATAGTTTTCAACTTTGACTTTTTTTTTGTTTTGTTGACTTTTGAGTATTTTGTAGTTACACACATTATAAAGCACACAAAACACACTCATCAACACACACAAAGGGACGAGAGGGTCAAGGGACAAAAAAGAAAAAAATTTCAAGGTTTTCAAATCAATTTTTCATAGAAAAAACTAGATTTTTCCCGTATAATTTCATTCCGAGTTGGATTCCGCTTGTTGGGCACATATTGCATGCATATCTAGGCTTATATCGCATTAAAAGTGAGAGAAAAATTCTAGATCTCAAAAGTCATTTTTTATGTTTTTGCTTATAATTGCATTTTGAACCGTTAAAATGTTAATTTGAAGTTATATTATTGCTCAGTGCATGCTAAGGATCGTTTATGTGTATTACTATGAGATTTGAACCAATGTAGCAAAATTATTTATTTTCGGGTATTAAAAGTTGATTAATTAGCCATTTGAGGATTATTTGAGTTGTTGTGGTTAGAATCGATTCCCGTCGATTTCTAAAAGTTTGTTAATTACGTGGTAACGACGTTATAATGCCGAATTTTTTATTGCGATGTTTGGGTGAAAATCCAAAAATTTCAGCCTAGGTGCATTGAGGTTTTAGGATTGTTGGGCTTGATTTTGATGTGTCTTGGTTGGTTTCCGATAGGGCTAATGTAGTTCATGGAATGGGGGAGTGTTAGAAACTGATTTGGAGTGATTTGGATTAGTAGAATGTAATATATGATTATTTGAAGTTTAGGTTGTCTATCTTTAAATTGTTGAATTGAGCCTTTAGATGATTGGGTGGTGTTTGAGTGATTGAATTGTGAGTTGTTGATGGTTAGACTAGGGTTAGATTACGTGTTTAATGCATGTTAAGTTGGATGGCCTACTTTGTCGTCTAACTTAGTTATTTGTTGTTTAATTGATTACTTAATGTTATATTGATGATAATTGATGGTATATTGATGATAATTGATGATATATTGATGATAATTGATGATTATTAATTGATGATTGATGAACCGGGAGATAGGCAATTCTGCTAGATTGTCCTCCTGTGAATGATATTTATTATTATTGCTGAGTCTTGGTATGTGTGTGCCACCTCTCGGGCAGCATCGGGTTGTCGGGTTGATAACGGCATGACTTCCAGAGACTACCCCCAGCTCGCATGACGGAGGTGTCATGGAGGGAGGGGCTAGTGAGGTACCTCGGGTGCATGAGTAATGGAGAGTTATAAGAAGAATGGTTGAGATCGTGATGGCATTTGGAGCTACACCAACTAGAGTATCCTTTATTGATTGGTCATTATAGTTATGTATTTATATTGTTATTGATGCTTTATTGTGTGTTTACTGCTCAAAGGATCAATTCCAAGGAGTATAGTAAATACTGTTAGAGATCTATCAGATCCTCACTGAGCTTGTTTATATAAGCTCACTCTCTATTATTTCATGCATACAGGTGTTATTGAGCAAGATTACAGGTACATGCCTTTAGAAGCGGAAAATGTGCCTTACGTGGATGAGTCTTATGTGCAAGAGTCTTTGCCATGAGATTATTTATAGTTATTGTAATATGATGTAATGTAAAACCTACCTTAGTATAAAGACTGATGTATATTGGTTTAGTAGTCTTCTTTTGACCTTGTTTAGATTACTAAATTGGTTTATAGTCTATTTTGACATGTGTGTTAAAGTTAAGGTATTATGTTGGAACGGAGACGTATAACTATAAATGGATTGTCTAAGGATGATTATTGTATAATATAGTTATGTTGTATGTTGTTATTGGTATTGAGGAATTGATTGTTGTTTGGTTGAGGAGTTGAATGTATGATGTACTGAGAGGTTGGTTTAAAGCCTCGGTGTCTTAATTACTATCGTTTTACTGCCGAAATTCCGTTGCGTCCTGACTGATCGTAGGTGGGGTCGAGTTGGGGCGTGACACATAAGGTCCATAAATGCTGCCGGTGCATTAGTTAATCCAAAGGGCATAACTACAAACTCATAATGCCTGTACCGAGTCTTGAAGGTTGACTTCGGAACATCCTTCGTGTGAATCGGAAGCTGATAATACTCCTGCGTCAAGTCAAACTTAGAGTAGACTTTGGCTCCCTAAAGTTGATCAAACAACTCGTCAATCAATGGCAAAGGATACTTGTTCTTGATGGTCACTTGATTCAAACCACGATATTCAATGCATAATCACAAGGTACCATCTTTCTTTTTCACAAATAAAATAGGTGCTCCCATGGTGAAGAACTCTACTGAATGAAACCCTTCTCAATTAACTCCTGCAACTGAGTTTCCAGCTCCTTCAACTCAGCTAGTGCCATCTGGTACGCTGATTTAGAAATAGGTTGAGTACCGAGAATAAGATTGATCACAAACTCCACATCTCTCTCTGGCGACAACCCTGGCAACTCCTCAGGAAATACATTGGGATATTCCCGAATAATAGGTGCTTCCTCTAGCTGTAGCTTATCAGATGGCTTGTTGATCAAATAAGCTAGATAACCCGAACACCTTTTACTCACCAACTTAGCAGCTTTAGTTGCTGAGATAACAAAACTCGTCTTAGCACCTCGGTTCCAGGCTACCTCTACCACTGGCTGATCTGACAACCGAAACTGTACTACCTTCGTTCTACAGTTTAACTGAGCGTCATACTTAGAAAACCAATCCATACCACAAATAACATCGTACCCCCGGATAGGAAATAAGATAAGGTCCGAAGGAAAATTATCCCCCTTAGCATGTATTTTACAACCCTTACATACTAAGCTAGTCACATACTTATCAGTCAAAGAGGTACTAATCTCAACCACATAAGGCAGTCTTGCAGGTTGCATATTAACACGTTGCACACAAGTAGGAGCAATGAAAGAATGTGTAGCACCAGAATCAATCAACACTTTAACAAGTTGATCAAGTATAAGGAAGTTACCTTCCACAACTGCAGTCTCCTCAGGCATCTCCTCCAAGTCAACTGCATAGGCCCGAGCCTAAACCCGTTGCTGCTGAGGTGCACCACCAGTAGGTTGACACTGATAACCCTGGGTCGCTGCCCGACCCTCAGTTCCTCGATATCTATAGCAATCTCTCACCCTATGCTGATTGCTACCGCAACCCAAACACGTTCCTGCCTTTGCCCTGCAGTCGGCCTCCACATGGCCTTGACGCTTGCAGTAAGTACACTGCAATGATGAAACACTGCCACTGCCCCTAGAAGAACCATAAGCCAAGAAAGCAGCTGTACCAGCCTGCTGCTGAGGTCTCACAACACTAGGCCTATATGGACCTTGAGACTGGGCCAGCCTAAACTGCAGCTGAGCCTGATAAGACCCCTACTGAAACTGAGGCCGATAGTAATCCTGCTGACCCTGCGGTCTGAAAGAAGCCTGCTGCACTACAGGCCTATAACCACCCTGTTGTACCGAATGTCTATACATACCCTGCTGACCCTGTAGCTGGAAGGGCCTCTTGCTCGACTGACTAGGTCCGATCTGTTCCCCCTTTCTCTTCTCTAACCTAGAAGCTGCATCAAAGGCCTCAGTAAGTATATCATACTGATTCAGGGCCATCGCATCCTGAATCTTGAGCCTCAAACCCAACACAAACCTACAAGTCTTGCTCTCCTCGTCAGCCACAAACTCCGGTGCATACTGGGATAGTCTAGTAAACGTGTCCTCATACTGAGCCACTGAAGCATCCCCCTGAACTAGAGACAGAAACTCCGCCTCTCTCCTTTCTCGTGCAATCCTCAGGTCATATTTTCACCGTGCGCCACGACTCCTCTGCCTCATCATCAAACAAATAAACAACAAAGGTGACCTTTCTTTCATTAGTATAATCCATAGGGCCAAATATTTTCTACACTTTACTAATCCATGCCTCAGCTTTCCGATCATCTGGTTCCCCCTGAAACCTCGGTGGATAATACCCTAAGAACTCCTTCAGTGTACCACGCCCGTGGAATCCACCCTGTACGTTCAGTAACTGTGCCTGCAAAGTCTGAGTTTGGGCAGCCTGCCCTGCTAGCAATTGTGCCTGACCAGCCATAACCTCTGCAATCCTATCCATAGCTGTACCGAAACGATCATCATCCCTTTCTCGGCCTAGTGCCACATTACCCGGAACCTCATCAACTGCTTCGGGCCTACCTCTCGTTCTCGGTCTACCAGTCATTCCACTAATCAAAGAGTTAGCGCAGGTTATAGCACATAGATAGGCTATGGACAATTATTAGCAAACAAACAACAATTCACATAAACACATAAATCACTTAAGTATCAATCACATAAACAAATTGATCACATAATCACATAAGCACTAAATCACATAATCACATAATCTTAATCATTTAATCATATTAACACATAGTTCTCTTTTCTTTCACTTCATACATACTTTCATGCTAAGACCATTACCCACATTCCGAGAACACCCCAACTGACAACTAACGTGTGCATTGATACCACTTAATGTCATGCCCCACCTCGACCCCACCTACTATCAATCAGGACGCAACGAAATTTCGGCAGTATAACGACAGTAATTAAGACACCGAGGCTCTAAACCAACCTCTTAAAAATATCATACAACTAACTCCACAAACCATTCAACAATCAACTCCTCAATTAAATTAACAACATACAACATAACCATATTATACAATAATCATTCCTTCAACAACCCAATCATAGTTATACGCCTCCGTTCTAACTTAGTACATAGGCTATACATACATTTCAAAATAGTTTAAAACCAACTTAGTAATCTAATCAGGATCAAAATAAAGACTACTAAATCATTATACATAAGTCCTCATATTAAGATAGGTTATACAATACATTGTTTTACAACAACTAAATTAATCTAATGGCAATGACTCCTGCACATAAGACTCATCCACATACGGCACATTTCCCTCTTCAAGAGGCACATACCCGTAGTCAGAATCAGTAACAGCTGCATGCATACAATAATTGAGAATGAGCTTATATAAAATAAGCCCAGTGAGGATCCGATAGATCTCTAACAGTATTTATTATACTCCTTGGAAATGATCCTTTGAGCAGTAAACACACAATAAACATCAATAACAATATAAACACATAACTATAATGACCAATCAATAAAGGATACTCTAGTTGGTGTAGCTCCAACGCCATCACGATCTCAACCAACTTCTTATCACCCCCATGACACAAACACCAGATGTACCTCACTAGCCCTGCCCTCCATGGCATCTTCGCCCATGCGAGATAAGGGTAGCCTCTGATAGCCATGTCGTTTTCAACCCGACGGTCTGATACCACCTGAGAGGTGGCACACGTATATCATGACTCAGCAATAAAATAAACATTCACATCACAGGAGGACAACCTTTTCCGTTGACTATCTCCTGGTTCATCAATAATCAATATTCAACAATCAATAATCAATAATTAATAATGTATCAATCAATTAATAACATTACAAGAACACAACATCAATTAACCAATTAACAACTAAACAACTAAGTTAGATGACAAAGTAAGCCACCCAACTTAACATGCATTAGACACACAACCAAACCCTAATTTAACCATCAACAACTCACAATTCAATCACTCAAACATCACCCGATCATCTAAAGACATATAACAACATTTTAAAGATAGATAACCTAAACTTCAAATAATCATAACTTACGTTCTACTAATCCAAACAACTCCAAACCAATTCCTATCACTCACTCAGTCAATCGACTACATTAGCCCCGTCAGAAACTAAGCAAAATACATCCAAACAAGCCCAATAACCCTAAAACCTCAATGCACCTAGGCTGAAAGTTTTGGGATTTTGCACCAACATATCAATCAAAATTTTTGGCATTACAACGGCACTACCCCATATTTTACAAACTTTTACAAATCGACGGCAATTGATTCCAACCACTACAACTCAAAATAATCACCAAATAGCTAATAACTCAACTTTTAATACCCGAAAATAAAAATTCTTGCTACAATGGTTCATGTAACGCCCCGATCCCTCACGGAACCAGGACTTTTATTAACCATTCTATCCTCAACCCAATTCCAAACCCCAGCATGAAATTTAGGGGAAAATGGACAAAGTTTCCCCTATATATAGGACTATCTAGAAACCTGCAAACATCACCTCAATCCATTTCATCCTTACAAGCATGCAAGCCATTCATAACTATCAATACATTCCAACTTAACTTTACAATTACAAAACTGAATTCAATGATAATCCACGTAAACCAACATAATCAACTCGAAACTCTCGAGCCTTCTTTCCTACCTCTGATAGCACTGATCCTGAAAGGTATTAGAAATGATGGTGAGTATACAACATGTATACTCAGTAAGAGAGGTGATACAGCATACAAAGAAATGCTTTCATGAGATGCAACAAGGATAAAACATATACAACACAAAATAACAAAGTTAATTAAACAAGTATTAAACCACGTATAGAAAGGATACGGTTTGACGTTTGTCTTCAATCACGAGCCACAAGCGAAGAGCTTCAAGCAAGTGCTGGTAAACCCATACTCCTCCAAGTTGGGGTACTCCGTATGTACCCCGATCCTATGATCCATATCTCCCAAGGTAGGTCCGTATGCCCCAACAAGGTGAACCATGCCTCTGGGGTAGGGGAGTATGCCTCAACGAGAAGGGACTGGCAAACCATAGTAGCCGAAAGAGCACAGCAAGCCCGACGCCGCCCGTGTTACTCAACACTACCATGCCCGAAAAAGTTGCGCAACCCCAAGTAACGAATCACGAATCTCATTTTCAAATCAAGTGGGGAGGTAGCAAAGTAGGCTAGCCTCACCCCATACATATCATATACACATTTGATAACCAAAGAGAGCAATTATAGTAATATAAACAATTAGCCTTGCAACTAATTCAAGTAATTCGCAAGATAGCATGAAAATAGTACATATAAACTTTATCCATTTAGATTAAATCATATAATAAAACAAGCTAATATGTACAAAAGGAATGAAAACACCCTCCACTCTATCAAGCTCCACAATGCAAGATTGGCTTCAAATCACTCTCAATCACCGTGAACATAAAGTTAAACATTGTTTTAATTACTCTTTAACTACAACATTCATTAATTATCCAACTAGGTTAGCTAACTCATAGTTTACTTAATTAACATACAGCCAAGTAATTATTCAAGTAATCTAATATACCAACAATATAACTAACAACAATAAAATTGTGATATAAGCATGTTCTACAATCATTTTAAAGAGCATTTTAAGCATAGATAACCATATTTAATTCCATAATAGTACTATCAATTTATAAAGCTATTAATTCATACTTATTCTCTTTACGATTAACTCAATATAAAACTCAAGGAAAATACTTAGAACTATGGCAATACAATTACTATAAACAAGAATTCACTTAGAATCTTCAATTCAAGAAAAATAATTATGCAATTTAGTTCATGAAATATTCTCTGGATAACGTCATATCTTAGATAATCACCCATAACCACCTAACCCATCAAGTGTAATCAAAACTTAGCAAATAACCGAACTTTATTCCGAAAGCCCCTTTCGTAAACCCAACTAAAAATATATCTTCTAAGCAACATGAGGACACTACGAGCATTCCAAGCATTCAACGGTCACTAACCAACCATAAGGAAGTTCTACAAACACCTAAAACACTAGATCAAACCAATTGCCCTAAATGTCCATCTTTATGTTCTAGTCATTCTAACCAACTTCTAGCCATCTTTTAATGGGTTTAAGTAAACATTTAAGCCATCTAGCATTAATGGCACCTAATAGAAACACTAAAACCATCAATTGAGCAACAGTCACAAAAACTCAATAGAATACTATTCTTTTCTCTAACCTTCTCAAGCTATCACATCCCAACGAGCTATGATAATGGAAATCCGATTTCACCACGCAAAGGTATCCATATTATGATCCATTTAAATGCTAAGAAAACCTGTTTAAACTATAACAATCACAAAACTCCATTCGTCCCCTTAGTTGATTTGTACTACAACTAAGTTAACCAATCACCCAACTAATGCCATAACTATACCAAAAGTGATTCATGACCTCCCAAGACAATGCCAACACTCAAACCAAGCAAATTCCACATTTGGTCAAAATATGCCTTTTGCAATTCAAGGCTAATTAGCTTCCAAATGTAATACGAAGTTCAAGGTATGCAACCAAGCTATACTACCTTCCTAGTGACACTTAATGACACCACTTAGGACCTCAAAGTCATGCAATTACCTGCATTTAGCTTCAAAGCCCCAAATTATCTCTTTTGACTTTGTGCTACACGTACTTAAACCGGGACTCAAATGGGAGCTAACAAAGCTTAGTTAGGTCTTAATTAGCCTAGGATTACTAAATGTGGAGGCCAATTCAACCCGGATTCGCGATAACCCCGAAACCCTTTCCTAAAAGTCGGCTATTTCATTCTTTTGCTAGGTTATGAGCAACTAAATGGTATGGGGCCTTTACAATACTTTCATTAACATCTAAAGCACCTATTAGGATCATTGATTCAAGCTATAAAGTCCAATATCACAAAACCCTAACATTCTCGTCACTATTCAAGCCAAATATTCAACAAGCAATTTCAACCGATTAAACTACGAAACAATAGCATAAATTAGGTCTCTACTACTTATATATAACATACATAAGCATATTTGAGCATTGCATTAGCATTTAAGAGTAAAACAAGAAATTCAAGAAAGTTGGCACATTTTTGAAATGCAAAAATAGGTATGAAATCTCTCACCTATTGCACATAGGAGCTCCTAGGAGGCTAGAAAACACCCTAAACCACTTGTACCTAGCTTGGCTTGGCTTGGAGTGAGGCTTTGTTGAGCAAAATTCTTTTCTTCTTCTCCTTTGCTATTTTCGAGTTTGATACAGTATTTTCAGCTTTTCTCTTCTTTTTTGTTTTTTGAGCTATTATATGTATATGTTGAGTATTTAAAGGGTGGGGTTAAGTTGGGTGAGTTTATTGCCTACTAAAATGAGCCTAGTCAACTTAAAAACGAGTCTAATGCGCATAAATTAAGTTAGCTAACTAAAACATAATGTTTCATACGTAAAACTATTCATTAGCTTAAACAAATCATTTTCTAAACAAAGGCTCCTATCGCTTCAAGCTCAAATGTACATTTTTGTCATTCCTATAACAATTAATATGATTTAAGAAAAATACTAATTTGAAGGAAATAGGTAGTTGAAAAACGTAATGAATAATAACTAAGAAAAACAACAAGTAAATGGATAGTGAAAATGCACAAACAATAGATGAAACAGTTAATGAATCGTGGCAATGTTCTTGGGCGTCACAATTCAAATCTTATATAAACGCATATAAACGATCTTTAGCATGCACTGAGCAATAATATAACCTCAATTCAACTTTTTACCGGTTCAAAATGCAATTATACGCAAAAATATAAAAGATGACATTTGAGATCTAGAATTTTTCTCTCACCTTTGATGTGTTTTGGAGCTACAAAGATGCCCAATGGATGCTCAAGAGGTCGAATCAAGCTTTGGTTGATGGAAATTGGCCTTGGATTGCAAGTTCTATTGAAAAATCTCTTTGAAAAACCTTGAGTTTCTTTCTCATTTTCTCTCTAATGGCTCTCAGCCATGTGTGTGTGTGTGTCATGGTGTTTTTGTGCTTTGCAAGTGTGTGTTGATGCAATATAAGCTATGGTCAAACAATTTAAAAGAAAGTCAAAGTAGTTTATTTAGTCTTTTAATTATTTCTAGTCTTTTAATTTCATTTGTTGACTATTTCTTGCTCAATTATTAAATTGACACCTAAATTAATTCTAGACATTATATGTGACGCCCGAGATTTTAGCCGTACATTTATTTACTGTTGCATCTATTGTTTGCGCATTTCTTTATATGCCTTATTAATTGGCTTCTTTAGCTACTATTCATCCCATTTTCAAACTATATTCTATTAGTGAATTAGCGTTTTTATTAAATCACATTAATTGTTAGAGGAGTGGGAAAAATGTGCAATTGAGCTAGAGGCGATAGGAGAGCTCGTTTAGAAAATGTTTTTAGTAGTTAAGTGAATAGTGTTACGTAACAAACTTAGAGATTTAAATAACTAACATTACTTTTCATCTTAGGTTCGTTTTTAAGTTAATAACTCGCATTCTAGTGACCTTTTAATCACATAAGCTCATTAAAACACACAAAAAAAAAGAACAATGTGCAGGAATTACTGTAGCAGGCCAAAAATACCAAAGGAGAAGGAAAAGAGGAGATTTTGCTTCAACAACCTTGCATCTTGAGCTTCTAGATTGATCTTGGGAGGGTTTTGAGCAACCTAGGGACTTCTACAAGCTTCATCATCTTCAAAAATTGTGAGGGAGTTTCATTTTCTTGATTTTAAAGTTTATGTGCATATGTTAATTTTCTTGAATTGTCAATTATAGCTATATAACTTGTTATGAATGCTTCCTATGAGTTATTTAATGTCTCTAGAGCTAACTTTTGAGGGTTGATAACAAAGTTAATGGTTGAATGTTGAATTTGATCAAAGAGATGATAAATAGTGCCTAGAACTAGGGTTTTGAGAAAAATTTGCTAATTGGCTTGAATTGATGCCTCAATTAGGTGCTCTAGACCCTAGGAAAGTTAGTTGAAAAGCCATGTTAGGTTGAATAACTCGAATTTGAACTTAATTGCATAATTAGCTTACTTTAAAAAGGGGGTTTTATACGTTAAGTAATCCGGGCAAGTTTGGGCATCGATTTGGGTATCCTTGAGCTAAGGAAGCACCTTTGGTGCTTTCGTTTCGCGAAAATGGGGTTCGGTTAGTATGGCTATAGTTCAAACCCGTTCGGGGCCTTCCCGAACTTTTGCTTCAAAAATGAGTTTTAGTGACTTTAAAAGGTACCTTTGAGCTTAATTAGGATATAGAAAGACTAGGGTATGATTGGGAATCTCGAACTATGCTTAGGAGAAAGAAAGCTCGGTTAAAGAAAGGGGAAATGTAGTTTTTAGCCATTTTAGTTGCATTTGGAACTTGTTGTGTGTTAGCAATGCCTTGCCTTGAATATTTAGGATGTATTTAAGTTATTTGAGTAGATTATTAGAATTAATTGTGTTGATTGCTTCTTTTGACATCTATTAGCTAATATCGTGCTTATATGAACTTTTATCGTGCATATATGTGAGGGCGGCCTACTTTGTTGTCCCTCTTATGTGTTATGTGTTATATTGATTGCTTGTGACTTGTTTTGGGTTGCGCAACCTTTATCGGACATGGTAGCGTCGAGAAACACGGGCGGCGTCGGGCTTGCCGTGCTCCCTCGACTACCATGGTGCCTATTCCCTTTCTCGCTGAGGCATACTCCATTACCCCAGAGGCGTGGTTCACCTGCTGGGCATGGACCTACCTCGGGAGAAAAGGGTCGTAGGATCGGGATACATCCGGAGTATCCCAATTGTTGGTGTTTGGGGTTTGCCGGCATGTTCGTGATGCTCGTGGTTCGTGGCTCGTGAATGAAGACTTGGAAGTGGAACCGTATCCTTTTTAAAGTGATTAATTGCTTGGCTTATTGTCTTGTTGGTTTATGTGGATTATATATGTTTTCTTGTGTTTGCATATCATATTGCACGTTGGCATGTTGCATCACCTCCATCGCTGGGCAACATTGTTGCTCATTCCTCATTTAATATGTTTCAGGTGAAGCTGAGGTGAATCCTCAGCTGATAGAAGAAGAGGAAGAAGTACTAGTTAAGCAATTTCGGTGACTTCTTGTGTGATAAGGTTGTCTAAAATGAGAAGCTTGCGTGGAGTTGTTGTTGATTACCTTTTTGTGACCTTGGGGTCTTGAGTATAAATGGTGAACGTAATAATTTGTAATCTTGTATGTTGGATATAAAGTGGAATGACATGTAATAATCCATAGTAAACTTATTCTTTTGCATGCTTGTGTGATTAACAAACTTGGAAGTAGAACTTGGCTATTGTTGTATCTAACTACCTATAGTTAAAATTAGAAATGCTTTGCTTGCTTGTGTGTTATATGTAATTGTTGTTCCAAGGCTCGGATGGCCTTGTGATCGCGGGTGGCCCATAAAAATCTTGGAGGATTGGTTGTAAGAGTTGCTGTTTGTGGATCTAGCCTCATAGGTGTCTTTTGCAGGTACCAGTTTAGTCCTATAAACAGGGGAGACTCCGTCCGTTTTCCCCTAAAATTTTGAGTCCGGGTTGGAATTGGGTTGTGATTAGTATGGTTAATAGAAGTCCCGGTGCCGTGAGGAATCGGGGCGTTACATTATATTTTAGGTGACAAAGAGTTTTACATTAAAACATTTTCACCCGAGTAGCTTAAAACTCATTTTCTTGCAAAAGAAAGTGTAAAAAGCTTTAAAATTACAAAACTGATTCCAAATCCGTTTTAATCAAACACGGGTCTATTAATACCCGAGGACTAGGTTTTAAAACATTTAAAACACCCTTGTAAAAATTTTAGCGGACAGGTGCTCAAAATACTATTCACTAAAATCGGCGATAAAATTTCTGATTCCGTTTTTGATAAAAATTTCATGAATGCACATATAGCATGTATTAGGAATATAAATCACATTTTTAACACATTCTAACTCATATAATACATAAACAGGTTAAAGCACGCAAAACGAGGCAAAACACGTAAATCGAGCTTAAGCAAAATATGGGGTCTCACATATGGTATAGCGAGCTGTTTAGCTGCTTGCATTGATTTGCCACAGTGTGGTCAGCTACAATGCGCTGGCAGCCTCAACTTGGCAGGATGGGAATGAAGGTCAAGGAAGTAGGGAAGAAAAGGTTATTCGCTATTGGCTTACCCTTGTATCAGGCCTTGGTACGGCATATACATGATTGGGCCATAACTATTTTGGCAAGGTTCAGAATGGATGGTACCCATAACCAGACCCAACCCTTGCTGTACTTGAAAGAAAAGATAAAATGATTTTCTTTTTATTTCAAGGCTGCTACCGATTCCTTACCTGTTTTCCTGACGTCCGAATTGGTTTTTATTTTAGGTCCTTTATTTTACTCTTGAGGCTTGAGTTTTTTTTTGCGCGATCATTCTACTAAGGCAATGGGGTGCCCTTGTGTAGTATAATCCACATCGTGAAGTCACAGGTTCTTTGTTTTTAAACCAAACTGTTGAAAAGAGCCGCTCACTTCATTGTGCGAGATTTTAGTACACCCCGTTCACGGACACTGATTCCTAGAGGAGTATTGCCAATATGATAGATGCCATGGAGCAAGACAGTGCTTTAGCCCTAGTGTCCTTTCCCGCCTAAACCCGAACCTAAACATGTTAGTCAGCCTCCCCAAACCAGAACCTAATACAATGATTTTGATACCTGTTATTCTCTTTTTGTACCACCTCATATGTATCCGATTTATCATATCTGCTTGGTGGCAGGATCTCACAATCGAAAATAAAAATGTGAATACGCTATCTGATGTATTTATAGTACTAATCATTAGACTCTTTGGTACTTTCACGTTATAACACGGGCGGCACTTTATCCTATTTGTGATGACATTATGAAACAATTGGGGTTACCCAATGGGTTTTGTATTGGGGATAAATGATGTCAGTCTTTTCCCCGGGTTATAAACCCCCAGGTAAAACCCGTATGACGAATTGGTAGAGCTTATTTATGATTGCGAACTTTTCCTGGAAAACTTAATGAACAAATAGATAGGTGGTCTTTTCGAAAATTTGAAACTAATGTTTTCCACTCGCATCTTGGAATATGGATGGACAGAACTACAAGAGCTTGATTTCGAGGTTGAACCGGATATGTAGGTAAGTTCAATACAAAAAGGAAGTTGGACTCCAGCCTCGCAGGTGTATGCATGAAGTCTCAGTCAAGATGAAGTAAGTATATCCGCAAAGACTACTCGCTCTCTTGCGGATTTAGCTTCAGTATCTGTTTTGACTGATTCTTTAGTTGAAGCTATTGATGCCCTCATGCCCCTATTCCTTATCTTTAGAATGACGTATGATAAGCATTGCTTCTTGCTTTGCTATGAGAATGAAAGCTGCTCTCTTTAGTGAAAGGATATGCCTTTGAGGTACTTTGGAACTTTCCCCTACGATTGGAGGAGATGAATTTATTAGCTTGACTGATAAGGAAAGGGTGGAAGAATGGGTTGCGCAATTGAATCAATAGAAATAGTAAACCACGCACAGATGCTAGGTAGGAATAAATAGGGCTTGGACAAATAGGTAAAAAAATGCAATAGGTATTGCAAGTGAAGAAGAAGCAAAGAACGCCCTCCGCAGATGAAGTGAAATGGATGGCATCGAATATTCCATCAAAGAGCCTACTCGTCATAAGCATCCTGTCGAATCAACTCTTATTGTTCTCGAATGCCCTTTTGTTGCAAGAATGCCTTCATAGGAAGAATAGACAGCTATTGACTCCACTGTTAGAATGGAAGAATCCCCTGTACATGAAAAAGGACGTGACGGTTGGTTTAGGCTTTCTTTGGCCTAATTGATTGATGGCATGGTAGGCCTCTTTCGTGGGAAACCAGGCCCCTTTCTCTTTCTATCTCTTCTCTGATTCTTCTTGCATTTCTTTCTTCGAGAGTGGTGCTGTGAGATCAACCACGGGTTCGATTGACCCGTCTCTTTTGAGGTGCACCGCATTGATAGGGCGTCGCAAGGAATTTCCTCGTAGGTCTTGGAGTATATTATATAGGTGTTCCCTAGCTGGTTTTCCTTGATGGGTCCTTCCTATTTTACTTTAGCGCAAGGTTTCGGGTTGATCAAAATCATTCATGCTAAATATTCCTCTACTTAGAAGGTGCGTTTGGAGACGTTGCTCCTGAAGTCTTTTCTTTGCCTTCGTTGGTAAGCCTGATATAGTGCGCGGTAGAGAGCCTTTTTTCATTCAATAACTCTAGTCTAGTCGGGCTTGCCTTCTTTCTGCCATTAGGAGGTCATCTTCTGCCAAGACGCACAGAGATCCCAATTCAACTTCTACCGAGAGGTCCATCCTGTATACCAGTGAAAAGGGAGTTGCCCTCGTGGCCGTGCGTATACTGGTCCGGTAGGCCAAAAGTACTAGAGTGGGCATGTTGTGCCAGTCATGGCCATTCTTGGTTGTCTTCTTGATCATCTTTAGGAGCGTCTTATTGGTGGCCTCGGCTTGTTCGTTGCCCATAAGGTAATATGTGGTCGAGAAGTGATGATCAATTTTCTATTGTCTACAAAAACCACCTATGGGCTCTGAAAATTCATCTTGTTGTCAGTGAGGATCACCCTGGCCGAACCTTGCTAGGGTATTTCATGAAATCGGCTGCCTAGCTGTGAGGCCCGACCCCGCATAACATGTCATACCTCGATTTGCGTGCCTTAGCCCCATAATTTTATGACTGACCTTGGATTACGTGCCACGTCTTAGTTTTTGAGCATGTCTCATCATACGTGCCTTGACCTAGAATTGTATGCCTTAATCCTCAACTTACGTGTGATACCTAAATATACGTGCCCTGACATCGATTTACGTGTGATACTTTGATATTCGTGCACTAACCTTGAATTGCGTGTCTTAACCTAGATATAAGAGCCATACCTCAACTTACGTGCATTGCATCAAAATATGTGTCTTACATTGGTTTACGTGCATTATCTAGGGTTACGTGCATTTGCATTGAAATCTGTGCATTTAGCTTGAAGTACGTGCCTTAGTCTTGAAGTACGTGCCTTACCTCGTAGTTTGTGTCTACCTCGTGATTCGTGGCCTGTATTGATTTCTATGCGTGCCTTGTAGTGCGTACCCTAAACTTCGAATTGCGTTCCTACATGCTAACCTAGAAAGATTCATGCACAAAGCATAAGACAATAAAATAGTCCTATGCAATTCACTAACTATTAAAATAATATTATACTAATCCTACATATTCCACTAACAATATTCTAATACTAATTCAAATTCTCTAGAAAACCCACTAACTATTAAAATATTCTATTCTTCCCTACACACTCAACTAACCAATAAACTATTATAAACCTACACAAAACACTATAATATTCAAAATACTACTTTAATCTATCACCAAACACTAGAAGCATAAAAAAAAATACACACCCACACACTACCCTAGCCCTCATTTTATACCAACACACCCCGCATACAATCAAAAATCAGATTTTACTCCAAAAACATCTCACACATGCTCTCTCAACCCACCAAAACTGAGCACACTCACACACAACTCTTCAACTTCATTTTTCCTCTGAAGCTCTCTCATTCTCTCTCTATTTTGGCTAAGGCCTTCTATTGAGCTTCCAAGACTTCAATCATGCTCTCAAGACCACTCCAAGCTTTGGCCATGGCAAGGTACTCAAGCTAGATAGCTCAAAGTCACACACAAGCTTACAAAACCTCTCATTTTTTTACCATAGGTAAGTTTTAAGGGATTCCTCCTTTGTCTTTTGGTTTCACACACATGCACACCTCCTACACAAGCTAACTAAGCTATGATTTAAGGAAAAACTGCCTACCATTCGGCCAAGCTAAGGATAGGAAGGATTTGGCACTTCCCGAGCTCAAAAACAAAGATTTCGTGCACATTTGCTAAGTCTTCAAAGAGGTGAGGGTTAAAACTTTTCAAATGCTTTCAAAACTCATGTGCATGCTTCCATATGACTGTATTTACCTTTTAAGTTCATGTATATGTGTTTATATGAGCCTATCTACTCATGCATGGCTTGAGAATAGCTAGAATCTTTGAGATATACAAACACGTTTTCTAGCAGATTTCTGACCTTGTAGAACGAAACATTTTTTGCCTAGTGAACGATGACAAAAATGCATGAAATTTAGTAGGTTACTATATTTTTCCGTTTTGACCATATCTTGTAGAAATAGGCTAAGGATAATTTTTAATTTAAGACCCTCAAAAATGGCAAATATCGAAATGTGTATGAAACTAGACAGTTTTGCGTAGTTTCACGATTTTGGTCATAACTCCTAAATCCGAACTCCGAATGCAGCGAGGTTTATTCTTAGATTTTAAGAACTCATTAAGCTTCAATTTGAAATTTGGTTCACTGAATTTTGAGGTTATTGTCTTGGTTAAACGAATGAGGGAAAACAGCCTAATGTAGTGGGGTTTTTGCTTGATAATATGCCTTAAATTATATTGTAATTTTACTTGAGGTGTTGAATGCTTGGAATTGTGGAAATTAGAAGTTGTGTGGGATGTTTTGGTTGGTTAAGGTTGCTTAATTTGGTTGATGCATGGCTTAGGTTCATTATTTGATGAATTGTTGCTTAATTGCATATGTAAGCACGAAATTGAGGCCCTATTACTTATGAAAACTTGCTAAGTGATGATCCTATGGTTAAATGTGTTCAATTGAGTGGTTATTAGGCTGTCCAATAATTTCTAAGTATGCTTGAAATGGTTTAAGCATTTCTTGTGGCCCTTAGCAAACAAACCAACACCCGAGCACGGCCCTTGCAAACCCTAATGGCTACGTAGACTCCCAAGTCATGAACCACTCTTGTGTGATGTCTTTATAACTCTGAACATGATTATTGATGATTGCATGTTGATAAGTGAACTATTCTTGCACCACGTTTTGTGTAAGTGTCGTAGCATGCTTGTATGATCTCAACACTTGATATGTGAACCAAAATGAGCTATATGATTTGTTTTATATGGTGTTACTTGGCTGTCCGTTAAATGTTCACATGCTCCTAAGTGTTTTACAAAGAGAATTTACATGTCAAAGCATGTCTCGTATGTTTACTTGTCGATATGTGATCATACGTGCATCTAGAGGCAACCTACTTTGTTGACCTCCTAATGTGAATTGATATTCTATGGCTTATTTTGAACATGATTGCTTGGTTTCCCGTGAAAGTTTAATTTCTTTCAAATTGATATATGAAATGATTATATATTCTTAAAATGCCTTATGTGCCAATATGTCAAAATGTGATCATATACTTGCTCAGAGGCAACCTACTTTGTTGACCTCCTAATGTGAAATGTTGAATGGCATAAATGTGCATTGCATACAAGGTTGCAACCTTTCATTTTGGCATGGTAGAGTTTGCGTCACTCTAGGCGGCATCGGGCTTGCCGGTGTATTAGCGTGACTACCATGGTCCAATTCCCTCTCTCGCTTGGGGGCTAGACTTCCTCAGAGAATTGGGTCGTAGGATTTGGGGTACATCTAGAGTATACCTGTTGGAGTGATAAGTGGATGATGGATGTCTGCTACAACAATGGTTATTGAAAATGATCTTGAGAGCAAATGCTCACCGATTGATCTTGAGAATGAAAGCTCACCGTATTCTTTTTACTATGTGTTTAAGTACTCTCGCTTGGTTCCTAGATGGGCTCGGGGAGGAAAAATGCATAAATGTGTTCATTTATATTTATATTATGTTGTGAACTTACTTATTTTATATGACATGTTTCCAAATGAGTTTTCATAAGATTAACTGGAAAAGGATTTTAAAACCTTATCACTTGTTCCCCCCTCGCTGAGTTCATAAGGACTCACCCTCTTTTTTGTCACGGGTAAAACAGATTTGGAACAGGTACCCAAAGAAAATGTGCAAGTTGATGAACCTTTGGAACGACAAAGTGCATTGTGTGCTTTTCGTGAACATGGATGCTATTAGGGATGTTGTGTTTGTTTGCGGACTCTTTATTTCGTTGATATAAATGACCCCATTGTAATTTGGTTCTAAGTTTGGATTGTACTATCTATAACTGGACGAATTCTTTATTTGGTTATTTGCTTGAATAGTAGTTATCGTAGTCGTTTAAACCACTAGGTGATTAATCCACTAAGTTAACTCTATCTAATTTCACTTAGGTGCTTACCCATAAGCTAAAGGATAATAGGTACTTGCATAATAGGAATTTGACAAATAAATGGAACATAGTTATTATGCTAGGCCTATTAACCAAATGGGACTTTCAAGTTAAATTAATAGGCATATCGGTTGATGACAAAATAGGAACTTTTGTTAGAAGCTGTTTAATGATTGGAAATTTTGAGGCATTTAGTAAATAGGTCAAACCAAAGGTCCTCAATACAGCTGTTATGTTGCCGATTTTTCAGAAAATGATTTTGGAGTTCTAAACCAACGTTAAGCATTAATCGTAAGAAACGACTAAGTCGCACAAATAGCATAAATGAATTAGGTCATACCCTAGTCTAGCCTCTATAGGTTGGGTCGGGGCGTGATACTAGCTGTCACGTTCGCTAGCGACTCGGCTTCAACCCACTTCGTGAAGTATTCTGTAGCTGCAAGTAAAAAGTTATGCCCATTAGAGGCTTTATTAGGATGAATCTGATCGATAATGTTCAATCCCCACATAGCGAATGGTCGTGGTGGAGCAGAAGGTGTTTACCCGGCTGCCGGTTTAGGGCCAATACCATTTCTTACATGGTTTGGTCTTTCCAAGAGAAGGCTATAGTATGTGAGCACCGTTCGAGGAAGGAGTTGAATGTGAAAGCGACAGGATACCCCTTGACTTATGTTTATGATATAGAAAGAAAAGCCCCTTATTGGCCAACTCTCAGTAGGAAAAAACTAGAGGCAGTAGGCAGCAGAGCGAAAGTGCATTTCTCTATACGGGCATAGACAGTTCTTTTTACTGGGGAAGGCTCTATTTCGTCTTTCCTAATCCAAAAGTCAAAACTCAAGTACAGTGCGTGCAGGAAGAGCAGCAAAGACAGAGCAAAGCGAGAATGATTTTAGTACAAGGGAGTGATCTAATCTTGGGAAAAGAAGTAGAGACATGCTTCCTACAAGGGGTGAAAACGATCGATAGAAATAATTACTGATTCGAGCAAAGCCTTAATGCCGAACTTGGTAAATGAACAAAAACAACTAAAAGGTCTTTTCACTTCTTTCATTTGTTTGCTTGCTTGGATCAGGATATAAGGCCTAGCCTGAGAGACTTCCAACGTGCGGTTCAACTAATTCTCATTCAAAAAGGGAAACTTGCACTTATTTATATAGAAAGAGGAAGTCATTTTAACTTATAGAAAGTACTATGCCTTCATCCTCGCGGCCTAAGGGCCGGGTCCTACTCATCAACCGGTACACAACCCATTATGTTAGTTAAGTTAGGACTTTCTCGCCATCTGGTACCTAAACCACTTCTATTCAATACTCAATTCAATACATAGCATGCATTCAAATCCTTCCTCAGCAGCCTCCTGGTTTGTAAGCAATTAGCGGAAGGGAGAAAGAAAAGGCAAAGCTCCGTATCCAAACTCGGAAAATGGAATCTTGTTCAATTTAGGGAAGTGAAATCTCGTCCACCAGAACCTTTTGCAGGGTTTTATTCTTAAACCAGATCGAACAGGTGCCTAAGCTTGAGTCATGATCATTAGGAAGTATAACAGCTTATTCACTTGCTGCGAGTTAGCCTCCTTATGAGTTAGACACAACTAATATCTTATTTGAGGAAGAAGGAATAGTCTAATCTATGATAAGAGATCTCATCCTCGGATGATGTCATAGCTTGACTAAGTCCCAAAGTCTTTCCAACCAAATTCAGTTGTAAGGCATCCTTTTCTTAATAGACTGATCTGAGCGGGTGGCCTAGCTCGCTTCCGTCATCCTCTATTTTATCATACAGCCCAGACTTTCTACATGAGCTATGGGGGCATGGCTAAAATCCTTGCTCCGGTGGATGGAGTTGATCTTAGGATTTCGCATATGGATTGGGGCGATAGATCTTTCCTCACCCAAAGACCTAATCGAGGGAGGTTGAGTGAGCTTTCCTTATGTAGTTAGGTCGATTGAAGGACCCTGCTTGTGATCGAGTCTGTCGATAGACTCATGCCTTGCATAAGTACTCTATTGGAGAAGGGGTAAATCCGTCCCCTCTATTCCTTCGTTCTCCTGTTGTATGAATATTTGTTTTCCCTCCTAAGTCCCTTCAATGATGTCGCATTGTTGTCTCTTTTCAGTATGGTCCGTCATTTAGGCCTTCCTTATACACCGATGGTTTCATGATTCGGGTTTATCTTTGAGTTCAATGTTTGCGAGCGTCAAAACACCTAATCAACCATACCTATACCATGCACTTTGCCGGTAAGCAGCCATGATATGAACCCGAACTGGTTGTTGAATAAAAGAAGACATACTTGATTTTAGTTGGCCTGCTTTGAGAATGTTGTAAACATAAGGAATATACCATTTTATTATATATTCCAAAGGCTTATAGTTAGTAAGACATGTATCAATACCAAATACTTAATTAGTAGTTCACTACTACTTAATGCACTAATAAAGCAGAGTATCCAGCATGCGCACATCTGTTGGGGTATGCCCTAATGCTAAAGTTTGAGATGACCTTATTAGGGTTTAATGAGAGTATACTTACGTGTTTTATACACTGTGATTTGTAGGATATTCATATTCTCCGCTTCGATATGAATATGTCCCTAATGTTTATCCGAGAAGAGAAATGTTCTAAAAGGTTTTAAGATATTTCACACTTTCTCTTCGATATGATAAGCATTAAGAATCGATTCATAGCCCTTCAGATTATTCAACCGGGATTAGAATAATCGAGTACGGGTTATCATATGTTATTATCTTTGATTAACAAAGGGATGTTAATGATAAAGGATTGTGTGCGAAATGCCAGAACAGCATGGTGATGTGGACTAATAAACATATGAGTGATCGTCTATGTACAGATCATTGAATGTGAAAATAAATAGTGAACTACATGATTTCAGGTTAATAGTTTATTATTTAGTTGAGAATTGTGCAAATTAATCCTCAGACTTGAGAGATTACGGCTGCCGGTTATATCTGGGGCTAAATACTGCGTCTGGACAATGCCCGTCTTCTAAGGTAGGTTACGGCCTTTTTGATATTGTTAATATATTATTTGATTAAAGTTAGCAATTGTGATTGGCTACACTTTTTGATATTGTTAATATATTATTTGATTAAAAAGATGACAACCTCTCTCATGAAACAACACACAATTCGGCCAAGGCAATTGAGGAGAGAGAAAGATAATCTTCTTCCTCTTGCTTGGTGATTCTAGGCCATTGCAAGAACTTTGAGGAGCTTTTGCATTTTGATTATATACCACATACACATAGCTTAGCACTTGGAAGATATACTAGCACATATTTGTCTTCAAGTGATTGGTGGACTTTGGATACTTGTGGACCAACTAGACCCTTCAACTTAGAAGGACTCAATTGCTCCAACTTCAAGCCACACCATCAAACAAGTTGTCTACGAAAGTTATACCTAAGGACCTTGTGGCGCCCGAGATTTAGCCATGCATTTAATTACTGTTGCATCCCTTGTTTGCGCATTTACTTCTATGCCTTATTAACTGACTTTTGTGACTACTATTCACTCCGTTTTTAAACTTCCTTCTATTAGTTAATTAACATTTTTATTAAATCATATTAATTGTAAAGGTCGTGGGAAAAATGTGCATTTGAGCTAAAGGCGTTAGGAGGGCTCGTTTAGAAAATGATTTTTGTAGTTGAGTGAATAGTGTTACGTAACATAACTTAGAAATTTAATTAGCTAGCCTATGTTTTACACATTAGCCTCGTTTTGAGCTAGCAACGCGCATTAAAATAAACCACCTTAAGCACCCAAACTTAACCCACCTCAAGACTTACCATTAAAAACATAACATAAGCCCATTTAGCACAAAAAACACAAAAAAACTCAGCAGTGAACAGTGCCCAAACCCGACAGCCCCTCTCTTGTGCTTTTGGAGATTTTGCTTCATCAAATCATCAATTCAAGCCAAGCCAAGCCTTGAGCAACTAGTGCAGGGTGTTTGCAAGGTCCCTAGGTGCTCCTACGCGTAGTGGTGAGGGATTTCACGACTTGTTTTTGCATTTTTAAATAGTTGTTCATTTCTTGATTTTTTGAAAGTATGATTATATGCCATTGTAATTGTTATCTATGCTAATATACCATCTATATGAATGCTAGAGAACACATTTGAACCGTCGTTTCGCAATTTAAATGGTTAGAATCGTTAGTTTGATTTTTAGGGTGAATAGTGACATTTTTTTTAGGGTTTTGCGTAATTGCTCGAATTAACTTGATTCAATGCTTCTAATAGATGCCTTAGGTGTTAGTGAAGATAACCTAATAGCCCTGTGCACTTGCATTGCCCTTAAATCGCCTAAAAATGGAAAATAGCCGACTTTAACTTGGGGCTTTCGGGGTTAATGCGAATCCGGGTGGATTCGGGCTTCAATTCTAGTATCCTTAGGCTACCTAGGTGCTATAGATGCCTTGATATCCCTTGTTTGAAGCCCGGACAATGTAGGTATAGTTTAAAGCCAAAAGAGGGAAATTGGGGGTTCCGGGGTAAATGCGGGCATTTGAATGAGTTAGAGGGTTGAGAGGGTACCTTGGGGGTTAGTTAGAAGGTTGGGAGAGTTTCCTTTGAAAATGAAATCATTAACTTTGGTTTGGAAGAGAAATAGTTCGAAAAACAAAGGGGTTTAGGTGCAATTTAAGTTGTCTCACACTTCTAAACCCATGTTAGGACTTCTTGAGTGTTTATATGTGATTTTAAATTGATTTGGAGCTTTTGGTATGATTCTATGCTTATTTGGTATAAGTTCATTTGTAAACTGCTTATTAACTTCTATATTTGCTTCTATCCTAATTGCAACGAGGTCAACCTACTTTGTTGATCCTCATATGTGTTAATGCTTATATTATTGCTATTAACTTGCCATCGTTGAGTGCATTGCATAGTGGTTGCGCAACCATAGTGTCAGGGGCGGATGTGTTGAATATCGGCTGGGCGGCAGAGGGCTTGCCGGTGGATATTCAAACTCCGTGCCCTATTCCCTCATTCGCCTGGTCCGGAGATTGCCAGGGGATGTTGGGTCGTAGGATTCGGGGTACATCCGGAGTACACCCACTGGAGTGATTGGGGTTATGCCGGCTTATCGTGATCGTGCTCGTGGTTCGTGGATCGTGATTGAAGACCAGTGAAGATTGGTGTATAGGGGATTGTTGAAATGTATCCTTTTAATTGTGTGGTTATTTAAGTTATCATTGTTTCTTTAATTGGTTAAGTGTTATTGTTGTGTAATTGTATTATCTGTCACATTGCACGCCCCGGGCCTATATCCCTCACTAGGCAACAGTGGTTGCTCATACCTCGATATCTGTTTCAGGAGACGCTGAGGGTGATCCCCAGCTTGTTGATTTAGTTGAGGAAGAAGAAGTTCAGATTGAGCCTTTACCTTAGTTGCTGTGCCTGATAGCTTGAGGTGGTTAATGAATTTGCTGCTATGTGGAAGATTCATCTGATTACTTTATGTACTATTTTGTAGCCCAAGGGCTATGTATATGCTTGTTGTAGATGTTGAAGACTAGTTGGTTGTGTTGTAGCTTTGAAAGCCTATGAACTGTAATAACTTATGATCTACTTCTATTCGCCTTGCTTGCTTGGGAGTGAATGACTTAAAGTAGAAAGGTTTGGTCTTTCAATTATGTTTAATTGATTTCCTAGGATGTCAGGATTATAAAACTATGCTGACAACAAGTTCTCGCATGCTTGTGTGTTTTGGAGATATTGTGTACTATAAGGCTCGGATGGCCTTATAGCTTTGTTGTTTAATTAAGAAAAGCTTGTATTGTATTGTTGGGACTTTGTTTAAGTGTTTACAGGTTTTTAGAATGTCCACGGTACAGGGGAGACTCTGTCCGTGTGTCGGGTCCAGACTTAACCTTTAGCTTGGGGGTTGGGTCGGGGCGTGACATTTAAGTGGTATCAGAGCTATAGATTGCATGAAGCCGGGTTAAATTTCTCGGTCTGTGGGTAGAGATTTGTTATGTGACTTTGTGAATACATGAGTCCTTGATTTTGATTGACCTAAGTGAAATTTGAATAAGGAATGAACATGCTAGCATGGAAATAGAATATCAAGAGTCTAGAATGTCAAGTATGATCTAGTGATTTATGTTTACTTCAAGAATGTGGAATATTTATTTGAACTTCTATGTACTTGACTTTATGTGAATCTAATTGGACTTTTCTTCATGTGTTGCTTATAAATTGCATATATACATATATATATATACCTGTCATAACACTTTGCATTCTAGCTATTTGAGATGGGGCCTCGCCGTCGTGCTGATAATCCGAATGTTGGTGGAGAACCCGAGGGGGTTCAGGGGCAAGAAGCTGAGGTGGCCGAAAATGCACCGCAGGTTCAAGAACCGAGCACTGCACAGATCTTGGCCACGATGGCCACAGCTATGAACACTATCGCCCAGTTTGTTACACAACAGGGTCAACCAGGGGTCGTTGCAGGTAATCAGGCTGCGAGAGCCGGAGGTAGTGGTCCTACCGGAGGGAATCTATATGATCGGTTTATACATCATGGGGCCTATACTTTCTTTGGGGAGCCGGACGATATGAAAGCTGAGATGTGGCTAAGGAAGTTCGAGAGAGTGGCAGCGATACTGGAGTGCCATGATGACAGGAAGATTACTTATGCTACTTTCCTTCTCGAGGGTGATGCTGAAGATTGGTGGAATACCATCAGTGAGAAATGGGGAGCTGAGGGAGGTCATCATTCGTGGGCCAATTTTTTCCGAGAGTTTCGAGACAAGTATATATCGGTAGTTGCCCGCGAGAGGCGACAAACTGAGTTCATAAACTTGAAGCAGGGAAGTATGACCGTAGATCAATACGAGGCTACTTTTACCCGGCTTTCCCGTTATGCACCAGCTTTAATTCAGCCGGAGGACATGAAGATTCAGAGGTTCATCATGGGTTTGAGGAGAGATATTATGCTGAACTTGTCTTCAAATGATTTTCCTAACTATGCTGCAGTAGTCCGAGCTGCCTCGAGATATGAGAAACGGAAGGCCGATGTGTTAGCCGAGACCAGTCAATCGAGTAAACGGTTTCAGTCTCAAAGTCAAGGGTACCAGGGGCAGGCTGTATCAGTTAGGCAGAGTTCACAGCCGAGACAGACTCAGAGTTATACAGGGCCTACTCAAACTCATGCATGACCGGTTCAGAGTCAGACTCAGAGTCAGTTCCGTCCAGCAGTTTCCCGTTCGCAGCAGGGTAGTTCAGCTACCTCTACTTACAGAGCTCCTTCGGGAGGCACTGTTGCAAGACGTCACCAGCAGTGCAGCTTCTGTCAGCGCCAGGGCCACACTGAGGATGTTTGTTGGAAGAAACATAACAAGTGTACAGGTTGCGGCAGTGATCAGCACAGGGTTAAAGACTGTCAGAAATTTAAGAACCCTAGGGGTCAGACATCAGCTCAGAACTCTCAGACCAGGGCACCAGCTACAGCACCACCACCACGAGGCCAGGCCCGTGTATTTGCTTTGGATGCTGAGGAGCTTCCGGACACTACTACTGTGGTAGAAGGTATTTTTCTTCTTAATGATCAGTCAGTTAAGGTTTTAATTGATTCCGGGCTTCGCATTCTTTTATTACTCCTACTTGTGCACAAAATGCTAAATTGAAACTTGATAAATTGTTGCATGAGATTGTGGTTTATACTCCTATGGGTCCGAAGTTTGTTACTAGATCTATTTGCAGAGCATGTAATATATTTATTGAGGGTCGTGTTTTTCCTGCTTATTTGATTTTCCTACCCTTCAATGACTTTGAAATTATATTGTGGATGGACTGGTTTAGTAAATATTATGTCCATCTTGATTGTAGAAAGAAGATTGTGTATCTAGAAATGCCTGACCAGCCTGTACTTAAAATAGTTGGTAGTAGAAAATCTACGGGAACTCCTATTATTTCTTCTATTAGGGCATCTAAATTATTGAGCAAGGGTTGTGAGGCTTATCTTGCATATTTGATTAATCAACCTGGGGATCAATTGAAATTGAATGATGTACCTATCGTGAGAGAGTTTCCGGGGGTCTTTCCTGAGGAATTACCTGGGTTACCGCCTGATAGAGAGATAGAGTTCATGATTGATTTATTGCCGGGGACTTCACCTATCTCTAGGACTCCGTACAGAATGGCTCCACCTGAGTTGCAGGAATTGAAAGTTCAATTGCAGGGCTTGCTTGAGAAGGGATTCATTCAGCCGAGTTCTTCACCGTGGGGTGCGCCAGTTCTATTCGTTAAAAAGAAAGACGGATCTCTTCGCCTATGCATCGATTACCGGGGTCTTAATCAGGTAACCATCAAAAATAAATATCCTTTGCCTTTAATCGAAGAGTTATTTGATCAGTTGCAAGGCGCCAGGGTATTCTATAAATTTGATCTGAGGCAGGGCTATTATCAACTGAGGATTAAGAAAGATGATGTTCCAAAAACTGCTTTCAGAACTCGATATGGCCATTATGAGTTTGTTGTCTTGCCGTTTGGTCTTACTAATGCTCCCGCCGCATTCATGGATTTAATGCAGAGGGTATTCCGTCCTTATCTGGACCAATTTGTGGTCATATTCATTGATGATATTCTTGTCTATTCTAAATCTGAGGCGGAACATGAACAGCATCTCAGAATTGTGTTGCAGACTCTTCAGGAGCATCGGTTATTTGCAAAGTTTAGCAAATGTGAATTCTGGCTTAAGCAAGTTGCTTTTCTTGGCCATATTATCTCGCAGGATGGTATTTCTGTTGATCCAGCGAAGATTGAAGTTGTGTTATCTTGGAAACGACCTGAAACTGTTACGGAAATTTGTAGCTTCCTTGGTTTAGCTTGGGGGTTGGGTCGGGGCGTGACATTTATTTTGTCAAGGATTTCTCTAAGATTGCAGGGCCTTTAACTCAGCTTACTCAGAAGAAAACAGTATTTGACTGGAATGATAAATGTGAGGCCAGCTTCCAGGAATTGAAGAAGAGATTGACTACAGCTCCTATTCTTGCTTTACCTGAGGGTTATGATAATCTGATGATCTATAGTGATGCTTCGAAGGAAGGTCTGGGTTGTGTATTGATGCAGAATGGCCGGGTTATTGCTTATGCTTCCAGGAAACTGAAGCCTTATGAACTCAACTATCCGACTCATGATCTTGAGCTTGCAGCTATCATTCTTGCATTAAAGAAGTGGCGTCATTATCTCTGGGGCAACAAGTTTGAAATCTTTACAGATCATAAGAGCTTGAAATATCTGTTTTCACAGAAAGAGTTGAACATGAGGCAGAGGCGTTGGCTGGAATTACTTGAGGACTATAACTGCACCATTAACTATCTTCCAGGTAAGGCCAATATTGTTGCCGATGCTTTGAGCCGAAAGGCTACTGTTGCTAGCTTGATTATCAAGAATTGGGAATTCATGGAAGAATTGTGCTTATGGAAGCCTAGTACTTCAAATTCTGGTATTCAATTTGCAAGTTTGTAGATTCAATCTCTGTTGTTATCCAGGATTCGAGAAGCTCAACAGGCTGATCTTCAATTGTTGAAAGTCTTAGAGAATTCTAAAGGGGGAGAGTCGGATTTCAAACTGCACGACGATGGTATTCTTAAATTCAAGGGTAGAATCTGTATTCCGAATGATCCAACTCTAAAGAAGGATATTCTTGCTGAGGCACACAGTTCTCGATATACTATCCATCCAGGCAGTACTAAAATGTATAGAGATTTGAAGCAGAACTTTTGGTGGAATAATATGAAGAGAGAAATTGCTGACTATGTTGCTCGATGCCTTACTTGTCAGAAAGTTAAAGCAGAACATCAGAGACCTGCAGGGTTGTTGCAACCTTTGGCTATTCCTGTTTGGAAATGGGATCATATTACTATGGATTTCGTATCAGATTTACCGAGGTCTTCGAGGGGTAATGACTCAGTCTGGGTTATTGTGGATAGACTGACCAAGACTTCTCATTTTATTGCTAAAAAGAAGTCTGATTCTCTTGATAAACTGGTAGAGTTGTATATTGAGAATGTTGTCCGACTACATGGAATTCCAAAGAGTATCGTGTCAGATAGAGATCCCAGATTCACATCTCAGTTCTGGCAGAAGATTCAGAAAGCTTTGGGCACGAATTTGAATTTCAGTACAGCTTATCATCCTCAGACAGATGGTCAATCTGAGAGAACTATCTTGATCCTTGAGGATATGTTACGGGCTTGTATTCTGGACTTCGGTAAGAGTTGGGAGAAATATTTGCCACTAGCAGAGTTCGCCGACAACAATAGTTATCAAGCTACTATTGGTCTGGCACCTTATGAGGCACTGTATGGGCGTAAATGTCGGTCTCCTCTCTACTGGGATGATGTTGGTGAAATGAAGACTCTCGACCCTACTCTTTTACCTGAAATAAGCAAGATGATTGATCAGGTGCAGCTTATCAGAAAAAGAATGCTTACAGCACAGAGCCGGCAAAAGAGTTATGCAGATAGACGACGTCGTGATCTGAAATTTGTTGTGGGGGACCGGGTATTTCTGAAAATTTCTCCTCGCAAGGGTTTGATTCGGCATGGTAAAGGAGGTAAACTCAGTCCTCGATATGTGGGACCATTTGAGATAACTGAAACTGTTGGTGATTTGGCCTACCGTCTAGCCTTACCTCCCAGTCTGGGCAGAATTCATGACGTATTCCATGTTTCCATGCTTCGGAAGTATCAGCCAGATCCCTCTCACATACTTGAGCCGGAACTGCTAGAGATCAGTGAAACTTTGACCTACACAGAGAAACCTCTTCGAATTGTTGATCAAAAAGTTCAGGAGCTGAGGACTAAAAGCATTCCGATGGTTAAAGTTCTGTGGGATCATCACGGAGTAGAGGATGCGACGTGGGAAAGAGAGGATCAAATGCGGGATCGGTATCCAGAGTTATTCGCCGAATCATGTAAGAATTGCGTGGACGCAATTAGTTTAAGGGGGAGAGGATGTGACGCCCGAGATTTAGCCATGCATTTAATTACTGTTGCATCCCTTGTTTGCGCATTTACTTCTATGCCTTATTAACTGACTTTTGTGACTACTATTCACTCCGTTTTTAAACTGCCTTCTATTAGTTAATTAACATTTTTATTAAATCATATTAATTGTAAAGGTCGTGGGAAAAATGTGCATTTGAGCTAAAGGCGTTAGGAGGGCTCGTTTAGAAAATGATTTTTGTAGTTGAGTGAATAGTGTTACGTAACATAACTTAGAAATTTAATTAGCTAGCCTATGTTTTACACATTAGCCTCGTTTTGAGCTAGCAACGCGCATTAAAATAAACCACCTTAAGCACCCAAACTTAACCCACCTCAAGACTTACCATTAAAAACATAACATAAGCCCATTTAGCACAAAAAACACAAAAAAACTCAGCAGTGAACAGTGCCCAAACCCGACAGCCCCTCTCTTGTGCTTTTGGAGATTTTGCTTCATCAAATCATCAATTCAAGCCAAGCCAAGCCTTGAGCAACTAGTGTATGGTGTTTGCAAGGTCCCTAGGTGCTCCTACGCGTAGTGGTGAGGGATTTCACGACTTGTTTTTGCATTTTTAAATAGTTGTTCATTTCTTGATTTGTTGAAAGTATGATTATATGCCATTGCAATTGTTATCTATGCTAATATACCATCTATATGAATGCTAGAGAACACATTTGAACCGTCGTTTCGCAATTTAAACGGTTAGAATCGTTAGTTTGATTTTTAGGGTGAATAGTGATGTTTTTTCTAGGGTTTTGTGTAATTGCTCGAATTAGCTTGATTTAATGCTTCTAATAGAGGCCTTAGGTGCTAGTAAAGATAACCTAATAGCCCCGTGCACTTGCATTGCCCTCAAATCGCTTAAAAATGGAAAATAGCCGACTTTAACTTGGGGCTTTGGGGGTTAATGCGAATCCGGGTGGATTCGGGCTTCAATTCTAGTATCCTTAGGCTACCTAGGTGCTATATATGCCTTGATATCTCTTGTTTGAAGCCCGGACAATGTAGGTGTAGTTTAAAGCCAAAAGAGGGAAATTGGGGCTTTCGGGGTAAATGCGGGCATTTGAATGAGTTAGAGGGTTGAGAGGGTACCTTGGGGGTTAGTTAGAAGGTTGGGAGAGTTTCCTTTGAAAATGAAATCATTAACTTTGGTTTGGAAGAGAAATAGTTCGAAAAACAAAGGGGTTTAGGTGCAATTTAAGTTGTCTCACACTTCTAAACCCATGTCAGGACTTCTTGAGTGTTTATATGTGATTTTAAATTGATTTGGAGCTTTTGGTATGATTCTATGCTTATTTGGTATATGTTCATTTGTAAACTGCTTATTAGCTTCTATATTTGCTTCTATCCTAATTGCAACGAGGTCAACCTACTTTGTTGATCCTCATATGTGTTAATGCTTATATTATTGCTATTAACTTGCCATCGTTGAGTACATTGCATAGTGGTTGCGCAACCATAGTGTCAGGGGCGGATGTGTTGAATATCGGCTGGGCGGCAGAGGGCTTGCCGGTGGATATTCAAACTCCGTGCCCTATTCCCTCATTCGCCTGGTCCGGAGATTGCCAGGGGATGTTGGGTCGTAGGATTCGGGGTACATCCGGAGTACACCCACTGGAGTGATTGGGGTTATGCCGGCTTATCGTGATCGTGCTCGTGGTTCGTGGATCGTGATTGAAGACCAGTGAAGATTGGTGTATAGGGGATTGTTGAAATGTATCCTTTTAATTGTGTGGTTATTTAAGTTATCATTGTTTCTTTAATTGGTTAAGTGTTATTGTTGTGTAATTGTATTATCTGTCGCATTGCACGCCCCGGGACTATATCCCTCACTGGGCAACAGTGGTTGCTCATACCTCGATATCTGTTTCAGGAGACGCTGAGGGTGATCCCCAGCTTGTTGATTTAGTTGAGGAAGAAGAAGTTCAGATTGAGCCTTTACCTTAGTTGCTGTGCCTGATAGCTTTAGGTGGTTAATGAATTTGCTGCTATGTGGAAGATTCATCTGATTACTTTATGTACTATTTTGTAGCCCAAGGGCTATGTATATGCTTGTTGTAGATGTTGAAGACTAGTTGGTTGTGTTGTAGCTTTGAAAGCCTATGAACTGTAATAACTTATGATCTACTTCTATTCGCCTTGCTTGCTTGGGAGTGAATGACTTAAAGTAGAAAGGTTTGGTCTTTCAATTATGTTTAATTGATTTCCTAGGATGTCAGGATTATAAAACTATGCTGGCAACAAGTTCTCGCATGCTTGTGTGTTTTGGAGATATTGTGTACTATAAGGCTCGGATGGCCTTATAGCTTTGTTGTTTAATTAAGAAAAGCTTGTATTGTATTGTTGGGACTTTGTTTAAGTGTTTACAGGTTTTTAGAATGTCCACGGTACAGGGGAGACCCTGTCCGTGTGTCGGGTCCAGACTTAACCTTTAGCTTGGGGGTTGGGTCGGGGCGTGACAGACCTTGTTATTTCATTACATATAGTAGATATATAATGCTAGCTTGCTAGTTTATGGACATATGTGAAAGAATGCATGTTGATCTTAGCTTGAACGTTTTGAAATATGCCTTGCCTAGTTTCGGCCATAACTATATATCCATGCATAACTTTCTAGATCTTGAATCCAACAATGATATATGCTTAGACATGATATCTATATGTGTTGGCTTGCACTCCCTTTCAACATCATGATTTGCCAGAGGAGAAAGATCGAATGGAAGAAGCAGACAAGAATAGATAGAATTTTTTAGGGAAAAGTGCTATGAGATCAAAGATCTTTCAATGTGTTGATTTCCTAATAAAGAAACTGGGCTTCTATCAGGTTTGAAGATGCTCGAACGATAAGGTGTTTACAAGCTTGTTTGATAGAACAACATATGAAGTAACTTGATTGATAAGGAGAGGAAGGTAGACGCTCGACCGATAGGGAGATGGTGGATAAGAAGTTCTTTTTTCGCTTCAACTACCTAGAGGGAAGGCTTGGTTTGCTAATCGATACCGCAGCTCGATCGCCCCCTATTCTCGTCAACTTCGGATGGTAAGCCCTTAGCTTAACAGAAAGAAGGTAGGTAGGGCAGTTGAATAGCTTCCTCATAACCTAACAACTTTAATAGTGCATCAGCAGAAAGATCCAGGAAAGGGCTTAGGTGAATTCGCGGGTCTGTACATAACTCTGAAATAAGGGCTACCGCTTTCATTCATGACCCGGTTAGCTAACGAAAGAAATGAGAATGGGAATCCAAAGACGAGGCATCCTTTTGTGAACGAGCAGACTCGGCTACGTAGAACGAACGCTAGGATATTTGAGGTGTCGACATTAAACCACCCGCCCCAGGTTTGGGTGAAAGAGTGTTATGTCCATTTTAAGAAGCGAGGAAAGGCGATCATAACAAAAGAAGCTTCGCAAGGATCTCTTACAGTTCCTACTTCCCTATAATTATCCTTTCCTATGGCTTTTTTCATTTCTTTCTATATACAAAAGAGTAGGTGATAAAGAAAAGAATGAAGATTGGTCGGATAAGCTACTAATAGGAGCTTCTTAAGGTATAGAGTGAATGAAGCCCTCTACGACAGCGATGACGATATTTGCATAAGGCGTAAGCAACATCATGACTTCCGACATGTCATGGGATAGAGTTATAGAAAAGTGGACGAAAAGGGGGCTGGAAGTTATCTATCACAGGAAAGGGACCCATTAGCCAGAGTTTATAGCCTGGGGTCGGGTATCCATTAACTAGTCTACGTTTTGAACCTACGATTCGCCCACATGTACAACACCCGAGAAGTAGATTTTCCAAGGGGCGAACACCTATAGGAACATTAAGGGCCTTGAGACCCGGAATGAAATGTACCCAAAGTGGATTTTCAGGTGCATTAACGCCCAGGAAAGAAGTCAGGCACTCATCTCAGTCTTAGGGACATGCCCAGAAGAAACTGCTCGTGTCAAGTTTTCAGGAATTGAATCAGGATTGTCTTGTGCCAGAACTGATTGTACTAGGAGAAGAAAGCCAACTTATTCCCATTCCCTTTAAGTCAGGATTCGTTTAAAGCCTTTCGCTAGCATTACAACTGAATAAATGGCATCAGATTCATTAGCTGCAGACACATAGGTCTTTGAGCTTTTAGCCACATAGAGAAAAAATGCGATTGAGAATACAATAGACGAGTGACGAACGAGCGAAGGGCTTCCCTACACCCAAAGATGTTTTTTGCACAAGTCCCCCCTGGATAAGAAATGGTAATGAAATGACAAGGTCAATGCATCTCTTTCCCCGGAGCACCTTATTAAAGAGTGATTTCCCTAAGGGCTATGCCCTGCTAAGCACAAAATGGGACTGTTGTGATTTTGATTTTTAATGAGGAAAGTGCCTAGCCTGGAATACCATCTTTAAGAGACAAAGTTCCTTGCTAAAAGCAATCCAAGGCTCTCTCAACCTACGACAAGAGGTCAAGAGGTCGTGTCTATATGGTTACCACCTAAAGCGGATAGTTTTTACAATTGTAAAATCGAGGTGGAAATCTCTAAGATCTAGGGATTAGCAGGTTGGCAAAGTCAACTTCCTTATGGATTAGTTGCTGAAAGAGTCTTTTAGAGGATTGAGCGTGGAATGACATAGAATAGAACGAATACCTATGACTAAGGGGAATGGAATGACGACTGCCAACGTGCCTTCGACCGCTGAGAAGTGGATTCAAACTTCAGATACGCATCCCTACTAATAGAAGGGGATGAGACCTACATATCACCGAACCAGGAGCTACCCAAGACTGAATTCCTGTCCTTGAAAGATGTAGCTATCTGTCTTTCAGGAGTAGCTCTATGAGGAGCTAGCAATGTAGTGTATTAACTATTTCATTTTTGTTTCCTCAGCTGTGATGGCTCTTCTGATCCGGCTAGGCAAGCTAATCACGCAATCCAACTTGTTTGTAAGAGAAGGAAATTTGTCTGTCCTGTGGGAGAAGTTAAGACGACTCCTGCACCTCCCCCAGTAGCGGTAGAGGAGCCATCGAATGTTATTGTCCTGTTCTCATCTTTCTCTGCAATATCAACTTATTCTTCATAGGGGAGTTCGATATCAAGAGTATTAGACCCAAGGCCGTCAAGAGCCAGGTGTTCTATGATCTCATAATCAACTTTTTGATTTAGTGAAAATCAAACTAACATCAACTAGGCAATCCAGTTGACATTGAAAGCAGATGCCATAAAGATGGAAAGTGATTTGGCGTAAGGGAATGAAGGAACCCTAGGTCTCGGGAAGGAAGAATTTCACTAAGTTAAGGAAGGCAATGCAATGAATCTTCTTCACCTTGAAGAGGAGTTTGCTCTTTCACCCCCAGGGTGAGAAAAAATAGGAAGATGTTTTATATAGAAGAAGCTCTTGTCTCTCAATCTTGCCCAGGAGCAGGTCAAGTCTATGTTTCCAAGGCAGGCAAACAAGGAATGCTAACTTAATAGGGGTAGTGAAGTCACCTCCATTCTCGATTTCTATTGCATCAAAGATGTGAGGCCCAACCCCGAATAACGTGTCCTACCTCGATTTGCGCACCTTAGACCTAAAAGTATATGATTGACCTAGGATTACGTGCCCTATCTTGGTTTTCGTGCATGCCTAGTTATACGTGCCTTAACCTAGAATTATGTGCCCTAATCCTCGATATACGTGCGATACCTAGATAAACGTGCCATGACATTAATTTATGTGTGAGACCTCGATTTACGTGTGTCTCTTCGTTTCGTGTGCATTAACCTAGAACTGCGTGCTTTAACCTAGGTTTAAGAGTTATGTCTTGAATTACGTGCATTGTATTGAATTACGTGCCTTATTTTGGTCAACGTTCATTCACCTAGGGTTGCGTGTGTTAGCATTAGAATCCGTGCACTTATCTTGAAGTATGTGCCTTAGTCTTGAAATACGTGTTGTACCTCGTAGTTCGTGTCTTATCTCGTAGTTCGTGTCTACCTCGTAATTCGTGCCCTAGACCTAGGAATCCGTGCCACCACGTTAATCAAGAAAGAATCCTACACAAAGCACTAGACAATAAAATAATCCTACACAATCCACTAACCAATATTATAATCCTAATTCAAATCTCTACAAAATCCACTAACACCTAAATATTATATTTTAAACTCACTACAAGACAAAATCTCACAAACCTCTAAACATATCCTATATTCTATTCTACCTAAAATCCCTAAATACCCAACATTCTCTTACACACATGTTAAAACAATTCAAAAGATGACACAAATCTGAATTTTTGCATGCCCAAGGCCAACATATGCATCAAATTTTACAAAAGTCTCATTTTTCTCTCATTTCTCTCACTTTCCTCACATTTTCTCTCTCTCCCTCTCACTCTCTCTCTCCATTTCGGTTTTGGCTGAGTTCTCTGCACCTCTTAGCTCATCTTCATCATCCTATGGTGCATCAAGACAAACCACAAGCAAAGAAACTCACCCAAGCAAGCTAGGATGCAAAAATCACTCATGCATGTGCTTTGAAGACTTCATTTCGGCCTAGGTGAGCTTCTTGGCATCCATTTATTTTCTTCATGTTATAACCTCATGCATGTGCTAAGAGATTAACACTAATCTAGGAAAAATAGAGAAAAGCTAGTTGGGTTGTCGCCTAAGCAAGGAGAGGGAGAAGGTTGTGCTTCAACAATGGTTTTTGAGCAACTTGTGGTTGATTGCTAAGGTGAGGGTTAACACCTTTTGAAAACTCTTCAAAAATTCACATGCATGCTCATAGATGTGTGTATTTGCTTCTGTACTTGAGCTATATGGTCGTTCATGAGCTTAAACAACCATGCATGGCAAGATCTTGGCTTGAAAATGATGCTAGGTGAAGTCGAAATTGTTGACAACTCTCTTACCAGTCTGTTCGAGGTAAGTTTAGCTAGGAAAATGATGTTGAAAATGCTTGAAAATTGGTAGGTGACTATTTTGGACAGTTTTGAACATTTTTCCAAGAAATAGGCCGAAGCTAATTTTGACTCTACGGTCCTCAAAATGGCAAATCTTTAAAATGTGACCAAATCTGGAAATCTGGAAAAAATGAAGCAGGTTTTGGCAGATGCACTGACCTTGTAGAACGAACCAGATTTGAATTAGTTAATGATGTCCAAAATGTATGAAAATTGGTATTATCCTATATTTTTCAGTTCTGGACATTTTTGTCAGAAATGGACTATGGCTGAATCTGACCGTAAGGACCTCAAAAACGTCAATTATCGAAATGTGTGCAAATCTGGACAGTTTTGTGCTACTTCACTGTTTCGACTATAACTAATGATTCTGAACTCCAATTGATGCAAGGTTTGTTTCTGATTTTAGCTAACTTCTTAAGATTTAATTTGAAATCTTATTCAATGGATTTGGAGATTGTTTGATTATCCTATTGATTGTGATAAAACAGCCTATTGCAGTAAAGGTTTCACTTAGCTATATGCTTGGAAAATTGATGTAACCTCCCTTGTGGTACTAATTGCTTGGAATTGTGGTGTTGGAATGTTGTGTGGACTGTTTTGGGTACTTGAGGATGTTTGAATTGAATGATGCATGACTTGAGAATGATTTTGAGTTGACTTAGGGTTTAATCACGCGGTTAAGCATGAAACGGAAACCCTAATAACTAGGTAGTCTTGCTAAGTGTTGATCATTTGGATATTGTGTGGAAATTATATGCTTAGTGGGCTGCCCGTAAATGTCTTATGACTTCAAATGTGATTTTGACCATTTCATGTTGACAAATAAGCTTTTCTTGCACCCGAACCCATGATTGATGTCATTGCATGTTGAATAATCTTATCACTTGATCACGTGGGCTTCTTAATGAGTTATATGGCCTATTTTACATGTGTTACATGGCTGCCTGTTTAATTTTCATATAACTCTATATGCCTTTCAACTGAAATTACCTATCTTATTGTGCCCTGCTTGTTTACCTGTCAATGTGCAATCTTATGACTGTCCAGAGGCAACCTACTTTGTTGTCCTCCTACTGTGATATATTTCCTGTCTTATCGTGCCCTGCTTGTTTACCTGTCAATGTGCAATCTTATGACTGTCCGGAGGCAACCTACTTTGTTGTCCTCCTACTGTGATATATTATCTGTCATGAATGTGCATTGCATACAAGGTTGCAACCTTTCCTGTTGGCATGGTAGCGATCACGCACACCGGGCAGCATCGGGCTTGCCGGTGCACCCATGACTACCATGGTCCCATTCCCTCTCTCACTTGGGGGCTAGAATTTCCCGGAGAGTTGGGTCGTAGGATTTCGGGGTACATCCGGAGTACACCCACCTGGCATGTTTTGGGGAATGATTTGAAGTTGGCCGCAAATTCTGATTCTGAAACTGATCTGAGAGCAAAAGCTCACTGTATCCTTTTTACTATTTGTATAAGTACTCTCGCTTGGTTCCTAGAGAACCTCGGGGAGGAAAGACTGGTATTTCTGTTCCTGTACTTGTATTATTTTTATATTCATGCTTGCAAAAGGATTTTCATAAGTTGAACCGGAAAATGGATTTCAAAACTTATTTGTCGTTCCCCCTCGCTGATTTCACACCCTCTTTTATCATTTCTGGTGAAGAAGATTAAGAACAGGTACCCGAGGACAATGTGCCTAACGATGATTCCTTGGAATGATTGCCTGTCTTGTGTGCTTTGCGTGATTTTGGCTATTTGTGAACTATGCTACTTGAAGACTATGTCTTTTATGTTTCTCGTTGTTTATTGATGTAAATGACCCCATTGTAATTTGGGTCTAATTCTGGGATTGTACTATCTATAACTGGGCGAACTTTTATTTGGTTGTTTGCTTTCGTTTTCTTAATTAGTAGTTATCGTAGGCATTCAAACCACTAGATGAACAATCAACTAAGTTAATTCTATCTAATTTCACTTAGGTGCTCATTTGCAAACTAAAGGATAATAGGTACTTGCATGATAGGAAATTGACAAACAAACGGGACATAGTTATCATGTTAGGCTTACTAACCAAACGAGACTTTCAAGATAAACTAGTAGGCAAATCGGTTGGTGACAAATAGGAGTCCTTAATGGAATTGGATTAGTGATTGGAATAATTGAGGCATTTAGAGAATTAGGACAAACCAAAGAGCCCAATTACAGCCATTATGCTGCCGGTTTTCCGAAAAATTTTAGAGTTTAGGCCAAAACGTTAAGTGTTAAATCTTTATAAACAGTTAAGTGTGTGATATTACCTGAATGTTTAGTTCACACCCTAGTCTAACCTTATAGGCCGGGTTGGGGCGTGACAAAAGAGAGCTTTCCTTATTCGAGTTTCTTTCTGCTTGTCTTCCTGGTCAATCAAGCTTTCGACGAGTGGCTTTTGGTTGTGGGGCCTCAAATAGTTGGTTCATTCCGGCTCAGTCGATTAGTTCGTCTTTCTTCCCATTCCCCCATCTTCCTTATGTCAACTATCTTTAGCCCTAATGACATCCTTCGATGCCCCTACTTTAAAGAGATAGATCCTCATTTCCCATTCAATTTTCTATTTAACTTGTGATCAAGTATCGACAAAATATCTTATTAGCTTAGGGGTGCAGTGATAACTCTAGACCTTCCTCTCTTAGGCTTACTAGTATTAACTAATTACAAAATCTATATATTCTCAAAAGCCCAGCAAGACGCATAAAGACCTGAAAGGCAAAAGAAGCCCTTCAAATGAAAGTCGCACAATTGATTCTCAAGCAGCTTGTATTGGTATACTAAGAAGAATGGTGATGTTTCCCTTCAATCAAGTGAGTCACTATTCACTTTCATTCAAAGCCCTGCTACTGCTGCTGATTCTCACATTTGTCACTTTGCCCATTATCTGCCATCAATCTGATTCTGGTCATGTCCTTCTCCTAGTGCAAGAAGTTACTTAACAAGCCCTTCTATAACATCTTATTATAGCGAGACAACCTATTTTATGTCAAAAGAAAGAACAACTAAATCAATAGTAGCGAAGTGAAGGGATGCAGATTCAATGGATCTTCTTTGCTCTGATTCAATTCTTTATAACCTGAAATCAGGAAAGAGCCAAGTACCATGGAGGATGGAACTCTCAAGTGGACATCTGAGATGAGAAGTCGAAAGGGCTAACAGAGGATAAGCATTCACCAACAAAGACCTATAGCTCTGACTTTGACAGCGCTTACACATTCAGTTACCTTTCTAAGAGCTACATTCATTTCTCTTCTTTGCTTCTAATTCAATAGCACCGGAGACTTGAACACGGATGTCATTACCAGTGGATAGGCAAACAAAGTCTAATCAAGGTACATAATGGACTTTTAGACTACTTTTGGAGTTTCCAACGTTATGATAAAAGAGGGTATCCCTGCTATGCTTCGGCTGCCTTTCCACTCCTCAAGCTAGAGACGGATTGACACCATACGGGCACCGACTTCGCAGGATCATTTTGATCCACACTCTTGCTAAGCTCTATGTGACGCCCGAGATTTAGCCATGCATTCAATTACTGTTGCATCCCTTGTTGCGCATTTCTTTCTATATCTTATTAACTGCTTTCTTGAGTTACTATTCACTCCATTTTTAAACTGCCTTCTATTAGTTAATTAGCATTTTTATTAAATCATATTAATTGTAAAAGTAGTGGGAAAAATGTGCATTTGAGCTAGAAGCGATAGGAGAGCTCGTTTAGAAAATGATTTTAGTAGTTCAATGAATAGTGTTACGTAACTAACTTAGAGATTTAATTAGCAAGCCTAAGTTTTATACATTAGCCTCATTTTGGAGCTAGCAACGCGCATTATAATAGATCACTTAAGCACCCAAATGACCCCACCTCAACTTAGCCCCTTTTATATATCACTTAAGCTCATAAAATGCAAAAGAAAAAAAAAATTTAAAAGCTGAAAACAGGAGCCCAAACCCGACAGCCCCTCTTTGCACTTGGGAGGAATTTTTCATCTTCAACTCTTCAATTCAAGCCAAGCCAAGCCTTGAGCAACTAGTGTAGGGTGTTTGCAAGGTTCCTAGGTGCCCCTACGCATATTGGTGAGGGATTTCACGGCTTATTTTTGCATTTCTAAATAATTGCTCTTTTCTTGATTTGTTGAAAATGTGATCAAATGCCATTGTATTAGTTATCTATGCTATTATACCATGTATATGAATGCTAGAGAACATATTTGAGCCATCGTTTCGCAATTTAAACGGTTAGAATCGTTAGTTTGATTTTTAGGATGAATAGTGACATTTTTCTAGGGTTTTGCGTAATTGCTCGAATTAGCTTGATTCAATGCTTCTAATAGATGCCTTAGGTGCTAGTGAAGGTAACCTAATAGCCCCGTGCACTTGCATTGTCCTTAAATCGCTTAAAATGGAAAATAGCCGACTTTAATTTGGGGCTTTTGGGGTTAATGCGAATCCGGGTGGATTCGGGCTTCAATTCTAGTATCCTTAAGTTACCTAGGTGCTATAGAAGCCTTGATATCCCTTGGTTGAAGCCCGGACATTGTACGTGTAGTTTAAAGCCATAAGAGGGAATTTGGGGCTTTCGGGGTAATCGGGCATTTGAATGAGCTAGAGGGTTGAGAAGGTACCTTGAGGGTTAGTTAGATGGTTTGGAGAGTTCCCTTTGAAAATGAAATCATTAACTTTGGTTTGGAAGAGAAATAGTTTGTAAAATAAAGGGGTTTAAGTGCAATTTCAGTTGTCTCACATTTCTAAACCCACGGCATGACTTTTTGAGTGTTTATATGTGATATTAAGTTGATTTGTAGCTTTTGGTATAATTCTATGGCTATTTTGTAAATGTCCCTTTGTAAAACTGCTTATTAGCTTATATAATTGCTTCTATGCTAATTGCCTCGAGGTCAACCTACTCTGTTGATCCTTATACGTGTTAATGCTTATATCATTCCTATTAAGTTGCAATCGTTAAGTGCATTTCGTAGTGGTTGCGCAACCATAGTGTCAGGGGCAGATGTGTTGAATATCGACTGGGCGGCAGAGGGCTTGCCAGTGGATATTCAAACTCCGTGCCCTAGTCCCTCATTCGCCTGGTCTGGAGATTGCCAGGGAATGTTGGGTCGTAGGATTATCGGGGTACATCCGGAGTACACCCATTGGAGTGTTTGGGGTTATGCCGGCTTATCGTGATCGTGATTGTGGTTCGTGGATCGTGAATGAAGACCAGTGAAGATTGGTGTATAGGGGTTATGAGAAATGTATCCTTTCAAATATGTGGTTATTTAAGCTATCATTATTTCTTGATTTGCTCAATTGTTATTGTTGTTAACTGTATTACTTGTCGCATTGCATGCCCCGGGACCTTATCCCTCACTGGGCAACAGTGGTTGCTCATACCTCGCTAACATGTTTCAGGTGGCGCAGTTGGAGGAGTTGCATTAGTTGCTGTGTCTAGTTGCTTGAGGTGGACTATGTTCTTGTTGATGAGAGTAGGACTTGTTTTCTTTACTTTATATTCTATCTTGTAACCTAAGTGATATGTGTATATTATATAGTTTGCAAATTGAGGGATAGATGTTGTAGTGGTAGATTTAGAACCATGGCATGTAATAACTTATATTTCTACTATTAGCTTCTTCGCATGCTTGGGAGTGAATGACTGGTTGTTTTCAATTTCTCAGAATACTTAAAAGCTATCATGGAGTGGCATGATAAGCGGTTTTGTAAAGAAGTTAAGTTATGAATGCATGCTTGTATGAATCTTAACTTTTTGTATGTTTTAAGGCTCAAATGGCCTTAAAGCTAAGACCTTTAGTTATAAATGGATGTCTTGTTGTATTGTGGCTTTATTGTTTGTTTATAGGTTTTCAGAATGTCCACAGTACAGGGGATACTATGTCCGTTTGTCGGGTCCGGACTTAACCATTAGGAAAAATTTTATGATCGGGCTTGGTATTGGGTTGAGAATAGCATGGTCATTAGAGCCTCCGGTCTCGTGAAGGATCGGGGCGTTACACTCTATTGGGCGGATGACTACTTCTCTTGACTAAAAGAGGAGTACAGAAGATACTTCTCTAATATAATTATCGAGGTTTACCAACTTAGACCACTTTAGGGACTAGAGGAAGAGACTAGTCTTAGGACGTAATGGCTTTCCAGCTAGTTTGTCCCTTCTGCCCCTTGTCTATCCGCTCTATAATATGCATTGTATCTTTCGCTTCAAGTTTCATTTCTAAAATCCTTCTTACGCTATGAGTTAAAACCAATTCAAATAAAGGTATGAAGTAACTCGACTGATAAGGAGAGGAAGGTAGACGCTCGATCGATAGGGAGAGGCTAGATGGAATTCAGCTCTACTGATAGGTAGAGGAATGGTAAACGACCTATTTTGATGAAGGAGAAACTGGCTATATTCTTTTCTTTTATGCCATGAAAATGGGATAGATAGAAGGGATCTCAAACTGCTGCTTCATCTTCTTATACTGAACCGACTGCTGTTCTTGGAATTGCTCATCGTGCTACTAGAACAACTGGATCAACGACAACTCACTATTGGGGGGCTATGACAAGAAATAAGGGTGTATTTGATCTGTTGTTTGCTCTAACATGGATCAGTTAGTCGTTATAGGTATAACCACCTGGGTAGTACATATGGGCATAAGTAGCGACCTAAGTAGTATGGGCATTATGTTGTAGATTTGAGATTGTACCCGATTTTTCTTTAGTAAAAAAAGGCTACCTTCTAGATGTTATAAGTGAATTGCTGCATTCCGTAAAGTAGTACTTAGCTTTAGTCTAAAAAGTCCTAGGCGCACTAGACTAGAATGGATAGCACAGGTTGGAGGTGAAGCTTCTACTTATACCTATCATTCCTAACTCCGTGAAGGTTAGTAATCAATAGAATCATCTCTTTTCAGTATTCGGTTTCCCGGTAAAGAAGGCAGGAAAGGGCTTCATGGTATATTATTTTTAGAGTAAAGTTTTTTTGGGCCTGTCTTTTATCCTTATCTCATTCATGGGATTTGGTTTTAAGAGTCTTCTTCATACCAAGGAAAATCCGACCGTAGAATAGCAGGTGATTGGATTTGAGAGCGTAAGTTATCAAGGGGCCGAAGGAACGAGCCATGAAGGTGGGTTTGCGAGCAATCATCATACGAAACAAACCAACTACAACTTTGTTCGGTGGAACCACTTGTGCTTATTTCGAGAGATCTGGGAAGCTACATAAATGGAGAACTATTCTGGGAAGCTACATAAATGGAGAGCCCACGAGTGGTTGTTAAACACGTAATATTGGGATAGGGTAGCAGGCAATGGATACCGTTCCCCCACCTGAGCCTGCAGTTGGTACGCAAAATTCCTCTGTCCAAGTGATTGAGTTGAAGCTTTGGGCATAGAGCGGAGCGAGCCCGGGGAAATGAGTAGAGTCTAACAACATTGAGCCTCAGAATAGAGTTTCTATTCCAATCCCTACTCAACACGGTGCCTTAAGGAGAATCAGAGACTGGTTTCTAGCGGAACTAGTTCACCAAAGAGCAAAGCAAAGCATTCACAAAGAAATGGTGTAAGCAGAAGGGAAGGCGCAACGGTTAGCGACTGCCCGAGGGAAGCTCATCAACCTCTCTGATTTTTCCTCTTTAGAGAGGAGATAATAAGCCCATCAACATTGAAGCTTCCGTTTTTGGCAGCTGTTAGGCAAGTGATACCGTACGCAAGTCTGGACCTATATAGTGAGGGTGCGTTAAGGTGAGTTGATGAGCTAATACGGCTAGCTTACTTTTTATATGTGGAGGCAAGCTGACGTTAAGCACTGGGGCCAGCCACAAATGAATAGGCTTGAATTAAGATAGACCATCTTTCAGCTGACATTTCCAAACCATGCTTCGCAATCAAGCTAGAAAACGACTAAGCAAGTGTTGTCCCAATGAAATGGCTGATAGTCTAGTAGAACATTCATTCCTTACCACTGCTGCCTGCTTAAGACTAAAAGCTACTAGTGAGACTTCTATTCTGCCACCCTATCTAGTAAGAACATCTAAATCTATGTTTGGCATAATCAATAGTTGGGATCGGTTTTACTGAAGAAGAAGGGGCGGAGTCTCATCTACCACACATCTTCTATACCACTACCACTCCATGAGTGGATTAGTTGAGACTCTACACAATTCCAATCATTAAACTCAACAAAGTAGCAAATATAATAAGAGAAGCAAAGTTCACAAAAGGTTGGGAAATAGTACGCCCGATTCACCTGGTTCTACCACTACAGGGCCCAATCATACTCAAAATCAGAGTTTGATCCTAGCTCAGAAGGAATGCTAGCTATATGCTTGACACATGCAAGTCGAACGTTGTTTTCGGGGAACTGGGCAGAAAGAATAGAGGCTCCTAGCTAAACATAGCTTGTCTCACCTAGGAGGTGAGAAGAGGTGAGAACAAAGTGGTGAACGGGTGCGTAACGCGTAGGAATCTACCGAACAGTTTGGGCCAAATCCTGAAGAAAGCTCAAAAGCATTGTTTGATGAGTCTACGTAGTATTAGGTAGTTGGTTAGGTAAAGGCTGACCAAGCCAATGATGCTTAGCTGGTCTTTTCGGATGATCAGCCACACTGGAACTGAGACACAGCCCAGACTCCTACGGGAGGTAGTAGTGAGGAATCTTGGACAATGGGCAAAAGCCTGATCCAGCAATATCGCGTGATTGAAGAAGGGCAATGCCACTTGTAAATCTCTTTCATCGAGTGCACGATCATGACAGGACTCGAGGAAGAAGACCCGGCTAACTTTGTTCCAACAGCTGCGGTAAGATGGGGAGGGGAGAGAAGTGGGGAGGCAAGTGTTCTTCGGAATGACTGGGCGTAAAGGGCACGTAGGCGGTGAATCGGGTTAAAAGTAAAAGTCACCAAAAACTGGCGGAATGCTTTCGAAACCAATTCACTTGAGTGAGACAGAGAAAAGTAGAATTTTGTGTATAAGGGTGATATCCGCAGATCTATGAAGGAATGCTAAAAGCGAAGGCAGCTCTTTGGGTCCCTACCGACGCTGGGGTACGAAATCATGTGGAGCGAACAGGATTAGAGACCCTAGTAGTCCATGTTGTAAACGATGAGTGTTCGCCCTTGGTCTACGGGGATCAGGGGCCCAGCTAATGCGTGTAACACTCCGCCTGGGGAGTACGGTCACAAGACCAAAACTCAAAAGAATTGACGGGGGCCTGTTCAAGCAATGGAGCATGTGGTTTAATTCGATACAACGAGCAAAACCTTACCAGCACTTGACATATGAACAAAAAAACCTATCCTTAACGCGATGTTACTGACCTTTATATAGGTTCTACATGGCTATCGTCAGCTCGTGTCGTGAGATGTTTGGCTAAGTCCTATAACGAGCGAAACCCTCGTTTTGTGTTATTGCGACATATGCCTAAGGAGAACGTCTTTGCAACCGAAGTGAACCGAGAAGCCAAGTGACGTGCCGGTACTACTAATTGAGTGCCAGCACATAGCTGTGCTGTTAGTAAGAAGATAGCCTGGGCCTTTCGATTTCTAGTTAGCGATCTTTTTTATTGCAGCTAGCGCGCTTTACTAATAAGAAGACTAGGTATTCAGGCAAGCCGCTCGGTGGTATGGTATGTAGTGGGCTTAGTACGCCCTGCCAAAATGGCTCCTAAACAAACAAAAAGGTGTGTGCCGCACTCACGAAGCACTGCTAGCGATATACTAGAGGAAGATAGGGATGACGTCAAGTTCGCATGGCCTTTATGGGCTAGGCCACACACGTGCTACAATGGCAATTACAATGGGAAGCAAGGCAGTAAGGCAGAGCGAATCCAGAAAGATTGCCTCAGTTTGGATTATTCTTTGCAACTCGAGAACATGAAGTTTGAATCGCTAGTAATCGCGGATCAACATGCCGCGGTGAATATGTACCCGGGCCCTATATACACCGCTCGTCATACCCTCAGAATTGGTTTCGCCCGAAGCATCGAACCAATTATCACCCATGACTTCTGTGTCACACTAGTGCCACAAAGGCTTTTGGTTGTCTTATTGGCGCATACCACGATGGGGTCTTCAACTGGGGTGAAGTCGTAACAAGGTAGCCGTAGGGGAACCTGTGGCTGGATTGAATCCTTTGCAATGGAAATTCCCTCTTCCCTCAACCAATAAGAGGGCTAGCTTGCTTTAGCTAGTTAGAACAAAGGACTGAAAATCTTTGTGTGGTTCGAATCCACTTCTAAGCAGGCTTTTGGTCCAAAGGACACGTAGCCTGGGGCGGGTTAAAAAATCCAATAGTTCCATTTTCTTTCTTGTTTATCAACTTGTTCATCAATCAGAAATCCAGACAAACCAGGCATTACGGTGAGACGTGAAAATACCCGATCCCATTCTCACCTCGAGATGTGGAATCGTCTTGCGGCATATGTACTGAGATTGTTCGGGAGACATGGTCCAAGCCCAGTGACAAAATTCAAATTGAAAGATGTTCACTAAGTCCTTCTATCAAGGGAAGAACTCAGCTTACTTATCAGGAATGCAGCCTTTAGGCTAGTTCCAGATTCAGTCAATTGAAACCAGTGTCGAGCACAACTAATAGCGAAAACAAGCAGATATGCAGACGTATGAAACTAGTGCTTCTATCAAGGGTGAAACAAATCGTTCACTCAATAAGAAGAAGTCCGGGTAGGCAGACAAGCGGGGATTGGAAGCACCTCTTCGTAGGCATGATCCATAACAAGATCCATCACTTTTTACGCACCATAAGACAAAGGGAGAACTCGGCTAGAACAAGAAGCCTGGCAGCTAAAGTAATATGGGCAAAAGCGATCCCTTGCATCGAACACAAGCACTTGCAGCGACCCTAGCTTGAAGACAGGAAGCGAGGCCAACTAAGCCACCAATTCTACAAACATAGAGTGATGGCTAGACTAGAATCTATTTGATTTATTTTGTGCCATGTTTGAAAACCTTCCTCATTCTCGGCTAGCATATCAATCAAAACAAGATCACCTTGAAAGGAAAAAGAGTAGCGCAAAAAAGTCAGTGATTCAAATCAAGAGAGGAGAAAGGGAGCAAATCATACGCATTGTCTCAGGTGTGCCTTGGGTCAATCTTACCCAATATCACACCTTGGGGTTGGGGATCTAACCCGCTGGAACTATTGTCTCCGGCGCCTTTGTTAGAATCCTTATACATGCTAGGGTTTTTGTTCGATATCGTCCTATCCTTATCAGTCGAGTTACTTCATACCTCAACTAGGTTTTCAAAAGCATATCAGCAGGAACCATCAACACTTGATATCCAAGAGGCTCCAGTCATCGGACCAAGCCCTGCAGCCAACTCCATTCCTCTCCTTATCGGTCCAGCTGAATTCCATCCAGTCTCTCCCTCTAGTCGAGCTGCTCCGCTCCTTGACAAAAAGATTTATTAGAGCTCTATCTTTTCCCTACATGGGGCCGGTTGACTCAAGTGGAATGACCACCCCTTTACTTAATGAAGAGTAAACATCAGATTACGCGGGAAATAAAGAAATACTATATATAGGATTCTAACCTCTTTAAAGGATATTAGAATTATATTGTACCGGCGCTTACAGGATTATTGGATTGGATCAAATTCATTAAGTTACACGAAAAAGGGCAATTGTAGATAAGCAAGTTGGGGTTGACCACATTTGTCGAAGTAAAGAAGACAGTCAATCCTAATCGATGAGAATGAAGTGTTTGATACTTTAACAAGATGGGGGATCTAGTAGCTGCTTAATCTATGTCAGTAGGTCTCGATACCTTATTGTCATTTTAAGGTAAAACCCATCGGCTTAAGAGGACTATCAATAGAAAGGGGGCCACCGGTGCATGTCCAGAGATCGAACTAGTAACAAACAAAAATATGAAGTTCTAAATGTTCAAGTAATTATGGTTCCTAGTAAATGAGCAATCAAGCGATTATATTAACCAAAAGGGACTTCCAGATGTCATCTACTCAAGTTATGTGAAGGAAATCATAGAAGCCAATTCGAAACCATTAGTAATTTCATCTGTCCCTTGTCCTCCATTCGAAGAACTTAGTTAAGCTACTACCGAGCCTGTTCGTTTAGTAAACATAAGTACCCGACTCTTTCAAAATCGAGCTTGTCAGATGAACCTGCATCTTGACTCTTAGCTTTGCGTCTTCTTGGAAGTGAGATTACTAGGTTTGTGGTGATAGACAGACCAAACAAAATGAAAAAGGAGCCTCTATATCTACATCTACATAGGAGGACGGAGTGACTCGCTATGAGTAACAGAGTATGCAGACTTAATGGTGAATAAGCTCACCTAAAGAAAGAGGAAAGATGCCTATAGCTTCGATCAGAATAGTACTAGTCTCGGGGACGTAGAAAGAGAAAATGTGTAGCTATTGGTGAGCAAAAGCAGAAAGTTGTTTTAATCTTGATAATTGAGTAAAAAAGTTTCGGTAAGAGCCATCCTAGAAACCATGCTGCATCGGTGTTTTCAGGGAGTGGAAAGCCTATTAGATTGGGCTAGGTTTGTAGACTGGGTACATAGAAAGGGGGAAGAGGCACTAACAAGTACTAAAAAAAGGCTTTCCATAAGGATTGGCTCGATCTTATTATTCAAGGATTCTTCTGCCTCACAAGTGCTGGGCGATCCCGACCGCACCAATGCAGCTTAACCATCGTTTATCCACATATGCTACTTTGAAACAACTTGGAGGGGAACACATCCCTTAGAAGCTGCATAAGCATTTTAACCAAAATATGTCAATCATAGCTAAATAATAGGAGCATTACTTCGAACCAACAAGAAAGAAATCCAATTTTGAGTACTAACAAAAGGAGTGGCACTTGAAACTTAGAAAGACCAACAACCATGCCTCTTGCTGAGCGAGATTCTCATTCTCTTTTACAAGCCCAGTTATTGAACATATGCTCTACTCAATCCCAAGTACCCGCATATGCTACCTGTAATACCCGAACCCGGAATGTGAAAATATATTGTTTATTATTTTGAAAATTATATTTTCTTAGATTCTCTGAGATGCAATTGTCACTTCCTTACTATCGCAACGTGCATTGCATTTAGGGAGCGATAGCTAGAGAACGGTTTCTAGTCCTCAATAAATAGTGAAACTAGTATTTAGATGACTTAAATTTTATATTTTAATTGTTGTTAGCTATAATTAATCTTTCCTTAGTTAAAATGGCTTTAAAGTGCACAAAATAAGGCCATTTGACCAAATTTAAGTAATTGACCAAGCCTTGACCAACTTTGACCTAACTTGTCACCTAATAAGCTTTTAACTTAGCAAAATATAAAAAAAACTAGCTGAAAATAGAACCTTGTGCTGGCCGAAAATATTGAAGAGAAAAAAAATCATTTTCAACTTTCAAAACTTCCACTCTTCGCGTGAGCTTGTGCGGGGTTGTTACCGAGCCATCCAGCATTGTTTTCCTAGAGAGTAGGAGTGCCTAAGGTGAGGGAAGCAGGTTATTTGCGCATTGAAATGTTGTATATGTTAACTTTGTAATTTTTAGATTTTATCCGTAGATTGTTGTTTGAAGCGTTTTGATACTTCTAGAATGTTCCTTGACAATTGTAGAACATGTATTTATAGCTTTTTATCATTTTCTGCGGTTAAATGTTGAGATTATAATTTAAATTGATTGTTGAATAGTAATTTATGAATAGTAAACCCTTGAAACGATGAAGTTGTTCCGTTATGCTGTCCGTTGATGTAGAATTGTGCTAGGTGTGCTAGAATGCCTAAATGCATGATTTGTTTGGGTTGCGTAATGAAAAAAATGGGAATTAAGCCTTGGTGAAAGTCGGGGTCATTTAGGTCGAATTTAGCATTTTCTCGTTTTGCGTGTTGGCATTGTTTCGGGAGGCCATGGAAGCACTTTTGGTGCGATTATGGCGTTGGTTGGGTGTTTGGTTGATATAGTTGTAGTTCAAACGAGCAAAGGGGGAAATCGGGACATTGCGTGAATTATAGGGTTAAGTAGGATTTCGGGGTCTTTAGACGTGCCTTATGGTGACCTAGGAAGATTGGCGAAGTCGGTTTCCAGAACTTGTGGCTCGTTTGGAAATGGTAGTGTTTTGATAGTTGTGGCCGATTTGTGTTTTTGCTTGTTTTCTTGATTTTATGCCTATAGAATGTTTAGGGTTGCTTGATATACTTGTTTGAATTGATTTGGATTGAAATGCTTATCAATTGTTGCTATTGCGTGCGAGAGTAACCTACTTTGTTATACTCCCACGTGTGGCTTTATCGCTTGTTTATCGCCTTGTATCGAGTCTTGCATTGCATAGTGTCTCGCGCATGAGTGATGAGCCTCTCTGGGTAGCCTCGGGTTGCCAGTGTTGGTTGCTCTAGCTCCGCTGCTATTCCCTCTTCTCGCTTGGGTTGCCTCCCAAGGAGATTTGGTTCGTAGATTGATGGATACTTCTGGGGTATTCCAAACTGGTGTTATAAGGTGGTTTAGGCCGGCGCGTCGTCATCGAATTTGTGTTTGAAAGTTGCTCGTGAAAAGAGTATCGTATCCTTTGAATAAGTGTTTACAGCTTTAAATACTTGCTTTGCTTTATTGATGGCTTGTTGTATCTCTATATGATATTTGTATGTATTGCTTCACTAATTGCATTGCATACTCCTCTCATCTCCGTCCTTGAGACCAATTGCCCTCGCTGAGCAATAGTTTTTGCTCATTCTTCTCTATACTATATTTTTACAGGAGTAGTTGAAGCATACCCTCTTGAGGTAATTGAGGAGGAGGAACAGGTGGATGTGTTCCCGTGATAGCACTTCTTTGCTTTGCTGGTGGTTGGTTACCAGATTTTGTGCGAGCCTTGCTTGATATGTATATTGCTTGGAAGTCGCTTAATTTTGGGGCTTGTAGCCTTGTATGTATTTTCTAGTTTGAGGCCTCTACGGTCTTATGTTGTATAAGTTGAAAGAATGTAAAGTTGTAAACTTATACTCTTGTGACTAGTAAGGAAATGCATGCTAATGGAATTGATTAGTGGCATAAATACTTGTGTAGTATGCATATCATTTTTGGGTTGCAAAGTTGGTTAATAAGAAATGTATGTTTCGAAGAAAGTTGGCTTGTTTGAATTGTTTTATGGCTTTCGCAAGTATTATGATGATTTTAGGGTTTTCGGATCGTCCGCAGTACAGAGGAGACTCCGTCCGTGTGTCGGGTCCGGGCTTGGCCTTTTGCGGGGTCGGGTCGGGGCGTGACATCTTTAGGTGGTATCAGAGCATGATAGTCTTGCATGAGCCGGGATATGATTCTCGGTCTGTGGGGTAAAGGTCTAAAATGCTAAAGTGTTTATGTATGATTGCTGAGTGAAAAGAAAATGTTATAGCATGACTTTGTGAACTTGGAGTGTTCATGTGTTTAAGTGAAATAGTTTAGCAAGTTAAACTTCTCTTATGTGAATTGTGTGATAGAATATTGGATTGTTATTGACTTGAGTGTTATCTAATCTTATGTGCTATATTTCTGTCTATAAACTGCTTTTAAATGTTGCCAGCTATTGTGAAATTGCTGCTATGCCGCCACGTCGTGGTACTCATGGTATAGGGTCAGATGAAGAGGCAGCAGAACAGGGTCAGCAACCGTTGCCTGAGCAGTTTATGGCTACTATGACTACTGCAGTTGACCGGATTACACAGGTGCTGCATGAGCAGAGGCAGGACAGGAATAATCCCCAGGGAAATCAAGCTAATCCTGGTGGAAAGGGGTATAGAGTTGAGAATAACCAGCTAGAGAAATTTATGAGGCACGAGCCGGGAAAGTTCTTCGGGGAGCCGGATGATGAGGCGGCCGAGAGATGGATAAATCGTGTTGAGAAAATTTTCACCGCTTTGAGGTATACTGATGAGGCAAGAATAGATTATGCGTCATTCTTGTTTGAGGGTGATGCAGAGCAGTGGTGGAATACTGTCAGGAGGAGGTGGGATTGTAAGGATGTACCACATTTATGGGATGATTTTGTGAGTTAGTTTCGGGATAAGTATATTCCTGAGATGGCTATGGAAAGGTGGGAGGATGAGTTTATGGCCCTGAAGCAGGGAAACATGACTGTTGCACAGTACGAGGCTAGGTTTGTCAGCCTGTCGAGGTATATGCCCGAGTTGGTACGGCCGGCTAGGATGATGATTCATAGGTTTGTCCGTGGGCTGAGAATGGACATACAGCTACATTTGACTGGGCAGACCTACACTACTTTTCCCGAGGCATTTCAGGCAGCCTCGAAGTTTGAGAAACAGAAGGTTGAAATGATAGATGAGAGCAGTCAGCCGAGTAAGAAGCAGTATTTGGGCCAGAGCAGCTACAGTCAGCCGAGGCAATATCAGACTTCTGCACAGGTTCCTCAGCAACGTCCGTATCAGCCACAGCAGTAGATTCAGGCTAGGCCAGCTATGACTAGACCCCAGCAGGGAGGTACAGTTCCTACTACCATAGCCCCAGCACCTACGGGAAACACTGTTGTAAGGCAAAATCAGCAGTGTAACTATTGTAATCGATCGGGGCATATTGAGGCTAACTACTGGAGGAAGAGTGGTAAATGCACGGGTTGTGGCAGTGATGACCATAGGGTGAGAGATTGCCCTAAGTATAACAATGTTCAGGGCCGTACTGGAGGCCAGGGTGTTCAGAATAGGGCTGCAGGTGCAGGTCCAGCACAGAGGGTTCAGGCTAGGGTCTTTGCACTGGATGCAGAGGAGCTACCCAATACTATAGCTATAGTGGAAGGTACCTTTCTTCTCAATACTCAGCCAATTAAAGTTTTGATTGATCCCGGAGCTACACATTCGTTTATAACTCCTGCATGTGCACGATCTGTGAATGTTTGCATTGATAAATTGCCGCATAAAGTTGAAGTTAGTACGCCTTTGGGTGCAAAATTTGTTACTGAGTCTATTTGCAAATCTTGTGATATATGCATTGAGAACCATAAATTTCCTGCTGATTTAATTATATTGCCATTCCGTGACTTTGAAATCATTTTGGGAATGGACTGGTTGGGGAAATACTATGCTCAGTTGGATTGTAGAACAAAGATTGTTTATTTTCAGGTTCCTGTACTACCGGTACTGGAGACTGTTGGGAACTGCAGGGCTGCCCGAATTCCTCTTTTATCAGCAATCAAGACTTCTAAGTTGTTGAATAAGGGTTGTGAAGCTTACTTAGCTTATTTGATCAATCATCCTACTGATAAGTTGAGTTTGAATGAGGTTCCAATTGTTAGAGACTTCCCTGGTGTATTTCCCGAGGAATTACCGGGTTTACCACCGGATAAGGAGATTGAGTTCATGATTGATCTTGTGCCAGGCACCGCGCCAATTTCTAGGAGTCCTTATAGAATGGCATCGGCTGAACTTCAGGAATTAAAAATTCAGCTTCAGAACTTGCTTGAGAAAGGGTTTATACAACCTAGTTCTTCACCGTGGGGTGCACCTGTGTTGTTTGTGAGAAAGAAAGACGGCACGCTACGGTTATGCATTGATTACAGGGGACTTAATCAAGTCACGATTAAGAATAAATACCCCTTGCCGTTGATTGAAGAATTGTTTGACCAGTTGCAGGGTGCGAGTGTTTACTCCAAATTTGACTTGAGGCAAGGTTACTATCAACTTAGAATTCGGAGTGACGATATACCAAAGACGGCATTCAGGACTAGATATGGCCACTATGAATTTGTTGTATTGCCGTTTGGATTGACGAATGCACCAGCCGCATTCATGGACTTGATGCAGAGGGTTTTTCGACCTTATCTTGATCAGTTTGTCATAATCTTTATTGACGACATTTTAGTGTACTCGAAGAATGAGGCTGAGCATGAACAACACTTGAAGATTGTGCTCCAGACTTTGCAAGAAAACAAGCTTTTTGCTAAATTCAGTAAGTGCGAGTTCTGGTTGAATCAGATATCTTTTCTAGGCCATATCATTTCAGATCAGGGGATTTCAGTAGACCCAGCTAAGATTGAAGTTGTTTCATCTTGGAAGAGACCTGAGACGGTGTCAGAGATTCAAAGTTTTCTTGGATTGGCAATTTACTACCGGAGGTTTGTTAAAGACTTTCCCAAAATTTCTGGACCTTTGAGCCAGTTGACTCGGAAGAAAGTTGCTTACAACTGGGATGCCAAATGTGAATCCAGTTTCCAAGAATTGAAGAAGAGACTAACTACAGCTCCTATACTAGCTTTACCTGAAGGAACAGAGAACTTCGTTGTCTACAGTGATGCATCTAAGGAAGGTTTGGGCTGTGTTTTAATGCAGAATGGTAAGGTGATTGCTTATGCTTCTAGGAAGTTGAAACCTTATGAAGTCAATTATCCTACACATGATCTCGAGTTAGCTGTGGTTGTGTTTGTTTTGAAGAAGTGGCGTCATTACTTGTGGGGTAGCATATTTGAAATTTTTACTGACCACAAGAGTCTCAAGTATTTGTTCTCACAGAATGATTTGAATATGAGGCAACGGAGGTGGCTAGAGCTATTGAGTGGTTACAACTGTTCTATTAACTATGTGCCAGGTAAGGCAAATGTTGTTGCTGATGCTTTGAGCCGAAAGGCTACTGTTGCAAGCTTAATTATCAAGGATTGGGAGACTTTAGAAGAAATTTGTTCGTGGAAGCCAGAAGCTACTGAGGAAGGGATTCGATTTGCTAGTTTACAGATTCAGTCAGGGTTGCTAGGACAGATCAGAGAGGCTTAGAAGACTGATCCTCACATCTTGAAAATCCAGGAAAAAGCTAAAGGGGGAGAGTCGGAGTTTAAATTACATGCAGATAGTATCTTCAGATTCAGGGAAAGAGTATGTGTTCCTGGTTATCCGACTTTGAAGAATGAGATCCTGTCCGAGGCACATAATTCAAGGTATACGATTCATCCGGGCAGTACAAAAATGTTTAGAGATTTGAAACAACACTTCTGGTGGAACAATATGAAGAGGGAGATTGCTGGGTATGTATCCAGATGTTTGACTTGTCAGAGGGTTAAAGTTGAGCATCAGAGGCCAGCCGGACTTCTACAGCCGTTGTCGATTCCGCAATAGAAGTGGGTGCATATAACAATGGACCTTGTGACTGATCTTCCTAGATCTCCGAGAGGATATGATTCTGTTTGGGTTGTTGTGGACCGCTTGACTAAAGTTACACATTTTATTTCCGTGAACAAATAGGATAGCCTTGATATGCTAGCTGAGCTTTATGTTGCTAATATTGTGAGATTGCATAGTGTGCTACAGAGTATAGTGTCAGATAGGGATCCCAGATTCAGATCTCATTTTTGGCAGAAGTTGCAAGAGGCCTTGGGAACTAAGTTGAGCTTCAGTACTGCATATCATCCGCAAACTGATGGCCAGTCTGAGAGAACCATCAGGATCTTGGAAGACATGCTACGTGCATGTGTGCTAGACTTTGGGAAGAATTGGGAGAAGTTTTTGCCTTTGGCGAAGTTCGCCTACAACAATAGTTATCAATCTACTATAGATATGGCTCCCTACGAGGCATTGTAGGGTCGTAAATGCAGATCCCCATTATATTGGGAAGAAGTTGGAGAGATGAGAACAGTTGATCCTACTGTGTTACCTGAGATGATTAAGATGGTAGATAATGTTCACCTTATTCGCCAGCGTATGCTTATATCTCAGAGCCGTCAGAAGAGTTATGCAGATAAGCACCGTCGAGATCTTGAGTTTGCTTTGGGAGATTGGGTGTTTCTTAAGATTTCTCCTAGAAAAGGATTAATTCGGCACGGTAAGAGCAGGAAACTTAGTCCCAGGTATGTGGGTCCGTATGAGATCACTGAAAAGGTAGGTCCTTTGGCTTATCGATTAGCTTTGCCTCCGAGCTTGTCGAGACTGCACGATGTGTTCCACGTGTCTATGTTAAAGAAGTACCATCCAGACCCTTCACATGTACTTGAACCAGAGCCTTTGCAGATTGAAGAGAAGTTGTCTTATGAAGAGAAACCGATTCGAATTGTGGATCGAAAAGTTCAGGAGCTTCGCAAAAAGAGTATTCCGTTAGTAAAGGTTGTGTGGAATCATCATGGGTTTGAGGAAGCAACTTGGGAAAGAGAGGACCAGGTTCGGGATCAGTATCCGGAGTTGTTTGTTGACCAGGTAGGAATTGCGTGGGCGCAATTGTTTTAAGGGGGAGAGGGTGTAATACCTGAGCCCGGAATATGAAAATTCCTTGTTTATTATTTTGACATTTATATTTTCTTAGACTCTCTGAGCTGCAATTGTTACTCCCTTATTGTCGCAACGTGCATTCCATCTAGGGAGCGATAGCTATAGAACGGTTTCTAGTCCTCAGCAAATAGTGAAACTAGTATTTAGATTACTTAAATTTTATATTTTAATTGTTGTTAGCTATAATTAATCTTTCCTTAGTTAAAATGGCTTTAAAGTGCACAAAATAAGGCCATTTGACCAAGTTTTAAGTAATTGACCAAGCCTTGACCAACTTTGACCTAACTTGTCACCTAATAAGCTTTTAACATAGCAAAATATATAAAAAAAACCAGCTGAAAAAAGAACCTTGTGCTGGACAAAAATATTGAAGAGAAAAAAATTCATTTTCAACTTTCAAACCTCCCAATCTTCGCGTGAGCTTGTGCGGGGTTGTTACCGAGCCATCCAGCGTTGTTTTCCTAGCGACTAGGAGTGCCTAAGGTGAGGGAAGCACGTTATTTGCGCATTTAAATGTTGTGTATGTTAACTTTGCAATTTTTAGATTTTATCCGTAGATTGTTGTTTAAAGCATTTTGATGCTTCCAGAATGTTCCTTGGCAATTGTAGAACGTGTATTTATAGCTTTTTAACATTTTTTGCGGTTAAATGTTGAGATTGTAATTTAAATTGATTGTTGAATAGTGTTTTGTGAATAGTAACCCTTGGAACGATGAAGTTGTTCCGTTATACTGTCCGTTGATGTAGAATTGTGCTAGGTGTGCTAGAATGCCTAAATGCATGGTTTGTTTGGGTTGCGTAATGGAAAAAATGGGAATTAAGCCTTGGTGAAAGTCGGGGTCGTTTAGGTCGACTTTAGCGTTTTCTCGTTTTGCGCGTTGGCATTGTTTCGGGAGGCCATGGAAGCACTTTTGGTGCGATTATGGCATTGGTTGGGTGTTTGGTTGGTATAGTAGTAGTTCAAACGAGCAAAGGGGGAAATCGGGACTTTGCGTGAATTCTAGGGTTAAGTAGGGTTCTGGGGTCTTTAGACGTGCCTTATGGGGACCTAGGAGGATTGGCAAAGTCGGTTTCCAGAACTCGTGGCTCGTTTGGAAATGGTAGTGTTTTGATAGTTCGGGCCGATTTGTGTTTTTGCTTGTTTTCTTGATTTTATGCCTATAGAATACTTAGGGTTGCTTGAAATACTTGTTTGAATTGATTTGGATAGAAATGCTTATCAATTGTTGCTATTGCGTGCGAGAGTAACCTACTTTGTTATTCTCCCACGTGTGGCTTTATCGCTTGTTTATCGCCTTGTATCGAGTCTTGCATTGCATAGTGTCTCGCGCGTGAGTGATGAGCCTCTCTGGGTAGCCTCGAGTTGCCAGTGTTGGTTGCTCTAGCTCCGCTGGTATTCCATTTTCTCGCTTGGGTTGCCTCCTAGGGAGATTTGGGTCGTAGATTGATGGATACTTCCGGGGTATTCCAAACTGGTGTTATAAAGTGGTTTGGGCCGGCGCGTCGTCATCGAATTCGTGTTTGAAAGTTGCTCGTGAAAAGAGTATCGTTTCCTTTGAATGAGTGTTTACAGCTTTAAATACTTGCTTTGCTTTATTGATGGCTTGATGTATCTCTATATGATATTTGTATGTATTGCTTCACTAATTGTATTGCATACTCCTCTCATCTCCGTCCTTGAGACCAATTGCCCTCGCTGAGCAATAGTTTTTGCTCATTCCTCTCTATACTATATTTTTACAAGAGTAGTTGAAGCAGACCCTCTTGAGGTAATTGAGGATGAGGAACAGGTGGAGGTGTTCCCGTGATAGCACTTCTTTGCTTTGCGGGTGGTTGGTTACTAGATTTTGTGCGAGCCTTGCTTGATATGTATATTGCTTGGAAGTCGCTTAATTTTGGGGCTTGTAGCCTTGTATGTATTTTCTAGTTTGAGGCCTCTACAGTCTTATGTTGTATAAGTTGAAAGAATGTAAAGTTGTAAACTTATACTCTTGTGACTAGTAAGCAAATGCATGCTAATGGAATTGATTAGTGGCATAAATACTTGTGTAGTATGCAAATCATTTTTGGGTTGCAAAGTTGGTTAATAAGAAATGTATGTTTCAATGAAAGTTGGCTTGTTTGAATTGTTTTATGGCTTTCGCAAGTATTATGATGATTTTAGGGTTTTCGGATCGTCCGCGGCACAGAGGAGACTTCGTCCATGTGTCGGGTCCGGGCTTGGCCTTTTGCGGGGTTGGGTCGGGGCGTGACACTACCTTCCTTGATCGACCTAGAATGTACTATCTCTAGCCATGAATTCACTACACGAATATTTAACATATGAAAGATAAACGAGATCCATTGTCAAAGTATGCCATTTAAATAAGTCCACGCTATCCGGTACACAAGGTTATTCAATTCTGTTTGATTCAAGACAAGAATGGGTAGAAAAGCTTCAAATAGACTACAGTGGACATATTATTAAGAAAGCCGCATAGACCCTCGATTTAGTTTAGAAACAAGAAGATTACTGCCTAGTAGGTGGCGAAGGCACCAAGTAACATTTTGGTATGACGAAAGGCTACAACTATGCATAGGAAGTTTCAGTTAACGGGATGCCATGTTCCTTTTGAGTGTAGAAAAGCTACAACTCGACTTGAATTAAGGTTGTGCCTCTTCCAATCACCATAGTGAAACTTCTGATTAGCCCTGCTATACTTGATTAGCCATAGGTAATTCAATAAAGGAGGGGTGAAAGACTAAAATTTTGATATATGTAGAAAGGACACAACCTTTTTAGAAACAAAGACTACGAGACTTTAGATTATCTATCCACTATTACAAGAAGGGTATGCGCCTCCATTAGGAAGAGAGGGAGAATGTGACTCAGTTTTAGTTGAAGTTGGCTTGCTGGATCTTCGAGTTGAACGTGAATAATTGTGATAAATTAGCCCCTTGTTTATCCTCTATTCCTAAGGGAATGGACTTACTTATAAAAAATATATAAAAAAAGTTTGCACTTAATCCTTAATCTATTAAGGTATTTCATTCCAATCTTCTGATCTGATACTATTATCATTATCACTATCACCTCTCAGAGTCTAAAAAGATATGTATCTTGCTATTGGTATCAATCGGTCCTCTCTTTTCTTTTGGTGGTATAGCTGCATGTGTAGATTACCCTTATTCTTCATCTTCTCTACCCTTTGGTTGCTTAGGGTGCCCTAAGGGATTTGCTTGACGGAGAAGAGTTCTTGATCACATAGCTTAGGTACTTAAAGTTGCTGATCGTATCATTCAGGCAAAGCCTGGGTCCCTTAGTATTATGTATAGTGCTAATCCCTAAAAGTTTATTTTGATAGTTTTGTTCCGATCGATGAAGGTTTGAAGATGCTCGACTAGGGTGAAAAATCAAAGTTGAATATAATGACGAAGATCTGGTCGAATGGTAGAAGAATCTATTGGTTCGTTAGGAATCAATAGTCGTTGTCTGGACATACAAGTCACAGCAGGCCGGGAATAGGAGAGATCAACGACGAAACTACTAGCTACTAGTTGGAAAGGAAATGACAATACCACTTTTCGTACATTTCTACTAGTCAAGAATTCAAATAGTGAACGAAAGACCAGGAGATTGGATAATGAAAACACTTCCAGCAGGGTTGACGGCTATGTGACCCTCATTCAAAGTAGGAATTGAATCCCAGCAAGACTGATGACTTAGTCTCCTTCTCCACTTTGACTCAACCACCTACCTAACTTCTTAGAAAATATCTGATAGATAGTAGCTACCTAAGGCCCTTTTAAGCCCTTCACCAATCACGGTCTTTTATCTAGTAACTCCTCATACTATGTTCTCTAAGCTTGACTAACAGAATAGGCAGGCCTTTTACAGAACAGTTGAATTAAGGGTTAGCTCTGCCTTTAAGTGATAGGGGGCTGAAGGGTGACCGATCCGGTTAGTCAAAAAATAGGTTAAGAAAAAAAGGTGTGTCTGGTCTGGTGTAGCTAATGTGACTTTCTCAATCTATCGTTCCTCTTCTTTCTCTCTCTTGACCAATGCTCCGGCTTCCCTCACTCAAAAGATCAGCCGTTGTGACACAGGTGTATCAAGGTAGGTCGTGGATTGAATGAAGAAAGAAGGAAAACACGAATACTAAAATACGGTTCATAGGGATAGAGAGCGCGAAACGGGCTTTCCAAGCATAAAACAATCCCTACCTATACATTTCATGGCAACAGACTGAAGGCTGTTTTGTCGTTGTTGTTAACCCCAGGTCCATTTTCGCTCCCAATCATCTCCATGAAAAGACTACCATGATTTCCAAACGAACCTTCCAACAAGTAGAATAGAAGTTGACCGTAAAGGTATCTCTGTGGGAGACTGCTACCCATAGGGCCATCTCGGGCATGGGAAAGAAAGGCGGCGAACAACCAACTGAACCGGGGAGCCTAAACGACATTGAGGATAAGTCCACCGGTTGACAAACGACTTCTATCTATAGGTGCTTTCATTATGGATCGGTTGACTTGTCACGATTGAGTACTCACACACAATTAGGTTAGGCAGGCTTGGGAAGGTGATTTGAATCTTTATCGATACAATGCGGGGCTGATTTGCTGAACCATAACGAACTTGACTCTGCCCTTGAATGATAAAAAAAGAGTGAGAAGACATTTGACCTGGGATGGGAAGGGATTGGGGTCACTTTTCTTTAGGACTTTAGTTTGTAACAAGGCTCGAAGACCTCTGGCTGGATTTGAAATGGATCAGGTAGGGCATCCGTTTACGGTGTAGGTTGGATTAGCAATTTTCTCGTTTTCCTTCAATGGTAGGAAATCCGCATCAGCGGGGGTATATAGGAGAAAACCAGTCTGTAGTAATTCAAATTGCTCCTTCGGATTAGTAAGGAAAATATTGACTCACATATACCGTAGTGTATTGTTGTCAACTCACATAGTCGTACCTACCAGCAACAAGACGACTACTCCCTGCATGCCACTAAACGATGCTATGTAACGTTTTGGTTCGCCCAAAACAAGAACTATAGCCCAACCTAGCTTAAGGCTAAAGTCGTGGACTACGCCTCCGTGAGAGCCCTCTATCTAACTAACATACTCCCTTCTAATCTCCCACTATACCTTCATATCCAAGCTGGGAATGATTGACCTTCAGATTCAAATAATAGCGCATAATGGTAGTATTCTTTCCCATTTCTTCTTTTATGATTTTATCTACTTGAAATGCTTACAGGTAAGTGCAGAGAAGATACCGAGGCGACCAAACGAAAGGGCATTGAAAGGTCTTCAATTAAAGTTTCGCCAGTACTGAAAGACGAGTAAAGATTGCTAAAACAGACTTAAGGATAATAAATACCCCACCTTCCCAAACCTGATTTATGACAAAAGGAAAGGCTTAAAAGATCTACTTGACGAGTTTCCTTATGAGTGAGTTCGCCATTCCTCTCCTTATCGTTCGAGCATCTTCAAACTTTAAGTTGAGTGTAGCAAAGGGATTCTCTTAAGAGAAGCTTTAGCCTTTAAACCTGAAACGACTTTTATGAGCTGTCTCAGTAGTGACTGACTTGATTTTATTAGCTGTGTGATTAGTGGCTTAGCTGTTAGCTATCTAAAAGCTACGGTCAAAATAAATCCCTTTTGAAAATAAACCACTAATAAACCTTAGGTACACTTTTAAGTCCATGTAAGGCGGAGGGAATAAAGGGACCTACAGGAGGCTGAAAAACTATAGTGTGCTAGCACTAGTGAGTTAGCACAACAACTTAGTGTCTTGTTTTCTTTACTGCTTCTTTTTTGATTTTGACATTTAAACGAAAGCTATTGCTAATGCTTGTAGCTTGTTTCTGTCCTTAGTCAATTTTGGATTGAAGCTGTTCTGACTGCTGTATTTCTTTTAAACTGAATACCTTGCTCTGTTATCTCTGGTCTGTCTCTTTTTGAGAGAAGATTTTCTATCTTGACTAACTATGAGGAGCTTCGAGTCTATCGGGAAACGATGTGGTGGTAACCCCTATAGCTTTGTCTACAACTAGGTGTCCACCATGTAGGAAGACTCACCCTAGCCACAATAGCGACCCCACCCCAACTCTAGCTAAGAAGCACCCTCCATCCACTTCCCCTTTTTCGTGTGTCCAAAAGCCCGCCCACCTGGTTTATGAGCCCCTTTCCGATTCTTTTACCCAATCTCATGAGAAGCAAGCCCAGTAGGCCCTGCCTTAACCTGTCCTCAGACAGCCAGCCTCACCTTGCTGTTGGCATTGCTAAATGTTCCGTCACGAAGCAAGCTTTCCCGAATACAACAGATGCAGAAGTGGCTAAAGAAGTCGGAGGAAGAAAGTAGTTGGACAACTATATACATGAGGGCGTTAAGCTTAGTATTCTGGGAATTGGCAACATTGATAGAAACGGGAAAAGGTAGGAAAAAACTTTTTTAGGTGTAGCTCTGCTAAAGTAATCGGCCTAACCTTCGGTTCCCGTAACCAAGTTTTTCTTTCTCACTCCTTATATACTTTTTCTTACTTCATCCATACTTTTTGACTTTTTCTGAAGTGTGGGGCAAACTCCATTCCTTTCCCTATCGGTCGAGCATCTTCAAACCTCTCCCGTTGGTCGAGCTTCTTAAAACCTATACTTCTACTTTTAACTAAAGGCGAACTACCGGCATTGTAAGCAAATAGAGAGCTCCCGCCCGTTTGAGCCCTTGCGAGTCAAAAAGCGTACCAGTTGTTTGAGTCGCAAAAGGGCTGCTTGCAACAATTATCTTATTTATAATAAATAATAGATATATAATATTATATATTATAAACAATAATAAGAAAAAGTATAAATAAAGAAAATCATTTTTTTTTATCAAATTGTTCATTCTTGGGAAGAAGAAGAAATAGATAGAGCAAAGGTATGAAGTAACTCGACTGATAAGGAGAGGGCTGCTTTTTCCGTCCGCTCTTCCCAAAGTGAACGAATTGCATGTAGAGATTGGTAGGGGCTTATAGTTTAATTGGTTGAAACGTACCACTCATAACGGTGATATTGTTGGTCTGAGCCCTACTAAGCCTACTACCCCCTTCTCTTTACCTGATACAAAGTAGTCGAAGTAGCTGCCACCCTGCAGATCTCAATCTAGCAACGGCATCTAGAATCACACTGTTGCCGCTACCCTTCTGGCATACCTCCTATGCTCTTGCAGTATGCCCCCTTCTGGAAATACGGTGTAATACGCGAAGTAGCTGAGCCATAGCTCTTCGAATGCTATATTCTTGCAATAGCGAAGGATCGAAAAGCAAAGTTATGTCTTTAGGCAAAGAGGGAGAGCGAAACCCTGAAGTCTTATTGTTTCGTTCTCGAACAATGATCATTCATTGTAGCCAGCCCCACCAAAGACTGAAAGCCCGGTCCGGGCAAGCTATATTGTGGAACTAATCTGACCGAACTTGGTCTAATGGAACAAGATCTCAATATTAATAAGGAATTGGAATCTGGAAGGGCCGACAAGAATCAATGCGATAGCAAAGTTGAGCAATAGCGAAGGCCTGGTTCATACTATAAGAGAGAGTAGATGCGAAGATTCGGATTGAAGATCTTCACGAAACGGCCCCAGAGCACCATAGCATGTCGACAATAAAAAGGGATATACTGGACGTAATCACTCCCTTGGTTGGGGGCTGTGCCGCCCCTATCCTTTAAATTGATGGATTCCCATGTCTTTTTTATTCCCATTGTTGGAAGATTTTTGAAGACGACCTGATCAAGGCGGTTCACAATTTCTTTGCTGAAGGCGCTCTTAAGCCCTAAGTTTGAATTCAAATTCAATTGCCCTTATTCCGATTCCGAAAGTCAAAAGTCCTTCACACTTGAACCAATTCCGACTTACCTTTATTTATGGGATATTTGAAGGAGAGCTTTCTCACTTTTTCTAAAAAATGCTCTAACGCTCGAAGAATGAGTTTGATTCTCCCTAGAATCAATTTGAAGGTGTTTACAAGCTTGTTTGATAGAACAAGGTATGAAGTAACTCGACCGATAGGGAGAGGAATGGAGTTGGCAACAACAACATTTTCTCATTTCTTTCTTTCCCTTTTTGTCTTCCACATGCCTACTCGATTGGATCCTCTTCCCTTCCCTTTTCTAAAATGCCTGATTGGTCTAAAATCAGTTACTGATGCTTTGTTGAATGAAGAAGAAACTTGTTTCAAGATCATCTATTCCTTCTACCGCATTTCTCACCAAAACTAGAAGGCACACTACCAGGAAAGTAAGATAGCTTTTCCTCTGATTATAAAGAAAATAAACCTCCCAAAATTCGTGTTGTACTGTATTAGTGGAGGTGGTGAAAACCCTATATTTATATATAACAAAGATAAAAAAAAAGATGGTCATGGTTTATTATATATTGGGTCGGGTGAAGTTGGATTGGATGTCTTGGGTGACTCTCCAATCAAGGTCCCAATTAGGTTTTCTCTCTTCCAATACAAAGTCAATTTTTTTTAGTGTTTAAAATGAAATTCAATTTGCTACTCCGAGCAAAAAATGAGTGGTTGTTAGTGGTTTGTCAATAGGGAAACTAGTTTCTCTCTAAACCTAGAACTAGATGATAAATCAAAGTTCTTGCTTTTTTTAGTCAAAATCATCTTTCTAGATGTTGGAATTTAGGAAAATACTTCATCATCAGAGCACGGAGTATTTCAAGTAAGCTAATTTGGATCGAATTAGGACCGCCTGGCGGCAAAGTTCCCTGTTCTAGAAAGAGCATTGTTAGTTACAGCGGATCGGGCCTAAGGCTCTGTGACTAACAGCGTCTTAGACTATTTGAATTATCATTGGTAAACATTGGATTACAAAAGTGCACATCCCAACAAGTGGGATGGATGGATAACTAATAAGAAAAAAGTGTTGGCCTATCTCTAAGACTTGCGAATCAAAATAAGGCTTTTCTAAAGGGGTTTACAAGAGGGGTCCAGTGTTCGCCTAGTGGGAAAGGGATTCATTCTTAAATATGGGCAAGATTATTAGGAAACGTTCAGCCTTATTTCTAAGATTACCACGACTCGTTTCCTTGTTGCCATTGCTGCAGCAAGGCATGGGCCTTGTAGTCGACCGGTGCGAGCATGCCGTAAGCTTACCACTACAAGAGAAACTATGAGCTCCTAACTACCGTGCAATAAAAATATCAGCACTCCAATGCATAAATAGCTACGAGCTACCGTAAGCGCTGTTGCACGAGCATACTACTGCGTACCACGAGTACAATAACAAGAGAGGAACTATGAAAAGAAATCAGTAGTCATTCTTCGACTTAAATAAAAATATTGTGTATAAAGATAGAAAGAGAGAGATAGTCAGTTTCTTGAGCTGTCGAAAAAAGGACCAAGGACGATGAAGGAGGAATAAGATGAGGAGTAGGAGCTGGCTTTAATTGAAGCAGAATCGAAGCGAAGAAATTCTGAGTTCATGCCACGACGATCTATATGGAAGGGCAGTTTTGTTGATGCATTCCTCTTGAGAATGAAGAAGAAGAAAGATCTTATTTTGAACAGGAAAATTTGGTGACGTAGATCTTCTATTTTGCTAGAATTCGTTGATTGCTCTATACGAATTTACAATAGAAAAACTCATGTTCGTTGTAAGATTACTGAAGGAAAGGTTGGTCATAAATTTGGAGAGTTTGCTTCTACACAGAAACCAAGACCTTCGAGAACAAACATTGGACCGGGAAGAAAAAAAGGGAAAAAGTGATGTCTAACCGCATATGGCGCGAAAAGGAAATCGGATTTCATATTCACTCTTTTTGATTCTATAATCAAGTTTTTCTAGAGAAAGTGAAATAAATAAAATAAGATATCTGATTCTATCTGAATCAGACGAGCTACATCTAGCATTTCATTTTCGTGATTCAGAGCGCGAATCTGTACATTCCCAAGAATCTGAAGAGGAGATCTTTCTCGATCTTGAATTGAGACAGAGGAGGCTCGGGGGAACCTGCCTCCCAATCTCCTGCGAAAAATTAGGTGGCTCATCCCTCTCAACCACTAACCACTCGAGAGCGAAATTCTTCAAATTCTCTAACTCTCAGTCGGCGGCCTCGTCTGTAGCGGTATTACACCAACTACCACTTCTGGTTCAAGACCCGGACTCAAATTCTCGCAAAGAGGATTTGGCTCTACAAAGATCATGCGTAAAAAGATGCAAGCAAAATTCTTCAAATAGCAGAGAAACCTATTTCTCTAAAAAAAGAATTTCTCAAATTTCAGAACTCAAGGCTCGGAGAGCCTTGTAATTCCCATCCAAAATTAGCAAATTTCTATTTTTCATTAGTTAAGAGAGACGGAGATGAATACTCTATCTCATCTCTAATTCATTTCTTATCTAACTTTGTAAAATAAAAATAAATAAAGATAGAAATTTCTATATACAAGTTTTCTCCGTGCTTTCTAATTCACAAGAATAGAAGCCTTTCTTTTCTTGAGTTGCATATTTTTGCAACAGGATAAAGGAAATCGATTGAGAAACTTGTATGGGGCTGGCTATTCACTCACTTTTTTCTGCTAATGTACAGCGGCGAGGAGCCAACTAGTTGTTGGACCAACCTATGGTATGGTATGCTCCAACTAAGCACCGGGTTGTTGGTAAAGAGCGTGAGCGGGCAGTGAGCTCACACAAGTAATTGAAGGACCCCTTTTGTCTTTCTGAAGTGTGGCCCACACACGACCAGGGGGAAACGAAAAAGGAGAGAGGGATAAGGTTAGCCCTTAGAATCGAATTCTAAACCGAACTGGCGTAGCGCTGCTGGATGCTTCTGATCAATAGAACAAGAAGAGGAGTCAACCAAAAAGAAAGACCACCAAAAGTAACGACCACCAAGATAGGCATAGTAATTAGATCTTTTAATCACCCATTTTTGGACAACCATTTTGTGGGGCTTCCGCCTTACACACAGAAGATTGGATTGCCTGAATCACGAGTCTTATATACTGTGTCACGATCACCTCATATTGATAAAAAGTCCAGAGAACAATTTGAAATGGAAATCAAGAAACAAATTGTGGTCATAAAAACAGAAAGGTATGAATTGCGCAAGAAGTTCTTTCGGTTAAAACGCCATGCGATTCAGAAGACATAAGACTTCTTGGTCAAGCCAAAAAGATTTTCGATTGGATGCTCCTACCCCCACCTTGCCTGGCCCTTTCTTTACCTTATGAAGAAAGAGGAGGTATGAAGCATGGGAAAGAATGCAAGAAATGTATGATATAACAGGTAACCTTAAGGAGTGGCGACAAACCTCTTGATTGATCAATGCCAGTGAACTGTGCTTAGACGCTTCGTAAAACTGCACCGATCTACGAGAGGAGCTGATAGATGAGTAGGCTTCCCCTTTCGATTCACATAATGTGATATGGGACATGATGGGAGTTTGCATGCCTTGGTAGGAAAGAGATCACCGAAGTATAGCATAAGATCACATTTTCTTGCTGCCATAGGGTCGACCTGTGAACAAGGTAGACCCAATGGGAACCAAAAAACAGGGGGTACCACATTAGGCAGAAGACAATCCAAAAAGCGAAGGTTCACCCAACCGAAGGCGATTAGCAGTGAGGTCTTCGAGCCTTCTTATTAAAAGGGGAAATGGGTAACCTATCAACCTAATAATAAGAAAGGAAAGGGGGTAAGATAGGCAAGTGGTAGCTTGCTTCCAAGCCAGCCAGGCCGTGAGGAATCAAGAGATCTTTCCCAGTGCTGACTTGGATCTCGGGTGACGAAATAAGTCAGCCAGAAGTGATAAGCAGTCACAGTTGAAGCTTGGGCTCTAGCTGATAGGCTAGCTGTCACGCCCCAACTCGACCCCGCCTACGATCAGTCAGGACGCAACGGAATTTCGGCGGCATAACGACAGTAAACTGATTTCCGAGCTTCTAACCCAACCTCATTAAACACCATACATCCAGCACCTCCTTAATTCAAACAACAACATACAACACAATCATAATATACAATAAACCATCCTCGTTATACGCCTCCGTTCCAACATAACATACAATACCTCAACCTTATCATACATTTCAAAAATAAGTTGAGACATATTTACAACTTAACCATAGACAAAAGAAAGCCACTAAGTTAACACCATTTGGATCATCATCTTCCAACATCTATTACAATAAGAACCACAAAGCATATAAAAGTCTATTAAGCTAATATACATGACATTAAACAACATATAATCATGGATAAGACTCGGGAACATATGACTCGTCCACGTAAAGCACATTTTCCACATTCTCCTCTTCAGGAGGCACATACCCGTAATCCGGCTCTGCAACACCTGTAAGCATGCATTAATAGAGAGTGAGCTTATATACATAAGCCCAGTGAGGATCCGATAGATCTCGACAGTATTCACTACGCTCCTTGGATTTAGTCCTTTGAGCAAGTAAACACACAACAACAATAATAATGCTATCATCACATAACAACATAAATAATGCTATCATCACATAACAACATAAATAATGCTATCATCACATAACAACATAAATAATGCTATCATCACATAACAACATAAATAATGCTATCATCACATAACTATATGACCATTCAATGAAGGATACTCTATTTGGTGTAGCTCCAAACGCCATCACGATCTCAACCGTTCTTCTTATAACTCCCCATTACTCACGCACCCGAGGTACCTCACTATCCCCTTCCCTCCATGACATCTCCGTCATGCGAGCTGGGGGTAGCCTATGGCAGTCATGCCGGTTTCAACCCGACAGCCCGACGCTGCCCGAGAGGTGGCACACACATACCAAGGCTCCATATTCATCAATCATCATGCAAGCATAAATCGATCAATCAATTGGGAGATCAGCAACAAGAGTGCCCGATTCCCGCATTCAATAATAATCAATCAATATCATTTTATCATCATCAATAATCATATCATCATTATCAATAACATCAATAATCAATTAAACAACAAATAACGTAGTTAGATGACAAAGTAGGCCATCTAACCGGACATGCATTAAACACACAATCAAACCTTAGTTTACCCATCAACAACTCACAATTCAATCACTCAAACCACACCCGATCAACTAAGGCTCAATTCAATAATTTAAAGAAAGATAACCTAAACTTCAAATAATCATATCTTACATTCTACTAATCCAAACAACTCCAAATCAATTTCAAACACTCACCCATTCGATCATCTACATTAACCTTATCGGAAACCAACCAACACACCTCAAAATCAAGCCCAACAACCCTAAAACCTCAAGGCACCTAGGCTGAAATTTTCGAATTTTAGCACGGACATCACAATCGAAAATTCGGCATTACAACAGTGCTAACACGTAATTATCAAGTATTTAGAAATCGACGGCAATCGATTTCGAGCAACGCAACTCAATTAAATCAACTTTGAACATTTTAATCAAAATTAAATGCCCGAAAAATAAAAATTATGCTATATCCGACAGAAACTCGTAGTATTAGTATATAATGATCCCTAGCATGCAAGGAGCAATAATCTAACATCAGATTTCAATTCTAACGGTTCAATCTTCATTTATACGCAAAAACACAAAAATGACATTTTGAGATCTAGAATTTTTCTCTCACCTTTGATGTGTTTTGATGCAAGAAATGTGTAGAATGGATGCCAAACAATCAATTTCAAGCTTTGAATCACTCAATTCGGCTTTGAAACGCAAAATCTGTGAGAAAAATGCTTTGAAAATGCCTTTATCTTTCTCCTCCAAGGAGCCACGGTTTTGTGTGTGTTTTTGGAGTGTGTTTTGTGTTGTGTGAGTGTGTGTTGATGACATTATATAATAAAAAGCTTGGTCAATTAAAAAAATGCAAAGTCAAAGTTAGTTTTAATAGGTATTTTTGTGTTTTTAATGTCTTTAATTGCATTTTAGTGATCACCAAGTTAAAATTAATTATGCAACCCCCAAGATATCTCAAGTGAGTTATTTTTAGGTGACAAGAAGTTTTACATTCAAAGAATTCCACCCGAGTCGGCTTAAAACTCGATTTTCGCAAAAGTCGGTGTAAAAACCCTAATAAATTCTTAAGCCGATTTTAAAACCATTTTCATCAAACACAGGTCTATTAAAGTCCGTGGACTAGGTCTAGAAGGGTTAAAAAGACCAGTTTCAAAATTATAGCGGACGTGTTTCGAAAACACTATTCACTGAAAATCGACGATAAAATTTCTGACTCCGTTTTTGATGAAAATTTCATGAATGCACATTTAGCATGTATTAGGAGTATTGACATCAAAATTATAACATTCTAGGTCATATAACACATAAACAGGTCAAATGCACGTAAAACGAGATAAAACACGTAAATCGAGTTAAAGCAGAAAAGTGGGGTTTCACACTAGCAGTACGCTTGGCTACAGTGAAGCGCTTACCAAGCACGAATGATTTGTTCCTCTCCCGTTGGTCAAGCGTCTTCAAGCCTTTGCCACTTGAGTCGTATGTGGGGGAACTCGCACGTGCAGTTCTTAGGAGGGGAGAGCTAGTAGGAGTCATCCTATCCCAATAGCATATATTTGGAGCTCAATATGAAATCCTATTTTCTTGTAAGACCCGTTCGGATAAGGGAAAACTCTAGAGATTGCTTCGAAGTAAGATCTTTGCCTTGACCTTTTCCTGAACCAGAACGGGGGGAGGGTGAGAGGAAAAGGGAATCAAAATTTTTCATCAATCAAGTGAGGGCTTGCCAGACTTTACCTACCCCCCTTCACTCCTCTTTGTTCAATAAATAAGCCCCGCTCCCTAAGGGGCCTCTCTCTGATAAGGAAGGGAACAAAATAATCTCAATTTTACGACAAATTCGGTCTGATGGTTGTTCTCCACTAACCAAAAGGATATAGGAACTCTATATTGCATATTCGGTGCTATTGCTAGAGTGATGGGCACATGCTTCTCAGTATTGATTCGTATGGAATTAGCACGACCCAGCGATCAAATTCTTGGTGGGAATCATCAACTTTATAATGTTTTAATAACGGTTCACGCTTTTTTAATGATCTTTTTTATGGTTATGCCGGCCATGAAAGGTGGATCTTGTAATTGGTCTGTTCCGATTCTGATAGGTGCGCCTGACATGGCATTTCCACGATTAAATAATATTTCATTCTAGTTGTTGCCACCAAGTCTCTTACTCCTATTAAGCCTAGCCTTAGTAGAAGTGGGTAGCGAAACTGGGTGGACGGTCTATCCGCCCTTAAGTGGTATTACAACCCACTCTGGTGGAGCAGTTGATTCAGCAATTTCTAGTCTTCATCTATCTGGTGTTTCATCCATTTTAGGTTCTATCAATTTTATAACAACCATCTCCAACATGCGTGGACCTGGAATGACTATGCATAGATCACCCTTATTTGTGTGGTCCGTTATAGTGACAGCATTCCTACTTTTATTATCACTTTTGGTACTGGCAGGGACAATTACCATGTTATTAACCGATCGAAACCTTTTCTGATCCCGCTGGAGGGGGAGACCCCATATTATACCAGCATCTCTTTCAGTTCTTCGGTTTTAAATGGCCCATTTCATAGTCAAATCTGAATATGCATTGCACTATATGTAACTGCCCGATCCCTCACGAGATCGGAGCCTTGATCCGAAAACCCAATGTATGAAAAATGAGAGAAAACGGATAGAGTCTCCCATGTTTATAGGACAATCTAAAACCTGTAAACAATATTTATAAGCACAAAACTATGATCTAACTCCATTCATTCATCCTGTCCACTAAAACTATCTCATACAACAAACTCCTCAAGGCCATCCGAGCCTTGGATCCCAACATTGAAGACACACAAGCATGCATTCATTAACTGTTGAACGTTTATAATTATAATTTCACTTATCATGCCACTCTAATATTATCTAGTTTTCTTTCTTATAATTCAAGTCCGTCAACCAGTCAAACATGCAAGCATGCAGCTACTAGACAATAAAGTAAAGATTACAAGTTATTAAAATATTACAAGCCATTCATAACTATCAATACATGCTGAACTTAACTTTACAATTACAAAACTAAATTCAATGACAATCCACGTAAGCTAGCATAATCAATCATGAAACTCACGAGCCTTCTTTTCTACCTCTGATAGCACTGATCCTGAAAGGTGTTAGAAACGAGGGTGAGTATATAACATGTATACTCAGTGAGGGAGGGTAATGTAGTGTACCGAGAAATGCTTTCATGAAAAAAGACAAAGGTAACACATAAATATCACAAATAAGCAAGCTATTGAAACAAGTAATTAAACTCTTTATAAAAGGATACGGTTCACTTGTCTTCAATCACGAGCCACGAGCCAAGATCTTCAATCAAGTGCCGGCAAAACCCTTATTCCTCCAAAATGGGGTACTCCAGATATACCCTGATCCTATGACCCTTTCTCCTGAGATAGGTCTATATGCCCTGCAGGTGAACCACGCCTCTGGGGTAGTGGAGTATACTCAGCGAGAGAAAGGGAATAGGTACCATGGTAGTCGAGGAAGCACGGCAAGACTGATACTGACCGTGTTTCTCGATGCTACCATGTCTGAAAAGGTTGCGTAACCCCGAACAAGATCACGAGAGCCAAGAATATCAAATCACGTAAGAGGAACGATAAAGTAGGCCGCCCTTGCAATTAATCACAAGTAACAAGAAAAGACACAAGATAGCAAGTAAATAATACATATAAACTTTATCAATTACCAAATAATATAATCTATAAATAATAAAATAAGTTAAAATGCACTGAAGAGATGAAGACTCCCTCACCTTTGGAAGTCACGAACTCTCCCAATCTTTTCCCCCGTGTTCAAAACTAACAATCCACATAGGATTCATAATTTAGTTTAACACAACAAAACTATACATTTTATAACAAGTAACAACATAACATTTGATAATCATGCAAAGTCACATACAAGCAACCCAATAATCATTAGAACAACATGAAAAGTAGCCTTCTAAGATATTTTCAAGATTAGGCTTAACTTTGACACTTATTCCCTTTGTCTTTTGGCATAATTCGAAGCATATCCAGCAGATAACTTTAATTCATTTAAACTCGACATGCAAATAACTAACTAGTTTTACACATAGACAAAAAGGCAAGCTTGAAAATATTCATTAACATCATGAGGGGCAACTAGATTTGATTCAATGTTCATTAGCATGCAAAATACTTCAATGAATCAACTCAATTAACCACGGGGATGCTCACATGCCAATTCAAACAAGGCTCTTATAAGACTAACACTAATAGCTCATGGAAACTATGTCTCATAGATACTAATCAACTCATTTATTTAACACATAATATAACTTGATAGACACCTCATAACTATCAATTAATTCAAATAACCTCATACTCCAAACAAATCAAGGTTGAACTTCACAAAAACATATACTTTTTCTTTTCCTCTAATAGAACCCTAATTTAAGCAGATCGCTTACCCAAGCTAAAGATCTCTAAAATTTCTGATTTTTTTATGTAAACGTATATCTTCAAGTGTAGATAATTTTATCCTCAAATGGATCCTAATTCGGAGCTATATTCCATGAGTTATAGCTATTTTTGTGCAACTGCGCATTACTGCCCTGCCCAGCAATTTTCCCAGACGCATTTCAGAAACGGCTAAATCGGAGGTCTAAAATGTTAGAATTAGTCTTAGCCCTAGAAATCAACATTCTCTCTAAATGGTCTAATCTAGTCCTGTGAAAATTTTGTTGAGTTTCGAGCACGTTTACTATGTCAAAGAGGCTCTAAAAGTTGACGACACTGAACTATCCAGAATAACTCTTTTACACTACTCTACTTTATCTATATTTCCTGCTTCTTGAGTTAAATTAAGCATCATATTGACTTATAGTTAGCATATGCCACTCATCAACCTTACTTAGAACATGTTGGTCCTTAATAACCTAAAAGGGGGGGGGGGGGTGGGGGTGAATTAAGTTGTTTAGGCAAGGTTAAGCAATTTAAAATTTCAATATGAAAGCAATGTCAAGTAAGGATTGAAACAACACTAGAAACTCTTGTAGGCGATTTATCAAACACTTTGTGAGCATATGAGTATTTAACACTAAATATGCAATTTGAATTTCAAGGTAGAATTTCAAATAGATATCTCAACAATTACCAAGCAATTAAGATAAGCAATAACCACACGAAGGTAAATGACTTAAAAATAAAAAGAATAGAGTAAGAGAAATCAAACACGATGATTTTCAAGTGGTTCGCACTCCCGGAGGCCTAGTCCACCACCTAAGGTCTTCTCTTCCCTTAGGATTTTAGTAACACTTCACTATGATGCTTCTTCAAATGTTGGTGAAGCAAGAACCAACTACAATTACTCTTGAGTCCACAAGAGTGACACAAGCTCCTTCAAATGTAGGTGAAGCTTAACCTACTACTCTCTCTTCCTTTGAGACCACAAAGGATTACAGTACTTCTTCTCACAATGATTCTCTCAATCTATGTGAAAGAATGTATTACAAAGATTATGTGATAGAATAAATGACAATTGCAACTCCTATTTGAGTTTGATATTACACTTTGGAAAATGGCTTTGAATGCTCAAAAGATATGATAATGATAGCTCAAGATTTTTCAATAGGAATTATATGAAAACTCTTTTGAAAATCTGAAAATTATGGCTTGGAGAGATAATTTTGAAGGTGAGAAGGCATAGCTTAAAAAGAGGGAAAGATTAGACAAAAATCGGATTTTAAGCAAGATTTTCGGATTTTCCCGTTAACTCATCCGGGCGATGAGGCACTGATCCGGGCGCACGGAAATAGCGTGTATCACCCGGAAAGGACTTTTCTGCCGGGCGTTGCACCTTCTATCCGGGCGACCAGAAAATGCCGGTAATGCCCGGATGCCATAAAAAATGCTGAAAAGGTATTTTTAGCCCAGAAATATTTGGGCATATTGAAAAAGAGATTTCTTAGCATTTTTTAACATCCCAAAAAATTTCAAACTAGTTGAAAGGTATTTTTAAAAAATGTTTTGAAAAGCAAGAGTTTGAAATAGAAATTTTTTTTTTTTTTAAGAAAGATTTTGAAATAAGAAAACATTTTTTTTTTTTTGAGAAATTTTGAGCGATACAAATCATACATAGGCAAGCGACAACTTTTAAGGCCGGTACCCCTTATGTCACCACTTCTCCTTCCTTGTGACTCCCTCTTATCTTCGAGTCAATAACTTGAATTCTTTAGGGCTTGGATACAATTTGATAGTGCTTGGTCTTTGATCCAAAAAGCTTTCTACTCTTGACTAAAACAACTTGATCCAATGTTGATGTAGACTTGCTTTGGAATGAAGGTCTCACAAAAAAGGCTAAAGTACAATTAAGATGTTTTGTTATTATCAAAATAAAGATTATAGACTTTTCAGGCCAACAATCTCCCCCTTTTTGATGATGACATAACATTGAAGTTAACAAGGATGAAATAGTTGAAATTTAAAGAATAAAACTTGAATTGAGGTCTCCCCCTCAATTTGTGCTTGATAAAATTTAGTCTAGATCCTATAAAGCAAAAACTCCCCCTGAATAAGTGCAATGATAGGCATATTTACTTCAATACTTTCTCCCCCTATTTGTCATCACAAAAGGGCATCCAATAGCAAATGAAGACAATAGTAGGCGACAACAAGCATAAGACAAGAGATAAGCAAGAAAAAAAAATGCAACGCATTAATGACAAAAAGGCAAAAAAAATATCCAACCAACGTTAAAAGATAAGGAAAAAATAAAAAAAATAAAAAACAGCTAAGGAGTGTTTGAGGAAAGATCCAACTGAAGCAAAAAAAATTGTTTGAAGAGAGAACACAACTTAAAGCATCCACAGACTAAGAACCAATGTGGTGATCATATAAAGCCTTCAGCATCTGCTCCATTCTTTCCAAACGATCATCTTGTGCATGCAAGTGTGCACGAATTTCATCAAGGGAGGAGGAATGAGAGGAAGATGGTCTAGCCCTTTGTCCTTGAGAAGTGCCAACACCACTGCTGCCTTGCCGTTCCATATGATCTCTAAAAGTAGTGGGGTTAACATCAAGGGATTCAAATCCAAGAGGATCATCACTCGTATTATCACCAATATTGAGAACTCGAGAGTTATGAATTTTCAACTTTTGGCAAGTGAGGTTGGTAACATTGAGAAGATAGGATCTATCACTAATGGCCTCAAACTCGTGATCTCGCGGAACTTCTAAAGACTAAAAAAGGTGAGTTAAGGGTACCCCATAAGTAAGTTGATTTTGAGCCTTCTTGGTATGAATGATATGGTTAATGATGATGTGTGGAAGATTGATACGTTTAGCTTCATACATCAAATACATCAATAGTGCAGTGAATTTTGGAATTGAACCATCCTTAACTTCCCGTGGAATAATGACCTCATGAAGAATATAAAATAGCAGCTTCTTTTCTGGAGTGAGATCCTTAGTCTTAGGATATCCTAAGGAGCTTGTTCCTGTTCCTTCCCACAGAAATTCTATAACATTGGCTTCTAAGTTTTCAAGAACACCTTCTGGCATACCTCTATATGAATAAAGTTTGGTGCCTTGATTAGGAATCCCAAAGGCTCTAGCAACAATACTTGCAGTTAATTCTAGTTCCTTAGACTTAACTTGACTATTCAGTTTCATGGTGGTGAAGTCTAAGTTAACATAGTAGTAGAATTCTCTAATCCATGCAGTAATGCCTTTGTTTTCAAACCTTAACATAGGTAGCCACCCTTGAGCATCTAAAAGCCGATAAATTCTAGTACCATTAAGCAAGGTGGGAGGATCTAAAATCTTACCCCATAGGATGTTTTGTTGTGGAAAAGCATCTGGATTGACAATGATCTGAGGGCCTGAGGATGAAGATTCTCCTTGCTTGCGTTTCCTGGAGTCAGCTTTTGGTGGTGCCATTGGAATTTTAAGGTTTGACGAAGCTTGTTAGAATAAAGGCTTAGTTGAGGAATTTCACCGAACACCTTGTAAACAAGGTTTTTTAAGGATTGGATGAAGAGGATTTTTTTAAAGCTTTGATGATCAAAATATAAGAGTTTGATGATTTAAAGAGTGTTTTGATACAAATAATGGTGAGTGATGGTGAAGATGTTGGTGATTAAATAGGAGAAATGGAGAGAAGAAGGAGTTTATATTTGAGAAGATGTGAAAAAGTGAGGAGAGCAGAAGGAGATTTCTGTCACGCCCCGACCCAACCCCCAAGCTAAAGGTTAAGTCCGGACCCGACACACGGACAGAGTCTCCCCTGTACCGTGGACATTCTAAAAACCTGTAAACGCTTAAACAAGGTCCCAATAACACATACAAGCTTTTTTTAATTAAACAACAAAGCTATAAGGCCATCCGAGCCTTATGGTACACAATAGCTCCAAAATACACAAGCATGCGAGAACTTGTTGTCAGTATAGTTTTATAATCATAACATTCTAGGAAATCAATAAAACAACTTAAAGGATAAAGCATTCTACATTAACCATCCACTCCCAAGCATGCAAGGAAATAAGGCAAGAATAAAAGTTATTACAGTTCATAGACTTTCAAAGCTACAACCCAACCAACTAATCTTCGACTTATACAACAAGCATATACATAGCCCTTGGGCTACAAAATAGTACATAAAGTAATCAGATGAGTCTTCCACATAGCAGCAAAATCATTAACCACCTCAAGTTATCAGACACAGCAACTAAGGTAAAGGCTCGATCTGAACTTCTTCTTCCTCAACTAAATCAACAAGCTGGGGATCACCCTCAGCGTCTCCTGAAACAGATATCGAGGTATGAGCAACCACTGTTGCCCAGTGAGGGATATAGTCCCGGGGTGTGCAATGCAACATATAATACAGTTATACAACAATAACACTTAGACAATTAAAGAAACAACGATAACTTAAATAACCACACATTTAAAAGGATACGTTTCAACAATCCCCTATATACCAATCTTCACTGGTCTTCAATCACGATCCACGAACCACGAGCACGATCACGATAAGCCGGCATAACCCCAATCACTCCAGTGGGTGTACTCCGGATGTACCCCGAATCCTACGACCCAACATCCCCTGGCAATCTCCGGACCAGGCGAATGAGGGAATAGGGCACGGAGTTTGAATATCCACCGGCAAGCCCTCTGCCGCCCAGCCAATATTCAACACATCCGTCCCTGACACTATGGTTGCGCAACCACTATGCAATGCACTCAACGATGGCAAGTTAATAGCAACAATATAAGCATTAACACATATGAGGATCAACAAAGTAGGTTGACCTCGTTGCAATTAAGATAGAAGCAAAGATAGAAGCTAATAAGCAGTTTACAAATGAACTTATACCAAATAAGCATAGAATCATTCCAAAAGCTCCAAATCAATTTAAAATCACATATAAACACTCAAGAAGTCCTGACATGGGTTTAGAAGTGTGAGACAAACGAAATTGCACTTAAACCCCTTTATTTTACCTACTATTTTTCTTCCAAACCAAAGTTAATGATTTCATTTACAAAGAAAACTCTCCCAACCTTCTAACTAACCCTCGTGGTACCCTCTCAACCCTCTAACTCATTCAAATGCACGCGTTTACCCCGAAAGCCCTAATTTCCCTCTTTTGGCTTTAAACTACTCCTACATTGTCCGGGCTTCAAACAAGGGATATCAAGGCATCTATAGCACCTAGGTAGCCTAAGGATACTAGAATTGAAACCCGAATCCACCCGGATTCGCATTAACCCCAAAAGCCCCAAGGTAAAGTCGGCTATATTGCATTTTTAGGCTATTTAAGGGCAATGCAAGTGTACGGGGCTATTTGATTATCTTCACTAGTACCTAAGGCATCAATTAGAAGCATTAATTCAGGCCAATTCGAGCAATTACACAAAACCCTAGAAAAACGTCACTATTCACCCTAAAAATCAAACTAACGATTCTAACCGTTTAAATTGCGAAACGACGGGTCAAAAGTGTTCTCTAGCATTCATATAGATAGTATATTAGCATAGATAACAATTACAATGGCATATAATCATATTTTCAACAAAGCAATAAATGAGCAACTATTCAAAAATGCAAAAACAAGTCATGAAATCCCTCACCACTCCGCGTGGGAGCCCCTACGAACCTTGCAGACACCCTACACTAGTTGCTCAAGGCTTGGCGTGGCTTGAATTGAAGAGTTGAAGATGGAAAAATTCTCCCAAGTGCGAGGAGGGGCTGTCGGGTCTGGGCTGCTGTTTTCAGCTTTCTATTTTTTTTTTTTTTGCATTTTATGAGTTTAGGTGATATATAAAAGGGTTAAGTTATGGTGGGGTCAATTGGGTGCTTAATTGATCTAATAAAATGTGCATAGTAAGCTTTAAAACGAGCTTAGATGGTAAAATATATGCTAGCTAATTAATTACCTAAGTTAGTTACGTAACACTATTCACTTGACTTCTATAATTATTTTCTAAACGAGCCCTCCTAATGCCTTTAGCTCAAATGCACATTTTTCCCACTACTTTTACAATTAATATGATTTAATAAAAATGCTAATTAATTAATAGAAGACAGTTTAGAAATGGAATGAATAGTAACCCAAGAAGGCAGTCAATAATGCACAGAAGGAAATGCATAAACAAAGATGCAACAGTAATTAAATGCATGGCTAAATCTCGGGCGTCACATCCTCTCCCCCTTAAACTAATTGCGTCCACGTAATTCTTACATGATTCGGCGAATAACTCTGGATACCGATCCCGCATCTGATCCTCTCTTTCCCACGTCGCATCCTCTACTCCGTGATGATCCCACAGAACTTTAACCATCGGAATGCTTTTAGTCCTCAGCTCCTGAACTTTCCGATCTACAATTCGAAGAGGTTTCTCTGTGTAGGTCAAAGTTTCACTGATCTCTAGCGGTTCCGGCTCAAGTATGTGAGAGGGATCTGGCTGATACTTCCGAAGCATAGAAACATGGAATACGTCATGAATTCTGCCCAGACTGGGAGGTAAAGCTAGACGGTAAGCCAAATCACCAACAGTTTCAGTTATCTCAAATGGTCCCACATATCGAGGACTGAGTTTACCTCCTTTACCATGCCGAATCAAACCCTTGCGAGGAGAAATTTTCAGAAATACCCGGTCCCCCACAGCAAATTTCAGATCACGACGTCGTCTATCTGCATAACTCTTCTGCCGGCTCTGTGCTGTAAGCATTCTTTTTCTGATAAGCTGCACCTGATCAATCATTTTCTTGATTTCAGGTAAGAGAGTAGGGTCGATAGTCTCCATCTCACCAACATCATCCTAGTAGAGAGGAGACCGACATTTACGCCCATACAGTGCCTCATAAGGTGCCATACCAATAGTAGCTTGATAACTATTGTTGTAGGCGAACTCTGCTAGTGGCAAATACTTCTCCCAACTCTTACCGAAGTCCAGAATACAAGCCCGCAACATATCCTCGAGGATTAAGATAGTTCTCTCGGATTGACCATCTGTCTGAGGATGATAAGCTGTACTAAAACTCAAAGTCGTGCCCAAAGCTTTCTGAATCTTCTGCCAGAACTGAGATGTGAATCTGGGATCTCTATCCGACACGATACTCTTTGGAATTCCATGTAGTCGGACAACATTCTCAATATACAACTCTACCAGTTTATCAAGAGAATCAGACTTCTTTTTAGCAATAAAATGAGAAGTCTTGGTCAGTCTATCCACAATAACCCAGACTGAGTCATTACCCCTCGAAGACCTCGGTAAATCAGAGACGAAATCCATAGTAATATGATCCCATTTCCAAACAGGAATAGCCAAAGGCTGCAACAACCCTGCAGGTCTCTGATGTTCTGCTTTAACTTTCTGACAAGTAAGACATCGGGCAACATAGTCAGCGATTTCTCTCTTCATATTATTCCACCAGAAGTTCTGCTTCAAATCTTTATACATTTTCGTACTGCCTGGATGGATAGTATATCGAGAACTGTGTGCCTCAGCAAGAATATCCTTCTTCAGAGTTGGATCATTCGGAATACAGATTCTACCCTTGAATTTAAGAATACCATCGTCGTGCAGTTTGAAATCCGACTCTCCCCCTTTAGAATTCTCTAAGACTTTCAACAATTGAAGATCAGCCTGTTGAGCTTCTCGAATCCTGGATAACAACAGAGATTGAATCTACAAACTTGCAAATTGAATACCAGAATTTGAAGTACTAGGCTTCCATAAGCACAATTCTTCCATGAATTCCCAATTCTTGATAATCAAGCTGGCAACAGTAGCCTTTCGGCTCAAAGCATCAGCAACAATATTGGCCTTACCTGGAAGATAGTTAATAGTGCAGTTATAGTCCTCAAGTAATTCCAGCCAACGCCTCTGCCTCATGTTCAACTCTTTCTGTGAAAACAGATATTTCAAGCTCTTATGATCTGTAAAGATTTCAAATTTGTTGCCCCAGAGATAATGACGCCATTTCTTTAATGCAAGAATGATAGCTGCAAGCTCAAGATCATGAGTCGGATAGTTGAGTTCATAAGGCTTCAGTTTCCTGGAAGCATACGCAATAACCCGGCCATTCTGCATCAATACACAACCCAGACCTTCCTTCGAAGCATCACTATAGATCATCAGATTATCATAACCCTCAGGTAAAACAAGAATAGGAGCGGTAGTCAATCTCTTCTTCAATTCCTGGAAGCTGGCCTCACATTTATCATTCCAGTCAAATACGGTTTTCTTCTGAGTAAGTTGAGTTAAAGGCCCTGCAATCTTAGAGAAATCCTTGACAAACCTCCGATAATACCCAGCTAAACCAAGGAAGCTACGAATTTCCGTGACAGTTTCAGGTCGTTTCCAAGATAACACAACTTCAATCTTCGCTGGATCAACAGAAATACCATCCTGCGAGATAATATGGCCAAGAAAAGCAACTTGCTTAAGCCAGAATTCACATTTGCTAAACTTTGCAAATAACTGATGCTCCTGAAGAGTCTGCAACACAATTCTGAGATGCTGTTCATGTTCCACCTCAGATTTAGAATAGACAAGGATATCATCAATAAATATGACCACAAATTGGTCCAGATAAGGACGGAATACCCTCTGCATTAAGTCCATGAATGCGGCGGGAGCATTAGTAAGACCAAACGGCAAGACAACAAACTCATAATGGCCATATCGAGTTCTGAAAGCAGTTTTAGGAACATCATCTTTCTTAATCCTCAGTTGATAATAGCCCTGCCTCAGATCAAATTTAGAGAATACCCTGGCGCCTTGCAACTGATCAAATAACTCTTCGATTAAAGGCAAAGGATATTTATTTTTGATGGTTACCTGATTAAGACCCCGATAGTCAATGCATAGGCGAAGAGACCCGTCTTTCTTTTTAACAAATAGGACTGGCGCACCCCAAGGCGAAGAACTCGGCTGAATGAATCCCTTCTCAAGCAAGCCCTGTAATTGAACTTTCAATTCCTGCAACTCAGGTGGAGCCATTCTGTACGGAGTCCTAGAGATAGGTGAAGTCCCCGGCAACAAATCAATCATGAACTCTATCTCTCTATCAGGCGGTAACCTAGGTAATTCCTCAGGAAAGACCCCCGGAAACTCTCTCACGATAGGTACATCATTCAATTTCAATTGATCCCCAGGTTGATTAATCAAATAAGCAAGATAAGCCTCACAACCCTTGCTCAATAATTTAGATGCCCTAATAGAACAAATAAAAGCAGTTCTCATAGATTTTCTACTACCAACTATTTTAAGTACAGGCTGGTCAGGCATTTCTAGATACACAATCTTCTTTCTACAATCAAGCTGGGCATAATATTTACTTAACCAGTCCATCCCCAATATAATTTCAAAGTCATTGAAGGGTAGGATAATCAAATCAGCAGGAAAAACACGACCTTCAATAAATATACTACATGCTCTGCAAATAGACCTAGTAACAAACTTCGGACCCATAGGAGTATAGACCACAATCTCATGCAACAGTTTATCATGTTTCAATTTAGCATTTTGTGCACAAGTAGGAGTAATAAAAGAATGCGAAGCCCCGGAATCAATTAAAACCTTAACTGACTGATCATTAAGAAGAAAAATACCTTCTACCACAGCGGTAGTATCCGGAAGCTCCTCAGCATCCAAAGCAAATACACGGGCCTGGCCTCGTGGTGGTGGTGCTGCAGCTGGGGCCCTGGTCTGAGAGTTCTGAGCTGATGTCTGACCCCTAGGGTTCTTAAATTTCTGACAGTCTTTAACCCTGTGCTGATCACTGCCGCAACCTGTACACTTGTTATGTTTCTTCCAACAAACATCCTCAGTGTGGCCCTGGCGCTGACAGAAGCTGCACTGCTGGTGACGTCTTGCAACAGTGCCTCCCGAAGGAGCTCTGTAAGTAGAGGTAGCTGAACTACCCTGCTGCGAACGGGAAACTGCTGGACGGAACTGACTCTGAGTCTGACTCTGAACTGGTCGTGCCTGAGTCTGAGTAGGCCCTGTGTAACTCTGAGTCTGCCTCGGCTGCGAACTCTGCCCAACTGATACAGCCTGCCCCTGGTACCCTTGACTCTGAGACTGAAACCGTTTACTCGATTGACTAGTCTCGGCTAACACATCGGCCTTGCGTTTCTCATATCTCGAGGCAGCTCGGACTACTGCAGCATAGTTAGGAAAATCATTTGAAGACAAGTTCAGCATAATATCTCTCCTCAAACCCATGATGAACCTCTGAATCTTCATGTCCTCCGGCTGAATTAAAGCTGGTGCATAACGGGAAAGCCGGGTAAAAGTAGCCTCGTATTGATCTACGGTCATATTTCCCTGCTTCAAGTTTATGAACTCAGTTTGTCGCCTCTCGCGGGCAACTACCGATATATACTTGTCTCGAAACTCTCGGACAAAATCGGCCCACGAATGATGACCTCCCTCAGCTCCCCATTTCTCACTGATGGTATTCCACCAATCTTCAGCATCACCCTCGAGAAGGAAAGTAGCATAAGTAATCTTCCTGTCATCATGGCACTCCAGTATCGCTGCCACTCTCTCGAACTTCCTTAGCCACATCTCATCTTTCATATCGTCCGGCTCCCCAAAGAAAGTATAGGCCCCATGATGTATAAACCGATCATACAGATTCCCTCCGGTAGGACCACTACCTCCGGCTCTCGCAGCCTGATTACCTGCAACGACCCCTGGTTGACCCTGTTGTGTAACAAACTGGGCGATAGTGTTCATAGCTGTGGCCATCGTGGCCAAGATCTGTGCAGTGCTCGGTTCTTGAACCTGCGGTGCATTTTCGGCCACCTCAGCTTCTTGCCCATGGACCCCCTCGGGGTCTCCACCAACATTCGGATTATCGGCACGACGGCGAGGACCCATCTCGAATAGCTAGAATGCAAAGTATTATGACAGGTATATAGATATGTATATATGCAGTTTATAAGTAAACACATAAAGAAAAGTCCAATTAGATTCACATAAAGTCAAGTACATAGAAGTTCAAATAAATATTCCACATTCTTGAAGTAAACATAAATCACTAGATCATACTTGACATTCTAGACTCTTGATATTCTATTTCCATGCTAGCATGTTCATTCCTTATTCAAATTTCACTTAGGTCAATCAAAGTCAAGGACTCATGTACTCACAAAGTCACATAACAAATCTCTACCCACAGACCGAGAAATTTAACCCGGCTTCATGCAATCTATAACTCTGATACCTCTTAAATGTCACGCCCCGACCCAACCCCCAAGCTAAAGGTTAAGTCCGGACCCGACACACGGACAGAGTCTCCCCTGTACCGTGGACATTCTAAAAACTTGTAAACGCTTAAACAAGGTCCCAATAACACATACAAGCTTCTCTTAATTAAACAACAAAGCTATAAGGCCATCCGAGCCTTATAGTACACAATAGCTCCAAAACACACAAGCATGCGAGAACTTGTTGTCAGCACAGTTTTATAATCATAACATTCTAGGAAATCAATAAAACAACTTAAAGGATAAAGCATTCTACATTAACCATCCACTCCCAAGCATGCAAGGAAATAAGGCAAGAATAAAAGTTATTACAGTTCATAGACTTTCAAAGCTATAACCCAACCAACTAATCTTCGACTTATACAACAAGCATATACATAGCCCTTGGGCTACAAAATAGTACATAAAGTAATCAGATGAGTCTTCCACATAGCAGCAAAATCATTAACCACCTCAAGTTATCAGACACAGCAACTAAGGTAAAGGCTCGATCTGAACTTCTTCTTCCTCAACTAAATCAACAAGCTGGGGATCACCCTCAGCGTCTCCTGAAACAGATATCGAGGTATGAGCAACCACTGTTGCCCAGTGAGGGATATAGTCCCGGGGCGTGCAATGCAACATATAATACAATTATACAACAATAACACTTAGACAATTAAAGAAACAACGATAACTTAAATAACCACACATTTAAAAGGATACGTTTCAACAATCCCCTATACACCAATCTTCACTGGTCTTCAATCACAATCCACGAACCACGAGCACGATCACGATAAGCCGGCATAACCCCAATCACTCCAGTGGGTGTACTCCGGATGTACCCCGAATCCTACGACCCAACATCTCCTGGCAATCTCCGGACTAGGCGAATGAGGGAATAGGGCACGGAGTTTGAATATCCACCGGCAAGCCCTCTGCCGCCCAGCCGATATTCAACACATCCGCCCCTGACACTATGGTTGCGCAACCACTATGCAATGCACTTAACGATGGCAAGTTAATAGCAATAATATAAGCATTAACACATATGAGGATCAACAAAGTAGGTTGACCTCGTTGCAATTAGGATAGAAGCAAAGATAGAAGCTAATAAGCAGTTTACAAATGAACTTATACCATATAAGCATAGAATTTTAAAATCACATATAAACACTCAAGAAGTCCTGACATGGGTTTAGAAGTGTGAGACAAACGAAATTGCACTTAAACCCCTTTATTTTACCTACTATTTTTCTTCCAAACCAAAGTTAATGATTTCATTTTCAAAGGAAACTCTCCCAACCTTCTAACTAACCCTCGAGGTACCCTCTCAACCCTCTAACTCATTCAAATGCACGCGTTTACCCCGAAAGCCCCAATTTCCCTCTTTTGGCTTTAAACTACACCTACATTGTCCGGGCTTCAAACAACGGATATCAAGGCATCTATAGCACCTAGGTAGCCTAAGGATACTAGAATTGAAGCCCGAGTCCACCCGGATTCGCATTAACCCCGAAAGCCCCAACTTAAAGTCGGAGATTTTCCATTTTTAGGCTATTTAAGGGCAATGCAAGTGTACGGGGCTATTTGATTATCTTCACTAGTACCTAAGGCATCAATTAGAAGCATTAATTCAGGCCAATTCGAGCAATTACACAAAACCCTAGAAAAACGTCACTATTCACCCTAAAAATCAAACTAACGATTCTAACCGTTTAAATTGCGAAACGACGGTTCAAAAGTGTTCTCTAGCATTCATATAGATAGTATATTAGCATAGATAACAATTACAATGGCATATAATCATATTTTCAACAAATTAATAAATGAGCAACTATTCAAAAAAGCAAAAACAAGTTGTGAAATCCCTCACCACTACGCGTAGGAGCACCTAGGAACCTTGCAAACACCCTACACTAGTTGCTCAAGGCTTGGCTTGGCTTGAATTGAAGAGTTGAAGATGAAAAAATTCACCCAAGTGCAAGGAGGGGCTGTCGGGTTTGGGCTGATGTTTTCAGCTTTCTATTTTTTTTTTTCTTTTGCATTTTATGAGTTTAGGTGATATATAAAAGGGTTAAGTTATGGTGGGGTCAATTGGGTGCTTAATTGATCTAATAAAATGTGCGTAGTAAGCTTTAAAACGAGCTTAGATGGTAAAATATATGCTAGCTAATTAATTACCTAAGTTAGTTACGTAACACTATTCACTTGACTTCTAAAATTATTTTCTAAACGAGCCCTCCTAACGCCTTTAGCTCAAATGCACATTTTTCCCACTACTTTTACAATTAATATGATTTAATAAAAATGCTAATTAATTAATAGAAGACAGTTTAGAAATGGAATGAATAGTAACCCAAGAAGGTAGTCAATAATGCACAGAAGGAAATGTGTAAACAAAGATGCAACAGTAATTAAATGCATGGCTAAATCTCGGGCGTCACAATTTCGGTTTTTCAAACAGCCCAATTCGGGTGATAGGCCCTTTTTCCGGGCGCCCGGATGAGGGCAGTAACGCCCGGCAGAGAGCAAGGTTCTGGTCGTGACATACTTCTTCCGGGCGCCCGGAAGAAGGCAGTAACGCCCGGGTCACTTTTTTTGCCGAAAAATGCAATATTTCGTCAGGTTAAGTGACCCAAAGCATTCCTAGTTCCCTTCTAAAAGCACAAAATTGATTCTCATGCAATGATTTTGTAAAAGTATGGGCCAATTGATAAAAAGAATCAACAAAAACAAGTTCAATATCCCCTTTTTGCACATGATCTCTTAGAAAATGATGACGAATTTCAATATGCTTAGTTCTAGAATGTTGAATAGGATTCTTTGACAGACTTATAGCACTTGTATTATCACACCTGATAGGCACATGATCATACTCGAGACCAAAGTCAAGTAAAGTTTGTTTCATCCATAGAATTTGTGCTGCACAATTACCTATAGCTACATACTCTGCTTCTGCTGTTGAAAGAGCTACACTATGTTGTTTCTTACTAGACCATGAGACTAACGCATGTCCTAGAAATTGACAACTGTCGCTAGTGCTTTTTCTATCGATCTTACATCCCGCATAATCGGCATCGGAGTATCCTAGAAGTTCAAAAGATGTGCCTTTAGGATAAAAGAGTTCTAGATTGATGGTACTCTTTAGGTATCTAATAATTGTTTTTACAGCATTCAAGTGGGCTTCTTTTGCAGATGGTGGAAGCCGAGCACATAAGCATACAGGAAACATAAAATCAAGTCTTGAGGCAATTAAATAGACAACGCTTCCAATCATACCTCGATATTGCTTTTCATCAACAGATTTACCTTTTTCATCTTTGTCAAGTTTGATTGACGTTCCCATAGGAGTGCTCATTTCTTTTGCAGTTTCAAGCCCGAATCTTTTGATGAGTTCCTTAATGTACTTGGCTTGATTAATGAAGATCCCTTCTTTTGTTTGTTTGATTTGAAGTCCAAGGAAGAAATTTAATTCTCCCATCATGCTCATTTCAAATTCTTTGTGCATACATTCAGAAAAATACTTGCAAAGGGATTCATTAGTAGCACCAAAGATAATGTCATCAACATAAATTTGAACTAGCAAGATGTCTTTAGCTTTTCTTTTTACAAATAAAGTAGAGTCTAGTTTACCTCTAGAGAAGCCGTTGTCAAGTAGATAATTACTTAATCTATCATACCATGCCCTAGGTGCTTGTTTAAGTCCATAAAGAGCCTTTTGAAGTTTGAATACATGACTTAATAAATTTCTATTTTCAAAACCGGGTGGTTGTTCAACATAAACTTCTTCTTGAAGATATCCATTTAAGAAAGCACTTTTAACATCCATTTGATAGAGTTTGAAGTACATGAAACATGAATATGCAAGTAACATTCTAATGGATTCAAGTCGAGCTACTGGTGCAAAGGTTTCTTCATAGACTATTCCTTCGTCTTGACTATATCCTTGAGCAACTAATCTAGCCTTATTTCTAGTTACATTACCGGATTCATCTAGTTTGTTTCGAAAAACCCATTTTGTACCAATAATCGGGTAATTAGTAGGTCTTTCAACTAAGGTCCAAACTTGATTTATTTCAAATTGATTAAGCTCTTCTTGCATAGCAATAATCCAATCATCATCCAATAATGTTTCTTTGATATTTTTAGGTTCAATTTGAGATATAAAAGCAACATGTTCACAAAAAGTATTTAGATTGGAACGAGTTCTTACACCTTGTGATGGATCCCCAAGGATTTGATCATTTGGATGATTTTTGACAAATTTCCAACACTTTTGGAGATCTTGATTTGTTGATATGATTTGATCATTTGAAGTTGGTTGTTCTTCCTCTATTTGAGTATCAATTTGATTGCTTGTGGATGTATTGCCTTCTTCACGTGTCGGAATAGGTTGACTTTGTTCTTCAACTTGTTGAAAGCTCATACTATCGTCTTCATCCTCTCTTGACATAAATGGGTTAGTTTCATCAAAGTTAATATGCATAGATTCCTCAATTACAGAGGTTCTTTTATTGTAAACTCGATATGCCTTGCTTCTAGAAGAGTATCCAATAAAAATACCTTCGTCGGACTTTGAATCAAACTTACCAAGATACTCCTTATTATTTAAGATGAAGCATTTACATCCAAAAACTTTAAAATGTGAGATATTTGGAGTACGTCCTTTCCATAATTCATATGGAGTTTTCTTTAGAGAAGGCCTAATTAAAACTCTATTTAGAGTATAGCAAGCTGTATTGATGGCTTCTCCCCAAAGGTATGTAGGCAAGTTGTTTTCTTTCAACATTGTTCTTTCTATTTCTTGTAAAGTTTGGTTTTTCCTTTCAACTACCCTATTTTGTTGAGGAATTCTAGGAGCCGAAAAATTATGGTCAATGCCATTTTGTTCACATAATTCCACAAAATATGCATTTATGAATTCCGTTCCTTGATCACTGTGAATGCATGAAATATAGTATCCTTTCTCATTTTGCACTCTATTACAGAATTTTGCAAATTCATTGAAAGTATCACTTTTGAAAGAAAGAAACATCACCCATGTGTATCTAGTATAATCATCAACAATAACAAAAACGTATCTAGATCCTCCTAGACTTATTACATCCATTGGTCCAAAAAGGTCCATATGAAGTTTTTGTAGAGCTTTTGATGTAGACACATGGCTAATGGTTTTAAAAGATGCTTTATGTTGTTTTCCAAATTGGCATGCATCACATAAATGATCTTTTTCAAACTTGGTCTTAGGAAGGCCTCTCACAAGATCCTTTCGAGAAAGTTTACCAAGTAGATCCATACTAATGTGTCCTAATCTTCTATGCCATAACCAAGAACTTTCATTTGTTGTGATTAAGCACTCAATGTTTTGGCATGATATACTTTCAAAGTCAATAATATAAACATTTTTATGTCTATTTGCAGTAAACAACACATTTTTCATTTTGTCAAAAATGGTGCAACATGATGATTTAAATTCAACTAGATAATCATTATCACATAGTTGGCTTACACTAAGCAAATTATGTTGCAATCCTTTCACAAGTAGTACATCATGAATGGATATTTTATTTCCAATACTATCTTTACAAATGATTTTACCTTTTTCATTATTTGCAAAGCTCACAAAACCTTTGTAGTTTTCGATAGGCTCATAGAAAAGAGATGGATCACCGGTCATATGCCTTGAACATCCACTATCAATGACTCAATTTCCTTCATACTTCATCCTTAGGGTAACCTATATACAAAAACAAAATTTAGGTCCCCAAGTTCTATTGGGTCCTATATTGTTAGTATTGACTTTTAACCCTTTTGATAATCCATTTTGGTTTAAGCCAAGAAGGAATTTTGGAGTCTCTACCTATCATATTTCAAAATTTACAATGTGATGTTATGTGACCTTGTCTTTCACAATAGGTGCATGTTTTTTGAAATCCTTTAGATGTTGATGCTTCATTTGTAGATGATGACGCTTTAACAAAATAGCTTTTTAGATATTTTTGTTTTGAAGAAGGTTCATATCCTAATCCACTTTTATCAAAAGCCATTTTTTGAGAGCCAAGAATTTTATCAAGGTTTTCTTTTCCTTTTGTAAATCTTACAAGGTTTCTATTTAATCCTTGATTTTCTTTTTCAAGCTTTTCAATTTTTGTTTGAAAATTATTATTTTCGAAATGAATTTTAAGTGCCTTTTCATGAGCAAAATTTCGATCTTTTTCAAGCAATTTATTTTCTTTTTTTAAGGTATTATTTTCTTTTTGAAGTTCATGTATCTTAATAATTGCAATTTCAAAACTATCATGCATTTTTGAGAATTCATTTTGTAATTCTTCAAAAGAACATTCATTTTCAATTAATGAGCTAGAGGTGTAATATTCGGAGTTAAAAGAAGAACATACCTCATCATCTTCTTTTGTCATAAGACAAACAATGTTTGCCACTTCTTCATTTTCACTTTTCTCACCGGTTGATGCATCGTCGTCAACGTATGTTTCCTTCAAGGCTTTTCCTTCCTTGGTTTTGTTTAGTTTTGGACAATTTGCTTTTATATGACCCGTCTTGTCACAATTAAAGCACCTTCATTCTTCTTTTGATTTGTTTCTTCCTTTGTTCATAAACCTATTGTAGGGAGCTTTGCTTACCTTTTTGAATTTAAGAAATTTCTTAAAATTCCTTGTAAGAAGAGCTATCTCATCATCATCTTCTTTGTTTTCTTCTTCTTCATCACTTGAGTAAGCCTTTGATGCAAGAAGCGCAAGTGACTTTTTATTATTCCTTTTTTCTTCTTCTCGATCTTTGCTTTTTAACTCATGGCTCATAAGAGATCCCATAAGTTCACTAAGAGTGAGAATTTTGAGGTCTCTAGCTTCTTCAATAGCCGTTACTTTAGCTTCCCATGGCTCGGTTAAGCTTCAGAGAACTTTTCTTACCAATTCTTCATTAGAGTACTCTTTTCCAAGAGATTTTAGAGCATTAACAATATCAGTAAATCTAGAGAACATTTGTTCTATATTTTCATCAAAATACATTTTGAACATTTCATATTTATGAACAAGCATGTTTATTCTAGTTTCTTTAACTTGGTTGGTGCCCTCATATGTGACTTCTAATTGATCCCAAATTTCTTTAGCACTTTTGCATCCGGAAATTTTATTGAACTCATTTGAATCTAAAGCAAGATATAGCATATTCATAGCTTTATAGTTTCTTTCATACATTTTGAAGTCATCATCATTATAATCTTTTTCGGGTTTAGGGGTAGTGATACTTTTTTCTCCTTCCTTTTTAGTTAAAGTAGGATTGATTGGTCCATTTTTTATCACATTCCAAACTCTTATGTCATTTGCTAGAATATAGATTCTCATCCTAGTTTTCCAAAAAGAATAGTTTGTTCCATTAAACAATGGTGGTCTAGAGGAAGATTGTCCTTCAACTATATTAGACATTGATGAGCTTGCCATAAGGATCCTCTACTAGATGTTAAGCTATATGTAGAGTACTAGCTCTGATACCACTTGTTGGTCCTTAATAACCTAAAAGGGAGGGGGTGAATTAGGTTGTTTAGGCAAGGTTAAGCAATTTAAAATTTCAATATGAAAGCAATGTCAAGTAAGGATTGAAACAACACTAGAAACTCTTGTAGGCGATTTATCAAACACTTTGTGAGCATATGAGTATTTAACACTAAATATGCAATTTGAATTTCAAGGTAGAATTTCAAATAGATATCTCAACAATTACCAAGCAATTAAGATGAGCAATGACCACACGACGGTAAATGACTTGTAAATAAAGAGAGTAGAGTAACAGAACTCAAACACGATGATTTTCAAGTGGCTCGCACTCCTGGACGCCTAGTCCACCCCTTAAGGTCTTCTCCTCCCTTAGGATTTTAGTAACACTTCACTATGCTGCTTCTTCAAATGTTGGTGAAGCAAGAACCAACTACAATTACTATTGAGTCCACAAGAGTTACACAAGCTCCTTCAAATGTAGGTGAAGCTTAACCTACTACTCTCTCTTCCTTTGAGTCCACAAAGGATTACAATACTTCTTCTCACAATGATTCTCTCAATCTATGTGAAAGAATATATTACAAAGATTAAGTGATAGAATAAATGAAAATTGCAACTCCTATTTGAGTTTGATATTACACTTTGGAAAATGGCTTTGAATGCTCAAAAGATATGATAATGATAGCTCAAGATTTTTCAATAGGAATGATATGAAAACTCTTTTGAAAATCTGAAAATTATGGCTTGGAGAGATAATTTTGAACGTGAGAAGGCATAGCTTAGAAAGAAGGAAAGATTAGACAAAAAACTGATTTTAAACAAGATTTTTGGATTTTCCCGTTAACTCATCCGAGCGCTGAGGCACTGATCTGGGCGCCCGGAAATAGCGTGTATCGCCCGGAAAGGACTTTTCTACCGGGCGTTGCACCTTCTATCCGGGAGCCCGGAAAATGCCGGTAACGCCCAGATGCCATAAAAAATGCTGAAAAGGTATTTTTAGCCCATAAATATTTGGGCATATTGAAAAAGAGATTTCTTAGCATTTTTTAACATCCCAAAAAATTTCAAACTAGTTGAAAGGTATTTTTATAAAATGATTTCAAAAGCAAGAGTTTGGAAAAGAAAATATATATTTTTTTTACGAAAGATTTTGAAATAAGAAAACATTTTTTTTTTGAGAAATTTTGAGTGATACAAATCATACTTAGGCAAGCGACAACTTTTAAGGCCGGTACCCCTTATGTCACCACTTCTCCTTCCTTGTGACTCCCTCTTTATCTTCGAGTCAATAACTTGAATTCTTTAGGGCTTGGATACAATTTGATAGTGCTTGGTCTTTGATCCAAAAAGTTTTCTACTCTTGAGTAAAACAACTTGATCCAATGTTGATGTAGACTTGCTTTGGAATGAAGGTCTCACAAAAAAGGCTAAAGCATAATTAAGATGTTTTGTTATTATCAAAATAAAGATTATAGACTTTTCAGGCCAACAGAGCATCTATCAAACACTTGGCCTACATAATTAACTACAACTAACAAGCATTCACTTCAACTACAACTACTTGCAAAATTTAGCAAATCATGCACAAGATTACTTCTATAACATACTACTCACTATAAACCATCTTTACAAGCATTTACAAGCTCATTCATCATATGACTACATTATAGCCAACACTAAAGAGACATGAATAAACAACAATAATGCATAAAAAGGATGGTATCCCTCACCTAGCTTGAAGAGTCATGAAAAATTGGCTTGGAAATTGCTTGGAGAAGCTCAAAGATGAACCCTAGGTGAATTTTCCTCTTTTTTTTCTCTCACGTGTGTGTGTGTGTGTAAATTGTGAGTGTGTGTATGTTTTGCTCGATGTGTGTGTGTGTTTGAGTATTGCATTTTATTTTGGTTTTGTTTGATAATATAAAGGCTATATGGTTATGGGTTTGGGCTTTGGGCTTAGTTGGGTTTTAAGTAAATGGCTAGACTAACTAAACTACGGCCCAATTGCAAGTCTAGCCTTCTAATGGCCCAATAAGAATTCCTAGCAACGCTATTAATGCGAGACAAAAATATTTCTACCAGCTTTCCCGACATGCTATGCAAGTAATACCAATTTTCTTATGCCTCATATATGACACGTGTCATGCGAAAAAGGCAAAATAAGAAAATAAAACAGTTTAAAATTTACTCCGGGCTCGGAGCACTTTAAGCAAATAATAGAATTTAAGTAAATAATGCAAGAAATAAAGCTAATTAATGCAACTATCAAAATAATATGTTATTTATTTTTATATAAATTAATTTAGTATACTTTGCACATTTTAAGAATTACGAATAGGATTCTAGCTAATAAACGTAATTTTCTAAAGAAGACACATAATTGAATCCAAACACTTAAAGACATATTTAAATATATGTAGACAAGTACTATTTACTACATGTTCGGTTTGGAGTTTCACACTATATGCTAGGATTATCTGCTTAATGGTACTCCTACTATGTTCATAAGTTGTTTTCTAGTAAAACCCTGATCTAGTAAAAAAGGAGTATCTAAGACACAATCAGTAGGTAACCAACAACATAAAAGCAGTCTAGTAGGAACCTCAGAGACTACATGCGCAACAACTTATCCTAAATGCTTTTGTGAGTGGCTAGCTGGAATTATCAATGGTGATAGAAATATTCAAGTTAGTAAAAAAGAATATACTTCTCTTGAAATTACTATGGGACTTGAAGATCTACGACTACTACGATATATCCAACATATGCTTGGTGGAAGTATTAAAATGCGATCAGGTGCTAAAGCTTATTGTTATTGACTACATAATAAACTTGGTATGATTAAACTAATGAATTGTATTAATGGTCATATTCGACGTTCATCACGGCTACTTCAACTACATCGTGTCTGTCAAGTACTAGATATCCCTGTAATTCTACCTATTACACTAGATGCTCAATCCAATTGGTTTGCAAGATTCTTCAATGCTGATAGTACCCTTGGTATCGCTATGAAACGTCGACTACCTCAACTAAGTATTTGAGTAAATAATAAACTTCTACAAGATGTAGAGTCTTATAAGGTAGTATTTGGAGGAAATATCTACTCTGATAATAGTAAAAATGGTTACTATCAATGGTTTGTACAAAGTCGAAAAGATGTTATCATGATGCTAGATTACTTTAAATCAAGTACTTTCTGAAGTCATAAATCACAACGATTCTTCCTTATTGAGGAATATTCCAGTCTTTACGATCTCAAAGCATTTAAACCTGACAGTATTCACCATAAAGCATTGTGAAACCGTAGATTTTATATTTGCATAGAATTGCATGTTTTGACCTATTTATGTGTTATATGAGTTAGAATGTGCTAATTTTGTGATTTATATTCTTATTACATGCTATGTGTGCATTCATGAAATTTTCTTCAAAATCGGCATCAGAAATTTTATCGTCGATTTTTGTAAATAGTATTTTGAACGCACGTCCGCTAAAATTTCGACACGGGTATTTTTTGGGTTTGAAAACCTAATCCTCTGTTATTAATAGACTGATGTTTGACAAAAATTGATTCTGAAATATAATAAGAATTTAAATAGACCTTTCGGGCGAAAAGTAGCGTTTTTGAGCTAAATAGTGAATTATATTAAACCCGATTCTTGGATTGACTTTCGTTGACCTAGTATATATATTAATATAAATGTATTTATATGTGGTATTAAATGATTTTAGATTAATTGTGCATTCAAAAGACATTTGAAAACTAATAATATGACTTTTCACATTCTTTTGTAAAAATCGAGTTTTAACCGAGTCGGGTGTTAATGTATGCAAATGAAAATTGTTGTCACCTAAAATAAACTACCTAAAAATAGTCTAAGTGTTAAATGCATTTTGGTGAGCAAAATAGTCTAGAAAAACAATTAAAAGACTAAAAATACTAATTAAAAGACTAGAAAATCAACTTTGACTTTTATTATTTCTGTTGACCTTGAGCTTATATCATCAACACACACTAAAATAGCACAAAAACACCTCCAAAAATACCTACATAACCGAAAATGCCAAGGGAAGCAAAGAGAATGCATTTTTCTAAGGTTTTCAAGTGATTTTCTCATAGATTTTGTAATTCAAGTCCAAATCACTTCATTCAAAGCTTGAAATTTCTTCTTGGGCATCCATTCTACCTATTTCTAACCTTAGTTTGCATCAAAGGTGAGACAAAAATTCTAAATCTCAAAATGCTATTTTTATGTCAATTCATATAATTGAATTTTTAGCCGTTGAAATGTTGAATTGATGTTAGAATATTGCTCAGTAGCTACTAAGGATCATTTATATGGGTTTATAGCTGTTTTGAACGGTTATAGCATATATTTTTATTTTTCGGGTATTAAAATTGAGTTATTGACTTGTTATTGATTTAACGGAGTTGTGGTGGTTGGAATTGATTGTTGTTAGCTTCTAAAAGCTTGTTAAATACGTGGTAGTGATGTTGTAATGCCAAAATTTTGATTGTGATGTCGTGGTGAAAGTCCATAAATTTCAGCCATAGTGCATTGAGGTTTTAGGGTTGTTGGGCTTGTTTTGGATGGATTGTGGTTGGTTTCCGCGGGGACTAATGTAGTTTCTTGAGTGGGTAAGTGATAGAAACTAGTTTGGAGGTTATTGGATTAGTAGATTGTAAGTTATGATGTTTAGAAGTTTGAGTAGTCTTACTTTAAATGTTGAAATAATGTCTTTAGTTGTTTGAGTGATGTTTGAGAGGTTGAATCATGGGTTGTTGTTGGTTAGATTTGGGTTTGGTTGAGTGGTTTAATGCATGTTAAGTTGGATGGCCTACTTTGTCATCTAACTTAGTTGTTGAGTTGTTAATTCATTAATTGATGTTATATTGTTGAAATGATGTTAACTAATTGATTATCGATGAAGCCGGGAGATAGGCAACCTACTTTTTTGTCCTCATGTGATATGAATTATTATTATTATTGTCATGAGTCTTGGTATGTGTCTGCCACCTCCCGGGCAATGTTGGGTTGTCGGGTTGATAACGGCATGAGTATCATAGACCACCCACAGCTCGCATGGGCGGAGGTGCCATGGAGGGAAGGGCTAGTGAGGTACCTCAGGTGCGTGAGTATTGGGGAGATATAAGAAGATGGTTGAGATCGTGATGGTGTTTGGAGCTACACCAACTAGGGCATCCTTATTGATTGGTTATTATTATTGTTGTGCTTATATTGTTATTGATATTTATTATGTGTTTACTGCTCAAAGGATGATTTCTAAGGAGTATAGTAAATACTTGTAAAAGATCTATCGAATCATCACTGGATTTGTTTTATATAAGCTCACTCTCATTTGTTATCTGCATTCAGGTGTTACTAAGCCAGACTTTGTGTATGTTCGTTTGGAAGCTAAGTATGTGCCTTCTATGTAGGAGTCTTATGTGGCGGAGTCATATCCAGGAGGTTGTCTTAGATTTTTTAGTATGATGTATTGTATAACTTACTTAGAGATAAATAATTATATAACTCTAGTTTACTAGTCTTTCATTTGAACATTAAAGATAAAGAATCATATAATTCTAGTTTAGTAGTGTTTCATTTGAACATGATTAGGTTGCAAGACTAGTTATAATCTATTTTGCAAATGTATGATATGTCCTATGGTTGATGTTGGAATGAAGGCGTATAACTTATGAATGAACTGAGGAATGAATGTTTAATATATGGGAATGGTTGTGTTGTATCTTGTTGGTTTGGTCGTGGAGTTGTTGTTGATCTTTGGAGTTGGTTATATGGAATTATGAGGGTTGGTTTAGAGTCTTGATGTCAGTGTTACTGTCATTATACTACTGAAATTCTGTTGCATCCTGACTAATTATAGGTAGGGTCGACTTGGGGCGTGACATTAAGTGGTATCAGAGCGCATGTTTAGCTGTCAACCAGGGTATCCTCGGAATGTGGGTAGTGGTCTTGACATGAATGCATGTACTAAGTGTAAAGAGAATTATATGTTTATATGTTTATGTGATTAATTTACTTATGTGACTCACTTTCTAAGTGATCAATGTGATTTATGTGTTAAGTGAATTAAGGTGGTCAATATGCTTTATGTGATAACGTGCCTTATGTACTCAATGTGTTGTAATTAATGTGCATTATGTGATTAATGTGTATTATGTGACAAATGTGTTTTATGTGATCGAAGTGTCTTGTGTGAAGTTAGTTGTTTATGTGGTTTTAATTGTTTATAACTAGCTTATGTGAAACAATGTGTTTTAGGTGCTCAATGTACTTTAAGTGACTAATGTGAGTTACGTGATCAACTTGCCTTATGTGAAGTTTGTTGCTTATGTGACTTTAATTGCTTATAACTTGCTTACGTGATGTAACCTGCTTAAGTGATATTTGTTTCCTATGTGCTGAGTTGTGCGTTTTGTGATAATATTGTATTGTACAATAATTGTGTATTACATTGTACCTGTCTTTCATATGATATAGTTGCATACCTATGTAACTCGTGAGTGACCATTTAATGCCAAGGGAAGCTGCAAGAGCTTTTGGTACCAGAGGTAGGCTGTGATTTTGAGTTATTATTATTCTGATAGTTTATCATTGAGATCTTGATTATTATGTTTATGGATTTTAGTCTCAGTTTAATGGATCTGTTCTTGATGTTCCTTTAGCGAGAATGAAGTTGTTCGAGAAAATAGAAATGTATCTTGATGATTATAATTACTTTTCTTGCTATGTTTAACTTGTTATTACTTGGAGATAAATCATAAGTTGAGGTTTCTGTGAGGTTGTGATTAGACACTTTTGGAGTCTCAACTCATATTATACTTTCTTGAATTTATTTTAGAATGAATTTATTTGAGAAATTAGTGATGTATACTTATGAATGGAATGAAGTGTGGTATAACTTGTGAATATTTCTACTATTTGGGATTGCTATATTATTAATGGATATTTTGGAGTTTTGATCTTTAAACCTTGGAGACAATTGGAGTGATTCCTGACTAAAGTTACTTTATTCGAAGATGTAATTGTTAGGAGATTGAATTATTTGAGGAAATAAGAATGCATTTTGTTGGCTGACATTTACTTGCCTACATCAAGCTTTTGAGTTCTAGGTGGTATGACTTTCTAAAGTGCTGATTGGGGATTCTCTTGTGTTATAATGAGTTAGTATGAATCTGTATTGTGTTATCAGATTTTGGAGTCTTCATCAGTGAATCTTGTTGGGTAATCTATGATTTATCTTGTTTAGTGATTGGTCTTGTGCGGAATATAAATTTTGGAGTGATTGTATGGCTCCTCAGGTTCTCTAGATCTCCTTAGTGTCTTGTTTTGAAGAGAGATAGATTGTAGGATTTGACTAGTTGGTGTTTAAGTGTGTAGATGGAACACCCCTTTTGTGCTTCATATTCTATCGGTCTTATTATTCTTTTCTACTTTATTCTCACTTATTTCAGAGAGAGTTACACTTTTCTAGCATATCAATTGTTTCTTGAAAGTTTTGCTTATTGGATTAATGGATCCTATACTCATTTTACATTGTTTATATTCTTAACATTCATATTTGCTTCTTATAGCAATGTCGCTTATTGCAGTTAAGGATTGAGACTTCTATATTTCATTCTATATCTCCAGCCATTGATTTGAATATTTCATTTCATCCTATTACTATTCATTTGAAAGTAATTTTTCCTTTGGTATACCATTTTACTTGTTCAAATTTCACTTGCTTGATGTACTCCCTACCTAAGTACATCATTGTCATTCTTGTTGATTCTTGTTAATCTTATTGTTTTATTATTAAATGTTGAGCCATTATTTTGCTTGTAATTGCTCACTCAAAGTACTCGGCACTGTCCGGTTGTTGTGATTTCTTATTTGTACTTCTTTGGTATTGCGCACTGAGATACTCTTGCCACTCATGTTTTTTATTGAATTAATAATCTCTTATTTCTTAATTTCATTTCGCCTCAAGTACAACTAACTTGTTGGTTCCTTGAACAATCATTGACAATTGAAATGTCTACTTGTTTAGGAATTTTGTTCAGCATACTCAACACTGTTTTGACTCGTCATCATCCTTTGTTCGTACTTAGTTAACTGATAGGTGCTGAGACATTTCTTATCTTAGTTATCATGTTTCCTTATTAAACTATTAGGCTCTTGATTCTCTAACTTGTTTGACCTCTTGTTCACTTGATTTTTGGCTCGAATATGACTTTCCATATCCTTATTTCCTTGTAAATTTCATAATAGCCATATTCTGATCAATGTCACTTTTGAGATATTCCCTTGATCAGTAATCATTCATGTTATCATGAATGAGTTTTTAAACCCTCGGGGTGTTCATAGAGCTCTTTTGTGTAGTAGGGGATGATTGATAAGTAGTGGTGTCATGCTAAGACCTTGAAGTTGCAATTTTTTTCATATGCAATATGATGTTAGGTGGGAGAGAATTATGAATTGAAGATTGTCTTGGAATTCTGATCATCAACTTGCAGTCAACGGACTTTAATTCAATTGAGGTCTTTGTTTAGGTGTCATCCTAAAAGATAAATGGGAAATAAGAGAAGTATTGTTAAGTGTAACGATTGAGGATTTAATTGTCTGTCAGTTCGAGAATTGCGCAAACACAATTTCTTCAAGGGGAGGAGAATGTGAATCCCCAGGTTTTCTCTTTGTATAGATTTGTGTGTTTTGACCGGTTTATGTGTTATATGAGTTAGAATGTGCTAATTCTATGATTTATATTCCTATTACATGCTATGTGTGCATTCATGAAATTTTTATCAAAATCGGCATCAGAAATTTTATCGTCTTCTTTTGTGAATAGTATGTTGAATGCATGTCCGCTAAAAGTTTGACACGGGTGCTTTTAGGGTTTGAAAACCTAGTCCACTGTTATTAATAGACCCATGTTTGATAAAAATTGATTCTGAAACGGAATAAGAATTTAAATAGACTTTTCGAGCGAAAAGTAGCGTTTTTTAGCTAAATAGTAATTTCTGCTAAACCCAATTCATGCATTGACTTTCGTTGACCTAGTATATATTAATATAAATGTATTTATATGTGGTATTAAATGATTTTAGATTAATTGTGCATTCAAAAGACATTTGAAAACAAATAATATGACTTTTCACATTCTTTTGCAAAAATCGAGTTTTAGCCGAGTCGGGTGTTAATGTATGCAAATGAAAATTGTTGTCACCTAAAATAAACTACCTAGAAATAGTCTAAGTGTTAAATGCATGTTGGTGAGCAAAATAGTCAAGAAAAACAATTAAAAGACTAAAAATACTAATTAAAAGACTAAAAAATCAACTTTGACTTTTATTATTTTTGTTGACCTTAAGCTTATATCATCAACACACACTAAAATTACTCAAAAACACCTCCAAAAACACCTACATAACCGAAAATGCCAAGGGAAGCAAAGAGAAGGTATTTTTCCAAGGTTCTCTAGGGATTTTCTAATAGATTTTGCAATTCAAGTCCAAATCACTTCATTCAAAGCTTGAAATTGCTTGTTGGGCATCCACTCTACCTATTTCTAACCTTATTTTGCGTCAAAGGTGAGAGAAAAATTCTAGATCTCAAAATGCTATTTTTATGTCAATTCAAATAATTGAATTTTTAGCAATTGAAATGTTGAATTGATGTTAGAATATTGTTCAGTAGCTGCTAAGGATCATTTATATTTGTTTATACCTGTTTTGAACGGTTATAGCATATATTTCTATTTTTCGGGTATTAAAATTGAGATATTGACTTGTTGTTGATTTAATGGAGTTGTGGTGGTTGGAATTGATTGCTGTTAGCTTTTAAAAGTTTGTTAAATATATGGTAGTAATGTTGTAATGCCGAAATTTTGTTTTTGATGTGGTGGTGAAAGTCTGTAAATTTCAGCCATGGTGCATTGAGGTTTTAGAGTTGTTGGGCTTGTTTTGGATGGATTGTGGTTGGTTTCCGAGGGGCCTATTGTAGTTGCTTGAGTGGGTGACTGATAGAAATTGGTTTGGAGGTTATTGGATTAGTAGATTGTAAGTTATGATTTTTAGAAGTTTGAGTAGTCTTTCTTTAAATGTTGAAATAATGTCTTTAGTTGTTTGAGCGGTGTTTAAGAGGTTGAATCATGGGTTGTTGTTGGTTAGATTCAGGTTTGGTTGAGTGGTTTAATGCATGTTAAGTTGGATGGCCTACTTTGTCATCTAACTTAGTTGTTGAATTGTTAATTGATTAATTGATGTTATGTAGTTGAAATGATGTGAACTGATTGATTATTGATGAAGCTGTGGGATAGACAACCTACTTTGGTGTCTTCCTATGATATGAATGATTATTATTATTGTCATGAGTCTTGGTATGTGTGTGCCATCTCTCGGGTAGCGTTGGGTTGTCGGGTTGATAATGGCATGACTATCATAGAGTACTCCCAGCTCGCATGGGTGGAGGTGCCATGGAGGGAGGGGCGAGTGAGGTACTTCAGGTGCGTGAGTAATGGAGAGATATAAGAAGATGGTTGAGATTGTGATGGCATTTGGAGCTACACCAACTAGAGTATCCTTATTGATTGGTTATTATTATTGTTGTGCTTATATTGTTATTGATATTTATTATGTGTTTACTGCTCAAAGGATGATTTCTAAGGAGTATAGTAAATACTTGTAAAAGATCTATCGAATTCTCACTGGGCTTGTTTAATATAAGCTTACTCTCATTCGTTATTTGCATTCAGGTGTTACTAAGCCAGACTTTGTTTACGTTTCTCAAGAAGCTGAGTATGTGCCTTCTGTGGATGAGTCTTATGTGCTGGAGTCATATCCATGAGGTTGTCTTAGCTTTTGTAGTATGTTGTATTGTATAACTTACTTAAAGATAAAGAATTATATAACTCTAGTTTAGTAGTATTTCATTTGAACATGATTAGGTTGCTAGACTAGTTATAATCTATTTTGCAAATGTAAGATATGTCCTACGGTTGATGTTGGAACGGAGGCGTATAACTTATGAATGAACTGATGAATGGATGTTTAATATATGGGAATGGCTGTGTTGTATGTTGTTGGTTTGGTTGTGGAGTTGTTGTTGATCTTTGGAGTTGGTTATATGGAATTATGAGGGTTGGTTTAGAGCCTTGATGTTCGTGTTATTGTCGTAATACTGCCAAAATTCCGTTGCATCTTGATTGATCGTAAGTAGGGTCAAGTTAGGGTGTGACAAGCATGGCTAGCTTTCCTAGACAAATGGAATAAGTTGATGATATTGTCTACCTTTCTTTTATTCATCTGCTTATATTAGTAGAAGAGAGAAACACCCTGAAGTTTACATCCTCATTTTGCCTGGATCCAGTATCATAAGTCATATCGTTTTGACTTTTTCGGGAAAACTGGTGTCACGCCCCAACTCGACCCCTCATATAATCAGTCAGGACGCAACGGAATTTCGGCAGTATAACGATAGTATATAGGACTCCAAGGCTCCAAACCAACCTCAACAGAACATCATACATCTAACAACTCCTCAATAAAATAATAACATACATCATAACCATATTATACAATAATCATCTCTCATTATACGCCTCCATTCCAACATAATACATAAACCTTAATATACATTACAAAACATATTGAGCCAATCTAGCAACCTAATCAAAGACCAAAGAAAGGCTACTAAGACAGCATCAACTAATTCATTATCTTTTCAACATCTTTTACATAATGAACTACAAAGCATATAAAAGTCTACTAAGTTAATATACAAGATAGTAAGACAATACAACATCAAGGATAAGACTCCGGAACATAAGACTCATCCACGTAAGGCACATTTTCCACATTCTCCTATTCAGGAGGCACGTACCTGTAATCCTGCGATAGTACACCTGTATGCATGCAATAATAGAGAGTGAGCTTATATAAAATAAACCCAACGAGGATCCGATAGATCTCAAGCAAGGTCTACTAAACTCCTTGGAATAATCCTTTGAGTCAGTAAACACACAATGAACATCAATAATCATTATAAATGCAAAATTAGTAATAACTGTAAACACACAATAAGGATACGATACATTTGCTGATGAAACCCCATACACCAATTCCATGCTCAACAACCCCTCCAACCTCAATGACACAATTCCTGAGGTACCTTGACATAGACCCACACCCCTTGGCCTCTCCGCCCATGCGAGATAGGGATTAGCCATGATAACTGTGCCCGCAGCCCAGGATGCCTCCCGAGGTGACACAACATTATCAAAGCTCACAATAATGAGACTTAACATAAATAAACCGAGAGATCAGCAACAAAAGTGCCCGATTCCCGTAATCAATAATCAATAAATAAACTGGGAGATCAGCAACAAAAGTGCCCGATTCCTATACTCAATAATAAATAAATAAACTGGGAGATCAGCAACAAAAGTGCCCCATTCCCGTAATCAATAATCAATCAATAATCTAGGAGATCAGCAACAAAAGTGCCCGATTCCCGTACTCAATAATAAATAAATAATATGGGAGATCAGCAACAAAAGTGCCCGATTCCCGTACTCAATAATAAATAAATAAACAGGGAGATCAGCAACAAAAGTGCCCGATTCCCGTAATCAATAATCAATCAATAATCTGGGAGATCAGCAACAAAAGTGTCCGATTCCCGTACTCAATAATAATCAATATAACATCAGTATAACATCAATATAACATCAATATTTAATTAAACAACAAACAACTAAGTTAGATGACAAAGTAGGCCATCCAACTTAACATTCATGAAACACGTAATCTAACCCTAGTCTAACCATTAACAACTCACAATTCAATCACTCAAATACCACCCAATCATCTAAAGGCTCAATTCAACAATTTAAAGAAAGACAACCTAAACTTCAAATAATCATATCTTACATTTTACTAATCCAAACAACTCCAAATCAGTTTCAAACACTCACCCGTTCAATCAACTACATTAGCCCCCTCGGAAACAAACCAAAACACATCCAAATCATGCCCAATAACCCTAAAACCCTAGTGTATCATGGCTGAAATTTCCAGATTTTGGCACGGACATCACAATCGAAAATTCGGCATTACAATGGCGCTACCACGTAATTATCAAGTATTTAGAAATCGACGGCAATCGATTTCGATCAACGCAACTCAATTAATTCAACATTGAACAATTTAATCAAAATTTAATACCCGAAAAATAAAAATTATGCTACATCCGACAGAAACTCGTAGTGTTACCACTAAACGATCCCTAGCATGCAAGGAGCAATAATCTAACATCAGATTACAATTCTAACGGTTCAATCTTCATTTATACGCAAAAACATAAAAATGACATTTTGAGATCTAGAATTTTTCTATCACCTTTGATATGTTTTGATGCAAGAAATGTGTAGAATGGATGCCAAACAATCAATTTCAAGCTTTGAATCACTCAATTCGGCTTTGAAATACAAAATCTATGAGAAAAATACTTTGAAAATGCCTTCATCTTTCTCCTCCAAGGAGCCACGGTTTTGTGTGTGTTTTTGGTGGTGTTTTGCTTTGTTTTTAATGTGTGTTGATCATATATTAAGCAAAGGTCAAATAAATAAAAGAAAGTCAAAGTGGAAACTAATTATTTTTAGTGTTTTCTTGTCTTTAAATGCATTTTCTTGATCACCAAAGTTCAAAACAATTATGCAACACCCAAGCTAGCTCAAGTAGGTTATTTTTAGGTGACAAGAAGTTTTACAATCAAACAATTTCACCCGAGTCGGCTTAAAACTCGATTTTCGCAAAAGTCGGTGTAAAAACCCTAATAAATTCCTAAGCCGATTTTAAAACCGTTTTAATCAAACACAGGTCTATTAAAGTCCGTGGTCTAGGTCTAGAAGGGTTAAAAAGACCAGTTTCAAAATTTTAGCGGACGTGTTTCGAAAACACTATTCACTGAAAATCGACGATAAAATTTATGACTCCGTTTTTTATGAAAATTTCATGAATGCACATTTAGCATGTTCTAAGAGTATTGATATCAAAATTATCACATTCTAAGTCATGTAGCACATAGACAGGTCAATTCATGCAAAACGAGAATAAAACACGCAAAGCGAGATAAGGTCAAAAATTTGGGGTTTCACATTCTCCCCTCCTTAAAACAATTGCGTCCTTGCAATTCTGCATCGATCCCAAGACAAACTCCGGTGCTGACTCAAACATACTGATTGAAAGACCAATTACTAAATTCCGAATACGAACCAAGAACACCAAGTAGGAACACCAAATATGATCATCGAATAAAAATCCCCATACAAGAAGCTTAAATAGGAACGCTGAATAAGAACACTGACTAGAATTTTTGAATAAGAATCTCAAATAAATTACCGAAGAAGAACGCCAAACATAGATCTCGTAATAGAGCACCAATCAAGAATACCAATTGAGAACTTCGAACAAGAACACCAAGCGAGAATACCAAATAATAATCCCAATATAAGAACTCCGGATAATACCGTATCAGAATTCCACATAAGAATACCGCAAAGAAAATACCATAGAAGATATCCAAAGAAGTATGCTGAATAAGAACCTCCATACAGAAATCTCGAGGAAGAATGCCGTATAAAATCACCAAATAAGAATCCCAATAATCAATGTAGAGTCATAAAGTAGCTTGACCCCTAATCGGAATTCCATATACCTCAGCGTCACATACTACTCAGTCGCCAACTGATATGATGCACATGCTAACTTTAATCGCATAAGGCAAACTTTCTACTTACATTTTAGCACGTTGCACTCAAGGAGATATAATATTTAATTGGTTGAGAATAAGTAAGTTACCTTTCACCACTGCTGTCGCCTCTGGCAATTCCTCCAAGTCCACTACGTAGGCCCGAGCCTGAGCCCGCTGCTGCTGTGGTATACTACTAGCAGGTCCACCCTGATAACCCTGGACTGCTAGCTGACCCATAGAACCCTGATACCTGGGGCAATCCCTCGCCCGGTGTTGGTTGCTGCTGCAACCTAAACTCGTCCTTGCCTTTCTTCGACAGTCGGCCTCCAGATGGCCCTTACGTTTACAATAAACACATTGCGGCGTCGGAGCACTGACACTGCCTCCTAAAGAACCAGAAGCTGAATAAGCAGCTGAACCAGCCTGCTGCTGAGGTCTCACCACACTAGGCCTGTACTGACCCTGAGACTGAGTTGGCCTATACTGAATCTGAACCTGATATGGCCCCTGTTGAAACTGAGGCCGATAGTAACTTTCCTGACCCTGTGGCCTATAAGAACCCTGCTAGGTTGGTGGCCTGTAGACAACCTGCTGTACTGGAGGCCTATATATAACCTGCTGGCCCCGTGGCTGATACGGCCTCTTACTAGGCTGACTGGAGACACTCTGATCCCCTTTCCTCTTCTCTAACCTAGAAGCTGCATCAAAAGCCTCAGTGAAGATATCATAGCGATTCAGAGCCATTGCATCCTGAATCTCGGGCCTCAATCCCAACATAAATCTACGGGTCTTCCTCTCCTCCACAGCTACAAACTCCGGTGCATACCGGGACAACCTAGTGAATGTAGCCTCATACTGAGCCACAGAAGAATCCCCCTGTCACGCCCCGACCCGACCCCGCAAAAGGCCAAGCCCGGACCCGACACACGGACGAAGTCTCCTCTGTACCGCGAACGATCCGAAAACCCTAAAATCAATATAACACTTGCGAAAGCCATATAATATTCAAAACAAGCCAACTTTCTTTACAACATACATTTCTTATTAACCAACTTTCCAAACCCAAAAATGATATGCATACTACACAAGTACTTATGCCACTAATCAAATCCATTAGCATGCATTTTCTTACTAGTCACAAGAGTATAAGTTACAACTTTACATTCTTTCAACTTATACAACATAAGACCATAGAGTCCTTAAACTAGGAAATATATACAAGGCTACAAGCCTCAAAATTAAGCGACCTCCACGCAATATACATAACATGCAAGGTTCGCACAAAAACTGGTAACCAACCACCAGCAAAGCAGAGAAGTGCTATCACGGAAACACCTCCACCTGCTCCTCCTCCTCTATTACCTCGAGAGGGTCTACTTCAACTACTCCTGTAAAAACATGGTATAGAAAGGAATGAGCAAAAACTATTGCTCAGCGAGGGCAATTGGTCTCAAGGACGGAGATGAGAGGAGTATGCAATGCAATTAGCCAAGCAATACATACAAATCATATAAAGATACAATCAAAGCCAACAATAAAGCAAGGCAAGTATTTAAAGCTGCAAACACTCATTCAAAGGATACGATACTCTTTTCATGAGCAACTTTCAAACACAAATTCGATGACGACGCGCCGGCCCAAACCACCTTATAACACCAGTTTGGAATACTCCGGAAGTATCCATCAACCTACGACCCAAATCTCCCTAGGAGGCAACCCAAGCGAGAAAGGGAATAGCAGCAGAGCTAGAACAACCAACACTGGCAACCCAAGGCTACCCAGAGAGGCCCATCACTCACGCGCGAGACACTATGCAATGCAAGACTTGATACAAGGCGATAAACAAGCGATAAAGCCACACATGGGAGAATAACAAAGTAGGTTACTCTCGCACGCAATAGCAGCAATTGATAAGCAATTCAATCCAAAACAACTCAAACAAGTATTTCAAGCAATTCTAAGCATTCTATAGGCATAAAGACAAGAAAACACACAAAAACACAAATCGGCCCCAACTATCAAAACGCTACCAATTCCAAACGAGCCACGAGTTCCGGAAATCGACTTCGCCAACCCTCCTAGGTCACCATAAGGCACGTCTAAAGACCCCGAAACTTTACTTTACCCTAGAACTCGCGCAAAGCCCCGATTTCTCCCTTTCTCGTTTGAACTACAACTATAACAACCAAACACCCAACCAACGCCATAATCGCACCAAAAGTGCTTCTATGGCATCCCGAAGCAATGCCAACACGCAAAACGAGAAAACGCTAAAGCCGACCTAAACGACCCCGACTTTCCCAAAGGCTTAATTCTCATTTTTTCCACTACGCAACCCAAACAAACCACACATTTTAGCATTCTAGCATACCTAGCACGTTTCTACATCAACGGAAAGCATAACAGCGCAATTTTAACGTTTCAAGGTTTTACTATTCATAAAACACTATTCATTTAACAATTAAAATTGCAATCACAACATTTAACCGCAGAAAATGTTACAAAGCTATAAATACATGTTCTACAAATGCCAAGGAACATTCTAGAAGCATCAAATCGCTTTAAATAACGATCTACGGATAAATCTAAAAATTGACAAAGTTAACATACACAACGTATAAATGCGCAAATAACATGCTTCCCTCACCTTAGGTACTCCTAGTCGCTAAGAAAACAACGTTGGTTGCCTCGGAAATCACCCCGCACGAGCTCTCGCGAAGATTGATCGTTTGGAAGTTGAAAGGTTTTTTTTTTTCTTCAAGGAAGCTCTCGGCCTGCTGCTCTTATTTTGCTGCTGTTTTTTTTTTATTATTATGCTAAGTTGTAAGCTTATAAGGTGTTAAATGGTCAAAGTTGGTCAAGGGCTAAGTCAAACTACTTAAGACTAGGTCAAAGGCCCCTATTTTGAGCGTTTTAAAGCCGTTTTAGCTAAGGTAAGATCAATTAAAGCTAGCAACATTTAAAATATAAAATTTAAGTCATCTAAATACTAGTTTCACTATTTGCTGAGGACTAGAAATCGTTATCTAGCTATCGCTCCTGAAATGCAATGCACGTTGCGTCGGCGAGAAAGTAACAATTAATTCACAAAGAATTTAAGGAAATATAATTTTCAAAATAATAAACAAAGAAAATTCACATTCCGGGCTCGGGTATTACACCCTCTCCCCCTTAAAACAATTGCGCCCACGCAATTCTTACCTGGTCAACAAACAACTCCGGATACTGATCCCGAACTTGGTCCTCTCTTTCCCAAGTTGCTTCCTCAAACCCATGATGATTCCACAGAACCTTTACTAACGGAATACTCTTTCTCCGAAGCTTGTGAATCTTCCGATCCACAATTCTAATCGGTTTCTCTTCATAAGACAACTTTTCTTCTATCTGCAAAAGCTCTGGTTCAAGTACATGTGAAGGGTCTGGATGATACTTCTTCAACATAGACACGTGGAACACATCGTGCAGTCTCGACAAGCTCGGAGGCAAAGCTAATCGATAAGCCAAAGGACCTACCTTTTCGGTGATCTCATACGGACCCACATACCTGGGACTAAGCTTCCTGCTCTTATCGTGCCGAATCAATCCCTTCCGTGGAGAAATCTTAAGAAACACCCAATCTCCCAAATCAAACGTAAGATCCTGACGGTGCTTATCCGCATAACTCTTCTAACGACTCTGAGCTGTAAGCATACGCTGGCGAATAAGGTGAATATTATCTACCATCTTAATCATCTCAGGTAACACAGTCGGATCAACTCCTTTCATCAGTATACCCGAAAGGATCAAAAATTTTCTCTAACTTACTAATCCACGACTCGGCTTTCCTATCATCAAGCTCTCCCTGAAATCTAGGAGGATAGTACCCCAGAAACTCCTTCATAGAACCTCGACCGTGATTACCACCCTGTACATTCTGTATTTGGGCTTGCAATGCCTGAGTCTGAGCAGCCTGACCCGCTAACAACTGGGCCTGTCCAGCCATCAAATCTGCAATCCGATCCATTGCTGCCCCTAACCTATCATCACCCCTATCACGGCCCTGTGCCACACTACCAGGAACCTCATCTACTAACTCGGGCCTACCACGAGTTCTCGATATACGGGCCATCGTACTAATCAAAGAGTTAGCACAGTTATAGCACATAAACAGGTTATAAACAATTATTAACACCTAAACAAAAAACTCATATAAAACACATAAACGAATTGATCACATAATCACATAAGCACCAAAACACAAAATCAAATAATCACATAATCACTTAATCACTTAATCATTTAATCATATTAACACATATTTCACTTTTCTTTCACTTAATACATACTTGCATGCTTAGACCACTACCCACATTCCAAGGATACCCCGGCTGACAGCTAATCAAGCTCTGATACCACTTAAATGTCACGCCCCAACTCGACCCCTCCTATAATCAGTCAGGACGCAACGGAATTTCGGCAGTATAACGATAAAATATAGGACTCCAAGGCTCCAAACCAACCTCAACAGAACATCATACATCTAACAACTCCTCAATAAAATAATAACATACATCATAACCATATTATATAATAATCATCTCTCATTATACGCCTCCATTCCAACATAATACATAAACCTTAATATACATTACAAAACATATTGAGCCAATCTAGCAACCAAATCAAAGACCAAAGAAAGGCTACTAAGACAGCATCAACTAATTCATTATCTTTTCAACATCTTTTACATAATGAACTACAAAGCATATAAAAGTCTACTAAGTTAATATACAAGATAGTAAGACAATACAACATCAAGGATAAGACTCCAGAACATAAGACTCATCCACGTAAGGCACATTTTCCACATTCTCCTCTTCAGGAGGCACGTACCCGTAATCCTGCGATAGTACACCTGTATGCATGCAATAATAGAGAGTGAGCTTATATAAAATAAACCCAGCGAGGATCCGATAGATCTCGAGCAAGGTCTACTAAACTCCTCGGAATAATCCTTTGAGTCAGTAAACACACAATGAACATCAATAATCATTATAAATGCAAAAATAGTAATAACTGTAAACACACAATAAGGATACAATACATTTGCTGATGAAGCCCCATACACCAATTCCATGCTCAACAACCCCTCCAAACTCAATGACACAATTCCTGAGGTACCTTGACCTAGATCCACACCCCATGGCCTCTCCGCCCATGCGAGATAGGGATTAGCCATGATAACTGTGCCCGCAGCCCAGGATGCCTCCCGAGGTGACACAACATTATCAAAGCTCACAACAATGAGACTTAACATAAATAAATCGAGAGATCAGCAACAAAAGTGCCCGATTCCCGTAATCAATAATCAATAAATAAACTGGGAGATCAGCAACAAAAGTGCCCGATTCCCATACTCAACAATAAATAAATAAACAGGGAGATCAGCAACAAAAGTGCCCGATTACCGTAATCAATAATCAATCAATAATCTGGGAGATCAGCAACAAAAGTGCCCGATTCCCGTACTCAATAATAAATAAATAATATGGGAGATCAGCAACAAAAGTGCCTGATTCCCATACTCAATAATAAATAAATAAACAGGGAGATCAGCAACAAAAGTGCCCGATTCCCGTAATCAATAATCAATCAATAATCTGGGAGATCAGCAACAAAAGTGCCTGATTCCCGTACTCAATAATAGTCAATATAACATCAGTATAACATCAATATAACATCAATATTTAATTAAACAACAAACAACTAAGTTAGATGACAAAGTAGGCCATCCAACCTAACATTCATGAAACACGTAATCTAACCCTAGTCTAACCATTAACAACTCACAATTCAATCACTCAAATACCACCCAATCATCTAAAGGCTCAATTCAACAATTTAAAGAAAGACAACCTAAATTTCAAATAATCATATCTTACATTTTACTAATCCAAACAACTCCAAATCAGTTTCAAACACTCACCCGTTCAATCAACTACATTAGCCCCCTCGGAAACAAACCAAAGCGCATCCAAATCATGCCCAATAACCCTAAAACCCTAGTGTATCATGGCTGAAATTTCCAGATTTTGGCACGGACATCACAATCGAAAATTCGGCATTACAACGGCGCTACCACATAATTATCAAGTATTTAGAAATCGACGGCAATCGATTTCGATCAACGCAACTCAATTAATTCAACATTGAACAATTTAATCAAAATTTAATACACGAAAAATAAAAATTATGCTACATCCGACAAAAACTCGTAGTATTACCACTAAACAATCCCTAGCATGCAAGGAGCAATAATCTAACATCATATTACAATTCTAACGGTTCAATCTTCATTTATACGCAAAAACATAAAAATGACATTTTGAGATCTAGAATTTTTCTCTCACCTTTGATGTGTTTTGATGCAAGAAATGTGTAGAATGGATGCCAAACAATCAATTTCAAGTTTTGAATCACTCAATTCGGCTTTGAAATGCTAAATCTATGAGAAAAATACTTTGAAAATGCCTTCATCTTTCTCCTCCAAGGAGCCACGGTTTTGTGTGTGTTTTTGGTGGTGTTTTGCTTTGTTTTTAATGTGTGTTGATCATATATTAAGCAAAGGTCAAATAAATAAAAGAAAGTCAAAGTGGAAACTAATTATTTTTAGTGTTTTCTTGTCTTTAAATGCATTTTCTTGATCACCAAAGTTCAAAACAATTATGCAACACCCAAGCTAGCTCAAGTAGGTTATTTTTAGGTGACAAGAAGTTTTACAATCAAACAATTTCACCCGAGTCGGCTTAAAACTCGATTTTCACAAAAGTCGGTGTTAAAACCCTAATAAATTCTTAAGCCGATTTTAAAACCGTTTTCATCAAACACATGTCTATTAAAGTCCGTGGACTAGGTCTAGAAGGGTTAAAAAGACTAGTTTCAAAATTTTAGCGGACGTGTTTCAAAAATACTATTCACTAAAAATCGACGATAAAATTTATGACTCCATTTTTTATGAAATTTTCATGAATGCACATTTAGCAGGTTCTAAGAGTATTGATATCAAAATTATCACATTCTAAGACATGTAGCATATAGACAGGTCAATTCATGCAAAACGAGAATAAGACACGCAAAGCGAGATAAGGTCAAAAATTTGGGGTTTCACAACCGGTCATCAGGTATCTAGGCATGGTTTATGCCATGATCAGTATAGGTGTTCTTGGATTTCTTGTTTGGGCTCATCATATGTTTACTGTGGGCTTAGACATTGATATGCCTGCCTACTTCACTACACCTACCATGATCATAGCTGTCTCCACTGGAATCAAAATCTTTAGTTGGATCGCTACCATGTGGGGGGGAGGGGGCGGGAGTTCAATACAATACAAAACACCCATGTTATTTGCTGTACGATTAATCTTTTTGTTCACCATAGGAGGACTCACTAGAATAGTTATGGCAAATTTTTGGCTAGACATTGCTCTATATGATACTTATTATGTGGTTGCACATTTCCATTATGTACTTTCTATAGGAGCCGTTTTTGCTTTATTTGTAGGATTTCACTATTATGTAGGTAAAATCTTTGGTCGGACATACCCTGAAACTTTAGGTCAAATCCATTTTTGGATCACTTTTTTCGAGGTTAATCTGACCGTCTTTCCCATGCATTTCTTAGGGCTTTCGGGTATGCCATGTCATATCCCAGGTTATCCAAATGCTTACGCTGGATGGAATGCCCTTAGCATTTTTGGCTCTTATATATCCGTAGTTGGGATTTATTGTTTCTTCGTGGTCGTAACAATCACTTCAAGCAGTGGAAAGAACAAAAGATGTGCTTTTCATACTTTAGGAGAACTTCCAACTATCAAGGAGACGAAAAGCTATGTGAAGTAAAAGAAGAAAAGGTCACCGATTGCTACTAAGAACCTAACAGAACTTTTCAAAATGTGGGTTCTAAAACCACTTGTGTAGGTCGAGCTTGAAAGCTTGAATGTATAGGCTGCACTTTGGATCACAATAGGTGGAGTCTCTAAAAGCCTTATAGGAGCATGAGACTAAAGAAGTTTGGCATCAGTTGGTGTGAATGACTCCGGCCAAAAGGTTAGCGAATCCGACTTCCATTCTTTTTGAGGGAATAAACATACCCTAACCAAAGGGGCTAGCTGCTCTTTTATCTGCTTCTGTCTCTTGAAAGGGAGTGCAAACCAACACATATAGATATCATGTCTAAGCATATATCATGGTTGGATTCAAGATCTAGAAAGTTATGTATGGATACATAGCTATGGCCGAAACTAGGCAAGGCATATTTCAAAACTTTCTAGCTAAGATCAACATGCATTCTTTCACATATGTCCATAAACTGGCAAGCTAGCATTATATATCTACTATATGTAATGAAATAGCAAGGTCCTTAGGTATACCTTTCGTAGACAACTTGGATGATAGTGTGGCTTGAAGTTGGAGTAATGGAGTCCTTCTAACTTGAAGGGTCTAGTTTGTAATACCCTGATCTCTCACGAGACCGGAGGCTCTAAAAACCAAGCTATTTTCAACCCAATTCCAACCCGGTCTCAAAAATTTAGGGAAAAACAGACAGAGTCTCCCTTATAACGTGGACATTTTGAAAACATATAAGCATTCAATAAGCTGTAGAATAACAATAAAGCCATGTCCAAAATAAAGATCTCAACTTTAAGGCCATCTGAGCCTTAAGACATACAAATAGTTTAGATACACACAAGCATGCATTCATAACTTAAATTCTTTACAAAATCGCTTATCATGCTACTCCACGATAGCTTTTAAGCATTCTTAGAAATTGAAAACAACTCGTCATTCACTCCCAAGCATGCAAAGAAGCTAAGAGCAAAAATATAAGTTATTACATGCCATAGTTCATATCTCCTACTACAATCAACTAGCATTTAGCTTACAATCACTCAAACATATACATAAGCACTTAGGCTACAAAACAGAACATAAGGTAGAGCAAACAAGATCTCCACATAACAGCAAGAACCATAAATTCACCTCACGCAAGTATCACACAGCAACTAAGGCAACTCCTCATCCAATTGCACCTCCTGAAATGTGTTAGCGACGTATGAGCAACCACAATTGCCCAGTGAGGGATAAAGTCTCCTGAGGCATGCAATGCAACAAGTAATACAGTTAAACATTAATAGCAATTAAAACCATTCAAGCATGAAAAAAGGTTAAGTAACCACACATTAAAAGGATACATTACTCTTAACCCCAACACTCCAATCTTCACTTGATCTTCACTCACGATCCACGAACCACGATCACTGTGCCGGCATAATCCCAATCACTCCAGTGGGTGTACTCCGGATGTACCCCGATAATCCTACGACCCAATATCCCCTGGCAATCTCCGGACTAGGCGAATGAGGGACTAGCGTACGGAGTTTGAATATCCACTGGCAAGCCCTCTACCGCCCAGCCGATATTCAACACATCCGCCCCTAATACTATGGTTGCGCAACCACTATGCAATGCACGTCAACACTTGACAATAAGATAATCAATGAAGAACAGTAACACTTAAGAGGGTCAACAAAAGAGGTTACCCTCGAAACAGTTCATAATATAAGTAATGGTACAAACTAATTAAAAGAGCATAAAGGGAAAAGTTGCACATTTTCCAATAAACCATTACCAAAAGCTCATAAACATCTTATAATTGCAATTAAACTCTTAATAAACATTTACAAGGTTATAGAAGTGAAAAATCATTCATTTCTCAATTATCCCTTTTTTTTCCTAAGCCATTTTCCTTCCAAATAAAAGTTAATGTTTCGAATTGATGGGGAAGCTATACCATTCGTCTAATTAACCCTTAAGGCACCCTTACGCCCCTCAAACACATTCAAATACTCACAATTACCACAAAAGCCCCAATTTCCCTCTTATGGCTTTGAACTACACACACTTTAACCGGGATTCAAAAAAGGGTTAGCAAAGCTTCTATAGCACCTAAGTAACCTAAGAATAACAAATGTGAAGCTCAAATCAACCCGGATTAGCATTAACCCCGAAACTACTTTTAAAAAGTCGGCTATTTCACGTTTTATACAAGTTTAGAGCAATTCGAGGGCACAAGTCTATTGGACTACCTTCATTAGCACCTAAGGCATCTATAAGAAGCAATGAATCAATCCAATACGCACAATTACATAAAACCCTAAAAATTCATCACTATTCACCTCATATAATCAAAGTAACAATTCCAACTGTTTAAAATACAAACCAATGGCTTAAATGTGTTCTCTAGCACTTATATACAATGTACAATAGCATAGATAAGCATTTCAATAGCATTTGATAGCATTTCTAACAATTCAAGAAAAATGTAACATCTTTAATATACAAAAAAAGCCATGAAATCCCTCACCTAAAGCGCGTAGGAGCACCTTGAAGACTTGGACACATCCTAAACTACTTGCTCTAGGCTTGGAAAGGCTTGGATGCAAGATTTGGAGAGCAAAATCTCCTCCTTTTGCTGCTATAGGGCTATTCGGATTTGCTACAGTAATTTCTGGTTCTTTTTTTGTATTTGTTTTTTCTAAGTTATGACTTGTTTTGTGTGTTGGTTGAGTATATATGTGTAGGTGAGCTATTTTAGTGCAAATTAATGCTAACTAATTAAAACACTAAGTTAAGTTACGTAACACTATTCATTAGATTGGCAAAACATTTTCTAAATGAGTACTCCTATTGCTCTAAGCTCAAATGCATATTTTTCTCTTTCCTAAAACAATTAATATGATTTAATAAAAATGCTAATTCATGGTAATTAAGTAGTTGAAAAACGGAATGAATAGTGATTAAAGAAGACAACAAGCAAAGCACAAAAGAAATACGTAAATAGTGGATGCAATAGTAAGCTAGAAGTACGGTTAAATCTCGGGCGTCACATCCTCCCCCCCTTAAACAAATTGCGTCCATGCAATTCTTATTCCAAGAGAACTCCGCATCAACTGAAAACCAATTTCAATTACTCTTCATCATTTGCTGAGCAAGAATACCGTATTCGAATTCTCGTAAGAACCCAATAAGAAATCCTAGTAGTACTGCCAGCGAATCCCCAAGTAATAAGGCCAAATAAAGGCTCCAATAGAAATGCTACATAGAAATCCAAATAAGAATCCTGCTGGCACGAACACTGTAGAATAATATAATCCCAACTAAAAGTGGGTAGAAAATACCATTAAAAGATTGGAGCATAAATACTGTAGATAATACCGTATAATAAGGCTGAATAGAATTCCAAATACCAAGTCTTAAGAGAAATGTCAATAAGAAAATACAAGAAGAATGCTAAATATGAAAATACCAAGAGAATACCTTAGAGAACAGTCATATAGAAATCCCAAGAGAAGCCATTCATTTAAGACTGCTGAGCATAAAAGAACACCTTAATAGAATACCAATAACTGAGCTCCAACTATAAACACCAACTCCTAAATAAAGGTTGATCAAATGCCTCTCATTTCCACTAATCAACATAACCTGGAAGGCTTGCCACTAATCACCTCTCTTGAGGGGGAAGAAGAAGTTTTTCTTACCATTCGACGGGCTATGTATGAATGCCAAACTATTGCATATGTATAAACATTCTTTAAACTATTATGCAAGCATGATTATAAAAGAACATATAAAACAATGTAAGCAACAAAGTCATTCAAGTGCGAATCATAACAAAACCAATTTAATTCACAACAAAACTTAATTTAAAATGCTCAAGTACATACATTACAATCAATAATTCAAGCAGATAATGATTCACGAGGTCAATTCGATGCAACTTCACTTCACTCAGCACACATTTAGCACATAACACATAACTATATCATATTGGTGCACACATTCAATTCAAGACACACAATCACACATTCAAGCACACACTTTCAAGATACACTTAACAAGCACACACGCAAGGGTTACTACCCGACAGGCCGAGGACCTTATCCCAACTGAGAGCTAACTAAGCTCTGATACCACCTGTAATTCCCCGATCACTCATGAGACCAGATGCTCTAAAAATCAAGCTATTCTCAACCCAATTCCAACCTGGTCTAAAAAATTTAGGAATAAACGGACAAAGTCTCTCCTCTAACGTGGACATTTTGAAAACATGTAAGCATTTAATAAGCTATAGAACAACAATAAGAATATTTAAAAAATAAAGATGCCAACTTTAAGGTCATCCGAGCCTTAAGACATACAAACAGTTTAGATACACATAAGCATGCCTTCATAACTTGACTTTTTTACAAAACCGCTTATCATGCCACTCCACGATAACCTTTAAGCATTCTTAGAATTTGAAAACAACCCATCATTCACTCCCAAGCATGCACAGAAGCTAAGAGCAGAAATATAAGTTATTACATGCCATAGTTCATATCTCCTACTATAATCAACTGGCATTGAGCTTACAATCACTCAAACACGTACATAAGCACTTAGACTACAAAATAGAACATAAGCTAGAGCAAACAAGATCTCCACATAATAGCAAGAACCATAAATCCACCTCACGCAAGAATCACACACCAAATAAGGCACCTCCTCCCCCAATTGCACCTCCTGAAATATGTTAGCGAGGTATGAGCAACCACAATTTCCCAGTGAGGGATAAAGTCTCCTGGGGCATGCAATGCAACAAGTAATACGATTAAACATTAATAGCAATTAAAACCATACAAGAATGACAAAAGGTTAAGTAACCACACATTAAAAGGATATATTACTCTTAACCCCAACACTCTAATCTTCACTTGATCTTCACTCACGATACATGAACCACAATTACTGTACCGGCATAATCCCAATCACTCTAGTGGGTATACTCTGGATGTACCCCGATAATCCTACGACCCAACGTCCCCTAGCAATCTCTGGACCAGGCGAATGAGGGACTAGGGTACGGAGTTTGAATATCCAGTAGCAAGCCCTCTGCCACCCATCCGATATTCAGCATATCTGCCCCTGACACTATGGTTGCGCAACTACTATGCAATGCACGTCAACACTTGACACTAAGATAATCAATGAAAAACAGTAATACTTAGTAGGGTCAACAAAAGAGGTTGCCCTCGAGACAGTTCATAATATAAGTAAAGGTACAACTAATTAAAAGACCATAAAGGAAAAAGTTGTACATTTTCCAATAAACCATTACCAAAAGCTCATAAACATCTTATAATTGCAATTAAACCCTTAATAAACACTTACAAGGTTATAGAAGTGAAAAATCATTCATTTCTCAATTATCCCCCTTTTTCCCTAAGCCATTTTCCTTCCAACTAAAAGTTAATATTTTGAATTGATGGGGAAGCTATACCATTCTTCTAATTAACCCTTAAGGCACCCTTATAGCCCTCAAACACATTCAAATACTCGCAATTACCACAAAAGCCCCAATTTCCCTCTTATGGCTTTGAACTTCACATACCTTAACCGGGATTCAAACGAAGTTCAACAAAGCTTCTATAGCACCTAGGTAACCTAAGAATACCAAATGTGAAGCTCAAATCAACCCAGATTAGCATTAACCTCGAAACCCCTTCTAAAAAGTCAGCTATTTGACGTTTTATATAAGTTTAGAGAAATTCGAGGGCACGGGTCTATTGGACTACCTTCATTTGCACCTAAGGAATCTATTAGAAGCAATGAATCAATCCAATACACACAATTACATAAAACCCTAAAAATTCATCACCATTCACCGTATATAATCAAAGTAACGATTCCAACTGTTTAAAATACGAACCAATGCCTTAAATGTGTTCTCTAGCACTTATATACAATGTACAATAGCATAGATAAACATTTCAATAGCATTTGATAGCATTTCTAACAATTCAAGAAAAATGTAACATCTTTAATATGCAAAAAGAGCCATGAAATCCCTCACCTAAAGCACGTAGGAGCACCTTGAAGGCTTGGACACACCCTAAACTACTTGATCTAGGCTTGGAGAGGCTTGAATGCAAGATTTTGAGAGCAAAATCTCCTCCTTTGGCTGCTATAGGGCTGTTCGGATTTGCTATAATAATTTCTGCTTCTTTTTTTTTTTTTTGCTAAGTTATGACTTGTTTTGTGTGTTGGTTGAGTATATATGTGTAGGTGAGCTATTTTATTGAGAGTGTGTAGTCAAAATATGAGTTAAACTAGCTAGAACCAAGTGCTAAAGTGCAAATTAATGCTAGCTAATTAAAACACTAAGTTAAGTTATGTAACACTATTCATTAGATTGGCAAAATATTTTCTAAATAAGTGCTCCTATTGCTCTAAGCTCAAATGCACAATTTTCTCATTCCTAAAACAATTAATATGATTTAATAAAAATACTAATTCATAGTAATTAAGTAGTTAAAAAATGGAAAGAATAGTGATTAAAGAAGACAACAAGCAAAATACAAAAGAAATGTGCAAATAGTGGATGCAATAGTAAGCTAGAAGTACAGTTAAATCTCGGGTGTCACATAGTTGGTCCACAAGCATCCAAAGTCCACCATTCACTTGAAGACAAATATGTGCTAATATATCTTCTAAGTGTTAAGCTATGTGTATATGGTATATAATCAAATTGCAAATGTGTAATACTCGAGCACGGAACATGAAATTTTTTCGTTTCTTTTTCTAGAAATTATAATTTTCTTATATTCCTTGATATTTTAAATGTTATTTGTTCTTCATCACAAAGTGCATTGCATTTTGAGAGTGATAGTTAGAGTGCATTTTCTAGTCCTCAGCAAATAGTGAAAGTAGTTTTTTGTCTTTTAATTTAATATTTTAGTAGTTAGTTTATTAGACTTGCATGTCTTATTCTTAAGCTTAAAATGCATAAAATAAGCTACTTTGACCAACTTAAGTGAACATTGACCAAGGGCCTTGACTAGTTGACTTGTTGTCATCTTTTAATAAAGCATAAAATAGAGAAAAAACAACACAAAAGCTAAAAAAACAAAGGGGAAAACTGAAAGCTTCAAGGAAAAAAAAATTTAACTCAAATCTTCACATCTTCGCGGGAGCTTACACGGGATCATTTCTGAGGCTTCTAACGTGGTTTTCCTAGCGTCTAGTAGCATCTAAGGTGAGGGATGCATCATTATTTGTGCATTTTAATATATTGTATCTAAACTTTAATTTTTGTGATTTAGCCGTAGATTGTTATTTTATCTATTTTGTTGCTTAAAGAATGTTCCTTGATGATTGTAGAACATGTATTTGTAGGCTTTTAGTATTTTCTATGGTTGAATATAGCTATTGCAATTTAAATTGATAATGGAATAGTAAAATATGAATAGTAAACCCCCGTTTCATAAAAGATGCTTCGTATTGTGTTATGTTGATGTGGAAAGATGCTAGTTTTGCTAGAATGCTTAAACGTATGGTTTAATTGGGTTGTGTGATGGAAAAACAGAGAAAAATGCCTTGGTTTATATTGGGGTCGTTCCGGTCGAGTTTGGCATTTTCTCTTTTTGATTGATGGCATTGTCTCGGGCGGCCATGGAGGCACTTTTGGTATAGTTATGGCATTGGTTGGGTGTTTGCGTAGGGCAGTTGTAGTACAAATGAGCATAGGGAGAAGTCGGGGCTTTGCGAGAATGCTAGGCTAAAGTAGGGTTTTTTGGCTTCTAGTCGTACCTTATGGTGTTCTAGATGAGTGGTGAAGTCGGTTTCCAAAACTCGTGACTCGTTAGGAAGTAGTAGCTTTTTGAAAGTTGGGACCATTGTGTGATTTTGTTGGTTTGCATAGTGTTATGCTTTTCGAATGCTTATTGTTTCTTATTATAATTGTTAAAGTTGATTATGATTGAAATGTATATCAACTGTTGCTATTGTGTGCGAGAATAACCTACTTTGTTATTCTTCCACGTGTGGCTCTATCGCTCAATTGTTGCATTCTTTACTATATTGCATTCATAGAGTTAGACGCGGGTGTTATGAGTCTCTCTGGGTAGCCTCGGGTTGCTTGGGTTGGTTGTTCTAGCTCCGTGTCCTATTCCCTTTCTTGCTTGGATTGCCTCCCAGGGAGATTTGGGTCGTAATATTGATTGGATACTTCTGGGGTATTCCAAACTGAAGTTATAAGGTGGTTGGGTTGGCGCGTCGTCATCAAAATCGTGATTGGAGTTGCTCGTGGGAAGTGAATCGTATCCTTTAATTGTGTGCTTATAGCTTAATGCTTATAATGTTTGTCTTGACTTGATTAATTGGCTTAGTCTTTTGATCTTGGATGTTTGAGTTGATTGTCCTACTTGGCTATTTGCATTGCACTCTTCTCTCACCTCCGACTTATGAGACCAAAACCCTCGCTGAGCAATAGTTTTTGTTCATCCCTTTCTATACTATATTTTACAGGAATAGTTGAGGTTGTTCCTATTGAGGTGGTTGAGGAGGAGGAGGAACAAGTGGAGATGTTTCCTTGATAGCACTTTTTTTACTTAGCTGGTGGTTGGTTGCCAGACTTTTGTGCGGGTCATGCTTGATGTGTATATTGCTTGGTTGTCGCTTTATTTTGAGGCTTGTAACCTTGTATGTAGATTCTATTTTGAGGCCTCTATGGTCTTGTGTTGTATAAGTTGAAAGGTTGTAAAGTTGTAAAGTTGTACTCACTTGACTAGTAAAGAACTACATGCTAATGGTTTAATTGCTTAGTGGCATAAGTACCTGTATGGTATGCATGACATTTTGGGTTTTATCAAGTTGGTTAATGAAAGAATGTATGTTTTCAAAGGGAATTATCTTGTTCAGATGCATGTTGTGGTTTCCACATATATTCTATTGAATGTAGGGATTTCGGATTGTTCACGGTACAGAGGAGACTCCGTCCGTGTGTCGGGTCTGGACTTGGCCTTTTGCGGGGTTGGGTCGGGACGTGACATCTTAGGTGGTATCAGAGCATGATAGTATTGCATGAGCCGGGATGTGTTTCTCGGTCTATGGGGTAAAGGTCTAAAATGATAAAGTGTTATTGCGTGATTGTTAAGTGAAAAGTGTTATAGTATGATTATGTGAACTTGGAGTACTTATGTGTTTAAGAGAACAAGTTGGCATGTCAAATTGCGTGTTATGTGAATTGTGTGATAGGATATTTGATTGTTATTGACTTGAGTGTTATCTAATCTTATGTGTTATATTTATGTCTATCAACTGCTTTTATATGTTGCCACAGCCACTGTAAGTTGCTACTATGGCACCACGTCGTCGTACTCGGGGTCAAGAGGCAGAGGCAGAGGAAGAGGCAGTAGGACAGGGACAACAACCGATGCCTAAACAGTTTATGGCTACTATGACCATTACAGTTGACCGGATTACTTAGTTACTGAATGAACAGAGGTAGGAACAGAATAATAATCCCCAGGTAAATCAAGTTAATCCTGGTAGACAAGGGCATAGGGTTGAGAAAAATCAGTTGGAGAAATTCCTTAGGCATGATCCGGGTAAGTTCTTTGGAGAACCGGATGACGAGGCAGCCAATAAATGGCTTAACCATGTTGAGAAGATTTATGCTGCTTTGAGGTACACTGACGAGGTAAAGATTGCATATGCAATATTCCTGTTTAAGGGTGACGCAGAACAGTGGTGGAACACTGTTAGGTTGAGGTGGGACTATGAGGATGTTCCGCATTCATGGGACGACTTCGTGAGTGAGTTTCGGGATAAGTATATTCCTAAGATGGCTAGGGAAAGGCGGAAAGAGCAATTTGTGAGTCTGAAGCAGGGAAACATGACTGTCGCACTGTATGAGGCCAAATTTGTTAGATTGTCAAGGTATATGCCTGAGTTGGTACAGCCAGCTAGGAGGATGATTAGCAGGTTTGTTCATGGGCTGAGAATGGACATACAGCTGCATCATATTGGGCAGACTTATGCTACTTATTCTGAGGTATTTCAAGCAGCCTCGAAGCTTGAGAAACGGAAGTTAGAGATGATAGCGAAGAGTAGCCAACCGAGTAAGAAACAGTACTTGGGCCAGAGCAGCCAGAGTCAGCAGAGGCAGTATTAGTTTTTTGTTCAGGTCCTCAGCAGCGTCCGTATCAGCCTCAGTATAAGATTCAGGCGAGACTAGCTGTGACTAGACCCCAGCAGGGAGGTACAACTACTACCACTGTCAGATTCCCCATACTTACGGGAGGCACTGTTGTAAGACAAAATCAACAGTGTAACTTTTGTAATCGATCAGGGCACATTGAAGCTAACTGTTAGAGGAAGAGTGGTAAGTGCACTGGCTGGGGGAGCGATCAGCACAGGGTGAAAGATTGCCCTAAGTTTAAGAATGTTCAGGGTCGTACTGGAGGCCAAGGTGTGCAGAACAGGGCTACAGGTGTAGGTCCAGCACAGAGGGTACAAGCTAGGGCCTTTGTGCTAGATGCGGAGGAGTTACCCGATATCACAACAATAGTGGAAGGTACCTTTCTTCTTAATACTCAACCAGTTAAAGTTTTGATTGATCCCAGGGCTACGCATTCGTTTATGACTCCTACATGTGCACAATCTGTGAATGTTAGCATTGATAAACTACCACATAAAGTTGAAGTCAGTACCCCTTTAGGCGTGAAATTTGTTACTGAGTCTATTTCCAAATCTTGTGATATATGCATTGAGGATCGTAATTTTCCTGCTGATTTAATCATACTGCCCTTTCGTGACTTTGAAATCATATTGAGAATGGACTGGCTAGGGAAATACTATGCACAGTTGGATTGTAGAACAAAAATTGTTTATCTTCAGATTCCTGACCAACCAGTACTTGAGATTGTTGGGAATCGCATGGCTACTAGAACACCCCTTTTATCATCAATCAAGGCTTCCAAGTTGTTGAATAAAGTCTGTAAAGCTTATCTAGCTTATCTAATCAATCAACCTACTGATAAGTTGAATTTGAACGAGGTTCCAATTGTTAAAGACTTCCCTAGTCTATTTCCCGAGGAATTACCGGGTTTACCACCAGATAGGGAGATTGAGTTTGTGATTGAACTAATGCCGGGCACTACGCCAATTTCTAGAAGTCATTATAGAATGGCAACGACTGAACTTCAAGAATTGAAAATTCAGCTTCAAAGCTTGCTTGAGAAAGGGCTTATAGAACCTAGTTCTTCGCCGTGGGGTGCGCTTGTATTGTTTGTGAGAAAGAAAGATGGTACGCTACGGTTATGCAATGACTACAGGGGACTTAATCAGGTTATGATAAGAATAAATACCCCTTGCCATTGATTGAAGAATTGTTTGACCAATTGCAAGGTGTGAGAGTGTACTCGAAATTTGACTTGAGGCTAGGTTACTATCAACTCAGGATTCGTAGTGATGATGTACCTAAAACGACATTCAGGACTAGATATGGTCACTATGAATTTGTTGTGTTACCGTTTGGGTTGACGAATGCACCAGTCGCATTCATGGACTTGATGCAGAGGGTCTTTCGACCATATCTTGATCAATTTGTCATAATCTTTATTGACGACATTTTAGTATACTCTAAGGATGAGACTGAGCATGAACAACATTTGAAGATTGTACTGCAGACATTGCAAGAAAACAAGCTTTTTGCTAAATTAGTAAGTGCAAATTCTGGTTGAATCAAATATCTTTTCTGGCATATCATTTCACATCAAGGAGTTTCAGTAGACCCAACTAAGATTGAAGTTGTTTGTAGCATCCGTTAATCTCCTTAGCGTGAAGGAGATTGTAATAGGCTAGCTTTTTACCCCCTCTTTTTTTTTCTATGGCTGATGACAGACTTAACGGTAGTTGTCTAATACCAAATGATCTGAATCATTCCCCAAATTTATTACAAGGCAGGAGTGATTAGATTGCTATATGAACTCAAATTGCAAGACTTTTTTTATTTGGAATCGATTCTTTATCAATGTCCCACCCTTTCATTGAATCTTGTCAACGATCGAACTTAAAGATATGAACTGAGTGCCATTCGATGAGTAACTGAGAACAAGAGAGAATGATATAGAAAGAATGAAGTAATGAAAAAGGAAGTAATTGCTAGTAGTAATGACTTGTCACGATCCATTGGTTCATATAGAATCCATGTCCTATGTGTATCAAAAAATATTCTTTTCGCTAAATGTATATAATAAAATAGAGTGAAAGGGTCCACCGTGAAACCAAAGGGGTACTAACTAACAACTGAGTCATCTCCAAACCGCAGGAGATAGTTGCCCATCATACAGCTCACCAACTTCACTTGCCTCTATTGGAGGCTCACTCCGTGCAGGTTCAGATCACTTACAATACACGGCTCTACGAAAGAAGGGGTTGGGTTATGAGCATTTTCAATATGATTCTTTTCCCCTATTTGTTCTATGAGAAATGCGAGTATGTTTTGTCCACTTTCTTCATCCCCCTCTATCAAAATGATCAAAAAGGGTCCAAATGGAGCTTCTTATTCACATGTTTGATCTCTTCCATCTCTGCCTCGCACGTTGTCACCTATGTTGAAGAAAGGTTTGGAACCCTATAGAGAATGAAGAGGGGCCAACTCCATTCCTCTCCCTATCAGTCGAGCATCTTTAAACCTCTCAACAGTGCTTTTCGAGGCTCCATTCTCCCCTTGAATAAGTAAGGCCCTGTTAGCCTGGGTGAAGATGGGGATAAAAAATAAGGATTAAAGCCCCATTAGCTCGACCAAGCACTGGACAAGGGTTAGCTCTGTAAATGTCTAGAGCCAAGTGTAGCGTGGTGTAGTAATAAGCACTTCTAGGCCCCTTCCCAACTACTGGATCACTCAAGTGCTTGGGGTATTACGGACCCTCTGCCATCTATTTTAGTAGAGCCATTTCATGAGCAAGGGGGCGAAGCGTAGTTCTTTGAATCAAAGGTTGAATGAAATCGATTCTTTTTTAGATATGAAAAGAGACATCAGGTATGATAGATAGATGGATCTATCTTTCTATTCATATATATTACTAAAGTAAATTTGATATAGTTAACTAGCGTAGCAAGAAGCCCCAAATCCTTGATTTGGCTAGGAAAGACTGCATTGCTTTGGGCCTAGGAAGCAAAAGGAATGAGCTCAGCTGCTTCTTCTCCACACGTATTTTTCTCCTTGCCCGTTCCGCTTGCACTTCGCGCGCCGTTGGCGCTTTGCTCTCCTCTTATTCTTCATTGGACGGTTCGGATGTACTTTGTCGTTCTTTCCCAACTAAAATAGAAAAGGTTGTATCATATTGAGATGTCGATTCGTTTTTTGCCCCCAATGAGATGGAAAAATTGTAACCCCCTGTTTAGACTTTTGGGCCCTTCATCTTTCTGAATCGAGACCCAGCCCGGCTCAAGTTGTTCCAACAACCAGTGGGGAGTACCTCAGTATACGATCACGCGTAGTAACTGGGAGTCCTATTACCCCTAAGTCCAACTTCAATTCACCAAACCAAGGTTCATCTCGTGTAGTGATTGTGGACTCGTACAAGGATATTGAGTAGACGGTTGATGTATCAGACTCGACCCTATCTTTCGTAGCATGCATTCCCATCCGTGTTGCAATTGATCTAGTAAGCTACGTGTCTAGCGCACGGGGAACATCCTTCGGTCTCCCAAACTGACTTACTCGTGGCAACCTTTCGGCCGCCCAACGACCTATAACGCTAGTCACTACTCCCACTGGGGCTAGGAAGTAAGCCCCACAACCCAAAGCAATGAAGAACAAATAGAATTTGCTACAAAAGCCGACTAACGAGGGTATTCTTGCGTATGAGAACATAGTAATGGAAAATGTAATAGCCAAAGTAGGATTCGTTTTGGCTAGAGTGCCCAAATCAGCTATATATTTGACACGAGTTTGCTGTAATGCTGAAACTATAGCAAATGCATCTATCGTCATTAATGCATGAATAAAGATACCAATTAGTAGTGATTGAATTCCTTCTATGGTTCCACATGAGAAACCAGTACCAATATAACCTACATGTCCAATTGAACTATGAGCTAGAAGTCTTTTGACTTTCATTTGGGCCATGACGGCCAGTGCTCCTAAGATCATAGAAGTAATGCTGCAGAAAAAGAAGATCTTTTGCAATGTAGCTCCATAAGAACCATAAATAGAAACACGTGAAATATTAACAGAAATAGAGATTTTAGGCGCAATAGAAAGGAATGATTTAACCGGGGTGGGTGAACCCTCATAGATATCAGGTGCCCACATATATAGAGTCAAAAGAGATATAGAGTCCGAAGGGGATGGGGTTTTCTTTGGGGCTCAAGAGATCGAATAGATAGGTCCCCACAAGTTTTGAATTTGCCACTGGAGAATTCACACGAAAGGGAATGAGGAATTCTCAATGAAAAAAGTGCTCTCTGAACCGAACATGAAAGTCGTTTTCCATCAGACGGCTGTTCCTGTAACTCTACTCTCGACTTGGATTATATATCCAAAAAGGTCCGCTCTCGGCCATTCCACACGCTACCTAGCGGAGCATGGTTATCTGAAGTGGATTCTCTCTTTTGTAGTAGATGTCGAACCTGCTGTGCCCCGTTGACTAAGAAAGGGGCGGGCGCAACAGCTACATGGACCCCTTCATTTCTGTTGTTGCCAATGCTTTCCCAGGCCGAGCCGGAATTATTATAAAGGGAAGGCAAAGCCCGAAGGCTGCTATCCTAATAGGCCAGTGGGTGGAATGAGGGGAGGGCCCAGCAATCATACAACATCAGTCAAAAAAACATGTTCCCTTCAAATAAAATCTCGTCTCGATCACTGAAAGCCTTTCCCTTCCCTCGCCGTATCTCCCTAATTCGGGAAATGATGACCTCGATAAGGAAACTGTGTCCGGCCCTTTCTAGGACTTTTGACTATCCCACTAAAGATTCATTAAGCATTTAGCCAAAGACGCACATCCTTAAGGTTAATTGGAAGGGTGCCTAAAAACTTGCACAATACAATAACAATAAGAGATTTGGCTTTCTCGAAAATCTTGGCATGGCACCATGCGAAATACACCCTAGACATAGCAATCTTTTATGTGAGTGGATGTAGCATTTAAAAAACCATTTCCTCTTTTTCTTCTTGCTATAGAACGCTTCATTTAATGTAGCTCTAACATATCTCTTCAACTCATTAGAGCTTTCAATACACATCAAAACCTTCCTCCTAGACTATCACACAAGATAATAGCTGGGACTAAGACTTGAAAGCTAATGAATAGAAGGGAAAGGCACAAGAGGACATATGAGAGGTACGACTCAACTTTTATACCTTTTTTTCGAGGTAAGTTACTGCATTTTTTTTTCAATTCCTATTATTTAAAACCTTATTTTATCTATCCATAATTTATTGGACCTATCTACTTTTATTTATCTAAACTGGTGATTGACTTGATAGGAGAATTTCCTTAGAATGATTACTTCCTCTCGGGCATATGCACATGTAAACCCCGAGGTCTGGCTGGTTGTGTATCACCTGTTTTGGTCAATCACACATGCCAGCATCCAAGTGAATTTGAGAGCATTCTCCCTGTCACGCCCCGACCCAACCCCCAAGCTAAAGGTTAAGTCCGGACCCGACACACGGACAGAGTCTCCTCTGTACCGTGGACATTCTAAAAACCTGTAAACGCTTAAACAAGGTCCCAACAACACAATACAGCTTTTCTCAATTAAACAACAAAGCTATAAGGCCATCCGAGCCTTATAGTACACAATAATTCCAAAACACACAAGCATGCGAGAACTAGTTGACAGCATAGTCTTATAATCATAACATTCTAGGAAATCAATAAAGCAACTTAAGGGATAAAGCATTCTACATCAACTATCCACTCCCAAGCATGCAAGGAAATAAGACAAGAATAAAAGTTATTACAGTTCGTAGACTTTCAAAGCTACAACCTATCCATTTAATCTTCAACTTATACAACAAGCATATACAAAGCCCTTGGGCTACAAAATAGTACATAAAGTAATCAGATGAGTCTTCCACAAAGCAACAAAATCATTAACCACCTCAAGTTATCAGACACAGCAACTAAGGTAAAGGCTCGGTCTGAACTTCTTCTTCCTCAACTAAATCAACAAGCTGGGGATCACCCTCAGCGTCTCCTGAAACAGATATCGAGGTATGAGCAACCACTGTTGCCCAGTGAGGGATATAGTCCCGGGGCGTGCAATGCAACAGATAATACAATTACACAACAATAACACTTTATCAATTTAAGAATCAATAAAACTTAAATAACCACACAATTAAAAGGATACATTTCAACAATCCCCTATACACCAATCTTCACTGGTCTTCAATCACGAACCACGAATCACGAGCCCGATCACGATAAGCCGGCATAACCCCAATCACTCCAGTGGGAGTACTCCGGATGTACCCCGAAACCTACGACCCAACATCCCCTGGCAATCTCCGGACTAGGCGAATGAGGGAATAGGGTACGGAGTTTGAATATCCACCGGCAAGCCCTCTACCGCCCAGCCGATATTCAACACATCCGCCCCGACACTATGGTTGCGCAACCACTATGCAATGCACTTAACGATGGCAGGTTAATAGCAATAATATAAGTATTAACACATATGAGGATCAACAAAGTAGGTTGACCTCGTTGCAATTAGGATATGAGCAAACATAGAAGATAATAAGCAGTTTACAAGTGAACATATACAGAATAAGCATAGGATTACACCAAAAGCTCCAAACCAACTTAATATCACATATAAACACTCATGAAGTCATGCCGTGGGTTTAAAAATGTGAGACAAACGAAATTGCACTTAAACCCCTTTGTTTTACATACTATTTCTCTTCCAAACCCAAGTTAATGATTTCATTTTCAAAAGAAACTCTCCCAACCTTCTAACTAACCCCCAAGGTACCCTTTCAACCCTCGAACTCAATCAAATGTCCGCGTTTACCCCGAAAGCCCCAATTTCCCTCTTTTGGCTTTAAACCACACCTACATTGTCCGGGCTTCAAACAAGGGATAACAAGGCATCTATAGCACCTAGGTAGCCTAAGGAAACTACAATTGAATCCCGAATCCACCCGGAATCGCATTAACCCCGAAAGCCCCAACTTAAAGTCGGCTATTTTCCATTTTTAGGCGATTTAAGGGCAATGCAAGTGCACGGGGTTATTTAATTATCTTCACTAGTACCTAAGGCATCATTTAGAAGCATTAATTCAATCCAATTCGAGCAATTACGCAAAACCCTAGAAAAAATGTCACTATTCACCCTAAAAATCAAACTAACGATTCTAACCGTTTAAAAAGCGAAACAACGGCTCAAATGTGTTCTCTAGCATTCATATAGATGGTATATTAGCATAGATAACAATTACAATGGCATTTGATCACATTTTCAACAAATCAAGAAATTGACAACTATTTAGAAATGCAAAAACAAGCTATGAAATCCCTCACCACTACGCGTAGGAACACCTAGGAGGCTTGAAGACACCCTAATCCACTTGCTCAAGGCTTGGGAGGGCTTGGTTTGAAGGATTGAAAGACAAAATTTTCCTCTTTTCTCTCTATGCTGCTGTCGGCCTTTCTCTGTTCTGTTTCAGCTTTTTATTTTTTTTTTCTTTTGCATTTTGAGAGTTTAAGTGATATATAAAAGGCTAAGTTGAGGTGGGGTCCTTTGGGCGCTTGAGTGGTCTAATATAATACGCGTAGTAAGCTTTAAAAGCGAGTCTAAGGGGTGACACATTGGTTAACTAATTAAATCTATAAAGTTATTACGTAACACTATTCACTTGACTTCTAAAATTATTTTCTAAACGAGCCTTCCTAACGCCTTAAGCTCAAAAGCACATTTTTCCCACTACTTTTACAATTAATATGATTTAATAAAAATGCTAGTTAATTAATAGAAAGCATTTTAAAAACGAAGTGAATAGTAGTCACAAGTCAGTTAATAAGGCATAGAAGTAAATGCGCAGATAAGGGATGCAACAGTAATTAAATGCATGGAAAATTCTCGGGCGTCACATCCTCTCCCCCTTAAACTAATTGCGCCCACGCAATTCTTACATGGTTCGGCGAATAACTCTGGATATCGATCCCGCATCTGATCCTCTCTTTCCCACGTCGCATCCTCTACTCCGTGATGATCCCACAGAACTTTAACCATCGGAATGCTTTTAGTCCTCAGCTCCTGAACTTTCTGATCAACAATTCGAAGAGGTTTCTCTGTGTAGGTCAAAGTTTCACTGATCTCTAGCGGTTCCGGTTCAAGTATGTGAGAGGGATCTGGCTGATACTTCCGAAGCATGGAAACATGGAATACGTCATGAATTCTGCCCAGACTGGGAGGTAAAGCCAAACGGTAAGCCAAATCACCAACAGTTTCAGTTATCTCAAATGGTCCCACATATCGAGGACTGAGTTTACCTCATTTACCATGTCGAATCAAACCCTTGGGAGGAGAAATTTTCAAAAATACCCGGTCCCCCACAGCAAATTTCAGATCACGACGTCGTCTATCTGCATAACTCTTTTGCCGGCTCTGCGCTGTAAGCATCCTTTTTCTGATAAGCTGCACCTGATCAATCATCTTGTTCATTTCAGGTAAAAGAGTAGGGTCGATAGTCTTCATCTCACCAACATCATCCCAGTAGAAAGGAGACCGACATTTACGCCCATACAATGCCTCATAAGGTGCCATACCAATAGTAGCTTGATAACTATTGTTGTAGGCGAGCTCTGCTAGTGGCAAATACTTCTCCCAACTCTTACCGAAGTCCAGAATACAAGCCCGCAACATATCCTCAAGGATCAAGATAGTTCTCTCGGATTGACCATCTGTCTGAGGATGATAAGCTGTACTGAAATTCAAATTCGTGCCCAAGGCTTTCTGAATCTTCTGCCAGAACTGAGATGTGAATCTGGGATCTCTATCCGACACAATACTCTTTGGAATTCCATGAAGTCGGACCACGTTCTCAATATACAACTCTACCAGTTTATCAAGAGAATCAGACTTCTTTTTAGCAATAAAATGAGAAGTCTTGGTCAGTCTATCCACAATAACCCAGACTGAGTCGTTACCCCTCGAAGACCTCGGTAAATCGGATACGAAGTCCATAGTGATATGATCCCATTTCCAAACAGGAATAGCCAAAGGCTGCAACAACCCTGCAGGTCTCTGATGTTCTGCTTTAACTTTCTGACAAGTAAGACATCGGGCAACATAGTCAGCAATTCCTCTCTTCATATTATTCCACCAGAAATTCTGCTTCAAATCTTTATATATTTTCGTACTGCCTGGATGGATAGTATATCGAGAACTGTGTGCCTCAGCAAGAATATCCTTCTTCAGAGTTGGATCATTCGGAATACAGATTCTACCTTTGAATTTGAGAGTACCATCGGCGTGCAGTGTGAAATCCAACTCTCCCCCTTTAGAATGCTCTAAGACTTTCAATAATTGGAGATCAGCCTGTTGAGCTTCTCGAATCCTGGATAACAACAGAGATTGAATCTGCAAACTTGCAAATTGAATACCAGAATTTGAAGTACTAGGCTTCCATAAGCACAATTCTTCCATGAATTCCCAATTCTTGATAATCAAGCTGGCAACAGTAGCCTTTCGGCTCAAAGCATCAGCAACAATATTCGCCTTACCTGGAAGATAGTTAATAGTGCAGTTATAGTCCTCAAGTAATTCCAGCCAACGCCTCTGCCTCATGTTCAACTCTTTCTGTGAAAACAGATATTTCAAGCTCTTATGATCTGTAAAGATTTCAAACTTGTTGCCCCAGAGATAATGGCGCCATTTCTTTAACGCAAGAATGATAGCTGCAAGCTCAAGATCATGAGTCGGATAGTTGAGTTCATAAGGCTTCAGTTTCCTGGAAGCATAAGCAATAACCCTGCCATTCTGCATCAATACACAACCCAGACCTTCCTTCGAAGCATCACTGTAGATCACCAGATTATCATAACCCTCAGGTAAAGCAAGAATAGGAGCTGTAGTCAATCTCTTCTTCAATTCCTGGAAGCTGGCCTCACATTTATCATTCCAGTCAAATACTGTTTTCTTCTGAGTAAGCTGAGTTAAAGGCCCTGCAATCTTAGAGAAATCCTTTACAAACCTCCGATAATACCCAGCTAAACCAAGGAAGCTACGAATCTCCGTGACAGTTTCAGGCCGTTTCCAAGATAACACTACTTCAATCTTCGCTGGATCAACAGAAATACCATCCTGCGAGATAATATGGCCAAGAAAAGCAACTTGCTTAAGCCAGAATTCACATTTGCTAAACTTTGCAAATAACCGATGCTCCTGAAGTGTTTGTAACACAATTCTGAGATGCTGTTCATGTTCCGCCTCAGATTTAGAATAAACAAGGATATCATCAATAAATATGACTACAAATTGATCCAGATAAGGACGGAATACCCTCTGCATTAAGTCCATGAATGCGGCGGGAGCATTAGTAAGACCAAACGGCAAGACAACAAACTCATAATGGCCATATCGAGTTCTGAAGGCAGTTTTTGGAACATCATCTTTCTTAATCCTCAGTTGATAATAGCCCTGCCTCAGATCAAATTTAGAGAATACCCTGGCGCCTTGCAACTGATCAAATAACTCTTCGATTAAAGGCAAAAGATATTTATTTTTGATCGTTACCTGATGAAGACCCCGGTAATCGATGCATAGGCGAAGAGATCCGTCTTTCTTTTTAACAAAGAGAACTGGCGCACCCCACGGTGAAGAACTCGGCTGAATGAATCCCTTCTCAAGCAAGCCCTGCAATTGAACTTTCAATTCCTGCAACTCAGGTGGAGCCATTCTGTACGGAGTCCTAGAGATAGGTGAAGTCCCCGGCAATAAATCAATCATGAACTCTATCTCTCTATCAGGCGGTAACCCAGGTAATTCCTCAGGAAAGACCCCCGGAAACTCTCTCACGATAGGTACATCATTCAATTTCAGTTGATCCCCAGGTTGATTAATCAAATAAGCAAGATAAGCCTCTCAACCCTTGCTCAATAATTTAGATGCCCTAATAGAAGAAATAATAGGAGTTCCCGTAGATTTTCTACTACCAACTATTTTAAGTACGGGTTGGTCAGGCATCTCTAGATACACAATCTTCTTTCTACAATCAAGCTGGGCATAATATTTACTTAACCAGTCCATCCCCAATATAATTTCAAAGTCATTGAAGGGTAGGATAATCAAATCAGCAGGAAGAACACGACCTTCAATAAATATGCTACATGCTCTGCAAATAGATCTAGTAACAAACTTCGGACCCATAGGAGTATAGACCACAATCTCATGCAACAGTTTATCATGTTTCAATTTAGCATTTTGTGCACAAGTAGGAGTAATAAAAGAATGCGAAGCCCCGGAATCAATTAAAACCTTAACTGATTGATCATTAAGAAGAAAAATACCTTCTACCACAGCGGTAGTGTCCGGAAGCTCCTCGGCATCCAAAGCAAATACTCGGGCCTGGCCTCGTGGTGGTGGTGCTGCAGCTGGGGCCCTGGTCTGAGAGTTCTGAGCTGATGTCTGACCCCTAGGGTTCTTAAATTTCTGACAGTCTTTAACCCTGTGCTGATCACTGCCGCAACCTGTACACTTGTTATGTTTCTTCCAACAAACATCCTCAGTGTGACCCTGACGCTGACAGAAGCTGCACTGCTGGTGACGTCTTGCAACAGTGCCTCCCGAAGGAGCTCTGTAAGTAGAGGTAGCTGAACTACCCTGCTGCGAACGGGAAACTGCTGGACGGAACTGACTCTGAGTCTGACTCTGAACTGGTCGTGCCTGAGTCTGAGTAGGCCCTGTGTAACTCTGAGTCTGTCTCGGCTGCGAACTCTGCCCAACTGATACAGCCTGCCCCTGGTACCCTTGACTCTGAGACTGAAACCGTTTACTCGATTGACTGGTCTCGGCTAATACATCGGCTTTCCGTTTCTCATATCTCGAGGCAGCTCGGACTACTGCAGCATAGTTAGGAAAATCATTTGAAGACAAGTTCAGCATAATATCTCTCCTCAAACCCATGATGAACCTCTGAATCTTCATGTCCTCCGGCTGAATTAAAGCTGGTGCATAACGGGAAAGCCGGGTAAAAGTAGCCTCGTATTGATCTACGGTCATACTTCCCTGCCTCAAGTTTATGAACTCAGTCTGTCGCCTCTCGCGGGCAACTACCGATATATACTTGTCTCGAAATTCTCGGACAAAGTCGGCCCACGAATGATGACCTCCCTCAGCTACCCATTTCTCACTGATGGTATTCCACCAATCTTCAGCATCACCCTCGAGAAGGAAAGTAGCATAGGTAATCTTCCTGTCATCATGGCACTCCAGTATCGCTGCCACTCTCTCGAACTTCCTTAGCCACATCTCAGCTTTCATATCGTCCGGCTCCCCAAAGAAAGTATAGGCCCCATGATGTATAAACCGATCATACAGATTCCCTCCGGTAGGACCACTACCTCCGGCTCTCGCAGCCTGATTACCTGCAGCGACCCCTGGCTGACCCTGTTGTGTAACAAACTGGGCAATAGTATTCATAGCTGTGGCCATCGTGGCCAAGATCTGTGCAGTGCTCGGCTCTTGAACCTGCGGTGCATTTTCGGCCACCTCAGCTTCTTGCCCTTGTACCCCCTCGGGTTCTCCACCAACATTCGGATTATCAGCACGACGACGAGGCCCCATCACGAATAGCTAGAATGCAAAGTGTTATGACAGGTATATATATATATATATATGCAATTTATAAGTAAACACATAAAGAAAAGTCCAATTAGATTCACATAAAGTCAAGTACATAGAAGTTCAAATAAATATTCCACATTCCTGAAGCAAACATAAATCACTAGATCATACTTGACATTCCGAACTCTTGATATTCTATTTCCATGCTAGCATGTTCATTCCTTATTCAAATTTCACTTAGGTCAATCAAAATCAAGGACTCATGTATTCACAAAGTCACATAACAAATCTCTACCCACAGACCGAGAAATTTAACCCGGCTTCATGCAATCTATAGCTCTGATACCACTTAAATGTCACGCCCCGACCCAACCCCCAAGCTAAAGGTTAAGTCCGGACCCGACACACGGACAGAGTCTCCTCTGTACCGTGGACATTCTAAAAACCTGTAAACGCTTAAACAAGGTCCCAACAACACAATACAGCTTTTCTCAATTAAACAACAAAGCTATAAGGCCATCCGAGCCTTATAGTACACAATAATTCCAAAACACACAAGCATGCGAGAACTAGTTGACAGCATAGTCTTATAATCATAACATTCTAGGAAATCAATAAAGCAACTTAAGGGATAAAGCATTCTACATCAACTATCCACTCCCAAGCATGCAAGGAAATAAGACAAGAATAAAAGTTATTACAGTTCGTAGACTTTCAAAGCTACAACCTATCCATTTAATCTTCAACTTATACAACAAGCATATACAAAGCCCTTGGGCTACAAAATAGTACATAAAGTAATCAGATGAGTCTTCCACAAAGCAACAAAATCATTAACCACCTCAAGTTATCAGACACAGCAACTAAGGTAAAGGCTCGGTCTGAACTTCTTCTTCCTCAACTAAATCAACAAGCTGGGGATCACCCTCAGCGTGTCCTGAAACAGAAATCGAGGTATGAGCAACCACTGGTGCCCAGTGAGGGATATAGTCCCGGGGCGTGCAATGCAATAGATAATACAATTACACAACAATAACACTTTATCAATTTAAGAATCAATAAAACTTAAATAACCACACAATTAAAAGGATACATTTCAACAATCCCCTATACACCAATCTTCTCTGGTCTTCACTCACGACCCAGGACTGACGAGCCCGATCACGATAAGCCGGCATAACCCCAATCACTCCAGTGGGTGTACTCCGGATGTACCCCGAAACCTACGACCCAACATCCCCTGGCAATCTCCGGACCAGGCGAATGAGGGAATAGGGTACGGAGTTTGAATATCCACCGGCAAGCCCTCTGCCGCCCAGCCGATATTCAACACATCCGCCCCGACACTATGGTTGCGCAACCACTATGCAATGCACTTAACGATGGCAGGTTAATAGCAATAATATAAGTATTAACACATATGAGGATCAACAAAGTAGGTTGACCTCGTTGCAATTAGGATAGAAGCAAATATAGAAGTTAATAAGCAGTTTACAAGTGAACATATACAGAATAAGCATAGGATTACACCAAAAGCTCCAAACCAACTTAATATCACATATAAACACTCATGAAGTCATGCCGTGGGTTTAAAAATGTGAGACAAACGAAATTGCACTTAAACCCCTTTGTTTTACATACTATTTCTCTTCCAAACCCAAGTTAATGATTTCATTTTCAAAAGAAACTCTCCCAACCTTCTAACTAACCCCCAAGGTACCCTTTCAACCCTCGAACTCAATCAAATGTCCGCGTTTACCCCGAAAGCCCCAATTTCCCTCTTTTGGCTTTAAACCACACCTACATTGTCCGGGCTTCAAACAAGGGATAACAAGGCATCTATAGCACCTAGGTAGCCTAAGGAAACTAGAATTGAAGCCCGAATCCACCCGGAATCGCATTAACCCCGAAAGCCCCAACTTAAAGTCGGCTATTTTCCATTTTTAGGCGATTTAAGGGCAATGCAAGTGCACGGGGTTATTTAATTATCTTCACTAGCACCTAAGGCATCATTTAGAAGCATTAATTGAATCCAATTCGAGCAATTACGCAAAACCCTAGAAAAAATGTCACTATTCATCCTAAAAATCAAACTAACGATTCTAACCGTTTAAAAAGCGAAACAACGGCTCAAATGTGTTCTCTAGCATTCATATAGATGGTATATTAGCATAGATAACAATTACAATGGCATTTGATCACATTTTCAACAAATCAAGAAATTGACAACTATTTAGAAATGCAAAAACAAGCTATGAAATCCCTCACCACTACGCGTAGGAACACCTAGGAGGCTTGAAGACACCCTAATCCACTTGCTCAAGGCTTGGGAGGGCTTGGTTTGAAGGATTGAAAGACAAAATTTTCCTCTTTTCTCTCTATGCTGCTGTCGGCCTTTCTCTGTTATGTTTCAGCTTTTTATTTTTTTTTTCTTTTGCATTTTGAGAGTTTAAGTGATATATAAAAGGCTAAGTTGAGGTGGGGTCCTTTGGGCGCTTGAGTGGTCTAATATAATACGCGTAGTAAGCTTTAAAAGCGAGTCTAAGGGGTGACACATTGGTTAACTAATTAAATCTATAAAGTTATTACGTAACACTATTCACTTGACTTCTAAAATTATTTTCTAAACGAGCCTTCCTAACGCCTTAAGCTCAAAAGCACATTTTTCCCACTACTTTTACAATTAATATGATTTAATAAAAATGCTAGTTAATTAATAGAAAGCATTTTAAAAACGAAGTGAATAGTAGTCACAAGTCAGTTAATAAGGCATAGAAGTAAATGCGCAGATAAGGGATGCAACAGTAATTAAATGCATGGCAAATTCTCGGGCGTCACACTCCCGGTGAGCTTCTCAAAAATCTAAGAGTTGGGCATGGGATTGGCTAGAAGGAAAGTTGGGCAACCCGCAGCTATGAGCTTAAAAGCTAGGAGTTATCCTATCTTCCGAATTGAATTTCAAGATGTGATGTCTGATAACCTGGGGTAAAAGTGGCAAGAGTTGACTTCCTAAAACGGTAACAACCAGGGATGTCTAGAGAACTTCTCCTCGGTTAGCTACAAAAATAGCTAGAAAGTCATTTTGTTCTGTCCTGTCTGAGACCAAGTATAGCGTAAGATAATATCCTAGTGAGGGGAGCAGTCTTAAGAGCTAATCTGCCTTGGTAATGAATTTCTAATTTCCTTCTGGCTGAGGGTACAGTTGCATTTGAGTTACTAAAGTACTATAGTCAAGTAATCGTACTATACTGCCTAAAAAAGCCTGCTATCGATAGAGTGAATTCTATACTCCCTTATGTCATTGGTTTTAAAGTTCAGTTATAGATAGAAGAAATGGTTTTTTTTAAAAAGGTATTCATTCTCAAGTACGAGAACTTCTATTAGGAATAAAGGCAAAAAAGATAGGATCGACACAACAAGAGAAGTTTTTCTACCAGAGGTTTGCAAGATAGAGGTTACCATTTGAAAATGGTGACTCTTCTATAGGTAGAGATGAGGCTTTAACCGCTGCTGCTAATTATTCTTATTATTATTTATTTTTTTTTAAATGTCGAAAGAGATTTTCACACCTGCTTAATCTTTGAGTGCTATGCCTGCTTCCCTTGTAGAAATTTGAATGAATTTGAATTATATCACTAGTCTTTCTCTTCAGCTCATTTTCCAGAATGGAGAAGTTGTGTGTGGATTGGCGTAAAAAGCCGGATCTTATTTTGTATGCCTTAAAAACAAAAGGTAAAGGAGATCCGGGGTTCGGCTTTGGTCACTGGGTCAGCTCTTCCCGCCGAGAGGAGTTATCAAATCATTGGCTTTAGACAATGATTTATTTAATGTCTGTATGAAGAGAGTTATTGCTTCGTCCTTAGTTATACTGATTTAAGAGTAGGTCTTGGCTTTGAAGGCTTTTCTTCTCGATTCTTTGTCCTTTAGTTCCCGCTTATTCTAAGTCTATGGTGGAGCTAGAGCCCGGGAAGGTTCTCCATGACAGACAAGAAAGGCTTTTTGGTCCTTTAGTATTTAGTAGTAGTCACTCATAGCCCCTTAATGTTTACATGCCAAGGCATTTCTCACAGCCAAGGAAGGTCTTTCTCAGTTCAGTTTACAATCAACGTTTTCATTTGAGGACTTCGTTCCTTAGCAAAGACCTACAGGAAATGGTATCTATATAAGCCTCGAGTCTCTCAGTGGAAAATTTAATGCAGCCCATACACAACCTAAACCTATTACCTGAAAGGATATGACATATGTACCGATTGCATCATTTGCCTTAATGATGAAGCAAGCAAGAGCAAGAAAGACTTCATAGCAGAATAGGAGTTGGTTATTCCATATTTAGATAGCCCTAATATTCGGAACCCGTTCTAGCTTCGGCTTGAAGTTTGTGGGCGATAGCACGTATGGGTGATATGAGTGCTATCAACGTATCCTAAGAAATCGCTCTTTTGAGCTCACAAGAATGGAACAAAAAAAAACGAAGGGAAAGGCTCTGCAACTTAAAAAGAAGATAGGCTGGCAAACTGGACAACAAGGAAGAGATATAGAAAAGATGCCAACGATAGGATGGGATTTGAAGACGTCTTTACAAAATTGCACTTCCGCTCGTGATCGTACGATACAAGGCAAAAAATTTCATTACTAGAAGATACCAAGAGATGGGCTTGGAAGCAGCCTATTCGAAGAAGTACGCATATATCACGTGGTCACTTACAAGACGGATCTCTTCTGCTTTAGTTGAGAAGGTTCAACAGGAACTGATTTTTTACCCATTCCTTAGCACACCTGAGGCTTGGGAAGGAAAAGAACCTAAGGTTTGAATATTCTCGACCGATAGGGAGAGGAATGGAGAACGGGTTCTTGGATAACCAAGAGATTACTGGAGTGACAAATAACTGCAATATCATCTTCGATAGAGTAGAGCGAATGAAATGGCTTGGGAATGACTAAAGCACTACTAAAAGGGGAAGTCTAGTAGGGCAGTCTACTCTTGTACAATGGTTTCATCCCTTTCAAAGATTTGACTAGAAGAAGAAGGTGAGCTAGCAAATAACGGCCTATCTGATCTTTTGAACAGGGCTTCAGCTTCAATCAAATAGGCCATAGATCGAGATTCACTCATAAGACAAGCGACTACCAAAAGACTATAACAACTCCTTACTAAGCAAGATGGCTCCAATTCCTGACATATGAAATTGGACTCAAGCCAAGGCAAAAGAAGTTTGTAAACCTTGATTGAATTTGATTGAAAAGTTGCAAAACACCGTTGTTCAATCACTCATTCCTATGCGGAAGTCAGTCTATTCCATGGATTTGATCAAGCAAGCTAGCGTGCCAGGAAACTAGACAATAGAGGACACATGAAACACAAAGATATGACAAGGTTTGAGTGATTTCGACTAAGAGTAACTCGACTCTGAAAAAGATAGAAAAAGCTCATTTCCATTTTCTCTCATTTCAATCTCCGCGAGTTTGGTTTGTCTGCAAGACTCAATCAAAGTATTTCGTCCTCCTTCTCAAGTTTCAGATGGCAGCTCTTTCACTTGGTGTTCCCTATTCTAAGACATTAACACCGACTTAGGTTTTGACTTCAGCCTCAGCATCGTTCTCTCTTTCTTATTCTTCATCCGAATCCTATTTCTTCCTCCTTGTAGCTCCTGAAACGGATGGTTTGTGAGGTTTGACTATATGTTGCATGTATTTTCTATCTTCTCTAATGGTGGAGCATAGTGAAAAGAGAGCCGTTTATGCCACAAAGCGCGTGTTTGCCTATCGGGCTAGATAAACTTACCTTTCTCTGCCCTAGGCATGTTCTATTAAACCCGTTTAGGGAAGGTAACCCATGCCAGGACGAGACATCACCATTCCTAGATTCGGGCAATGGGACAGGTTCACCCAAGAAGGGGAAAGGAAAATTAATGTAATAGAATATGTGCGTTGGCCCTAGAAGAGAAGAGATCCAACCTAAGAACATAAAAACTAGTTGAAAGCGGATATGCGACTAAGAGTACTAGTAAGAGCTGATATATGACTTACTGTACTAGTAGTAGCTTATTATTAGTAGTAGTAGTAACATCGGATATGTGAAAGAAAGTACCTATTCACTATGGTTGGCTTAGGCTATCCTTTGATCTCTTTTCGTCATCCTAGATTCCATCATCTTAGAAATCCAGGCAACCTCATCCCTCATAGCTTGTTCGAGAGCTACAACTTCACCAGTGACATTCCTATTTTCGGATACCAAAGGTGCAATCCACAAATCAATCGCATATGAAAAGTATGGGGAGTAGATTCATTTCACCGATGCTTCGATCACTTCTCGACCGGGACTTCTTCCTATAGATACCAGAGAGATAGATCTCAAGGAATCTTTGAACTATTTCTACGCAAGGAAAAGATGAATCGATAGTATTACCGATTTTAGCGAAACAGACTGAGATAGCAATACCAAGCCTAGCTTGAAAGAGATCGATCACAGGTATGTGGTAAATCATAGCGAAAGAAAGATAGGATTAGTGAGGTTTGAAGATGCTCGACCGATAGGGAGAGGAATGGACGTAGTACGAGAAGCTAGATGTAGAAAGAAATACTGGGGTGATGAGCCTGAATGGCGGCGAGAAGAAATGGCCTATTCTTAAGAGGGATGTCAGTTCGGCATCATAGACCTCAGATTGTTTCCCTAACATGTGATCCTAGCTCATAGAAACTAGCTTTGTCACCTTTGGCAGCAGCTCGTAAAATAGGTCTGGCAGCTTTCTTGACTAACCCACTGTTATATCTCGAATCGGTACAGCCATTCTCTTGGAACACCTTCCTCACAAGACTCTCAACATGCTACCAGTCCGATCTAGCTGCCCGGTAGACCAAATCAAGTAGATATTGAGGTCTTTCACTGGTTGAGGAAAGAAGATGACAAGCTAGTTACGTTTAAGGCATTTCGGGTTTCTTGTGTCTAACCTTCCCAATGATTCTTCCATTCGATTGAACTTTCCCTTAGCGATGTTCTCTCCTTGCATAGGCATAAGTGATCCGACAGGCACTCTCCGGACATGAGTTCAGGCATGACGCTCAATAGGGCAGTGAGCAAGCATTCTAGGTAGACTACTGAGATTCCCAAAAGCATGAGTCCAATCTCTCTTAGACTAGCAAGTCCTCCGAATTAAGTTAGCAGAATTCCTAACTCTCTTTGACTGGTTTGGTTGTCTTCTCTCTGTGACTAGTGCAATCTTTTCTTGCATGGGTTCCACATCTGACTTTTGTTACATTTTCGAGTTTTGGATGCTATCCGCAGTGAAACAATTTAAAGGGATCTTAGCTCCCGCTGACCGGCTTTGCAAGATCGCCATATGGCCTGGTCCACTCTTGGCTAAGCTCTTTGGGTGGGTCTTTCTCAATCACAGCTTCTCACTTCTCTCACTAACAGATTAGCAATTCAATCACTCATTATGTAGAATAGAGTGTGCACCAACGAGAGTACACTAGAAGGATTCTTTGAATAGCAGCATTTGGATCTACTATGTGATTATGTGAGAAGGATTAGGTTATGCTTCTCTATTGGAGAAGCCAAAGAGATCATGCTTTCAGTACATCTCTCTTCTCTCATTGCATGATTGCGAGTGTCCTTTCTTCTTTCATTGATGCTATTGACAGACTGATCCCAATCACTTTTCGATGGGATTGATCATTGAAAGGATTAGCATAACAATCTATGTCAACCCTTTCACACTGCAATCAGAGTTTCAGAGTTCATGTCGGCAAATCGTCTGCTAATTCAACTAGGAGACATCAAAAGAGAAGAGATTGTTTGCTGAGTCTAGGCAGTCCAATCGGGAACGAGGTGGAATTGGAATTCGATTAGCCAACAGGATTGTTGCCTTCCACTGGCGATCCAGTCACCTAGAAAATAGTTTGTACTACACAGTACGGAATCTCAAATCTCTCTCGACGCCAAGACCCTTTTATGTGTCCAAGCCGATTAGAGGTTTGGCTTTCTGCTCTTATGAAATCAAAAGTTACCTGTCAAACAACTTATTCCTATTCCTTGAAATAGCAGCTCATGAAAAAGAATAGGCACTTCCTTATTTTATGCTATTTATTGAGTTTCCTCCCCTCGGGAGAGGTAGCAACAACCTTTATCTAATCGACTATTGAACTATCTCACCTGAAAGTCACTCGCTACCTTAAGGCATGCCTTTACTCAAACAGCTAACTGAATGGGAATTTCTTTTTCTAGTAAAACAAAGCCAATTAAAGCTTTCTTCTAGGCGTTGAGGAACGTATTATACTACGGTCCGGAATCCATCTATTTTGCAAACAAGCAAGGGCGGTCTACGATCATAAAGAAAGTCTCATCCCTTGCTTGTTGGGTACGAGACTACGCTATTCTTCACATCGAGAAAGAAAATGGTTGTTTAATAGATTTAGGAGCTATTGACATAAAGGAAATATGATTCGTATTCTTAACCTAAGGCAAGGCTTTCTGGTATTCCATCTTAATGGGAGGCCTTTGCCAGGTTGAAGATGATAGTTAGCTTTCGCTCATTCTTGCTTCGTATTCAAAGAGTGACTTCTTAACTAGCTTTAGAGTTAACGATAGACGCACCTCTTCTCACAGATACTATTAAGTTCATTGTCTTACTAAGCTTTTCAGAAAGTAAGGACTATTCCCACATTGAATGTCAACTGGCAATGCACATTGACTCATTCTATCTCTCCTCTACCTTTTTTGGGAAGAGACCCATCTATTAGCTTATTACCATAAGGATGTCTGATGCCCAACCAAAGCCAAGGATGAAAAAGGTTCCTGCCAATCCCACCGACAAATCGAAGGCTATTGCTTCTGTCTTCCAACCATCTAATACCGGATTCAATAGAAGCTCATTCTCTCTTGTTTTCATCCGATCTATAATCTTGAAGCAGGTATAATAGTCTAAGAATATGACATGGATAGTGCGGTAGTGGGATGAGAGAAGTGTTATACCATTTGTTGAATAAGCCAATAAGAAGGAAGGGATTGCTCAAGCAAGATAGCATTCCTGAACCTCGTCTAAGTTACAAGAGCTATTTAAGACGTCTTTGTGACTCTTTTTGTGTTCCTTCACCGGAACCGGTCGAGGAAGTTAGCTCTATAATGCATAATAATCCACCAATACAAATGGCGGCCCCAGAGACACTAAGGCAGGAACCTGGACAACTTGAATTGGTTTAGTCCAGCCAAGCTCAGTACCTTCCTCATGAGGATCAAGTAATAGGGAGAGATTCAATAAATCACATCCAACGTCGGCTAATGGTGGGCAAATAAATTAGTGACAAGAACTTGGAGGAGACCTGCTTACTAGCCCAAGACCTCTTTGATTCTTAGGGAAGTTGTTCATTCATAATATGTTCTGGGCTTTTTTTAAAAATGGTGATGATAGTGTAGTCTTCTTTACATATTAAGTCAAGTGGAAAACTTTGAAAGGAAAAATGGAAACTGGGGAGTTGGCTGATAAAGATGGACAGTAACGATTGCATAATATAAAATTTTCAGCCTCATCATCGAAAGCGGCTTCCAATTGCTCGGAATTTATCAAGAAGTTGGTCAACTTTCGCATGCAAGAGGGTAAAAAAACAAGAGTTCGTGCTATTGTTTATCAAACTTTTCATCGCCCAGCTCGAACTGAATGCGATATAATCAAACTTATGGTTGACGTCGTAGAAAATATAAAGCCCATATGCGAAGTGGAAAAAGTAGGAATAACAGTTACTATTTATGATGTTCCTGGGATTGTAGACAGGGATCGTCAACAAATCTTAGCTATTCGTTGGATCCTTGAAGCAGCTTTCAAACAACATATAAGCTACAGGATAAGCTTAGAGAAATGTTCATTTGCTTAGATACTGGGTGATTACCAAAAAAGGGGAATTGCACGTAAGAAAAGAGAAAATCTTCATGGACTGGCTTCCACCAATTGAATTTTTGCTCATTTCAGATGATGATAAAGTGAGACCACGTAAAGAGCTCTTCCTCATTTAGTCTAATTATTCAATAACATATGGTTCCTTTTTCCTTTTTGTTTCAATCTTCATATAGAAAGCCAGCTTCCTCAGACTCCTCCCTTCATTCATTGAGTTGGAGGAATCCATAGGAGGCCCGCCAATTATGCATTGCATGAAAGAACCTTTCTTTGTATGACTTATCTTTTGCCTCAGGTCGAATGAATACGAAAGGGAGATCTATAAATAGGCCATGAATGAAAAAATATTGGGCCTTTCACCCTCTTTCTGTTGACTCGGGGAGCTGATCTGATAAATGCACTTCAAAGGGATGGAATTTACATTACCATGTTGGTATGGCCGGGCATAAAAGATTTGGAAGAAAGGTAAAAAAGAAGAGAAAGAGTTTACTTCAGTGCCGAAGAGTCGAAACCGCTAACCGAAACAAGACATTCACTTTGACCATAGCCACCCGCACTTGCCTACCTAACTAACCCGAAAATCAACTATCTCTTCGACCTTTTTTTCTTCTAACCTAAAATAGTCGTACCGCTCTCCAGAAATAGATAGATTTCTTGATTCTCTAAGCTCGCTAAAGGCCCAAAACATAAGGAGTTTTATCTAAGCTAAGCTGTGAGGCCTGACCCCGAATAACGTGTCTTACCTCGATTTGCGTACCTTGGACCCAGAATTATACGACTAATCTTGGATTGCGTGCCCTGTCTTGGTTTTCATGCATGCTTCGTCATACGTGCCTTGACCTAGAATTGTGTGCCCTAATCCTGATGTACGTGCATACCTAGATATACGTGCCTTGACCTTGAATTACGTGCGAGACCTCAATTTGTGTGCGTTTTCTCGTTTCATATACCATAACCTTGAATTGCGTGCCCTAACCTAGGTTTAAGCGCCATACCTTGATTTACGTGCATTGCATTGAATTACGTACCTTGTATTGGTTTGCGTGCACTTACCCATAATTACGTGAATTTACATAAAAATCTGTGCATTTACCTTGAAGTGCGTGCCTCACCTCGTAGTGCGTGCCCTAGACCTAGGAATGCATGCTGCACGCTAATCAATAAAGATACTTGCACAAAGCACAAGACACTAAAATAATCCTACACAATCCACTAACCAATATTATATTCCTAATTCAAATTCTCTACAAATCCCACTAACTATAAAGTATTCTGTTCTACCCAACATTCTCTTACACCATGTCATAACTTTTCCTAAGTTCTATGCTCTTTTTGCTAACTCCTAAGCCTCCAACATGCTCATGCACTTATTCCTTACACACTACATTTCCTAGGCACAATATTCAGCAACTTTAGAAGGCATTTGACACACAAAAATTCTGCAAAACCGAGCACACACACACACACATACTTAAAATATCATTTTTCCTCTCAAAAACCCTCTCAAGCTCTCACTCTCTCTCCATTTCAACCATGGCTGCCTCTTGACCTTCCAAGACCTCAAGCATGCTCTCAAGATCTCTCTCAAGCTCGGCCATACCAGCCCAACCAAGCAAGAAACAAGAAACAAGCTCCATTGGTGCATCTTCAAGAACATTGTGCATCTTCATCTATTAACTTGCTAAGGTGAGGGTTAAAATCTTTTAAAAGCTTTCAAAAATCACATGCATTCCTTCATATGACTATATTTACCTCTGTAGTTGTTGTATATGTGTGTACATGAGCTTATATGACCATGCATGGCTAGATTTTTGGCTAGAACTTGAAGATAAGTAAAAATCGCGTAGCTGGTAAATTTCTGACATAGTAGTGCAAAGTGAATTTGGCCTAGTAAATGATGTCCAAAATGTGTGAAAATTGGTAAGTCACTAGTTTTTCCAGTTTTGAGAATTTTTCATAGAAATAGGCCAATGCCAATTCTGAATCTAAAATCCTTAAAATGGCCGAATATAAAAAGGTGTCTAAATCTGGAAATATGGAATAGGTTTTGGCAGCCTTCTGACCTTGTGGAATGAAACAGTTCTAGCCTAGAAAATGATGTCAAAAATGCGTGAAAATTGGTAGGTCACGGGTTGTTCCAGTTTTGAACATTTTTCGTAGAAATAGGCCAAGGCCAATTCTGACTCTAAGATCTCCAAAATGGTCAAACATCGTAAGGTGTCTAAATCTGGAAGAATTAGAAAAATGAAATAGATTTATGGCAGATTTCTGACTTTGTAGAACGAAGCATTTTTGACATAGTAAATGTTGGTGAAATAGCATTAAATTTTTTAGGTTGCTATATTTCTCAGTTCTAGACATTTTTGTTAGAAATAGACTAAGGCTAAATCTGACCGCAAGACCCTCACAAATGGCAAGTATTGAAATGTATACAAATCTGGACAGTTTTGCGTAGTCTCATAGTTTTGGCTATAACTCTTGAATCTGAACTCCAAATGATACGAGGTTTGTTTCTGAATTTAAATCACTCATTAAGCTTTAGTTTGATATTTTGTTCACTGAAATTGGAGAATGTTTGGTTGTCTAAATGAATGTGGGAAAACAGACCATTGCAGTGGGGTTTCTGTTTAGTGATATGCTTAGAATCATGTTGAGACCTTGCTTGTGGTATTGAATGCATGGAATTGTGGCACATAGATGTTGTGTGGACTGTTGTGGCTGGTTGAGGTTACTTAATTTGATTGATGTATGACTTGGGATCACTAATTGATGAATGGTTTGCTTAATCGCATGTGCAAGCACGGAATTGAGGCCCTAGTACTCATGACTATTTGCTAAGGGGTGACCTTATGTTTAAATGTGTTTAATTTTGTGGTTAATAGGCTGCCCGGAGTTGTCCTTATGGCTCTAATATGATTCCCAATGATTGCATGATTGATAAGTGCGATATTTTTATACCTGGTCTCTTGTAGGCGTCGTTGCATGCTTGTATAATCTTAATACTTGATACGTGAACCCTGAAATGAGTTATATGACTTGATTTATATGTGTTGCTTGGCTGCCCGGTTAATGTTCATATGACTCTATGTGTTCTATAAAGTGAAATTTCATGTCAAGCATGCCTCGTTCGTTTACTTGTCAATATGTGATCTTGAAATTGCTCGGAGGCAACCTACTTTGTTGAACTCCTAATGTGAAATGTTAAATGACATAAATGGGCATTGTATACAAGGTTGCAACCTTTCATTGTGGCATGGTAGCGTTTCATGAATGCTAGGCGGATAGGGCTTGCCGGTGCTCCCGTGACTACCATGTTCCAATTCCCTCTCTCGCTTGGCATTCCACACTCGGAGAGTTAGGTCATAGGTTTTTGGGGTACATTCGGAGTACACCCATTTGGGAGCGATAAGTGGATAATTGAAGTCGGCCGCAACAATTGTTATCAAAAATGATCTTGAGAGCAAATGCTCACCGATTGATCTCGAGAGCGAAAGCTCACCGTATCCTTTTTACTATGTACTTAAGTACTTTCGCTTGGTTCCTAGAGGACCTCGGGGAAGAAAGATGGGTAAATGTGTTCATTTATATATATATATATATGTTATATTATGAGCTTACTTGTTCTGTTTGATATGTTTTCAAATGAGTTTTCATAGAGTTTAACCGGAAAAGGATTTCAAAATGTTATTTCTCGTTCCCCCTCGCTGAGTTCATAAGGACTCACCCTTTTTTATCATCACATGTGAAGAAAATCTCGAACAGGTACCCGAGAAAAATGTGCCCATTGATGATTCCTTGGAATGATTACATGTCTTATGTGCCTTGCGTGACTGTCGCTGTTTTGTGAACGTTATGCTTGCTTTGAAGAATACTTATTTTGTTGATGTAAACGACCCCGTTGTAATTTGGGTCTAATTTTGGGATTGTACTATCTACAACTGGATGAACTCTTTATTTGGTTGTTTACTTTCATTATCTTGAATAGTAACTATCGTAGACAATTAAACCACTAGGTGAAAAATCAACTAAGTTAATTTTATCTAATTTCTCTTAGGTGCTAATTTGTAAACTAAAGGATAACAGGTACTTGGATGATAGGAAATTGACAAATAAACGAGACATAGTTATCATGCTATGCTTATTAACCAAATGAGACTTTCAAGATAGACTAGTAGGCATATCGGTTGATGACAAAATAGGAGTCCTTAATGGAATTGGGTTAATGATAGGAATAATTGAGGCGTTTAGGAAATTAGGTTAAACCAAAGGTCTTAAAAATAGTCGTTATGCTGCTGAATTTCTGGAAAATCTTTTGAAGTTCTAGGCTAACGTTAAGTGTTAAATCACAACAAACGGTTAAGTATGTGAATTGGCGTAAAGGAATTAGGTCATACCCTAGTCTAACCTCTATAGGTTTGGTTGGGGCATGACATAAGCTGCTGGAACGACTACCATAACTGGAGATGTATTCTTTGATCCACCGACCGATAACTGAACTAGCTTGACTTTCTTCGAGAGGTTTGGAATAAATCAGCGAATGTAGGATATCTTGCCCATGAGATTCTTTAATTCTTTCAGAGTGGTCGGATGTGGCATCTCGAGTATTGCCTTGATCTTTGAGGACTCTATTCCATTATGATGGACAATGAATCCCAAAAATATACCAGCTGAGACACCAAAGGCACATTTCAGTGGATTCATCTTCATCTTATTCGCTCGACACCTCTCGACCCGATCCAATACAGCAATGTGATTCTCCCATTTGCCTGACTTCACCACTATATCGTCGATGTAGTCCCCGTTCTCTTTGTGCATCATGTCTTGGAATATGGTGGTCATGGCTCGCTGATATGTTGCACTCGCGTTCTTTAACCCGAATGGCATCACTTTGTTATAGAAGTTCCCCTTGGGTGTTCGGAAAACAGTCATCTTGGCATCCTCAAGATCCGTCCAACTCTTGTTATACCCACTATAGCCATCTATAAATGAGAACTTTTCAAACCCTTGTCGATGAGTAAGCATATCTATGTTCGGCAGAGAGAAGTCATCCTTTGGGCAGGCCTTGTTGAGATCTCGGTAGTTGACACAGATCTTTCTCTTGCCATTTTTCTTTTTGACTGGAACGGGATTGGCCAGCCAGGTAGCGTACTATAACTCCACAAGTCCACGTTGATCAACTTGTCCACTTCCCGCACAATTGTGTCTATAACCATCGGGTGGTATTTTCGCAGGGACTGCTTTACGGGTGTTTGATCCCTAACGTTCAGGCAGTGACCAGCCACGGTAGTCCACAACCCGGTCATCTATTCGGAGGACCAAGCCAGACAATCCTTCTTTCTTCTCAAGCACTCGACGAGTATCACAGACTCTCGACATAGAAGCAGATGGGGTTTAGCATTCATAGAAAGGAGAGATAAGGAAATTTCCTAAAGAAAAATCTTCCAGATCATCCAACAAAACAGGTGAGACCGAGTGAGATTCTGCCCGCCAATCAAGGCGAGTGGAGCAAAAGGAACCCCGCGAATATTATGAGGGTCCAAGCGAGTATTCCTTAGTTTATTGGAAGTGCTTTAAGGAAGTGTGCTTTACCCTTATGACAAGCTATTCGAACTATGGTAATCCGAGACAAGCCTGCTTATCCAATTCTTTTTTTTTCTGAGGAAACATGGCCACCAAAGACTTTTATTGACTTTCAGGATAGAATTAAAGAAAGAAGACGGGCATTAGCCAATGGCTTGACCGGTGGGTGCTTCCTGTCCAACTAGTATTTTCCTTATGACTCCGATTGTGGGTTACCTAAGATTAGACCGATTCTCTTCCTACTACTCAACCTGCTCGGTTTGACCTGGCTTTGACTGCTTTTTGATCGCTTGTCAATGAAAACCCTAGATCCTTAGCTCTATCCTTTGCTGCCTGGGTGCCCTATAGGGACTACTCCATGCTCTTTGCTTTATTGGTGGATGGAGAATAACAAAGTTAGACTGTCTCTGAGCCCTACGACTGATGTATTTAAATTTGATAGCAAAAAAAAAAAGTCAGTTTTTCAAACCAAAAATAAGTGCTTTAATGCGTGGCCGTAAGCCTCTACTCCTAAGTTGTTTCGAAGTTCAGCCCCTTCCAATATAAGTGTCAGACTTGCATTACATTAACTCCTATGCTAAAGCACCCAAATAGAAATCCGTTTTTCCTAGATCTGGCAAAGCACTAACCAGTTTAGGCTCTAGCGGTCCGAGCACAGTAAGTAGGGCAAAGAGTGGCAGTCAAAGCAAAAGCATACGCTTCAAACGGGTTGTAGTTCCTATTCCAAATTCATGGTATTAGGGATGAAAAAAAGTTAACTCACGAGATTGGGTTTCAACAGTCTCTCTTTAAGATAGGGGTGCTCCTTGAGAGCAATCGGTATACTCTGCTATATCCTAAGCCAGCTGTGAGCTTTGTGAGCCTAGGGATCAATCGATGGATAATGTAGCACTTACAGTACAGTGGCTGGAATTAACACTTTATGCTTTCTATAGATACCCGGCACCTATCCGAAAGATGCCTTCTACGATGGAGAAGGTATACTATACTACGATTGTGATAACCCGAACCCGGCATGCATTTAATGGCATTTAATTGCATTTAATTAAGTGTTATCATACATGTTAGCATTGAATTATATGTTTATTTTAGTTAAACATTCATTTGTAGCTTTATTTTCATATTTTTGTTAATCGGTTTTAATTTTTCTTACACCTTAATGCTCGGTTTTCAATAAATGAAAAGTAGTTCCGAGCTGGAGTAAATTTTGAACTATGTTACTTTTCAAAAATTAAATTTTCTTAAATTCTTTGAGATTTAATTGTTATTCTTTTATTCTCGCAAAGTGCATAGCATATCGAGAGCGATAATTACAAAGTGATTTCTAGACCTCAAGAAATAGTCAAAACTAGTATTTAGTATTTTAATTTTAGTATTTTAGTTGTTGTTGATTAGATTTAAAATAGTGCTAGTTGTTTAAGCTTTAAAATGCCTAAAATAAGCCTATTTGACCAATTTTTAAGTTAGTTGACCAAGCCTTGAGCAATTGACTTGTTGTCATCTTTTAGCATAGCATAAAATAGCACAAAAAAAATAAAACAAAAGCTGAAAAAAAAAAAGAAAGGGCCGAAACTTAGAGGAGAGAAAAAAAAAAGATTTCAACTTTCAAATCTTCAAATCATCGGGTGAACTTGCACGGGGTTGTGTCCGAGGCTTTCAGCGTGGTTCCTAGTGTCTAGGAGCGTCTAAGGTGAGGGTTTCATCGTTATTCGCGCATTTGAAATAATTGTGTTTAAACTTTAATTTTTGGTTTTAAGCCGTAGATTGTTATTTTAATCGTTTTGATGCTTAAAGAATGTTCCTTGACAATTGTAGAACATGTATTTGTAGACTTTTAGCATTTTCTACGGTTGAATATAGCAATTGCAATTTTAAATGCTAATGGAATAGTAAAATATGAATAGTAAAACCTCGTTACGTTAAAGTTGCTTCGGTTTGCTTTCTGTTGATGTAGGAATGTGCTAGATATGCTAGAATGCCTAAATGTATGGTTTAATTGGATTGTGTAATGGAAAAACGGAGAAAAATGGCTTAGTGCATGTTGGGGTCGTTTAGGTCAAGTTTGGCATTTTATCGTTTTGCGTGAAGGCATTGTCTCGGGAGGCCATGGAAGTACTTTTGGTGCAGTTATGACATTGGTTGGGTGATCGGTTGAGGTAGCTGTAGTTCAAATGAGCAAAGGGAAAAATCGGGGCTTTGAGGGAATTCTAGGGTAAAGTAGGGTTTCGTGGTCTTTAGATGTGCCTTATGGTGACCTAGGAGGAGGGGTGAAGTCGGTTTCCAAAACTCATGGCCCGTTTGAAAGTAGCAGCGTTTTGAAAGTTAGGGTCGTTTTGTGTTTTTGTTGGTTTTCATAGTGTTATGCTTGTAGAATGCTTATTATTGCTTGTTATGTTTGTTAAAGTTGGTTATGATTGAATGGTATATCAATTGTTGATAACGCTTGTTCGTGTTGCTCTTGTTACTTTATTGATTGTAATTGCTTATTGTATCGCATGTTGTTAGTAACCTACACTTCAGTGCCTTGCTCGATTATCGTTATATTTCTCGTATTGCATTGCATTGTGTCAGGCGCGTGAGTGACGGGCCTCTTTGGGTAGCCTCAGGTTGCCAGTGTTGGTTGCTCTAGCTCCGTGTCCTATTCCCTTTCCCGCTTAGGTTGCCGCTCTGGGAGTTTTGGGTCGTAAAATTGACAGAGTATGTCCGGAGTACTCTAACAGAAGTTATAGGGTGGGTAAGCTGGCGCGTCATCGAAAACATGATCGGTACATTCCTCGTTTGAGTGAACCATAGCCTTCAAAGTGTGGTATAGCTTTGAATGGTTGTGTTAATGCTTTATCAATTGTTTATTGTATTGATTGATAGATTGATAGATTGAATGCCTACTTGTCAGATATATATTGCTTAACTGCCTTAATTGCATTGCACGATCTTCTTTCTCTCCACCTCGATATCTGTCTCGCCTTCACTGAGTATACGTGTTTAGTATACTCACTCCTCACCACCACATTTCAGGAAATGCCTTGTTAGCTGGAAAGTTCGTGGATATGTGAAAGCTCGTGCTTGAAGAGTTGTCTTGCATGCTAAGTGGCTTGAGTTGTCAAAGATGCAAAGATGTATGTTTCATGTGTTGTTTGTATTTAATATTAAAAGAATGTAATATGAGTTTTCTAGGTTATTGAAGTGATTTGGAAAAGCTAGTTTATGTATTCAGATAGAATAGTTTAACTTTAATGTATGTTTGTAATGCCCAAAGGAAAAGAGGTAGAATGGTATGATAGTCTATTTTATGTAATAGGATAGTGTAGTTTAATTGCCTAGCATGAATGTTCATGTCAAAGATGAGAAGAGATATGTTAGCATTTAAACTGAAAATGTAAATTTACTTGTGTTCGCTTGTTGAGAACCAAGGCTCGGATGGCCTTGAGGTGTTTGTATGGTTGGACACGGTGCTGGTCCACTTATATGTTATTACAGGTTTTACATTTCGCCTACAAACATGGGAGACTCCGTCCGTCTTTCCTGAAAATTTTGCCCAGGTTTGGAATTGGGTTGTGATTAGATTGATTGATAGAACTCCCAGTCTCGAGAAGGATCGGGGTGTTACAACGATTGCATCTATTCACCGAGAGTCTTAATCTATAGAGAGCGGAGCTATTCCTTCTTTAATAAAAAAAGGTTCCCAAATGCAGGATGTTTAAGCTGCTTCGGGCGTGCCCGCTAATGTAATGTCTCAGCTTCGCAATGAGCTTGAAAGCAAGCAATAAGAGAGATATGACTCATACCCGGATCATCCAATCCTCTAAGATACCCTAGAGGACTCAGAAGAATGAAGAATCGAACCAGTAGGAGCACCAAAGTATCATTCAGTAGTTCCCTTTCTTTTTAAAGGGTATCAGACTCTCGATTGAATGCGACTGCACCTATCCCTGCTTTCTTCGATGCTAATCCTGCCTCTTACTCTAGTGGGTAAACTCCTACGGGATTAGTCAGAACTTCTTTGTCTTAACTCATGGACCTATATATCCTCTTCTTTTTAAGAGATAGGGGCTACATTTTCTATTCCCGCCGCTTGCTTTTATGTAAATAAAAAAAACGTCAAAGCTTGAAAACTAAACTTGTCCTAGTTTGCTACGTAAGACACCTAAGCTTGATAACATATCTCACAAAGAGGTGCTTTCGATCGATCAAGAATAAGTATATTATAGCTTAAGTTTGATAACTGTTCTTTATACAATACATCTATAATTGGATTTATCACAGGCGGCACTCCCACTACTACTAGATCTCAAACCGCTGGGAAAGAATAAATAAGGATATCATTTATTCACCAGCAAACTTGTATCTCCTAAGGCTAGAGCAGAAGTCCCAAACACTACAACTTCCATTAAGCCATCTTCTACTCAATGAATTAAGCTTTCTATCAATGGATGGCAAGGAACTTCCAAGAGATGGAATAAGATTGTCTTTCTCACTGGATGGCCTAAAGGAAGCTAGCTCGGGATATAGTTTGCAGTTTTGGAAACAAGGCAAGGGAATAGCACTTTCAATCAAATATGTGGAAATATTCAATATTCATTACTGGAAATAAGGAAACTTGCCTACGCCTTTAGCTTATCGAAATAGAGAGGATTTAAATTCTATAGTACCGTCTTCTTACCTCAAACCTGAAAGGGATTGTGAACAAGGAAATAAGTTAGACCTTTTCTTTGGGCTTTCGAACTCTCCTTCCTACGACTCTTTCACAAGATAGCTTCCAGAAAGAGAGCCTGGCTCTTTTCGCAACTCTGTTACTATTGAATCTATTGTTCTTGTTCGAGAATCCGCAACACATGAATATGAGTAAAAAGAACGGATTTACCAAGGTCTTACAGAAGGAGCTTCGTTAGCCAAAAAGACGGGCTTTTTATGACCACGATCAGACTAGGTTGTGAGAGAGCAAAATAACTGATTTAGCAATTATGCCACGTCTCTTGCAAGAATAGGCTTAAGCTTCTGGCATCTATAGAGCAAGTTAATCAATAGTAGTAGAAGATATTCTTTTTTTCGTGACTTGTTATTCAACCCCATTTCCCTCCATTTCATCCACTAACGGGAGGTTGTTTGATTGAAAGTAGCACTTGTTAAATCATTTATAGTATATAAGCAGCTCTTTCAAAAGCACTAGAAAGATCTTATGCATTTGTGAGTTCCCACTATGCTCGAAGCCCCTTTATAGTAAGGGCTCACTTGCTTTTCGCACTTACCTTCCTCAGAGCCCTTTGTCTTTGCTTCATTTCCACTCATTTAAACTGGTCTAACGGACTAGGCAAGGTTCTGTTCTATCCTTAGCACAAGATGAAGCAGATGAACAAAAGGCTATTTCTGACACCGAAGAGAAAAAGCTAGGGTTGGCTGGATAAGTATCTGACGAAGATGCTTAATCATACAAATTAACATGTGTAAACGCCCGCAGAAGAGTAGGCCATGGATCCTATCTTATGGATTACAGTAGGAACTGAACCAATCTATCTTGAGAGAGTGTAAACAAACAAATAAGGTCGTTGGGAAAAGAAGAATGAGGACTAGGAAAGTTTCTCATCGTCAACTCTAGAACGAACCATCCCGTGGAGGCCTTTTTTCACCTTACCGAAAGAGGGGTTGTTCTCCATTCCGTGTTCTTGACAAGAAATTCCACGAATTCCTCCTCTATCATTTTGGCACCATTTCTTGCATGAATGCTTTGAGTTGAAAGTCAATTATTTTGGAACAACAAGACCTACAGTAAGCCCGGAAAGGAAGAAAATGATGTAACGCTTACTTGACTTGAGTGAATTTAAAAACTAATGTAAAAGACTCATATAAAGAAGCTGCTGGACAAGCAGAACAAGGACTGTTAGCTCGGTTGAAGGGTAAATGTGACTTTCTTTTTTTCTTTTACCTGCCAGCCTCCTCATCCTTTGGTTGCCTATCTAGCCACTCATATCTTTAGTATCCAAGATGGGCTCTTTTAAGAGCTCATTCGGCAGTGCCATACGTGACATTCATTCTTATCTTTATTTCTTTGTATTAGTTATCCGCAGCAACGGGCTAGTCTGCCGAAAGCCAGTGCTTGTCTGGCTGGATTCCATCTGCTTCCTTCCCCCTGGCACTGCCCTTGTTGACAGCTTTTTGCCTTCTTTAAGCATGGAAAGTAGCCAAGCGGGAGAAAGCATAGAGGAAGCGCCATAAGCCCCATGCGACCTAGCCTAGCCCTAAGTAAGGATGTTGATTCTCGCTCTGATTGATAAACTCATTTTCGATTGGCTTTCTTTGTTTGGTTTCCTCTTGTCCATCTTGTCTCTTCCTATTCAGAATCACGGTCCTGTTCCCTACCAAGTCTTGGGCAGTCTATCTGGTTACCGCTGGCTATCTGCATATCCCTTGGATGGGTTTTCTTTTCAGATTCTGCTTTCTGTATTCTATTATCACCCATTATGGGAAGGTCATTGCGTGGTCAAGAGATGACCATGGTGCATTAGAGGTATTTCTCGAGTTGTCGAACTATGGTGCTTAAGTCACTGACTTATGGATGATTGACCCATCCAGAAGATTTTGATAGAATTCAAGCCATGCTAGGATTCGTTCCCAATCGACAAGATAGAAGACAAAGTTTGTCTTTTCCTTGATTCCCTTCTACCCCTAGCCTGGCTCCAGGCCATGAGGCTTCTCCACAAGTTCCTGCGCCTCTTCTTTTTTTTTTGTGCCACATTCAAGCAAGAAAAAAACTATTCTTCTTAGCAGTTGAACAAGTGAATGGAATGATTCTTCCCTTGAGGGTAACTTCACTAGCTGGATCCTTATCTCTTGAACTCGTTCTGGTAGCTAGTTTAATGGCACCAGCATCTCATCTAGTGATGATCGATTCCCTAAGAGCTTCTTCTAATGCAGACGATTTTTTCTATTTTCACTTTAGAGCTACTTCTGAACTACGTCCACCCTGGTAATAATGCAAAGCCTTTCCCTATCACGACCGCCTTCCTTTATTCGGAATGAATTCGTCTCAAAAGAATTTTGGGCTACACTTCTTGCGCCTATGGGTGAGAGAAGCAATCCTCCTTCTAGGGCATCTAAGTCACTAAGATTTATTTCTTTCATACCGGCAAGAAGCCTAGCTACTTTCTATATCGGTGACTAAACTAAGGAAATAAAACTTTTGCTAGCAATTCTTTTTCGCAGCTTCAGTAATAGCCTATCTTTTCTCTAGCCTGGAGCCTGTAACTAAATCGAAAAGAAATTCTCTTTTGCCGGGAACTAGTATTTCTAGTCTACCTACGCAGCTCCCTTTCGAGGCGAAGTAAGAGCCTATTTAATCACGGACCCCATCACCAAGGAAAGTTGAATCCCACAGGTAAAAAACCAAGGGTACAAAAGGATAGCTATTCAGAGCATCTCACATGAAAAGAATAGGACCTAGGGCTTGAAGGCTTAGCTTTTCTTTCCTGGAAAGTAGCTAGGCTATGTAACGACCCCAACTCGGCCCCTCTCGATATTAGGTCAGAATCTATGCTCATTAATGTTGTGGTCTCATGTAAGTAACTTTTTATAACAATATAAGAAGTAAAGTATAGAAATCTTCAATAATAACCAGCTAACAAGAATATTCTTGGTACAAGAGGTGTTACATCATCTGAGAGCTGGGAATTACCCGACTATGTTATAAAATAGGGTTCCTGACCAACTACCTTTCTACCTTGAGAATAATACAACCAAACTTTAACTCTTTCATCTTGGGTCGAAACATGACAGGCATGAAGCTCCGAGCACGTATCTATTCAACTTCAGCACACAATGTCAACTCATTTTGAGCTAAGCTAAACTTGTAACAGGGGGTGAAAGGGTCGGGAGCTCTAAAGAACTCAGTGTGGGAAAGTCAATCGAGGAGGCTGTAACACCCCGATCTCTCTCGAGACCAGAAATTCTATCTATCAATCTAATCACAACCCAATTCCAAACCCGGGCATAAAATTTTAGGGAAAGACGGACGGAGTCTCCCCTGTTTCTAGGCAAAATGCAAACCTGCGACAGCATATAAGTGGACCAGCACCGTGTCCAACCATACAAACACCTCAAGGCCATCCGAGCCTTGGTTCTCAACAAGCGAACACAAGTAAATATACATTTCTAGTTTAAAAACTAACCTATCTCTTCCCATCTTTGACAAGTACATTCATGATTGGCAATTAAACTATACTAACCTATTGCATAAAATAGACTATCATACCATTCTAATAAACCTAGTTAAGTTAATTACATAACTTTTAATACTAAATACATACAAGACATGAAAACATACATCTTTGCATCTTTCTACAACTCAGCCACATAACACGCAAGACAACTCTTCAAGCACGATCTTTCACGTAACCACGAACTTTCCAGCTAACATGGCATTTCCTGAAATGTGGTGGTGAGGAGTGAGTATACACAACACATATACTCAGAGAGGGCGAGACAAATATCAAGGTAGAGAGAAAGAAAGTCGTGCAATGCAAATAGAATAGTTAAGCAATATATCCGATAAGAACAACAATCAATACAAACAACAATACAATAAACAATTAAAGAAAACATTAACACAACCCATCAAAGCTATACCACACTTTGAAGGCTATGGTTCACTCTTACGAGCAATGTACCATTTCATGAGCAATACATCAATCTCGAGCTTGATGTAGACAACGATGACAATAAGCGCGCAACCACCTTATAACATCCACTGGGTGTACTCCGGATGTACCCCGACACATCTACAACCTAAATCTCCCAGGGCGGCACCCCTAGCGAGAATTGGAATAGGACACGGAGCTAGAGCAACCAACCCTGGCAGCCCGAGACTGCCCAGAGAGGCCCATTACTCATGCACCTGACACGATGCAATGCAATACGAGATACAAGCAATAAACGAGCAATAGCACGAAAGTGCAGATTTGTATCAACATTCAATATATCAAGCACTTACGATCAATAATAGCAATCAATTAACTTTTCAAGCATGATTATCATTAATAGCAACAAGAACACCAATTAAACAAGTAATAGCAGTTCAAACACGAAAATGACAAATATCACTATTTAATCTCTAACTTCCAAAGGCAACTACGAGCAAACGAGCTGCGGGATTAAGAAACCGATTTCACTACATTCACTTAGGTACTACAAGGCACGTTTCTATATCACGAAATCTCACTTTTCTAACCGAAGCCCGAAAGTCCACCTACTGCATTTGAACTACAGCTATGTTAACCGGTCGCTCAATCAACGACACAACAGTGCCAAAAGTGCTTCCATGCCCTCAATAGCAAAACCCCCAACTCAATTCGAGCACGGTCAACACGTGGTCAAACGTCCTCTTTACATTTCTTTCTCTACTTTTTAATTTTAACAAAAGCCGACCCGTTTTCGTAGCACATTTTAACTTTCTATCACTAATGGCACCTATCCAAATCAAGAAATCGCAATTCGGATCAAAATCTGAAATTCTAAGGTTTTACTATTTAAAATCACTATTCATTATTCTTCCCCAATTTCAAATTTTCATTTCTAGCCGTAAAAATCGCTAAATAACTAACAAGCAATGCTCTACGAACCCTAAGGAGGCAATTCTAAGCAATTTCAAGCATTATAACGCATTAAATATCAAATCTAAGAAATTAAATCAAAAATCAAATTCGAATATAGATGCAGAAAAACGTGAAAACCCTCACAGAGATTGAAGGAGAAGACCCGCAAGAAACTTAGCCACGATCCCCGAGATATTTCACGCATGATTGTAGAAGAAAATTAAAGCAAAATCATTTCTATTTTGGCCCTTGAAGTTTCGGCCAACCAAGGGGACATGGGGGGAATTTGGCAATTTGTTTTGTTGACAATTTGGCTTGTTTTTTTTGTTTTATAAGGTGACAAGGACATTTTGGTGTTTTGGCAAAATCAAATACAAGTTAAAAATGGTCAAATAAGGCTATTTTGATGACTTTTAATCTATTCTAAGTTAAAGCAATGCAATTTTCATGAAAAGCAACTAAAACTAGCTAAATTAAACTAGAAACGCTATTCACGAAATCCGAGAAATATTTCTCTAGCTCTCATTTTCGAAATGCTACGATCGAACGGTCAATAAATAATCGCTAATCAAATGATGAGCAATAATATAAAACTATAATTTTTGAAAAGTTGAATAGTAGAATAGTTTAAAATTCACTCCGGCTCGGAGTTACTTTTCTCATTTAATTGAAAACCGAGTAATTAAATGCAAGTAAATTAAAACTCATTATCAAAATAATCAAAATAATTAATATTCATTTAAAAATAAATAATTTAACTATTTCTAGAATATTTTAAATAATTATGAAATTAATGCTAAGATACGAATAAACAAGTTTATATAAACACGTAATCAAATGCAATTAAACACTAACATTTAAGATGACACTTAATTAAATACAAGAAAGTAAATTCAATTCCTATAAATAATAAAAATAGGTAATAATCTTTTAAATTAATCAATACAAAAATTATTTGAATGCTATTAAAAGAAATATCAAAATAGTGCAAAAATGGATGATTAACTAATTAAACACTTAATTAAATGCAGTCAAATGCTATTAAATGCATGCCGGATTCGGGGTATCACAGAGGTTTTGAAAACATTTTCGAGTTTTGAAACCATGATGCAATGCAAGTATATCAAGTATATTAAGTATATCAATAACGTGTACAAATCATGTTGCAAAGGATACATATTGTCTTCAAGGTGGCCGGCCGGATCAAGCTCATAACTTCTTATCTCTCCCAAGAGGGTACTCCGGAATATACCCAAATTCTATGACCCAACTCCCCGAGGGTGGAGATCGCCAAGCGGGAGAGGGAATAGGACCACGATAGACACGGTGGTACCCAACTCTCTAAGGGTGGTACCTATGCTACCCGACGTTCGTGAAAGCTATCACGCCTGAGGTTGCAATCCCCAAATAGCATACAAGCATGCACAAGTAATCACATACTACACGTGCATACAAGTAATGTGAGTACGACAAAGTAGGTCATCTTTCACACATATATCCATGTATATTTTAAAAATAACTCATTACGGTGGATAATAATTTATACATGTTACAAGTAGGTAGTGATCTAAGCAAGTAGTTGAGTAGGTAATTAAAGGTAAACTCATTGTTGTCATTAAAAATGATAATTAGTAAAGGCTAGATTTTTTTATTTATATATATATTTATAAACATATCATTTAAATACTCTAGCTGCAATGGAAATAGTCTATATATATTATATTCTATAAAATATCAAGGTTATAAAACATATCTTTTAAATACCTAGGCTGTAGAAGACTACATATACATACGTACATATTATAGTCTTATATGTAATCTATAACATATCAAAGTTATATTATATTAGTCTACCAGCATTATATTTTTTTTAAAAAAAAATTAACCCGTATGATCTAACTTTATTTATATAAGCTTTTCCTAGTAGAATATAAAGTAAGGAGAATAATTAACACAAATAAACAATGCTTTTAAAAATAACCCGCACCTGGTTGCTAAGAAGATGAAACGCTAGGAAGACTTTGAAGTTTGTTTGTGTATTAAAACTGAAGTGTTGCAGCCCTTTTATATAGGTGCTTTAGTTTGATTTAATTGGCTTCTTAGTAATGATCACACTTAGTTAAACAAATAGCTGCGTGTTTGGCTAAGAGAATATAATTTCATGCAAGGCTTACAAAGTGGACAGCGATGGTAAGCTAGCAGCCACTTGTGTCATGCATGCAGGCCTTCTACTCGACAATATCCTACTTAAGTTGTTGCGTGCTCTATGAAAAATGCATCAACTTCATGCAAGCACTCGGGAATGGACATCAAAGCTAAATGGATAATAGGTTAATTGGTTCCAAGGCTTCCACCTTGCAGATTCATTGCTTAGTAGCCCTAATATTTATGGCTGAATTTAGATGCTTATAGATTAACCTGGTGAGGTGGCTTTTAAAATAGAAAATATAGCAAACTAATCGTGATGTCAACAAATTGTGAGGGTGATGAAGCTGTTAGATAGTTGCCTTAGTTAATTCGAAGCAGCTTGCTTATTTGGATGGATGCTAATGGCTGGTTGCTCATTGATAACAAAAGATGCTGACCTATATATTAATCGTGAGACTACAAGTGGTGGGGTGGCTACGTGACGGTGGTGTCCAGACGAGTTGGATGGTGCAGTCTTTTACAAGTAAATGACAATTTAACAAATGCTGAAAAATAATTTCCCTAGTTACCCTATCTAAACCAGTTAACTAATAAAACTTCCAAATATTTTTCGCATCCATTGAATAAAGATCAATTCCGAATTAGTAGTAATTGCCTTAACATATTAGCTTATACTTCTCATATAGTAATACTATTGAATTCATAGTTCTACAATCATAGTAAATTGTGAAATACATCATAAGCTCTCCTCTCCTATAACTATTTGTTATCAATTACTCTTACGTGAAGCAAGGCAAAGCTAATATGTCTTCAAGACTTTTGAGCATAGTCATATACTAATTTTCTAACTTTCCTTATTCAATAACCACCTAAACCTTTTTCGACAGTAGTCACCCTTGTTTTAGGTATACTTGAGAGGCTTAATAAATTACCCATATAAAGGGTAATATACTAAGCTATCTAATAGTCCTTTAGTATTAAGGCCAAATATCATCTCTAAATAAATCGGTTTAACTAATCCCCCAACTCCTTTTTCGCAAGCTAATTCATATTACCCTGTATTCCAACAACTCCGCCCAACAGTAAGATTCTAAATTTAACTTAAGTAATCAAAATAAGAAATCACCTAGATTTTTATCCTGACTCTTCTAGTAAACAATTGGGCAACCATGGAAGATGAACAATCATCCTAACTATTTTCAATGGTAGACACCACTCCTATTAATACGAGGCTTTCCCTAAGTTCTTCCTTCATCTTTCATACTAACCTAGATCACTCTATATAGTCTGGCATTGTTCATCAGTAGAATCAAACAAATTTAGCAAACCCTAACCAAGATCAATTAATACTATAAAAGTTACTCACTAGCAAGTAAGATCCGTTGCTTCTATAGTTTACCAATTTCCTTAAAATGATGCTTAGCTTGATATGTTAGTTGTAACACATTTCCTTATTTCAAACTTATTTCCTAACACAGCAACACCTAAACACAAAAGTAAAGTAATCCAAACACAAGAGGAACACTTATTCTATATACTATTATTTGGGATTTTGGTATGGGTCCTTACAAGCTAGGAAGAAGTGACCATTCGCTACTAGCTCTAAGACTAGGGGCTACAATTCAAGCATTTCAATAGAAAGATGAAGTGAGAAAGACTTAATTAAAGTCTCCTTTTCACATTCGCCAATCTATGTATGAAAGAAGAGTGAAATTCCCCATAAACAAGGTATAGAATCGGTAAGAATAGCTCCTTACCTCATTCGCAGCATGCTTCACCGCTATCGATCTTTGAATTCAATGAAAGAAGCTTTCAAAGGCTAGAAGGAATACCACAAATGAAAATAGAATGATTGGGGCACAGAAGCCCTCCAGCTTATATTATGCATTAAAAAGGCTACTTGACCAGCCTACTGATTCTTTTTATAGGGCAGTACCAATAAAGATATAAAATAAGGGCACCCGAGTCCCTAACTGGAATCACGGAAAAAGCCTCTTACGCAAGTATACAAACAACTCTCATAGTTCAAAAAGATGTGTGCTAGGATTCTAATTGTACAAAGGCGGGGGCGTGAAGAGAGATTAATGAAGAAAAGAAAGCAAGACCGAAGCATAATTGACTTAGAAAAGAAAAGGGAAGTACTTGGGCACTACGGTTCACCTGGGTGCTCATTTGGATGCAAGAGAGGTAAGAGGCCACCTACGGGAGGTCTCCTTTCATTCTGAGCTGGGTCAAGAAATTCCAAAATAAAAAAAAAGTCCTAGGCAGAGATATAGAAGGACCAGGAGGAAGTGTGGACAGATGGATTGATCATCGATCGCTTTCCAAATCAAGGTGTCTTAAGTCGGATCTTTCTCCAAAAGTCTCTTTGGCCAGAAGAAGGAATGACCAAAAGAATGATGAAGAAAATCGACTGAGCAAAAGGGCTGGTCAACTCTTTTTAGCTCTAAAAGGGCATAAGAAATAACAAAGTTTGCCTTTCATTTATATGAAAAAAAAGTATGAAAGGGCTACTCGACAAAAGGGTACAAGAGGTCTTGAGGAATTGGCATGAGAAGTTCATAGCAAGGGTCATAGCATGGGTGTAAAAGATGGCCCCCCCTTGTAGTGGTTCTTTCGGCATTTCCAATCAAGGCCTGTTCACCATTACAAGCAAGTCCGATCTACTCATTCACAATTGGTAGACGTTCTATTTGGTATGTAAGGGCTCTATTCTCCGTGACATTGGCAAGGGCATTCCGTCTTCCTCTTGCTCTCAATTCTGGGGGCTTGAACTTGGCTCAGTCCAGTACACATCATGGTACCGATAGCTTCAAAAGAGTCTGTCTGTCAATTCGACTTTTTCATCATTCAGGGTCCCCGACTGGGCTGGTTCGATGGCTGCATTGGGGTGAAGATGGAGTCCCCATTTGCCCAAGTGGAGCTATGGCCAAGAAGGAATATCCATTCTTTGAAGCTCTAGCCCAGGCTGCTATATAAGGTCTAAAGCTATAGTCCGGTAGGGGCAGATTCAAAAAGGAATGGAATTGACTTCCTAGTGTGTACTTTTCACACCTTTCTTTTTGGTCCAGTGATGCGTCCAAGGTAGGGTAGAGGCTGGTCATAGATTAGAAGACTACAAAGGCTTGAGATACTCGGAATACTAAAATCGAGAAAGTAATGCCTATCGACCTCAGACGACCAATTGAGCCCTATGATGTCCTTCAGAATATAGGAATTCAAATCAGAGCTGAAGAAGTTTTAAAAGTTGAAGATTAAGCAAACAACTCCTGATACAAAGAAGACCCCTAAAAAGGCTGCTTTTTGTTTCATGCCAACAAGTCAGAAGAAGCATGGTGAGTCAGCTTTTATGCCAATTCAAGATGAGAGTTCCACTTCGCTTTAAAGTATAGGGAGGATATCTGAGTCGATAAGACCATATTCAAAAGAGAAATAAGTGGATTGAGTGTACTTTAATGCAAAAAAAGAAAGAGAACATCAACAATTCCTCATCCCTCTGAGACATGATCATCATCGTCCTGAAAGCATCCAGATGCATCACCTAGAAATGCTTGGGCCCAAAGCCAACAACTAAAGGAGATGAAGTATGCTGACACAAAGGATCTTTACTAATAGGGCCATAGGTTTAGTGGTTTTCTGGGTTGGTTTTGCTCTTTACCTTCTTACGGGGGGATGGAAACAAGAGAGGTCAACTAGAGTGGAAGGCAAACGACAGGGCCGAGAATCTGTGTTCGATCCGAAGGACCACTGCTGGATTTGATTCTGTTTCCCCTTCGTACTACCATGAGATTCTTGCCCAGCTTTCTTTCGGCTTAAGAAGGCTGCGGTGAGAATGATGATAACTTCGGAACTCTAGAGGAATGGACGTTTTAGGGCGGGATATAAAAGCTCTCCAACGTGTTGCTTACCCTTCGGCCATGACAGGAGAGGTTCTTTTGGCTTTCTCAAGGCCTTGTGAAGCTTAGCTTGCTTTATCAGCCATGTGATGATTCAAGTTCATGGTAGGCGTAGGAGTTGGGCAAAGCGGTAGCGAAGTTCAGGTGGTAATGCAAGTGCGCGGTGAGCGTAGTAGCCTCCTTGGGCATGCTCTTTGGACAAGCAAGCGAAGAGCTAGTGAGGGCCAGAATAAAATATTGTATGTAGTGTAGAATCAGATATGATGCTCTTTGGAACAAGCGAGGAACGAGTAACCACAAGCTCCACTTAAGCACTCGACATGCAGTTAGCTTAAAACATGTTCATCATGTGGCTAAGCGAAGCGCACCTATGTGAAACAGCCTAGCCTCACTTTAGATAGGAATAGAATGGATGACTTACAAATGAAAGCCAGTTCTCCAGATCGATATGTCGTACGATGTAATGGAGATCTTGATCTAGATCTGGTGGTTCGCAGAAGTTGGGACCTAACGATGTTCGGTTCATCACATGAACTGAACGGGAGCGTCTCCATTCCTATCCCTATCGGTTGGGCATCTTCAAATCTCACCTCTCCCTTTTCAAGGAATGGCTGCAATCACAAGCAAGTGATTCAATAAGTGGGGGCCTTGAAAGCACATGTAGGATAAGCAGGTGTTTCTGGAGATGATCTAAAAAAGGTCCGGTCCAAAAAGATAACTCTCAACAAAAAAAGTGAGGAACTAATCAAGATCAATAGGAAGAGGAGTAAGCTAGGAATCTATTGACAAACCACGATGATATATATGGAATGGTAGTTTTGTTGATGCATTCCTCTTGAGAAAGTGTTTTTTTGAATTTTCCAACTCTAGATGAGTTTGAGGCCTCCAGCGCCTTTTTTGAATACTTTTTGTTTCGCCCCTATCTTTAAAGGGAGAGGGTGTCAGCTTTGTATAATAGGGGTGTGCCGCCGATGAATAATAGGTACTCCCACCCCAAGCAGAGCTAGTGAGCCGTGTAATAGGTGGCCATTTAACGTGGTTTAGGGGGCACTTGAGTCAACCGCCAACGTCTTGACCCCCATCCAATTTTTGGGCCAATTCCATCTTCGTACTACCAAAAAATGAGATTCTTGCCGAATCCGAGTTTGCTGCTCCAACTATTACAATACTCATAACTATTATGTTTAGTACATTAGGTGCTTCTATTGCGTATAATGTAAATCCCGTAGCGGATCAATTCCAACAAGTCTTTCAAACTAGAACTTTTTGTAATCGACTCTATAGCTTCTTCAATAAACGTTGGTTTTTCGATCATGTTTTGAATGACTTTCTAGTTAGATCGTTCCTGTGTTTTGGATATGAAGTCTCATTCGAAGCTTTAGACAAAGGTGCTATTGAGTTATTGGGCCCTTATGGTATGTTGCACACATTCCGATGATTGGCCGAGCGAATAAGTCAACTTCAAAGTGGATTTGTTGTGTGAAGAATGCGTTATGACCTGTGGCCGCCGGTGGGGGTAGCTCCTCCATTGTGGGTAAATGGGAAACCGGACTCTACGAACCCGAGGAAAAGCTACACAGCAGTAGTAGGGGCGTTAAGACCGGAGCTTTTTGTAGTGCTAGCAGGAATGCAAGTGAATGATTCCCATCCCCTAGCGAGTGAAGTGCTTACTCCCCTTCAGAGATAGGGGCGCGCCAAAGAGCTTGTTCTTCCATTTTGATATCTTTAGATTCGTAAGATCATAATAGAGTTACTTTACTTTCTATTATATTAGCCAAGCGCAAGCGTGCCCCAATCTTTAATAATAAGGTAATTTGAAGCTCTTGCTTGCTACTTGCTGTCTATTTCGCGAGCCTTCAGTGCCCCCTTCTGTAACTTCCCTTCTTTCGTCCGTCCACGAGGCTATAAAAAGAGAGAAAGAGGCGGCTATCTAGCGGGAGTCGTTTCGATTGTATGCCACGAGGTCGCTATGGACAAGGGGACAAGTATATCATTGTTTTTGGGCGCAGGCTGCCCTCTACCATCTATCCCATTGCATTCCATCATCTCATATTGTACTGTACTGTATTAGACCAGATAGATCTATTGAGTAAGAGAAAGGGAGAAAACTCTAATTATATATTTCTTATCTATGCATTGGGATCCCCATTCATTCCTAGAGTCCCGTCACTACGAACCCTACCTAACTACATAGTAGTGGTTTAGGGAGCGCAATTGCTAGAGCACGGGTGTGACGCCCCAGACTTTTCCGTACTTCTAGCTTACTATTGCATCCACTATTTGTGCATTTCTTCTGTGCTTTGCTGCTTGTCTTCTTTAATCACTATTCATTCCATTTTTCAACTACTTAATTACCATGAATTAACATTTTTCTTAAATTATAATAATTGTTATTGGAATGAGAAAAATGTGCATTTGAGCTAAAAGCGGTAGGAACACCTGTTTAGAAAATGTTTTGCCAATTTAATGAATAGTGTTACGTGACTTAACTAAATGTTTTAATTAGCTAACTTAATTTATGCTCATTTGACTCGTTTTAAAGCTACCTAGGCTCATTTTAGAAGACGACTTAAGCACCCAACTTGACCCACACTAATATATACTCAACATTTAACAACTTAAGCTCATAATACACAAAAGAAAAAAAAAATATAAGCTAAATAGTACCTGATGAACCCGATAGCAGCAAGGGTGGAGAATAAAGGATTTTTGCTCATCAATTCACCATTCCAAGCCCTCCCAAGCTAGATTCAAGGCATTCTACTAGTGTTCTAGCCTTTCCTTAGCTCCTACGCGCTTTAGGTTAGGGTTTTCATGCTTGTTTGTGCATTTTAGAAATGTTGTTATTTTCTTGAATTGTTAGAAATTCAATCAAATGCTATTGCAATGCTTACCCATGTTATTGTACATTGTATATAAGTGCTAGAGAACACTGTTAAGCTATTGGTTCATATTTTAAACGGTTGGAATCGTTACTTTGATTATATGAGGTGAATAGTGACATATTTTTAGGGTTTTGCGTAATTGTGCGTATTGGCTTGCTTCATTGCTTCTAATAGATGACTTATGTCATGCCCCAACTCGACCCCACCTACAATCAATCAGGACGCAACAGAATTTTGGCAGTATAACGACAGTAATTAAGACACCGAGACTCTAAACCAACCTCTCAGAAACATCACACAACCAAACTCCACAACCACTCAACAATCAACTCCTCAATACCATTAACAATATACAATATAACCATATTATACAATAATCATTCTTAGTTATATGCCTCCATTCCAACATAATACCTTAACTTTAACATACATATCAAAATAGATTATAAAGCAACTTAGTAAGCTAAACATGATCAAAAGAAGACTACTAAACCATTATACATAAGTATTTAAGTTAAAGTAGGTTTATAATACATCATAATACATCAACTACAAACAATCTCATGGCAATGACTCCTACACATAAGACTCATACACGAAAGGCACATTATCCTCTTCTGGAGGCACGTACCCGTAATCTTGCTCAAAGACACCTGTAAGCATGCAATAATAGAGAGTGAGCTTATATAAAACAAGCTCGGTGAGGATCCGATAGATCTCTAACGGTATTTACAAAACTCCTTGGAAATGATCATTTGAGTAGTAGTAAACACACAATAAAACATCAATAGCAATATAATCATATAATTATAATGACCAATCAATAAATGATACTCTAGTTGGTGTAGCTCCACACCCCATCACGATCTCAACCGTTCTTCTTATAACTCCCCATTACTCACGTACTCGAGGTACCTCACTATCCCCTCCCTCCATGACGCCTCCGTCATGCGAGCTAGGGATAGCCTCTGGTAGTCATACCGTTATCAACCCGACAGCCTGACGCTGCCCGAGAGATGGCACACACATACCAAGACTCAGCAATAATAATAAACATCATATCATAGGAGGACAATCTTTTCAGTTGACTATCTCCCGGTTCATCAATAATCAATCAATAGTCATATTCTCATCAATATAATATCAAGTAATCAATTAAACGATAAACAACTAAGTTTGATGAAAAAGTAGGCCATCTAACTTAACATGCATTAAACACACAATCAAACCCTAATCTAACCATTAACAACTCACAATTCAATCACTCAAACACCACCCAATCAACTAAAGGCATAATTCAACATTTTAAAGAAAGACAACCTAAACTTCAAATAATCATATCTTACATTCTACTAATCCAAACAACTCCAAATCAGTTTCTATCACTCACCCATTCAATCTACTACATTAGCCCTCTCGGAAACCAACCAAGACACATCAAAATTAAGACCAACAACCCTAAAACCTCAATGCACCTAGGCTGAAATTTTTGGATTTTCACACAAACATCGCAATCGATAATTCGGCATTATAATGGCGCTACCACGTAATTAACAAACTTTTAGAAATCGACGAAAATCGATTCCAACCACTACAACTCAAAATAATCAACAAATGGCCAATCTATCAACTTTAAATACCCGAAAATAAAAATTTATGATACAACGGTTCAAATATCACAAGAATACATATAATCGATCCTTAGTATGCACTGAGCAATAATATAACTTCAAATTAACATTCTAACGGTTCAAAATACAATTATAAGCAAAAACATAAAAAATGACTTTTGAGATCTAGAATTTTTCTTTCACATTTGATGCGAAATAAGCCTAAATATGCGTGCAATGCGTACCCAACAAGCGAAATCCAACTCGTGATGAAAAACTACGGACAAAAAGTAGTTTTTTCTATGAAAATTTGCTTTGAAAACCTTTGAAATTTCTTTCTCTTTTCTCCCTTGAACCTCTCGGCCTTGTGTGTATTTTTTGATGGTGTGTTTGTGCTTTGTTAGTAGGTGTTGATGCATTTAAGTAGAAGTCAATCAATTTAAAAGAAAGTCAAATTAGTTCTTTTAGTCTTTTAATTCTATTTTTAATCTTTTAATTCATTTCTTGACTATTTCTTGCTCAACTAATAAATTAACACCTAAATTAATTCTAGATATTATATTTTAGGTGACAAAGAGTTCTACATTAAAATAATTTCACTCGAGTTGGCTTAAAACTCGTTTTCTTGTAAAAAAAAGTGTAAAACTCTTTAAAATTCCAAAACCGATTCCAAATCCATTTTAATCAAACATGGGTCTATTAATACCCGAGGACTAGGTTTTAAAACGTTTAAAACATCCTTGTAAAAATTTTAGCGGACATGTGCTCAAAACACTATTCACTAAAATCAACGATATAATTTTTGATTCCGTTTTTTATGAAAATTTTCATGAATGCACACTTAGCATGTATTAGGAGTATTAATCACATTTTTAACACATTCTAAGTCATATAGGACATAAACAAGTCAATTCACGTTAAATGAGGTAAAGCGCACAAATCGAGATAAAGCAAAATATGGGGTCTCACATTCTCCTCCTCCCCTTAAAGAAATTTCATCCTCGAAATTCTTACTTGATGGATGGAAAAGATTTGGGTACTGCTGCTGCATCTTATCTCGCATCTCCCAAGTAGCCTCCTCAATACCGTGATGCTTCCATAACACTTTAACCATCAGAATCTTCTTCGTCTTTAACTCTTGTTCCATCTGATCAAGAATACGAATCGGCCGCTCGTCATAAGTCAAATTCTCACGAAGTTGCAAGGGCTCTGGCTCAAGAATATGAGAAAGATCCAGATTATATTTCCACAAATTAGACACGTGAAATACATCGTGAACATTAGAGAAATTCTCTGATAAAGCCAACCGATACGCCAACTTGCCCACTCTGCCAGTAATCTCAAATGGCCCTACAAACCTCGGACTCAGCTTATAACCTTTACTATAACGAGCAAACCCCTTTCGAGGAGACAATCTCAAGAAAACCCGATCTCTGACTGCAAACTCCAAGTCCCGACGACGCTTATCAGCATAACTCTTGAATTTGCTCTGTGTTGTAAGCATTCTCTGCTTGATCAACTGAACATTCTCAATCTTCTCTAGAAATTCTGGCATAATAGTCAGCTCAATCGTCTTAATCTCCCCTACCTTGTCCCAATGCAAATGTGATAGACACTTAGGACCGTAAAGAGTTGCAAACGGTGCCATCCTAATAATAGCTTGATAACTATTGTTATAGACAAACTCGGCAAGTGGTAGATGTTTTTCCCAGTTCTTCCCGAAGTCCAGAACACAAGCCCTGAGCATATCTTCCAGAATCTGAATAGTCCTCTCGGATTGACCGTCGGTCTGTGGATGATACGCTGTACTGAAATTCAGCTGAGTACCCAAAGTCTCCTGAAGTTTCTCCCACAAGCGAGAAGTAAATCGGGGATCTCGATCTGAGACAATACTAGATGGAATCTCGTGAAGTCTAACAATCTGATCCAAATAAAGACCCGTCAACTTTGTAACTTCATATCCCATCCGCATCGAAATAAAGTGAGCTGTCTTCGTCAAATGATCCACGACAACCCAAACTGCATCATTACCTCTCGGTGTTCTAGGCAAACCAGTGCGAAGTCCATCGTAATATGTTCCCATTTCCACTCTAGTACAGCCAACGACTAAAGCAAACTTGCTGGTCGTTGATGCTCGTCCTTTACTCGCTGGCAAGTCAAACATCTAGATACAAACTGGGTAACTTCCCTCTTCATGTTGTTCCACCGATAGTGTTGCTTCAAATCCCGATACATCTTGGTTCCACCGGGATGAATAGTATACTTAGAATTATGAGCCACCTCCAGAATACCTTGCCTCAAACCTGGTTCATCGGGAACACAAACCCTGTTCCGAAACCGAAGAATACCATCCTCATGGACTTTGAAATCAAACTGATCATCCGTGATCTGATCCCTAATCTTCTGAAGTTTAGCATCAAGTTGCTAAGCTTCTCTGATCTGAGACAACAATAAAGGTTGAATACGGAGATGTGAACACATCACCCCAACCTGAGTCAACTCCGGTCTCCAATAAGTGAATTCCTCAAGAACCTCCCATTTCTTGACAGCCAAACAAGAAACACTCGCCCTACAGCTAAGAGCGTCTGCCACAACATTCGCCTTCCCAGGCAGATTGCTGATAGAACAATTATAATCTCCAAGAAGTTCCATCCACCTCCGTTGATGCATATTCAGTTCCTTCTGTGAGAATAAATCTTTAAGACTCTTATGATCAGTGAAAATCTCGAACTTACTGCCCCACAGATAATGACGCCACTTTTTCAGTGAGAAAACAATAGCTGCCAACTCAAGATCATGAGTCAGATAATTCACCTCATACAGTTTTAACTTCTTGGAAGCATAGGCAATAACCCAACCATTCTGCATAAGTATACATCCCAAGCCCTCCTTGGATGAATCACTGTCAATAACCATATTATCGATCCCCTCTGGTAGAGCAAGTACTGGAATGGTAGTCAATCTCTTTTTCAACTCCTAAAACCCACTCCCACATTTCTCATCCCAAACAAAGCTTGTTTGTTTCCGAGTTAACTTAGAAAGTGGCCTGGCAATATTCGAAAAGTCCTTGACAAACCTACGATAATAACCAGCCAAGCCAAGAAAGCTACGAACTTCCAAAACATTCTCCGGACATTTCCAAGATATCACCGCTTCAATCTTAGTGGGATCTACAGAAATACCGTTCTGTGTGATAACATGGCCAAGAAAAGATATACGTTGTAGCCAAAATTCACGTTTGCTGAATTTCGCAAACAACTTATGCTCCTACAGCTTCTGTAAGACAAGCCGTAGATGTGGCTTGTGCTCCGATTCAGACTTATAATAAACCAAGATATCATCAATAAAGATCACCACGAACTGGTCCAAGTACGGCTAAAAAACCCGATGCATAAGATCTATAAATGCTACCGGTGCATTAGTTAATCCAAAGGGCATAACTACAAACTCATAATGCCCGTACCGCGTCCTGAAGGCAAACTTCGGAACATCCTCCTTGTGAATCCGAAGCTAATAATACCCCTGCCTCAAGTCAAACTTAGAGTAGACTTTGGCTCACTGAAGTTGATCAAACAACTCGTCAATTAGTGGCAAAGGATACTTGTTCTTGATGGTCACTTGATTCAAGCCACAATAATCAATACATAATCTCAAGGTACCATCCTTCTTCTTCACAAATAAAACAGGTGCTCCCCAGGGTGAAGAACTCTACTGAATGAAACCCTTCTCCAATAACTCCTGCAACTGAGTTTTTAGCTCCTTCAACTCAGCTGGTGCCATCCGGTATGCTGATTTAGAAATAGGTTGAGTACCAGGAATAAGATTAATCACAAACTCCACATCTCTCTCTGGCGGTAACCCTAGCAACTCCTCGGGAAATACATTAGAATATTCTCGAATAATAGGAACTTCCTCCAGCTGTAGCTTATCAGATGGTTTGTCGATCAAATAAGCTAGATAACCCGAACACCCTTTACTCACCAACTTAATGGCTTTAGTTGCTGAGATAACAAAACTCGTCTTAACACCCCGGTTCCTTACTACCTCAACTACTGGCTGATTTGGCAAACGAAACTGTACTACCTTTGTTCTACAGTTCAACTGGGCATCATACTTAGAAAGCCAATCCATACCCAAGATAACATCGTACCCCCGGATAGGAAATAAGAAAAGGTCCGAAGGAAAATTATATCCCTTAACATGTATTATACAATCCTTACATATTAATCCAGTAATATACTTATAAGTCAAAGAGGTACTAATCTCAACCACATAAGGCAGTCTTTCAGGTTGCATGTTAACATGTTGCACATAAGCAGGAGTAATGAAAGAATGTGTAGCACCAGAATCAATCAACACTTTAACAAGTTGACCAAGTATAAGGAAGTTACCTTCCACCACTGCAGTCTCCTTAGGCATCTCCTCCAAGTCAACTGTGTAAGCCTGAGCCTAAACCCGCTGCTGCTGAGGTGCACCACCAGTAGGTCGACCCTGATAACCCTGAGTCGCTGCCCGACCCTCAGTCCTCTGATATCTAAGGCAATCCCTTGCCCTATGCTGATTGCTAACGCAACCCAAATACACCCCTATCTTCACCGTGCAGTCGGCCTCCACATGGCCTTGGCGCTTGCAGTAAGTACACTGTGGTGATGATGCACTGACACTACCCCTGGAAGAACTAGAAGCTGAAGAAGCAACTGTACCAGCCTGCTACTGAGGTCTCACAACACTAGGCCTATATTGACCCTGAGACTGGGCTGGCCTGTACTGGGACAGAACCTGATAGGACCCCTGCTGAAACTGTGGCCGATAATAACTCTCCTGACCTTGCGGTTTGAAAGAACCCTGCTGAGCTGGCGGCCTGTACACACCCTATTGTACCGAAGGCCTAAATACTCCCTGCTGACCCTGCTGCTGGAAGGGCCTCTTGCTAAGCTGACTAGACACAATCTGTTCCCCCTTTATCTTCTCCAGTCTAGAAGTTGCATCAAAGACCTTAGTAAGTATATCATACTGATTCAGGGCCATCGCATCCTGAATCTCGGGCCTCAACCCCAACACAAACTTATGAGTCTTGTGCTCCTCGTCAGCCACAAACTCCGGTGTATACCAGGATAGCCTAGTAAAAGTAGCCTCATACTGTGCCATTCAAGCATCTCCCGGCACTAAGGCTAGAAACTCTGCCTCTCTCTGCTCCCTCGCGATCCTCGAGACATACTTCGCCCGGAAAGCTATCAGAAAGGTATCCCAAATATACAGAATACCCTGAGTCTCCTAGCTAGTTTTCAACGTGTGCCACCACTCTTTTGCCTCATCATCCAGCAAGTACACAGCAAAGGTGACCTTCCGATCATCGGTATAATCAAGAGGGTCAAAAATCTTCTCCACCTTACTAATCCGTGCCTTAGCTTTCTGATCATCCAGCTCCCCCTGAAACCGCGGTGGATAATACCCTAAAAACTCTTTCAGTGTACCACGCCCGTGGTACCCACCTTGTTCATTCAGTAACTGATTCTACAATGCCCGAACTTGGGCAGCCTACCCTGCTAGTAACTATGCCTGACCGGCCATGATCTCGTTCATCCTATCAAAAGCTGCACCTATACGATCATCACCCCTAACTTGGCCTAGTGCCATATTTCTCGGACCTCATCAGTTACCTCAGGCCTACCTCTAGTCCTCGGTCTACCAATCATTCTACTAATCAAAGAGTTAGCGCAGGTTATAGCAAATAAACAAACTATGAACAACTATTAACACATAAACAACAAACTCATATAAAGCACATAAATCACTTAAGTATCAATCACATAAACAAATTAGTCACATAATCACATAAGCACTAAATCACATAATCACTTAATCACTTAACCATATTAACACATAGTTCACTTTTCAATCACTTCATACATACTTTCATGCTAAGACCATTACCCACATTCCGAGTATACCCCGGCTGACAGCTAACATGTGTTCTGATACCACTTAAATGTCTCACCCAAACTCGATCCCACCTACAATCAGTCAGGATGCAACGGAATTTCGGCAGTATAACGACAGTAATTAAGACACCGAGGCTCTAAACCACCCACTCAGAACCATCACAAAACCAAACACCACACCCATTAAACAATCACCTCCTGAATACCATTAACAACATACAACATAACTATATTATACAATAATCATTCTTAGTTATATGCCTCCGTTCCAACATAATACCTTAACTTTAACATACATATCAAAATAGATGATAAAGCAACTTAGTAATCTAAACACGATCAAAAGAAGACTATTACACCATTATACATAAGTCTTTAACTTAAAGTAGGTTTATAATACATCATAATACATCAACTACAAACAATCTCATGGCAATGACTCCTGCACATAAGACTCATCCACGAAAGGCACATTATCCTCTTCTGGAGGCACGTACCCGTAGTCTTGCTCAAGGACACCTATAAGCATGCAATAATAGAGAGTGAGCTTATATAAAACAAGCTCAGTGAGGATCCAATAGATCTCTAACGGTATTTACAAAACTCCTTGGAAATGATCATTTGAGTAGTAAACACACAATAAAATATCAATAGCAATATAATCATAAAACTATAATGACAAATCAATAAAGGATACTCTAGTTGGTGTAGCTCCAAACACCATCACGATCTCAACCATTCTTCTTATAACTCCCCATTACTCACGCACCCGAGGTACCTCACTAGCCCCTCCCTCCATGACACCTCCGTCATGCGAGTTGGGGGTAACCTCTGGTAGTCATGCCGTTATCAACCCGACAGCCCGACGCTGCCCGAGAGGTGGCACACACATGCCAAGACTCAGCAATAATAATAAACATCATATCATAGGAGGACAACCTTTTCCGTTGACTATCTCGCAGTTCATCAATAATCATATTTTCATCAATATAACATCAAGTAATCAATTAAACGATAAACAACTAAGTTAGATGACAAAGTAGGCCATCCAACTTAACAAGCATTAAACACACAATCAAACCCTAATCTAACCATTAACAACTCACAATTCAATTACTCAAACACCACCCAATCAACTAAAGGCATAATTCAACATTTTAAAGAAACACAACGTAAACTTCAAATAATCATATCTTACATTATACAAATCCAAACAACTCCAAATCTGTTTCTATCACGCACCCATTCAATCTACTACATTAGCCCTCTCGGAAACCAACCGAGACACATAAAAATCAAGCCCAACAACCCTAAAACCTCAATGCACCTAGGCTGAAATTTACAGATTTTCGCACAAACATCGTAATCGAAAATTCGGCATTATAACGGTGCTACCACGTAATTAACAAATTTTTAGAAATCGACGGCAATTGATTCCAACCACTACAACTCAATATAATCTACAAATGGCCAATCTATCAACTTTAAATATCCGAAAATAAAAATTTATGATACAACGGTTCCAATCTCACATGAATACATATAATCGATCATTAGCATGCACTCAGCAATAATATAACTTCAAATTAACATTCTAACGGTTCAAAATGAAATTATAAGCAAAAACATAAAAAATGACTTTTGAGATCTAGAATTTTTCTCTCACCTTTTGTCACGCCCCAACTCGACCCCTCCTACGATCAATCAGGACGCAACGGACTTGTGGCAGCATAATGACAGTAACATGAACATCAGGGCTCTACCCAACCCTTAAGAACAACATACATCAACCTCCATAAATCACCAACCAATTCCACAATCAAATTAACAACATACAACACAACCACTTCATACATTAAACATTATTTCATCAACTCTTTCATAGTTATGCGCCTCCGTTCCAACATAATACATAGGCTATACATACATTTCAAAATACATTATAAACCAACTTAGTAATCTAAACATGATCAAAAGAGAAACTATTAAACCATCATACATAAGTCTTTAAGTTAAAGTAAGTTTATAATACATCATAATACATCAACTACAAACAATCTAATGGCAAAGACTCCTACACATAAGACTCATCCACGATAGGCACATTTCCCTCTTCAAGAGGCATGTACCCGAAGTCAAGTACAGTAACACCTGCATGCATGCCATAATTGAGAGTGAGCTTAAATAAAAGAAGCCTAGTGAGGATCCGATAGATCTCTAACAGTATTTACTATACTCCTTGGAATCATCCTTTGAGCAGTAAACACACAATGAACATCAATAATCATTATAAATGCAACAATAGTAATAACTGTAAACACACAATAAGGGTACGATACATTTGCTGATGAAGCTCCATACACCAATTCACTACTTATCAACTCCTCCAAACTCAATGACACAAACCTGAGGTACCTTGACCTAGACCCACACCCCATGGCCTCTCCACCCATGCGAGATAGGGATTAGCCAAGATAACTGTGCTCGTAGTCCAAGATGCCTCCCGAGGTGACATAACATTACCAAAGCTCACAACAATGGGACTCAATTCGAGAAGTCAACAACATTGGTTGCCCGACTCTCGACTAATAATAACAATAACAATACCAATTCGAGAAGTCAACAACATTGGTTGCCCGACTCTCGACCCATAATAACAATAACAATAACAATTCGAGAAGTCAACAACATTGGTTGCCCGACTCTCGACTCATAATAACAATAACAATAACAATTCGAGAAGTCAACAACATTGGCTGCCGGACTCTCGACTAATAAAAACAATAACAATCAATTAATAATGTAACACCCCAGATTAACCCCGAGCGTTCTCCTCACGATTTTGTAACAACAATCAATAATCAATAATCAATCAATCAATATTTTAACAATCAATTAAACAACATTTAACAATCAACAACTATGTGATCATGAAATAATTAAGTTAGAGGACAAAGTAGGCCATCCAACTCAACTGGCATTAAACAAACAACCAAACCCTAGTCTAACCATCAACATCTCACAATTCAATTACTCAAACACCACCCGATCATCTAAAGGCATATAACATCATTTTAAAGAAAGACAACCTAATCTTCTAATAATCATAACTTACAGTCTACTAATCCAAACAACTTCAAACCAGTTTCTATCACTCACTCACTCAATCAACAACATTAGCCCTCTCGGAAATCCACCATAACACCTCCAAATCATGCCCGATAACCCTAAAACCCTAATGCAACTTGGCTGAAATTTCTGAACTTTTACACCGACATCACAATCAAAATTTCGGCAATATAATAGCGCTACCACGTAATCAAAAAACTTTTAGGAATCGACGGAAATCGATTCCAACCACTACAACTGAAAATAATAAACAAATAGCCAAACTATCAACTTTAAATATTCGAAAATAAAAATTTATGCTACAACGGTTCAAATGTCATAAGAATACATATAAACGATCAATACAATGCGCTGAGCAATAATATAACTTCAAATTAACATTCTAACGGTTCAATATTCAATTATATGCAAAAACACAAAATATGACTTTCAAGATCTAGAATTTTTCTCTCACCTTTGATGTGTTATGAAGCTAGAAAGATGCTCAATGGATGCTCAAGAGGTGGAATCAAGCTTTGGTTGATGAAGATTGGCCTTTAATTGCAACTTTTAATGAAAACTTTGCTTTGAAAAAATGTTGAATAACTCCTCAAGGAAGGCTATGGAGTTTCGGCCATGTGAGTGAGAAATGAGTGTGTTTCGAGTTATTTTGTGAGCAATATTGAATATTATGCATAAATAAGCTTGGTCAAAATAAAATAGTAAAAGTCAAAGTTAGCATTTTTTTGTATTTCTAGTCTTTTAATTCATTTTAGCTATTTCTTGCTCAAACTAATTATGCAACTCCTAAGATATCTCATGTAGTTTATTTTTAGGTGACAAGAAGTTTTACATTTAAACAATTACACCCGAGTCGGCTTAAAACTCGATTTTTTTTAGAAAAGAAAGTGTAAAAACCTTTAAAATTTCCAAACCGATTCCAAATCAATTTTAATCAAACCCGGGTGTATTAATACCCGAAGACTAGATTTTAAAATGTTTAAAATAGCCCTATAAAAATTTTAGCGGACAGGTGTTGAAATTACTATTCACAAAAATCAATGATAAAATTTCTGACTCCATTTTTGATGAAAATTTCATGAATGCACACTTAGCATGTATTAGGAGTATTAATCACATATTTAACACATTCTAAGTCATATAGCACATAAACAGGTCAATTCATGCAAAACGAGGTAAATCATGCAAATCGAGATAAGATAGAAAAGTAGGGTTTCACATTCTCCCCTCCTTAAAACAATTGCGTCCTCGCAATTCTTCACTCAAGTATTGCTGGCTCAAACATACGGAATGAAGACCAAAAACCAAATTTTGAATACCAACTAAGTAGGTCAACTAGGAATACCGAACAAGAAGCTTGAATATGAACGCTGAATAAGAACACCGACTAAGACTTCCATATGAGAATCTCAAATAATTACTAAAGAAATGCCAAACTTAGATTCCGTAATAGAGCACCAACCAAGAATACCAAGTTGGAGCTTCAACAAGATCACCGAGCGAGAATACCAAATAATAATCCCAATATAAGAACTCCGGATAATACTGTATCAGAATTCCACATAAGAATACCGCATAAAAAATACCATAGAAGAAGTCCAAAGAAGTATGATGAATAAGAATCCCCATATAGAAATCTCGAGGAAGAATGCCGTATAAAATCTGTGACACCCGAACCCAGCACTTCATTAATTGCATTCATTAAATGGTTAACTTAGATGTAATTTAGCTAATTACTTCATTTTTTTTTTCATATTTCCATAAATTCAACTGTTTCTGTTCATGCGTTTTATATTTTTATAAAATACTACATATTTTTGGGGGACTATAGCCCCTGACCGTGCGTGCATTGCATATCAGGATCAACGGAAAAAAATTCACGAAATGTGTGATGAATAGTACTAGCGGGATTTTTCCAGATTTTTCAGATTTTTGGCATTTTGTTTTGCTGAAATTTAATCACCCAAATGTCCCATTTACCCTTACTAAAATACCCTATTTGCATGACCTACCCTTTGACCATCTCATGAGAATATTATAAGCCAAGAAAAAAAAAGGGTCAAAAAAATGGCCAAAAAAAAAGTTACGGGAATAGTAACTTCTCAAAAAAAAATTACTCCTTGCTTCATTCTTGCTTTCATTGCTTCCCAAATTGGTTGTGTTTCATCCTTAGGACCTTAAGACCATTCTTTGATCTTTAAAAGATGTGAGGGTGCATTCTATTTTTGTATTAAATTCAATTAAAGTTTGTATTATTATTTTTGTGATCTAATATTGTAGTGGTTTAATTCTTGTTTCGTTGCTTCTTATATGCTCTAATGACTTCATAGAATATGTTTGATGGTTTAAAATGCTTGTTGAATGCTTGAAAATGAAAATGGCACTTGGGAAAGATGATGAATAGTGCTAAACTAGGGTTTCCAAAAAAAAGTTACAATTTAATTCGATTCGAGGCTTCTAGTAGTTGCTAATTAGGTCCATAAGCGTGGAAAAAATGTTAATTGCACTTGCTATGTTCAAAATTTGAGAAATTTGATCAAAATAGGCAACTTTAATTAGGGGTTTCGGGTTTAACTTGAATCCGAGCACGTTTTGAAGTTATTGATAGTCTTTATTAAGTATTGAAACCTTAGAAGTGCTTTCGTTTCGCTTGTTTGGGTTCCAAAATTGGTACTTGTAGTGTAAACCCACAAAGAGGCATTTTTGGTGTTTTCGTGTACTTGTGCTCTAGGTTATGATTTGGAGGTTCTAAATGAGGTATTTAGGTATCCTTAGATTGGTAGGATGGTTAGCTAGCTTAACTTGATCATTGAATTCCGATAGGAAGCTAAATAGCCTAGTTGAACAAAGGAGAAATGAATGAATTAATTGCTTTAGTACTTGTATTGCTTTGTAGTTGCTCCTAGCGTGTCTAAATGCTATTCTAAGGTATGTGTGAGCTTTTGGTTAAGTTTTGTGAAAAGTATAATATTGACCCCTTTGTGTTCGCATAGTTAATTTCATGATAATTGCTTTATAATTGAGTAATTAAATGTTTATATGCCTTTGTGTAGTGTACGTATTATAGTAGTGAAGTCTCGTGAATTAAGTTGCTTGGTTTACATGGATTTTGTTGAGTATGAATTTAGAATGGACTAAAGGAACTAGTAATGAATCAAGGTAATAATTATTGTTAGTGGATTCTTGATTGATTGGATAAATGTTTAAATGTACTTATGTAACAAGTTCATCTATTCGGAGAAGTTGTGAGTTAAGTTATATCGATACTAGTTAAAGATTGAGTAAACATGTTTATATTGCTTATTAATTGCATTATATGTGTAAAGATACGCTTATATAACTTATTGGTTAGATGTTATATAGTGTTTCTACTTATATGAATGGCTATGTATATGTTATTTATTATGCTATTGTCTTTGTCTGATACTTGAAAATTAAAGAATGTTGGATATGTGATCACTTGAGTTTATGTATTGTCCAAATATTGATTAGAATGGTTGTTAAACCATGAAATATATTGTTAGTTATGTGAATTAAAGGGAATCAAATAGAGTTGGATAAATTAATGGCTTTATGAACTAGCTTTAGTTGAGAATAAGAAATCACTTCTTATGCATATAGTTGATTGTATTAGGTAGTGATAATTGAAGGGAATTGATGCTTTTGGAGAATATAGAGGGAATCTTGGCTTAATTCGCGTAGGTTTGGCTTCCTAAAAGGTGAGGGACCTGCATCCTTACGTGCATTATAGTTTATTTTCTTGCTAAAAGAGTATATTGTTTAGTATAATTGCGTAATTGATATATGCTTATTGTTGCTAAATTGTAACTTGGTGCGAGGACAACCTACTTTTTGTCCTTAAATGTGTTTACTGATTATATTGTAATTGTTATCATTCTTGCATTGTATCATGGTTGCGCAACCTCATTGTCGTAGCGGATGCGATGGCCTCGTTTGGCAGCATCGGGCTTGCCAGTGTTGGTTGCCTTAGCTCCGTCTGCTATTCCCTCACTCACCTGGTCCGGAGATTGCCAGGGGGTGTTGGGTCATAGGATTGGGTACATCCGAAGTACCCATTGGTGTAAGGGATGCCGACATATTGAGATTGAGATCGTGGTTCGTGGATCGGGGATCGAAGATTTGGAGTGATAAGGGTTATCGATTGTATCCTTTTAAAATGTGGTATTAGAATTGTTATTCACTATTTATCTGTTGTATTAATTGTGTTAAGTTGCTGCATTGCACGTCCCCGGTAGACCTTATCCCTCAATGAGCAATTGTGATTGCTCATACCTAGCTAAACATGTTTTAGGTGGTGCAGTTGGAAGAGTTGCCTTGGTTGCTGTGTACTATTACTTGAGATTGGAGTGATTGCATGCTAAACTGTAGAATACCTTGCTTGTCTACTTTATGTTCTATTTTGGAGCCTAAGGCCTTATGTATATATATTTGAGTGGTTGCAATTTGAAAGCTAAGTAGATGTAGCAAGTGTTATGGAATTGTGGCATGTAATAACTTATGCTTCTGCTTCTAGCTACGTTGCATGCTTGTATGTGTTTATATTGTCTTGTGTTGCTTAAGGCTCGGATGGCCTTGAAGTTGGGATTTAAATTAGAAATGTTGTTCCTTTGCTTCGTGTTTTATTTGAATGCTTACAGGTTTCCAGAATGTCCACGGTACAGGGAAAACTCTGTCCGTTTTTCCTAAAATCTGTGCCCGAGTTGGGATACGGTTGAGAATAGCATGGTCACTAGAGCCTCCGGTCTCGTGAGGGATCGGGGCATTACAAAATCACCAAATAAGAATCCCAATAATCAATGTATAGTCATAAAGTAGCTTGACCCCGAATCGGAATTCCATATACCTCAGTGTCACATACTACTCAGTCGCCAACTAATATGATGCACGTACTAACTTTAATCGTATAAGGCAACTCTCTACTCACATTTTAGCATGTTACACTCAAGGAGATATGATATTTATTTGGTTGAGAATAAGTAAGTTACCTTTTACCACTGCTGCCACCTCTGGCAATTCATCTAAGTCCACTGCGTAGGCCCGAGCCTGAGCCCGTTGCTGCAGAGGTGTACTGCTTGCAGGTCTACCATAAGAACCCTGGACTGCTGGCTGACCTGTGGAACCCTGATACTTGGGGCAATCCCTCACCCGGTGTTAGTTGCTGCCGCAACCTAAACAAGTCTCTGCCTTATTCTGACAGTCGGCCTCCAGATGGCCTGTACTTGCTGCCGCAACCTACACACGTCCCTGCCTTATTCCGACAGTCGGCCTCCAGATGGCCTGTACGTTTACAATAAGTACACAGCGGTATCGGTGTACTGACGCTGCCTCCAAAAGACCCAGAAACTGAATAAGCAGCTGTACCAGCCTGCTGCTGAGGTGACGCAACACTAGGCCTATACCAACCCTGAGATAGGCCCGGCCTAAACTGCGGCTGAGCCTGATAAGACCCCTACTGAAACTGAGGCCGATAGTAACCCTGCTGCCCCTCCGGCGCGAAAGACCCCTGTTGCCGTGCAGCCCTATAACTACCATGCTGTCCCGAAGGTCTATACATACCCTGTTGACCCTGCGGCTGAAAGGGCTTCTTGCTAGGCTGACTAGGTTCGATCTGCTCCCCCTTTCTCTTCTCCAGTCTAGAAACTGCATCAAAGGCCTCTGTAAGTATATCATACCGATTCAAGGCCATCGCATCCTGAATCTCAAGCCTCAACCCCAACATGAACCTACGAGTCTTACGTTCCTCGTCAGCCACATACTCTGGTGCATACCGGGACAGCCTAGTTAAAGTGGCCTCATACTGAGCCACTGAAGCATCTCCCTGTACTAAGGCTAGAAACTCTGCCTCTCTCTGCTCCCTCGCGATCCTCGGGACATACTTTGCCCAGAAAGCTAACAGAAAAGCATCTCAAACATACGGAATACCCTGAGTCTCCCAGCTAGTTTTCACCATGCGCCACTACTCGTCTGCCTCATCATCCAGCAAGTACACGGCAAAGGTGACCTTCCACTCATCGGTATAATCAAGACGGTCAAAAATCTTCTCCACCTTACTAATCCACGCCTCAGCTTTCCTATAATCTGGCTCCCCCTAAAACCGCGGTGGATAATACCCTAAAAACTCTTTCAGTGTACCACGCTCGTGGTACCCACCTTGTGCATTCAGTAACTGATTCTACAATGCCTAAGTTTGGGCAGCTTGCCACGCTAGTAATTGTGCCTGACCAGCCATGATCTCCTTCATCCTATCAAAAGCTGCACCTATACGATCATCACCCCTAACTTGGACTGGTGCCATATTTCTCGAAACATCATCAGTTACCTTAGGCCTACCTCTAGTCCTTGGTCTACCGGTCATTCTACTAATCAAAGAGTTAGCATAGGTTATAGCACATAAACAACTATGAACAACTATTAACACACAAACAACAAACTCATATAAAGCACATAAATCACTTAAGTATCAATCACATAAACAAATTAATCACATAATCACTTAATCCCTTAACCATATTAATACATAGTTCACTTTTCTTTTCACTTCATACATACTTGCATGCTTGGACCACAACCCACATTCCGAGGATATCCCGGCTGACAGCTAACATGCGCTCTGATACAACTAAATGTCACGCCCCAACTCGACCCCTCCTATGATCAGTCAGGACGCAACGGACTTTTGGCAGCATAACGACAATAACATGAACATTATGGCTCTAACCAACCCTTAATAACAACATACATCAACCTCCGTAAATCACTAACCAATTCCACAATCAAATTAACAACATACAACACAACCACTTCATACATTAAACATTCTTTAATCAACTCTTTCATAGTTATGCGCCTCCGTTCCAACATAATAGATAGGCTCTACATACCTTTCAAAATAGATTATAAACCAACTTAGTAATCTAAACATGATCAAAAGAGAAACTATTAAACCATCATACATAAGTCTTTAAGTTAAAGTAAGTTTATAATACATCATAATACATCAACTACAAACAATCTCACGTCAAAGACTCCTGCACATAAAACTCATCCATGAAAGGTACACTTCCCTCTTTAAGAGGAACGTACCCAAAGTTAAGCTCAGTAACACCTGCATGCATGCAATAATTGAGAGTGAGCTTACATAAAACAAGCCCAGTGAGGATCCGATAGATCTCTAACAGTATTTACTATACTCCTTGGAATCATCCTTTGAGCAGTAAACACACAATGAACATTAATAATCATTATAAATGCAACAATAGTAATAACTGTAAACACACAATAAGGATACGATACATTTGCTGATGAAGCTCCATACACCAATTCAATGCTCATACACTCCTCCAAACACAATGACACAAACCTGAGGTACCATGACCTAGACCCACACCCCATGGCCTCTCCGCCCATGCGAGATAGGGATTAGCAATGATAACTGTGCCCACAGCCCAGGATGTCTCCCGAGGTTACACAATATTACCAAAGCTCACAACAATGAGACTCAATTCGAGAAGTCAACAACATTGATTACCCCACTCTTGACTAATAATAACTATAACAATACCAATTCAAGAAGTCAACAACATTGGCTGCTCGACTCTCGACTCATAATAACAATAACAATAACAATTCATGAAGTCAACAACATTGGCTGCCTGACTCTCGACTAATAACAACAATAATAATCAGTTAACAATGTAACACCCCGGATTAACCCTGAGCGTTCTCCTCACGATTTTGTAACAACAATCAATAATCAATAATCAATCAATCCATATTTTAACAATCAATTAAACAACATTTAACAATCAACAACTATATAATCATGAAATAATTAGGTTAGATGACAAAGTAGGCCATCCAACTCTACAGGCATTAAACACACAACCAAACCCTAGTCTAACCATCAACAACTCACAATTCAATCACTTAAACCCCACCCGATCATCTAAAGGCATATAACAATATTTTAAAGAAAGATAACCTAATCTTCTAATAATCATAACATTCATTCTACTAATCCAAACAACTCCAAACCAGTTTCTATCACTAACTTACTCAATCAACAACATTAGCCCTCTTTGAAACAAACCATAATCCATCCAAATCAAGTCCAACAACCCTAAAACCCTAATGTACCTTGGCTGAAATTTCTGAACTTTCACACCGAGATCACAATCAAAATTTCGGCATTATAACAGCACTACCACGTAATTAACAAACTTTTAGAAATTGACGACAATCGATTCCAACCATTACAACTCAAAATAATCAACAAATAGCCAAACTATCAACTTTAAATACCCGAAAATAAAAATGTATGCTACAACGGTTCAAATCTCATAAGAATACTTATAAACGATCCTTAGCATGCGCTGATCAATAATATAACTTCAAATTAACATTCTAATTGTTCAATATTCAATTATAAGCAAAAACATAAAATATGACTTTTGAGATCTATAATTTTTCTCTCACCTTTGATGTGTTATGAAGCTAGAAAGATGCTCAATTGATGCTCAAGAGGTGGAATCAAGCTTTGGTTGATGAAGATTGGCCTTTAATTGCAAGTTTTAATGAAAAATTTGCTTTGCAAAAATGTTGAAAAACTTCTCAAGGAAGGCTTTGGAGTTTCGACCATGTGAGTGAGAAATGAGTGTGTTTTGAGTTATTTCGTGACAATATTGATATATTATGCATAAATAAGCTTGGTCAAATAAAATAGCAAAAGTCAAAGTTAGCATTTTTTTGTATTTCTAGTCTTTTAATTCATTTTTGCTATTTCTTGCTCAAACTAATTATGCAACTCCTAAGATATCTCAAGTAGTTTATTTTTAGGTGACAAGAAGTTTTACATTTGAACAATTACACCCGAGTCGGCTTAAAACTCGATTTTTTTTTGGAAAAGAAAGTGTAAAATCCTTTAAAATTTCCAAACCGATTCCAAATCCGTTTTAATCAAACCCGGGTCTATTAATTCCTGAGGACTAGGTTTTAAAATGTTTAAAACACCCTTGTGAAATTTTAGCGGACAGGTGTTCAAAATACTATTCACAAAAATCAACGATAAAATTTCTGGTTCCGTTTTTGATGAAAATTTCATGAATGCACAGTTAGCATGTATTATGAGTATTAATCACATATTTAACACATTCTAAGTCATATAGCACCAAAACAGGTCAATTCACGCAAAACGAGATAAATCACGCAAATCGATATAAGATAGAAAATTGGGGTTTCACATTTTCCCCTCCTTAAAACAATTGCGTCCTCGCAATTCTTCACTCAAGTACTGTTGGCTCAAACATATGGAATGAAAGACCGAAAACCAAATTCTGAATACCAACTAAGTAGGTCAACTAGGAATACCGAACAAGAAGCTTGAATATGAACGCTGAATAAGAACACCGACTAAGACTTCCAGATGAGAATCTCAAATAATTACTGAAGAAATGCCAAACATAGATTCCGTAATAGAGTACCAACCAAGAATACCAAGTTGGAGCTTCAACAAGATCACCGAGCAAGAATACCAAATAATAATCCCAATATAAGAACTCTGGATAATACTGTATCAGAATTCCACATAAGAATACGGCATAGAAAATACCATAGAAGAAGTCCAAAGAAGTATGTTGAATAAGAATCCCCATATAGAAATCTCGAGGAAGAATGCCGTATAAAATCACCAAATAAGAATCCCAATAATCAATGTATAGTCATAAAGTAGCTTGACCCCTAATCGGATTTCCATATACCTCAGCGTCACATACTACTCAGTCGCCAACTGATATGATGCACGTGCTAACTTTAATCGTATAAGGCAACTCTCTACTCACATTTTGGCATGTTGCACTCAAGGAGATATGATATTTAATTGGTTGGGAAGAAGTAAGTTACCTTTCACCACTGCTGTCGCCTCTGGCAATTCTTCTAGGTCCACTGCGTAGGCTCGAGCCTGAGCCCGCTGTTGCCGAGGTGTACTGCTTGCAGGCCTACCCTAATAACCCTTGACTGCTGGCTGACCCATGTAACCCTGATACCTGGGGCAATCCCTCGCCCGGTGTTGGTTGCTGCCGCAACCTAAACACGTCCCTGCCTTATTCCGACAGTCAGCCTCCAGATGGCCTGTACGTTTACAATAAGTACAGAGGGTATCGGTGTACCGACACTGCCTCCAAAAGACCCAGAAACTGAATAAGCAGCTGTACCAGCCTACTGCTGAGGTGACGCAACACTAGGCCTATACCAACCCTGAGACAGGGACGGCTTAAACTGCAGCTTAGCCTGATAAGACCCCTACTGAAACTAAGGAAGATAGTAACCCTGCTGACCCTGCGGTGTGAAAGAACCCTGTTGCACTACAGGCCTCTAACCACCCTACTGTCCCGAAGGTCTATACATACCATGTTGACCCTGCGGCTGAAAGGGCTTCTTGCTAGGCTGACTAGGTTCGATCTGCTCCCCCTTTCTCTTCTCCAGTCTAGAAGCTGCATCAAAGGCCTCAGTAAGTATATCATACCGATTCAGGGCCATCGCATCCTAAATCTCAGGCCTCAACCCCAACATGATCCTACGAGTCTAACGTTCCTCGTCAGCCACATACTCTGGTGCATACCGGGATAGCCTAGTGAAAGTGGCCTCATACTGAGCCACTGAAGCATCTCCCTGCACTAAGACTAGAAACTCTGCCTCTCTCCACTCCCTCGCGATCCTTGGAACATACTTTGCCCAGAAAGCTAACAGAAAGGTATCCCAAACATACGGAATACCCTGAGTCTCCCAGCTAGTTTTCACCGTGCGCCACCACTTCTCTGCCTCATCATCAAGCAAGTACACGGCAAAGGTGACCTTCCACTCATCGGTATAATCAAGACGGTCAAAAATCTTCTCCACCTTACTAATCCACGCCTCAGTTTTCCTATCATCCGGCTCCCACTGAAACTGCGGTGGATAATACTCTAAAAACTCTTTTAGTGTACCACGCACGTGGTACCCACCTTGTGCATTCAGTAACTGATTCTACAATGCCTGAGTTTGGGCAGCCTGCCCCGCTAGTAATTGTGCCTGACCAGCCTTGATCTCGTTCATTCTATCAAAAGCTGCACGTATACGATCATCACCTCTAACTTGGCCTGGTGCCACATTTCTCGAAACCTCATCAGTTACCTCAGGCTTACCTCAGGTCCTCGGTCTACCAGTCATTCTACTAATCAAAGAGTTAGCATAGGTTATACCACATAAACAACTATTAACACACAAACAACAAACTCATATAAAGCACATAAATCACTTAAGTATCAATCACATAAACAAATTAATCACTTAACCATATTACCACATAGTTCACTTTTCTTTTCACTTCGTACATACTTGCATGCTTGGACCATTACCCATATTCCGAGGATACACCAGCTGATAGCTAACATGCGCTCTGATACCACTAAATGTCACGCCCCAACTTGACCCCTCCTACGATCAGTCAGGATGCAACGGACTTTTGGCAGCGTAACGATAGTAACATGAACATCAGGGCTCTAACCAACCCTTAATAACAACATACATCAACCTCCATAAATCACCAACCAATTCCACAATCAAATTAACAACATACAACACAGCCACTTCATACATTAAACATTCTTTCATCAACTCTTTCATAGTTATGCGCCTCCGTTCCAACATAATACATAGGCTATACATACATTTCAAAATAGATTATAAACCAACTTAGTAATCTAAACATGATCAAAAGATAAACTATTAAACCATCATACATAAGTCTTTAAGTTAAAGTAAGTTTATAATACATCATAATACATCAACTACAAACAATCTCATGGCAAAGACTCCTGCACATAAGACTCATCCATGATAGGCACATTTCCATCTTCAAGAGGCGTGTACACGAAGTCAGGCTCAGTAGCACCTGCATGCATGCAATAATTGAGAGTGAGCTTACATAAAAGAAGCCTAGTGAGGATCCGATAGATCTCTAACAGTATTTACTATACTCCTTGGAATCATCCTTTTAGCAGTAAATACACAATGAACATCAATAATCTTTATAAATGCAACAATAGTAATAACTGTAAACACACAATAAGGATACGATACATTTGCTGATGAAGCTCCATACACCAATTCAATGCTCATCAACTCCTCCAAACACAATGACACAAACCTGAGGTACCTTGACCTAGACCCACACCCCATGGCCTCTCCGCCTATGCGCGATAGGGATTAGCCATGATAACTGTGCAAGCAGCCTAGGATGCCTCCCGAGGTGACACAACATTACCAAAGCTCACAACAATGAGACTCAATTCGAGAAGTCAACAACATTGGTTACCCGACACTCCACTAATAACAACAATAACAATACCAATTCGAGAAGTCAACAACATTGGCTTCCCGACTCTCGACTCATAATAACAATAACAATAACAATTCGAGAAGTCAACAACATTGGCTGCCCGACTCTCGACTAATAAAACAATAACAATCAGTTAACAATATAACACCCCAGATTAACCCCGAGTGTGCTCCTCACGGTTTTGTAACAACAATCAATAATCAATAATCAATCAATCCATATTTTAACAATCAATTAAACAACCTTTAACAATCAACAACTATATAATCATGAAATAATTAAGTTAGATGACAAAGTAGGCCATCCAACTCAACAGGAAGGCATTAAACACACAACCAAACCCTAGTCTAACCATCAACAACTCACAATTCAATCACTTAAACCCCACCCGATCATCTAAAGGCATATAACAACATTTTAAAGAAAGACAACCTAATCTTCTAATAATCATAACATATATTCTACTAATCCAAACAACTCCAAACCAGTTTCTATCACTCACTCACTCAATCAACAACATTAGCCCTCTCGGAAACCAACCATTATCCATTCAAATCAAGCCCAACAACCCTAAATCTCTAATGCAACTTGGCTGAAATTTCTGGACTTTCACACCGAGATCACAATCAAAATTTCGGCATTATAACAGCGCTACCACGTAATTAACAAACTTTTAGAAATTGACGACAATCGATTCCAACCATTACAACTCAAAATAATCAACAAATAGCCAAACTATCAACTTTAAATACCCGAAAATAAAAATTTATGCTACAACGGTTCAAATCTCATAAGAATACATATAAACGATCATTACAATGCGCTGAGCAATAATATAACTTCAAATTAACATTCCAATGGTTCAATATTCAATTATATGCAAAAACATAAAATATGACTTTTGAGATCTAGAATTTTTCTCTCACTGTTGATGTGTTATGAAGCTAGAAAGATGCTCAATCGATGCTCAAGAGGTGGAATCAAGCTTTGGTTCGTGAAAATTGGCCTTTAATTGCAAGTTTTAACAAAAAATTTACTTTGAAAAAATATTGAAAAACTGCTCAAGGAATGCTTTGGAGTTTCGGCCATGTGAGTGAGAAATGAGTGTGTTTTGAGTTATTTTGTGAGCAATATTGATATATTATGCATAAATAGGCTTGGTCAAATAAAATAATAAAAGTCAAAGTTAGCATTTTTTTGTATTTCTAGTCTTTTAATTCATTTTAGCTATTTCTTGCTCAAACTAATTATGCAACTCCTAAGATATCTCAAGTAGTTTATTTTTAGGTGACAAGAAGTTTTACATTTAAACAATTACACCCGAGTCGGCTTAAAACTCGATTTTTGCAAAAGAAAGTGTAAAAACCTTTAAAATTCCAAAACCGATTCCAAATCCGTTTTAATCAAACTCGGGTCTATTAATTCCCGAGGACTAGGTTTTAAAACGTTTAAAACACCCTTGTAAAAATTTTAGCTGACAGATATTCAAAATACTTTTCACAAAAATCAACGATAAAATTTATGATTCCGTTTTTGATGAAAATTTTATGAATGGACACTTAGCATGTATTAGGAGTATTAGTCACAGAATTAACACATTCTAAGTCGTATAGCACATAAACAGGTCAATTCACACAAAACGAGGTAAAGCACGCAAATCGATATAAGATAAAAAAGTGGGGTTTCACACCTTTGATGCAAAATAAGCTGAGATATGCGTGCAATGCGTACCCAACAAGTGGAATACAACTCAGCATGAAAAACTACGGACAAAAACTAGCTTTTTCTATGAAAATTTGCTTTGAAAACCTTTGAAATTTCTTTCTGTTTTCTCCCTTGAACCTCTCGGCATTGTGTGTGTTTTTGAGGGTGTATTTGTGCATTGTTAGTAGGTGTTGATGCATATAAGTAGAAGTCAATCAATTTAAAAGAAAGTCAAATTAGTTCTTTGTCTTTTAATTCTATTTTTAGTCTTTTAATTAATTTCTTGACTATTTCTTGCTCAACTAATAAATTAACACCTAAATTAATTCTAGATATTATATTTTAGGTGACAAAGAGTTTTATATTAAAATAGTTTCACCCGAGTCGGCTTAAAACTCGTTTTCTTGCAAAGAAAAGTGTAAAAAATCTTTAAAATTTCAAAACTGATTCCAAATCTATTTTAATCAAACACGGGTCTATTAATACCCGATGACTAGGTTTTAAAACATTTAAAACACCCCTGTAAAAATTTTAGCGGACAGGTGCTCAAAATACTATACATTAAAAATGACGATAAAATTTCTGATTCTGTTTTTTATGAAAATGTCATGAATGCACACTTAGCATGTATTAGGAATATTAATCACATATTTAACGCATTCTAAGTCATATAGCACATAAACAAGTCAATTCATGCAAAATAAGGTAAAACACGCAAATCAAGATAAAGCAAAATATGGGGTCTCACAACTTAGGCACCAATGAAGGTAGTCCAATAGCCTCGTGCCCTTGAATTGTTCTAAACTTTTATAAAACTTGAAATAGCCGACATTTAGAAAGGGGTTTTGGGATTATTGCGAATCCGAGTTGAATTGGCCTTCACATTTAGTAATCCTAGGATATTTAGGACCTAACTAAACTTTGCTAGTCCCCATTTGTGTCCCGGTTGAGGTACGTGTAGTACAAAGTCAAAAGAGGGAATTTGGGGTTTTTTGGCTAAATGTGAGTGTTTGCATGATTTCGAGGGTCCTAAAGATGCCTAAGGGGTTAACTAGAATCATGGTATATGCCACTTGCTAATCTACAACCATAACATGTGTTTGGAAGGAAAATGGGTTGGGTTACAAAGGGGTTTAAGTACAAATTCGATTGTCTCACGCTTCAAAGACCTTGGCATGACTCCTTGTGTGTTTAAATGTAGTTTCAAGATGTTTTGGATCTTTTGGTATAGTTCTATGTGAGTTTTGAATTTGCCCCTTTGTAAATTTCTTATTTGCTTATATGAAACTGCTTCTTTTCTAATTGTTTCTAGGTCAACCTTCTTTGTTGATCTTCCCACGTGTTATTGCTTATACTGTTGATATTGTCTTTCCATTGTTAAGTGCATTGCATATTGGTTGTGCAACCATAGTGTCAGGGGCGGATGTGTTGAATATCGGCTGGGTGACAGAGGGCTTGCTAGTGGATATTCAAACTCTGTACCCTAGTCCCTCATTCATCTGGTCCGAAGATTGCCAGGGGATGTTGGGTCGTAGGATTGTTGGGGTACATTCGGAGTACACCCACTGGGGTGATTGGGAATTTGTCGGCATATTGATCATGGTTCGTGGAACGTGGTTCGTGGCCAAAGATAAGAGAATCACGGAGTGTTGGGGTTAAGTGTATCGTATCCTTTGATATGTGTGGTTATTTACTATTTCAAATGTACTTTACTTGCTTTTCTTGTTAACTGTTATATTTGTTGCATTGCACGTCCCGTTTGGCCTTATCCCTCACTGGGCAATAGTGGTTGCTCATACCTCACTAACATGTTTTAGGAGACACTGTGGGTGATCCCCAGCTAGATTTGTTTGAAGGTGAAGAACTGGAGGTTCAGACTGAACCATTGCCTTTGTTGCTGTGTCTAGTTGCCTGAGGTGGTTTATGTTCTTGTTGTTAAGTGAATAACTTGTTTGTTTTACCTTATATTCTATTTTGTAGCCTAAGTGCTATGTACATATTATGTAATTTGCAAGGCAAAAGATAGTTGGTTGTTGTAGTAGATTGCAACCATGGCATGTAATAACTTATGTACTACTTCTAGCTACTTGCATGCTTGGGTGTGAATGCTATGTTGTATGTTTGTTTCCAACTTCCAAGAATGTTTCAATGCTATAATGGAGTGGCATGATAAGTGGTTTGGTAAAGAAGTGAAGTTGGATGCATGCTTGTGTGAATCTGAACTATTGTATGTGTTAAGCCTCAGATGGCCTTGAAGCTTTGAACTTTAGTTATAAATATTTGTCTTGTTATATTGTGGCTTTATTGAGCATTTACAGGTTTTCAGAATATTCACGGTACATGGGAGACTCTGTCTGTTTGTCAAGTTCGAATTTAACTTTAGAGTGGGGTTAGATCGAGGCGTTACAACGGGAGAATGAAGAGTAATGATTTCAGCAAGAGCAGCCAGACGAACTACTATAGTGAGTCTAGTGACTACTAGAGTAGAGTTAAGTCAAAAGGTATGGTATAGCAGCCTTTCCGAGCGAGCCTCTGGCATCTCCTATAAACCCCCATGATGTGGTAAAGGGAAGATATTAGGGGAAGCAGTGAGTGGAGATTCCCTTGGAGAGAGCCAGATGAGGGGAGACATTCACGTCTGGTTCGGAGGGAAGGGATATCCCAACCCTATTATCATTATGCCTTTGCAATGTTACTTGGTTCAACTCTATTTGTGACCTTTTCTCGTATGTGGGACTCTCTATCTTCTTGGGTAGATAATCGATCGTCTTTCATTTGGATAGTGAGTCGTTTTTATAATAATAAGTCAAGTCAAGAATAATAATTGAACTGGAAGAGCTTGCCAGGATGGCTTGGTAAACAAGCAATCTCTTATGTATATGTAGGCGCCAACTCCCAATTCTTTCTCTTCTTTCTTTTTTCGTTTTTAGTTTAGTGACAGTTCATCAAAATAATTGTCCAAGATTACTAGATCGAGCACACGACACGCATAGTCTTAAGTCTAAGAGTGGGTTGTATCCTATTCAAGATTTCTACTACTTCTTTGCCTCCCTCTTTTCAGAGATCTCCTTGTTTTCTTCTCTTCTTTTCCTTCATACCTTTGCCGCCTTCTTCATCATCTTGTTCCATCTTTCAGGGATATTCGGTAGGTGTCCGGGCCTCCTAAAAACTCCTCCTGACAAGAATGCTGCTTGAACATTGTAAGACATGGAACCGTCTCGCTCTTGTGAACACTGATCATAAATGGCAAAAGCCGCCGGAATGCTCATTTTTTATCCATAAGCTCTCCTCACCGTAATTCTCTCTGGAAGTCGCCCTTACAACCCCTTGACTCATGTAGGCTACGTTCAAACTAAACGAGAGTAAGGATTTTTCCTCAAGAAAACAGGCTGACTACTAGGAGAGGAAAGGACCCGCGCCTAGCTAACGTAGTTCATGAGGAACCGATTTAAGTTAGTGAAGCAAGGCCTCAAACATCAAACCATATCTTATTGAATAATCTGACTGAACTGAATGAGGTATAGACAGATAATATCACAGCTTGTGTTGTGGTGAGACGAAGGGACAAAAGGAGCCGGTTCTCTTGCTTGCTTACTGGACAAGAAGGACTATACTTTTTTCCACTAATGGACTATAACGAGCTGAGTAGAGTTGTACTAAAGCCCTGAGTGACTCTTGGCTGCCTTCAGTGATAGACGCAATTACTTTGACTACTCTATTCCTACATAACGAGCCAATAAAGAGTGGAGAAAGGAATGGATTTGAGACTATCGACGTCTCTAGCGCTGATACATAGAGCAGCCGGGTAGTGGATTTATTAGAAATAGTCTTTCCCCTTTTATTAGAGTATAGGTCTTTCCCTCTTCTCTTCTCCGTGTGTATTGAATGATGGAATGAATACGTTGTTGATAAACAACATAGCGGGCGGGGGCTTCCTGATATGCATTCGACCTTCCCTATCTGTTTTCACGCATGGATTCTGCCACTTACTTTCTTTCTGGCTGAGGTCTGGATTCCTTCTGCTTTCGTACGTACTGAGGATTTTAGCCTTACTCAAATAGAGGGTGGCTTTCTATTCCAAACTAAATCATAGGCTGGGCTCACTCACTTTCTTTCTATAGAAAAGGCTTCGATCATAACTTATGTGATCGGAGCCAGCATTTCAAGGAGCCATAAGCCATCATAAGCTTCTTTGAAGGTATCCCTTCATATATCACTGTGATAAGATCGCATAACGCGTCTCCTAGCCTAGGGATCCAAGCTTCTCTTTCTATGAGAATCTTGCCAAGATCAAAGATCTTACGCTGCCCTCGATAAGCTTCATAGGGATATGCATGCCATAGAATCCCCCTACTAATCTAAAGGGGGGGCGAGGGGTAAAAGTCGTTGGTTGAAGACGCAGATAATAAATAGGTTTGTTCTGGCATGAGACGGAAGGAGACTCAATGAGGGGATTTTTTATTATTAATTACTTAACATAAAGGTTATGCATAGAAGCAACTTAGTAAATAGGGAAGCTATTGAACAGAAGGCGTGATTATTAATGAGCAGGGAATAGGCTTTTTTGGCAAGGCATGGTATAGAATTCCATGCGGATCGATAGTCGACAAGTCCAGCCTCCTTCTACGATCAACAACACTTTGTAGATGGAAAGAATGGAAAATAGAGCTGCACGAGATTTTCAGCTCGATCTACTTGCTCCATCATCATCCTCCGATGGAAAGCGGGAATGAGGCGAGATATACCCGACCTGGTCAAGGAAACCCACACCTTCTTCGGATCCTTAGAGCTGGTTGAGATCCTCTTTGATGCCTCCCTTAAAGACCATTAGATAATTCAAACATTGTTGAAGGTATTGGGACATTCAAGTAGGCCGCCAGCATTCCATTCATTGATTAATAAGTGCTTGAAATAGGAAGTGAAGGTAAAATATATTCCTTATTCCCTGGTTAGCTTTTAACTGAAAGTTAGGATATGAAATATATCGTTTAGAGGTAGTTTAAAACATAAAGTAGAAAGCCGACTTATTTAGGTTGTTGGGATTGAAGGAGGAAGAAATGTCTCATCTATAAGCTACTTGCATTGAACTGATTGACTTACGAACTTGACTTGCCTACCGACCGAAACAAGATTAACGCTAGACGTAAGCCCTAAAGCACTCTCTCTCCCCAACCCTCTCTCAAAAACTTTTAAAGGTTTGAAGGACACTTAAAGGTTCCGAACGAAAAAAATATGCAAGTGGTAGTTCGGTATCAGTTGTCTCATCTGGTCAATCTTATCCCGCACAAGAAGGATTTTTATCTAAGCATGTACCCAGAAGCGAAAGCGAAAGGGAATGTCAAACTAAAAACCATAGTGAAATCGATGCGTTATGTAAAGGCTTGAATTAGCGAGCAAACCAACTGTACCCACCAACTGAGCCAAGGTTATAGGTCAACAAAGTGTCCTTTTTGATTTGACATCACAAAGATTTCTACTATGGAATAAGGGTTGGGACCCTTGATTCCTTTTTTTTAAACTCTTGTAAAGTGAAACAAATGCTTTATAGAAGCCACTAAGGCCGCTATTCCTGACCTTAGGAATGACTAGAGAAAGGCCTTTACCGATTCTATATCTCTATAGAACTTTTTTCTCCTCTTCTATTATTGATTATCTATTTATTATCTTATCTGTAGTAGAGGTTTGAAATTCTTTTTTTTAAATGCAAGGACTTATATAACACCCCATGGAACACCTATTTGATCCATCTAGCCTACCTTAAAGGGCTCGGGCTTCTGTTCAAGGATTGACTTTGTTGAGCTCTTTTTTTAAGTGAACAACCACTTTCCTAATAAATACATTCCATTCAAACGATTCGGTGGCTGAGTTGGTCTGACTCAAGAATCTCCCTCCAGAGCAAAGCAAGCTGTAAGTCAGTTTCAGGTCTGCTTTTTCGCTAGAAAACTCACTACACGCCACGTCACTTTTGACTTATCAAAGAAAGACAAGCTACGAACTACCGCTGCCCCTTATAAGTAAAAGTCTCTCCTTCAGCTATAATTTAAGGAAATTGAAAGAAGCAGAAAAGTATCAAAGGTGGTTGCTAGCATCAAAGAGATCCATCATCCACAATATTGTGGGAGTTACTAAGAGATCGTCATCTACGAAAAGGATCAAAGCCATTTTTTTAAACCATTTATCCATAGTTTAGAAACTAAGTGATTTCTATACCTAGGTATATATAATATTTTGTTTTTTTTTTTTTAATATGGAAGAGTGATTTCGAAAATGTGAGGTACCAGGGGGCAAACAAGGTCGCAGACAAGAGGTGCTTGCAAGAACCAATGGTGCTCTTACTAACGAAAAGCCCAAAGGAAAAAAAAGGGGAAAACAGAACTGCAGGCCGAGGGGTATACCACGGTTGAATACTCTATTCTGCCTCTTCTTCGAGAATTGATGCAGGATTGTCTCGCCTCAGAACCTACCCCTTCCTAGTGGGACAGCATAATAGAACTATTATGTGGCGAGAATTTTGATATAAGGAGATACCCGCAGGTTTATCAAAGCTTATGTGAGCAAAGCCCCTATTTCGAAAGGGCACTCCAACACCTGGAGTAAATCATCTGTTCTGGAATTACAGACAAGGAACTCTATTCTGTTGACTCTACCAGATAGAATCATCAGAGTTTGATCCTAGCTAAGATGGAATGCTAGCTATATTGTGATAACTCGAACCCGGCATGCATTTAATAGCATTTGACTGCATTTAATTAAATGTTTAATTAGTTAAATCATCCATTTTTGCACTATTTTGATATTTCTTTTGTAAGCTTTTAATAATTTTTATATTGATTAATTAAAAGATTATTACCTATTTCTATTAATTACAGTAATTGAATTTATTTTCTTGTATTTAATTGAGTGTCAACTTAAATGTTAGTATTTAATTGCATCTGACTATGTGTTTATATTAACTTATTCATTTGTATCTTAACATTAATTTCCTAATTCTTTAAAATATTCTAGAAATAGTTAAATTAATTATTTTTAAATGAATATTGATTACTTTGACTGTTTTGATTATTTTAATAATCGGTTTTAAATGTCTTGCATTAAAATTACTCGGTTTTCAATTAAATGAGAAAAGTAACTCCAAGCCGGAGTGAATTTTAAACTATTCTACTATTCTACTTCTCAAAAAAAATATAGTTTTATATTATTGCTCATCATTTTATTAGCGATAATTTATTGACCATTCGATCGTAGCATTTCGAAAATGAGAGTTAGAGAAATATTCCTCTGACTTAGTGAAAAATGTTTTTAGCTTAATTTAACTAGTTTTAGTTGTTTTTCAATTAATTACATTGTTTTAACTTGAATTAGATTAAATGGCATCAAAATAAGCTAGATTGACCATTTTAACTTAAATTTTGACTTTGCTAAATGACCATTTTGCCCTTGAGCTTTGTCAACTTACTAAATAGCCAAAAATTAAACAAAATGATCATAAAAACAAATTGCAAAATGCCCATTTTGTCCTTCCATGGCCGAATGCTTTCAAGGAGGAAAAAAAATAATTTTGCTTCAATTTTCTTCTACAATCATGCGTGGAATTGCTCGAGGGTCCTGGCTCCGGTCCTTGCGGGTCTTCCTCGTCAATCTCTAAGAGGGTTTTCACGCTTTTGTGCATATTTTGTGAAATTTGATTATTGTTTCAAATTTTTAGATTTGATATATATAGTGTTATAATGCCTATAACTGCCTGATATAGCTTCCTTTGAGTTCGTAGAGCATTGTTTAATAGTTATTTAGAGATTTTTATGGTTGAAATTGCGTATTTGAAATTGGGGAAGAACAATGAATAGTGTTTTGAATAGTAAAACCCTAGAATTTCAGATTTTGATCCGAATTGCGAATTCTTGATTTGGATAGGTGCCATTAATGATAGAAAGATAAAATGTGTAATAAAAATAGACCGGCCTTTGTTAAAATTGGAAATTAGACAAAGAAACGTAAAAGGGTCGTTTCACCAAAAGTTGACCGTGCTCGAATTGAGTTAGGGGTTTTGCTATTGAGGGCATGGAAGCGCTTTTGGCGCTGTTGTGGCGTTGATTGAGTGACCGGTTAGCATAGTTGTAGTTCAAACGCAGTAGGTGGACTTTCGGGCTTCGGTTGGAAAAATGAAGTTTCGTGACATAGGAACGTGCCTTGTAGTGCCTAAGTGAATGTAGTGAAATCGATTTCCTAATCCCGTAGCTCGTTTGCTCGTAATTGCCTTTGGAAGTTAGAGATTAAATAATGTTATTTGTCATTTTTCGTGTTTGAAGTACTATTGCTTGTTTAATCGGTGTTCTTGTTTCTAATAATGATAATCTAGCTTGAAATGTCAATTAATTGCTACTATTGATTTTAAGTGCTTGATATATTGAAAATTGATATTAATATGCACTTTGGTGCTATCGCTTGTTTATTACTTGTATCTCGTATTGCATTGCATAGTATCAGGCGCATGAGTGATGGGCTTCTCTAGACAGTCTCGGACTGCCAGGGTTGGGTTGCTCTAGCTCCGTGTCCTATTCCCATTCTTGCTAAGGATGCCGCCCTGGGAGATTTAGGTCGTAGATGTGTCGGGGTACATCCGGAGTACACTCAGTGGATGTTATAAGGTGGTTGCGCACTTATTGTCATCATTGTCAACATCAAGCTCGAGATTGATGTAATGCTCGTGGAATCATCGAATGGTACATTGCTCATATGAGTGAATCATAGCCTTCAGATTGTGGTATAGCTTTGAATGGTTGTGTTAATGCTTTCTTTAATTGTTTGTTGTATTGTTGTTTATATTGAATGCTTTCTTATTGATTATATTGCTTAACTGTACCTATTTGTATTGCACGATCTTCTTTCTCTCCACCTCGATATCTGTTTTGCCCTCACTGAGTATACGTGTTTTGTATACTCACTCCTCACCACCACATTTCAGGAAATACCATATTAGCTGGAAAGTTCGTGGTTATGTGGTAGAACGTGCTTGAAGAGTTGCCTTACGTGCTATGTGGCTTGGGTTGTCAAAGATGAAAAGATGTATATTTTCATGTAATGTATGTATTTAGTGTTAAAAGTTATGTAATTAACTTAACTAGGTTTATTAGAATGGTATGGTAGACTATTTTATGCAATGGGTTAGTATAGTTTAATTGCCAAGCATGAATACCCTTGTCAAAGATGAAAAGAGATAGGTTAGCTTTTAAATTGGAAATGAATATTTACTTGTGTTCGCTTGTTGAGAACCAAGGCTCGGATGGCCTTGAGGTGGTTGTATGGTTGGACACGGTGCTGGTCCACTTATATGCTATTACAGGTTTTACATTTTGCCTAAAAACAAGGGAGACTCCGTCCGTCTTTCCCTAAAAATTTTACCCGGGTTTGGAATTGGCTTGTGATTAGATTGATTGATAGAAGTCCCAGTCTCAAGAGGGATCGGCGTGTTACAGGTGGTATCAGAGCGTAGTTAGCTCATAAGTCGGGACAGGGTCCTCGGTCTGGTGGGTAGTGATCTTTGAATGTGTGCTTGTTAAGTATGTCTTGAAAGTGTATGCTTGTATGTGAGATTGTGTGTCTTGACTTGAATGTATGCACCTATGTGATATGGTTATGTGTTATGTGCTAAATGTGTATTATGTGAAGTGAAGTGACTACTCGTGTATCGAATTGGTATCGTGAATCGAATTGACCTCGTGAATTGTTATTTACTTGGAGTATTGCTTGTAATGTGTGTATTGAAATGTCTTGAATTGGTTGTGCCGTGATTTGAATTGATTATGTTGTGCTTGACTTGATTGTCGTGCTTGAGTGACTTTGTTGAATAAACTATTTTATAAACTGTTTTACAGACATGCTTGCATAATGGATTAAGGCATATTTGTGTAAATGTGATATCTTGGCATTCATACATGTCCTATTGGAATGGTAAGTAAGACTTCTTCCTCCCCCTGAAGAGAAGTGGTTCACAGCTGGCCTTTCAAGGTGTATGGATTGGCAGGAAATGAATGGCATTTAATTAGCCTTTTTATTTGGGAGTTGGTGTTTGTCTTTGGAGCTCAGTTATTGGCATACTTCTAAGACTCTTCTTTGTGGTTAGCAATCATAAAAAGATAACTTTCTTTGGGGTTTCTATATGATGGCTCTTGGTAGCATTCTTTTGGTATTTTCTTATTGGGTTTTCTTATTGGCAAGGTTGTATGAAGTTCTCACATGGCAAATAGTGCAGGGGCCTCGGAGTTGGTTTTGTATATTGTGCACTAGCTCGGTATTTTCCCTCAGCATTTGATAGCGATACTCAAGATCTAATTGGTTATCCTATGGGGTTATTATTTGGAAGACTTCTCTGGAACTTTTGAAGTAGATTTGATTGGGTTTTCTTAGTACTTTCCTCAGCACTCCTAACAGGGAATTCTTCTATGAAATTCATGACCAGCGGGGTACTTCTTTGGACCTCTGGATGGAACCTTTATTTGAGCCTTTAGTTGGCCTCCTACTTGGGTATTCTCGGGCGATAATAGTTTAACTTCTACTAGAGATTCGTATGTGGGGTATTCATTTGGTATTCTCCTTGTCATTAATATGTGATGTTAATTTTATCTACAGTATCTTTGTTTCAGTATTTAGTTGGTATTTTCTCGGCATTCTTGGTTGGGATTTCTATTTGGGTTTTCCTACAAGCATCCTTATTCACTATCTTGCTCAGCAACCGATGAAGATTAGTCAGAGTTGGATTTCAGATGATGCTGAGTCCCATTGGAAGAAGAATTGCGAGGACGCAATTGTTTTAAGGGGGGAATGATGCGATAACCCGAACCTGGCATGCATTTAATAGCATTTGACTGTATTTAATTAAATGTTTAATTAGTTAAATCATCCATTTTTGCACTATTTTGATATTTCTTTTGGAAGCATTTAATAATTTTTATGTTGATTAATTAAAAGATTATTACATATTTCTATTAATTATAGTAATTGAATTTATTTTCTTATATTTAATTGAGTGTCAACTTAAATGTTAGTATTTAATTGCATCTGACTACGTGTTTATATTAACTTATTCATTTGTATCTTAACATTAATTTCATAATTCTTTAAAATATTCTAGAAATAGTTAAATTAATTATTTTTAAATGAATATTGATTATTTTGATTGTTTTGATTATTTTAATAATCGGTTTTAATTCTCTTGCATTAAAATTACTCGGTTTTCAATTAAATGAGAAAAGTAACTCCGAGGCGGAGTGAATTTTAAACTATTCTATTATTCTACTTCTCAAAAAAATTATAGTTTTATATTATTGCTCATCATTTGATTAGCAATCGTTTATTGATCGTTCGATCGTAGCATTTCAAAAATTAGAGTTAGAGAAATATTCCTCGGACTTAGTGAAAAATGTTTGTAGTTTAATTTAGTTAGTTTTAGTTGTTTTTCATTTAATTGCATTGTTTTAACATGAATTAGATTAAATGACATCAAAATAAGCTAGATTGACCATTTTAACTTGAATTTTGACTTTGCTAAATGACCATTTTGCCATTGAGCTTTGTCAACTTATTAAATAGCCAAAAATTAAACAAAATGATCATAAAAACAAATTTCAAAATGCCCATTTTGTCCTTCCATGGCCGAATGCTTTCAAGGAGGAAAAAAAATAATTTTGCTTCAATTTTCTTCTACAATCATGCGTGGAATTGCTCGGGGGTCGTGGCTCGGGTCCTTCCGGGTCTTCCTCATCAATCTCTGTGAGGGTTTTCACGCTTTTGTACATATTTTGTGAAATTTGATTATTGTTTCAAATTTTTAGATTTGATATATATAGTGTTATAATGCCTATAATTGCTTGATATAGCTTCCTTTGAGTTCGTAGAGCATTGTTTGATAGTTATTTAGATATTTTTACGGCTGAAATTGTGTGTTTGAAATTGGGGAATAATAATGAATAGTATTTTTGAATAGTAAAACCCTAGAATTTTGATTTTTGATCTGAATTGCAATTTCTTGATTTGGATATGTGCCATTGATGATAGAAAGATAAAATGTGCAATAAAAACGGACCGGCCTTTGATAAAATTGGAAATTAGATAAAGAAACGTGAAGGGGTCGTTTGACCAAAAGTTGACGGTGCTCGAATTGAGTTGGGGGTTTTGCTATTGAGGGCATGGAAGCACTTTTGGCGCTGTTGTGGCATTGATTGAGCGACCGGTTAATATAGTTGTAGTTCAAACACAGTAGGTGGACTTTCAGGCTTCAGTTGGGAAAGTGAAGTTTCGTGACATAGGAACGTGCCTTGTAGTGCCTAAGTGAATGTAGTGAAATCGGTTTCTTAATCCTGTAGCTCGATTGCTCGTAATTGCCTTTGAAAGTTAGAGATTAAATAATGTTATTTGTCATTTTTCGTGTTTGAACTGCTATTGCTTGTGTAATCGGTGTTCTTGTTGTTAATAATGATAATCTTGCTTGAAATGTCAATTAATTGCTACTATTGATTTTAAGTGCTTGATATATTGAAAGTTGTTATTAATCTGTACTTTGGTGCTATCGCTCGTTTATTGTTTGTATCTCATAGTGCATTGCATAGTGTCAGGCGCGTGGGTGATGGGCCTCTCTGGGTAGTCTCGAGCTGCCAGGATTGGTTTGCTCTAGCTTTGTGTCCTATTTCCATTCTCGCTAGGGGTGCCGCCTTGGGAGATTTGGGTCGTAGATGTGTCGGGGTACATCCGGAGTACACCCAGTGGAACTAATAAAGTGGTTGCGCGCTTATTGTCATAGTTGTCAACATCAAGCTCGAGATTGATGTAATGCTCGTGGAATCGAATCGAATGGTACATTGCTCGTATGAGTGAACCATAGCCTTCAGATTGTGGTATAGCTTTGAATGGTTGTGTTAATGCTTTCTTTAATTGTTTGTTGTATTGTCGTTTATATTGAATGCTTTCTTATTGATTATATTGCTTAACTGTACCTATTTGCATTGCACAATCTTCTTTCTCTCCACCTCGATATCTGTTTCGCCCTCACTGAGTATACGTGTTGAGTATACTCACTCCTCACCACCACATTTCAGGAAATACCATGTTAGTTGGAAAGTTCGTGGTTATATGGTAGAACGTGCTTGAAGAGTTGCCTTGCGTGCTATGTGGCTTGGGTTGTCAAAGATGCAAAGATGTATATTGTCATGTAATGTATGTATTTAGTGTTAAAAGTTATGTAATTAACTTAACTAGGTTTATTAGAATGGTATGGTAGACTATTTTATGCAATGGGTTAGTATAGTTTAATTGCCCAGCATGAATGTATTTGTCAAAGATGAAAAAAGATAGGTTAGCTTTTGAATTGGAAATGTATATTTTCTTGTGTTCACTTGTTGAGAACCAAGGCTCGGATGGGCTTGAGGTTGTTGTCTGGTTGGACATGGTGCTGGTCCACTTATATGCTATTACAGGTTTTACATTTTGCCTAGAAACAGGAGACACCCCAATCGACTTTCCCTAAAAATTTTGCCCGGGTTTGGAATTGGGTTGTGACTAGATTAATTGATACAACTCCCAGTCTCGAGAGGGATCGGGGTGTTACATATATGCTTAACACATGCAAGTCGAATGTTATTTTCAGGGAGCTGGGCAGAAGGAATAAAAACCTACGCCAACACCATTGGATGATGTAGAACCCTTTTTTTTTATAGAGAGAGAGCCAAGGGGGCTTCTGCTGGCGATTCTATAACCGTAGGCAGCCTAATCAACTTAATGATGGTCGTGCATGAGATCGTACGGGACCACTTCGATTATGAGTCGGGGGATGCGAACATAGTGGCCTTAAAATACCTTATGCACTATCTTAAAGACAAAAAACTTCCATTTTGAGACCGCGACTTATTGCAGAGTACTTTCTCACTGATTTAGTGAAATAAGTGTGAAATTATCCTCCACAAGACTCTTGATGTTTTTTCAGGGCTTGGGTGCGAGAACAAAATTGGAAGAAATAAGGGTCGAAGTTTAGACTGCTTATAGTAGTTCTACCCATAGAAAAGATTATCAGACCAGAGACAACCCATTTATGATTGCAACCAAGAAGACTAGTCAAAGGAAAGATCAAGAATGTTATATATTTTAGGAGCTAGATCAGTTGTCGATGAACAAATAAGAATTGCCTCAACAAAAATTGATGGAATTGGACCTAAAAAGGCCATTCAAGTTTGATATTGATTAGGTATCAGTGGGAACATAAAGATAAAAGAATTAACTAAGTATCAGATCGACCAAATAGAACATATGATAGGTCAAGATCATGTTGTTCATTAGGAATTGAAGAGGGGAGAACGAGCATACATCGAACGATTAATTTCGATTTCTTGTTATCATGGAATTCATCATCAAGATGGATCGCCCTTACGTGCTCAACGAACTCATACTAATGCTAGGACTTATCGCAAGAAAATTCGGAAATAAAAGAAGTCTACAGAAAGTCCTTGGTACTTGTCTGATCAATCACACTGATAGCTTCAATAGTTCACTAATTTTTTTTTTCACCGGTTACTAATCCAGTATATGTATAGTAGGCCTACCAAGGATATCTTGGATAAGAGTTTGAAAAGTTATACCATAGATAAGAGTAGTAGGACTCTCTGTTCTGCCAATCTCCTCGCTCTAATAAGTTAAGCTTTCTAAGGGACTCTTCCCCTAGATTACTTTACTGATTTTCATTCATTCAAAAATAGTACAGAAACAGGATTATCAAAAGGGGTCGAGAACTACATAGAGCTGATATTTTTTCCTTGGTCTGGGAGGTGGGTTATGTATGCAACAACTGTTCCTAGGTTGTTCGATCGAAAAAGGCCAAATTCTTCATTGTTAGAGCACTTATCCAATCCGCCTCTCTAATGTTGTACCGTTGACCAAGAAAGATGGCCAAGTAAGGGTTGGAACCCTATGGACTGATAGGATGAGAAGTAGTCGGGCATCTCCAGAAATTGGCATTGTTTCAGGTACTGTTTTGCTTATCTATAAGGGTTTTAGTAATATATGAGCGGAAAACTTGCCATAGACAATCTATTACCAACCTCGATGCATAGTATATAGAGTAAAGTCAACTGACTTGAACCATGAAAGATGGACAAGCTGATTAGATAGACCTGATGTTAGCTAGGTCAGCTTGGATAAGGTTTGAGTTTCACTGACGCCCTTCACTTCTTTAGTATTGGTAGGATTGGTCTACCAGCTTCACTCATACAAGTCAATCGAGTTCCAATCGAGATAAAAAGTACTGGCTCACCGGCGAGCATACCATTGAATAGGTTTCCTATAACTCGTACATAAATTGGTGCAGGGGTCATGGTTCCAAGTCAGTTGTTATTGAATAATCGAGTGTCTTGCTTTATCTTTTCAGTAACACTTTCCCCCTTACCTTTCTCCCCCCACTTTGTAAATAGCAGGAAATTTTTGATTTTTCTAGCTTACCTATGTTCACTTCTTTTTTTGAAATAGAGTCAGAGGAAAAGCCGACCCCAACTTTCAAAGTTCTTAGCATTATCTCTCCTTTGCTCCAAGGGAATCTTATCCATCAATCTGAAGACAGAAGCACAACACACCAAGCTAATCTTACTAGTTTTTTAGCATTCTTTTCTTTCTTGCTTTCCTGGTTTGCACTTTACAAACTCGGGTCAGGTCAGACTTAGCCTTATTCTCGTCAATTCCGTCACTCTATTTTCTTTCAATGGCATCCGCTTTCAATTAATTCGGAAAGGGATTGATTGGCATTCATCGACATCTAAGATTCATTTTGAGACCTATGGAAAATCCTCCTCGGTCCTCGAGACAATCTGTTCCAACTCCAAACCCTACAGTTGAAGAAGTGAATGACGATTCTCTTGAACAAACTAGTGATAGCTCCTAAACTATGGGCCTAGATCTAGTGCCAACCGATCTAGTTGTTTTGGCCGGGCCAACCATTGATCTATTCGACTGCGTTCCCACTGTTTTTCCTTAAGAGATGTCAGCTTCTGGTGTGGTGGTTGGAACCTTGTGAAGGACCAAGTAACAGAACGTTATGGGGTAGTTCCAAAGGAAATGACTGATGGTATAGCCAAGGTTAATAAGGAATATGAGATGCTAGTCTTGTCTTACGATTCTTCGTAATCCCCTTTCTACCGATTTCGATATAGCCAAAAGTGGGTTGTGGGTGTGGAAAAGGGCCTATCCGCCTCGTCCCTCACGTCGCATAATCGAGGTGGCTAAAGGTTTAAAGGGACCTCCTACGTTAAGAAAAGGAATAGAACTCCGAAGCTTTGGTAGCGTTAGAAGCTTTGGGAACTGGAGTTGTAGCAGATAAAAGATCTTATATCTTATATATATAGTTCATCTTTCTTTGCTTCTTAGTTTGTTTAGGAGCAGGAGTAAGAAGTCATAAGTAGTAGTGAATCCATGTAGTTGTCAACTTAAATGGTAGTTGTTTATTTTCACTTGTTAGCTACTTTTAGAGAATAATATATCTTGCTTAGAGCTCTTCTTCGTCCTCCGACCTTTTCTAGAATGATGTATTATCTTTTTGCTTTGGTGGTTGTGGTATAGCCTTTATAGAATATCCACTTCCCCAGGAAAGCTAACTCAATAGGAATTCTCTCTCTCATTAGGAAATTCCGTCATTCTCCGCAAGAGATTGCTCTCTCCTGGGGCTAACCTATAACCTCCTTCTCCTTGTTGTTCTGATCCGACTTCAATTCCGAAAGCAAATAGGTCTTTCTCGATAATTTCATTCGTGAACCAGGCATTTTTTTTAAATCAACTCAAGATGTTCTTCTCTTAAGATATTTGTTTGAATAAATAAGTGCTTAGGCACGAAAGGAAATAGAAAGGGTTGTCAGTCCAAGAGACTCGCCCTAAGGGAATAGCTGCCTACTCCACTCCTTATTCCAACCCTCAAGGTGCGATAGACCCGATGAAAGCCCACAGGAACAGACCCACGAAGGGGATTTATTCCTAACTACTCCTTCAAGGAAAAAGGAAGTAACTGAACTGAAGATTCATCGATCACGAAAGAAGGGAAGGGTAGGGAAAGCAAGTCAGGGGAGGAAGAAACTGAACTGTAGAGAAAGGCGCTAGAGCCCAGTTCTTTTAGCCCCTATTAAGATAAGAGGATTGTAGCGAGTGTAGCCCTATTAATAAGCCTTGGTGAGCCCAAGGTTTCACTCCCATTATAAGGGCTAGGTCCTATGATCTATAGATTATAGAGGTATTTACTCTTACCATTAGTTGAAATCCCGTTATTAGTAATTAGTTGGTATCCCCAAAGCTAGTATTTGGCAGGTAAGGGCAACACTCAGTTACTAGCTGTGGATAGGAATAGGATCTTGGTACAAAGATGATAGAGGTCCTTCTTCCACCTCTAGATCCAAACAAGTCGAAAGCCCATCTCTTTCTTCTTCTGTAGTGAACCAATACGAGTAGGTCTAGTAGCCATAGCTGCTGGTAGTGCTAGTTATAGGTAGAGGTCAAGCAAAGGACTTCCTTCCCTGACGTCTCTCCCGCCCCACCGTGGCCTTTTCTATAAGACATTTAGTCAATTTCTTCCCTTTACGACTAGCTTACTTTACTTAGGCCCTGACCTGCGAGGATAACCAACCTTCTTGTACTTTATGCCCGGAGAAGGACTGGCAAAAGACCGAAATCACCCGTGTACTCGCATCAGGATTCACTCCAAGCCTTCTAGCTGCCCCTCACTATCAGTACTCCATTTGCCCGGGAAGGAGCCCTGAAAGTGGCTGTTAAATCATTAACTCACACTTAAGGGTCCTAAACTATAGTTTCTAGAAAGGCCCTCTCATCTCTTTATGACTTGGCATAAATCCCCAATCCTGTAACTGACGATCCTCTTCCTATTGCCTTCGCTTCCCTTTATTCATTTGCCCAGATTTCGTCAACCTTCTTATTTCATATAACAGAACCTCTCTCTGTGAGATATTTCATTGTGGAAGGGCATGGTTTAGAAAGAAAAGATTAGAAGTGAGCACTATCCTCAACACTATGTAAACAACCTAACCATTTTTATTACATTAGGAGGCAGAATGAGAAGCTAAGAAAATGGGGCCTATGGTAAGCTTGTTTTAACAATAGAGTGATAACGTAGAAACCCTTTTGATCATTCAAGATAGTCAGCCAATGCCAACCCACTTCTTTAATCACGAGTCTTGGGTATCAGAACGAGAGAGAGGGCATAGGTAAGATAGTTGCGAACCCCAGGTCGGTTGAAGATAGTAGCAAATCAATAGGTTGGAGTATCTTACCTGTAGGGATAACCCTCAAATCCCATTCACTTTGATAGCATTTAAGGCCCATTCAAGGCCAGTATTAGCATTAGATTGAGGCAAGGACGGCTATCCCTTTCTGCATTTCCTGGTTCGGGGTTTCTTTTCTCATGGGGTAAAGAGAAGCTTTTAGGGCTTAATAGCATATAACTACTAAAAGTAGGGGCAATGGGCAGAGGGAAAGCAGGGCTTAGCACCCTCGTGCTCAGACCTCAGTCTATACTTGATCTTGCTTAGAAGTCTACTATGTCACCTTGTATGGGGCTTGAATCAGTCCTTAGTCGATTATCACACTCCTAGCCCAAGGCTAGACAAGAAAGACATTTCTATCTATATTATTAGATAAGGAAAGAAGGTGCTAGGTTGCCAAGTCTTTCCAGTTGGATAGAAGACAGAGAACAAAAGTAGTACTTATAGAATGCTGATGCTTGGAAGGCATCAATCATCCCAGAACTAGGCGGTCTAGCAGTAAGCTAGTCAAAAGAGTAGGTCGTCCATATTCGAAATAGACTTGGGAGAGTAGGACAGTCAGAGGCGAGCTTAAGGCAGAAAGCCAATGCTTCAGACTGACCCAATTGTAAGCTAAATCAGTGAGAGGCGAAAGCCAAGAGCATGGGTGAAGGTGTCAAGATCCTTCCGAGATGACCACTCTAGTTGTTAAATGGTAGACCCTATGCTTCGTAAGATAGAGATAAATGTGGATCTCAACTTCGTCACTAAGTCGGCCAGTGGCAAATGCAAATCATCATAAAGTGTCTTCTTACTCGGTCTACTTACCAATCGGTAATTGGATTGGAGGGTAAGAGGCAGTATCTATCCTATCTGCCTTCAATTCCTTGAGTCTAATTCACTGAATTCAAAGTGGGCTACCCGTGAGTGAAGATGCAGAGGATAAAACAGTTTTGGCAGGACATTTGGTTTATATACCTAAAGATTACATTCAAGGGTATGGACCTTTTTGGCAGAAGCATAAGTACTTAGACTAGATGTCCTTATCATCACTTTTTCTCGATCAAAGGCACTAGCGGTTATCTGCACCGCATCGAGGGGTTTACCACTTTCTTTCTATAATAAGGCATAAAGCTTGCTGTCTTAGTATGGGGCAAAAAGAGGTGAGACCATTAAGCTGCTTTAGGCTACGTCGTAGAAGTACGAAAATCAGAGAGGGGGAAGGCGAGAAAGGGTTTTTCCTTTTGAGATATCAGAATCGCGATGTTTGACTATCTTCTTAAGTCAGATAAGGACTGATTGAGACCATGGATCCAACAGATAGTGTAGTGAATGAAGAAAGCTATTTTGATAGTGAAGAAAGTATGGAAGAAGTAGATTAAGAAGAGATATTTTGCTTTCTTATATATTACGCTTTTGATATCACCTATGAAGATATAGGATTATCGGAAGTCTACGTTAACTGCACTTATCACTCTAAACAGGCCCCAAAAGCTGGAGATATGAAGTTATTTCTTCTATTGAATAAAGTCCATAATTCATGCCATCCAATGGGGAGAGCAAAGTTGGATTAGCTAGTTAGGTCGCGAGTTGAGTTGAATAAAGAAGATTAAAGGCAAGGGTCTATGTAATAGAGGGAAGGGATGGCTTGTTAAAATCGTTGAAGAATACTCAATATCTCCGAATAGAGAAACGTACTCAAGATAGTGGTGTTTCCCAATAGGTAAAAGTTTTTCTAGTAGTACCAGGACCTAGTAGACATCCTCTTGCATCTGAACCGGAAGGATATGCCTACTATGGCAGGAAGGGGCTTGCGCATAAAACTGCTTTATTGGTTGGTGGGCTGCTTGCTTTCATGGTGGAAATACAACACCACAACCAAAAAGGATAGTCGCTTATGATGGTACGATCTGGTACCGGGGATCCTAGTGCGTAGCCGGTAAGGAAGTGTTTATTAAGTTCGCAGTGAAAATGTTACTTGTGCCAGCAGTTCCCTTTTGTTTAGTTGGTGAAGGCTAAGGTAGAAGTTGGTGGGCGTATAAGTAGAAGTGCAATCAAAATCATCATCTGCCCATATCTTAATCAACAGACTAAGCAGCAAGGGTCTAGCACAAGAGAGTTATAAAAAGGCACCGTTTTCGCCTCCTTCCCTAGTTAGATTTTTGATTTAGCAATGCTATAGTATGCTTTGGAGAAATCATGTAATAATAATTAATAAGTCATTTTGTTTTGGCCTCTTTCTGTATGGATAGTAGCGAATACGGTCCAATGAGGTAGAATACTTTCCCTAGGGAGCTCTAGATAAGATAGTGTTCCAGAAGAGCTTTTTGTCTACTTGTTTGGTTACAATGTTTACCCTCCGAAGTAAGAAAAGAGACATTACATTTAAGGAATCCCTCCTAGTTACCAGGGACTCTTTTTCCCGCGTAGGTCTCATTCATCGGCCACGTACACGTATACTTTACGTACACAAGTGGTCGAGCTAGAGAAGAGAATAGACGATGCAGGTCATTAAGTGGGAGTTTTCTTTAAGGCATTCCTTTCCCGTCCTGAGCAAGCATCTTTTCATTCTAACGATAAGTTTGTAAGTTAAACAAAAGTCCTTCCCTCTTTATTTCCATCTGATCAGCCAGTTGTAGAAGAAGCTCGACTAAAAGCCAGTTAGTCCAATACTGCTCTAAAAGTGCTTTATATGGCAATTGCTAACCATAGAATTGAATTAAAATTGATAAGCTAAAGAAATAGCATTTATTTGAAAGTTCTCTTTGGAGTTTACTTAACATCTAGCTCCTGCAAACTAGGTCGAGAAATCCTGTGGGCAAGACAACCATGTCTTCTCCTTCTATGGAGAGCTAACTCCCTTTCCTCGAGATTTCTTTCATTTCCTTACGTCTCTTCTTTCGATTCAATGGCAGCGGACAAGATACTCTAGGGTACAGCAGAGACTGGTTTAAGGTATGCGATATCTTTTTTTTTAGGGAAGGCCATGTGCGAATGGAGTTCTTTCTAACTATCTAGTATACGCAGCGAGTAAAGCTCTCAGTTCATAGTGGGACTACTAAAGAGATTTCTTCTATGCTTTGGAAAGAGAAGAATGTGAGTCGATCTTGGGAAGAAGAAGATGTCGATTAGCTGCTTCCCGGACTCTCATCAATGGTTGATAAGACATAATATCTCCCAAAAAGAAAAGTAGCTTAGGTAGAGTTGAACTCTCCATTGCCTTCTGAGGCGAAAGCCCTTCATCCCTCCCTTCTTGGTTTGCTCCTAGGATAGTCGGGTCTAGGAATTAGGGGATTTACGCTTCGTATTCTATAACTAGACTTACATTCCTATCTTTCAAACTTTCGATCTCAGTCTCAAATAGCCCAACTTACTCTTCACTTGAATATAGTGAATTTGATCTGGACTTAACTAAAAAAGCACTTTCGGTAAACTAGTTCCGATGCTTTGATGGTTTTGGGTCATAAGTTTTATCGACTGGGCTGCTAATCTATTTTCCAAGAAATCCTCTGAGAACTAGAGATAACCTTCTTTATTCCCAAAGTGTGGCACTTTCTATATACTCATATTTTTTAAAAGTGTCTCCAGGATGCGATGCTATGTGCCAGATGTCGAAGACGGCATTTTCTTTTGCTAACTCTCCTTTGGATGGAAAGAATCCTTTAAAAAGGTCAGAAAGCTAGAACTCATAAGTCTATTTGGAATTTGGAGAAGAGCTAAGTGAAAGGTAACTTCTTTCAAATACAAAAAAGATATATATTGATTATAAATAAGATAGTTCCTCCATAAAGGAGTTCAAAGAGACAAGAGCCTATTTTGGCTATCATGCATATAGGAGGTAAGCAAGTCTAACCTTATGGATAGAGCAAGGAGAGTAAACTCCCTAAGTAATATGTTTCTAATCTCTGGGCCCTATGATATTAGATCCTTAAGCCTCCTCTGTTGATATTTATACTGAGAGGGAGTCATTACTATCAGAAAGGCAAAACGATGAGCTTTTACCTACATAGGGTTTAGAACCAGGCTCTCCAAGTTAACTGCATGTATCCCATGGGTTGTAATGGCATTCTGTCACACCCCAACCCGACCTATGGAGGCTAGACTAGGGTATGACCTAATTCATTTATGCTATTTCACCTACTTAATCATTTGTTATAATTTAATGCTTAACGTTGGCCTAGAACTCCATAAGTTTTTCAAAAAACCGGCAGCATAACGGCTATATTTAAGACCTTTGGTTTGACCTAATTTTCTAGAACGCCTCAAATATTTCCAATCGTTAATCCGATTCTGATAAAGATTCATGTTTTATCATCAATAGATATGCCTACTAATTTATCTTGATAGTCTCGTTTGATTAACAAGCCTAGCATGATAACTATGTCCTGTTTATTTGCTAGTTCCTGTCTTGCAAGTACTTATTATCCTTTAGCTTACGCATAAGCACCTAAGTAAGATTAGACAGAGTTTCATTATATGCTTCTTCACCAAGTGGTTTAAACACCTATGATAACTACTAATCAAGACAATAAAAGCAATAACCAAATAAAGAGTTCGTCCGGTTATGGATAGTACAATCCAAAATTAGACCAAAATTACAATGGGGTCATTTACATCAACGAGATAAAGAGTTCGAAAACAAACACAACATCCCTAATAGTATCCATGTTCATGAAAAGCACACAGTGCACATAGTCGTTCCAAAGGTTCATCAACTAGCACATTTTCTTTGGGTACCCATTCCAAATCTGCTTCACCTGTGACAAAAAGAGGGTGAGTCCTTATGAACTCAGCGAGGGAGAAACAAGTGACAAGGTTTTGAAAATCCTTTTCCGGTTAACTTGTGAAAACTCCTTTGAAAACATGTCAAATAAAATAAGTAAGTTCATAACAATACATAAATATAAAGGGACACATTTACCCATCTTTCCTCCGTGAGGTCCTCTAGGAACCAAGCGAGAGTACTTAAACATATAGTAAAAAGGATACGGTGAGCTTTTGCTCTCAAGTTCAATCAGTGAGCATTTGTTCTCAAGATCATTTCCGATAACAGTTGTTGCGGCCCGCTTCAATCATCCACTTATCACTTCAAATGAGTGTACTCTGGATGTACCCCGAAATCTTACGACCCAACTCTCCGAGGAAGTCTAGCCCCCAAGTGAGAGAGGGAATTGGACCATGGTAGTCACGCCAATACACCAGCAAGCCCGATGCCGCCCGGAGTGACGCAAATGCTACCATGCCAAAATGAAAGGTTGCAACCTTGTATGCAATGCACATTTATTCCATTTAACATTTCACATTAGGAGGTCAACAAAGTAGGTTGCCTCCGAGCAAGTATATGATCACATTTTGGCATATTGGTACATAAGGCATTGTAAGAACATGTAATCATTTCATATATTAATTTGAAAGCAATTAAACTTTCACGGGCAGCCAAGTAATCATGTTCAAAACAAGCCATAGAATATCTTTTAACAATTCACATTAGGAAGTCAACAAAGTAGGGTGCCTCTGAACAAATATAAGATCACATATTGACGAGTAAGCATACGAAGCATGCTTTGACATGTAAATTCACTTGGTAAAACACTTAGGAGCATGTGAACATTTAACGGACAGCCAAGTAACACCATATAAAACAAGTCATATAGCTAATTTTAGTTCACATATCAAGTGTTGAGATCATACAAGCATGTTATGACACTTACACAAAACTGGGAACAAGAATAGTTCACTTATCAACATGCAATCATCCGGGATCATGTTTAGAGCAATAAAGATAATTCCGGGCAGCCTATTAACAATCCTCAACATCAATTATGATCACACAAGAGTGGTTTATGACTTGGGAGTCTACGGGTCATTAGGTCTTACAAGGCCGTGCTCAGATGTTTATTTTATTTGCTAAGCACCACAAGAAATACTTAAACCATTTCAAGCATACTTAGCAATTATTGGGCAAACTACTAACCTCTCAATTGAACACATTTAGCTATAGGATCATCACTTAGCATGTATTCATAAGCAATAGGGCCTCAATTTCGTGCTTTCACATGTGATTAAGCAAGAATTCATCATGTAATTAAACCCAAGCCATGCAACAATCAATTAAGCATTCTCAATCAACCAAAACAGCCCACACAACTTCTAATTGCCACAATTCCTAGCATTCAATACCACAAGTAAAGTTACAACATGATTCAAAGCATATTACCAAGCCAAAAACCTTACTGCAATGGTCAGTTTTTACTCATTCATTTCGCCAAGTCAATAACCTCCAAATTCAGGGAACCAAATTTCAAATTGAAGTTTAATGAGTGATTTAAATCTAGGAACAAACCTCGCTGCATTTGGAGTTCGGATTTAGGAGTTATAACCAAAACCGTGAGACTGCGCAAAACTGTCCAAATTCATACACATCTCGCTATTTTCCATTTTTGAGGCCTTTAAACTCAAAATTAGCCTTAGCCTATTTCTACACACTATGTTCAGAATTGACAAATCTAGTGACCTACCAAATTTTATTCAGTGTTGACATCGTTTAGTAGGCCAAAACTATTTCGTTCTACAAGGTCAGAAAGCTGCCAAAAACCTACTTCATATTTCCAAGTTTTCCAAATTTAAACACATTAGGATATTTGACCATTTTGGAGGTCTTAGTGTCAAAATTGGACTTGGCCTATTTCTGCAAACTATGTTCATAATGGACCAATATAGTGACCTACCAATTTTCATGTATTGTTATCAACGTTTACTAAGCCAAAAGCCCTTTGTTCCAAAAGGTCAGTAATCTGCCAGAAAAACGTGTTTACATATCTTCAAGTTTCTAGCCATTATCAAGCCATGCATGAGTAGATAGGCTCAATAAGCACGTATACAAGAACTACAAAGGTAAATACAGCCATATGAGAGCGTGCATGTGAATTTTGAAAGCTTTTAAAAGAGTTTAACCCTTACCTTAACAACTTGATAGATGAAAATGCAAGGATGCCCTTGAAAGCGCTCAAAAGGTCCTCTTTCCTTGCTTTGGCCGAGTGGTGGTGGGTTTTTCCTTAAATCCCAGCTTAGTTAGCTTGTGTAGGAGGTGTGCATGTGTGATAACCTGAACCTGGCATGCATTTAATAGCACTTGACTGCATTTGATTAAATGTTTAATTAGTTAAATCAACCAATTTGCACTATTTTAATATTTCTCTTGGAAGTATTTAGTAGTTGTGTATTGAATAATTAAAAGATTATTATCTATTTCTAATGATTATAGTAATTGAATTTATTATCTTGTGATTAATTAATGTTATCTTAAATGTTAGGGTTTGCTTGTATTTGACTACGTGTTATATTAACTTTCATTTGTATCTTAATATTAACTTCATAATTCTTTAAAATGTTCTAGAAATAGTTAAATTAATTATTTTAAATGAATATTGATTACCTTGATTGCTTTGATTATTTTAATAATCGGTTTTGGTTGTTTTGCATTAAAATCACTCGGTTTTCAATTAAATGAAAAGTAGCTCCGAGCCAGAGTAAATTTTAAACTATGATGCTTTCCAAAAATGATATATTTCCTAGATTCTTTGAGATTTAACTGTCACTTCTTTGTTGACGCAAAGTGCATAGCATATCGAGAGCGATAGTTAGAGAGCGGTTCCTAGTCCTCAACAAATAGTGAAACTAGTATTTTAGTGCCTTAAATTTTATAATTTAATTGTTGTTAGCTAGAATTGATATTTTCTTAGTTGTTTTAGCGTAAAAATGCATGAAATAGGCTAGTTTGACCAATTTTTAAGTGGTTTGACCAAGGGGATTGACCATTTTGACCTTGTCCCTCTCTTTAATAGCCTAAAATAGCAATAAAAAAAAGCTGAAATAGAAGCAAGCAGGGCTGAAAATATGAGAGAAGAAAAAAAAAAGATTTCAAGCCAAAATCTTCGAATCTTCACGTGGGCTTGCACGGGGCGGGTTCTGAGGCATCCTACGAGGTTTTCCTAGCGTCTAGGAGCGTCTAAGGTGAGGGTTTCATCGTTATTTTTGCATTTGAATATTTTGTGTATTAACTTTGATTTTTGGGTTTTATCTGTATATTGTTGTTTTAATTGATTTGAGGCTTAAAGTATGTTCCCTAGCAATTGTAGAACATGTATTTATAGCTTTTTAACATTTTCTGGTTGAATAGTGAAATTGAAATATAAATTGTATAATGAATAGTAAATTATGAATAGTAAACCCCCATTTCGATGAAGTTTCTCCGTTACGCGTTCTGTTGATGTAGGAAGATGCTAGATATGCTAGAATACCTAAATGTGTGGTTTAATTGGAATGTGTAATGGAAAAACAGAGAAAAATGGCTTGGTGAAAGTCGGGGAGGTTTAGGTCGAGTTTGGCATTTTCTCATTTTGCGTGTTGGCATTGTTTTGGAAGGCCATGAAAGCACTTTTGGTGCGATTATGGTGTTGGTTGGGTGTTTGGTTGGTATAGTTGTAGTTCAAATGAGCAAAGGGAGAAATCGAGGCTTTGCACGAATTCTACGGTAAAGTAGGGTTTCGGGGTCCTTAGACGTGCCTTATGGTGACCTAGGAGGATTGGCGAAGTCGGTTTCCAAAACTCGTGGCTCGTTTGGAAATGGTAGTGTTTTGATAGCTGGGGCCGATTTGTGATTTTGCTTGTTATCTTGATATTATGCCTATAGAATGCTTAGGGTTGCTTGATATACCTGTTTAATTGGTGTTATTGTTGCTTATTATTGCTTGTTATACTTGAAAAGTTAGTTGAATGTTAGTATTGATTGTGATTGCTTGTTATCTCGTTTGTTGCCACTAGTTTGTATTGTTGTGCTATCGCTCGTTTATTGCCTTGTATCGAGTCTTGCATTGCATTGTGTCTCACGCGTGAGTGATAGGCCTCTCTGGGTAGCCTCGGGTTGCCAGTGTTGGTTGCTCTAGCTCCGCTGCTATTCCCTTTTCTCGCTTGGGTTGCCTCCCAAGGAGATTTGGGTCGTAGATTGATGGTTACTCCCGGGGTATTCCAAACTAGTGTTATAAGGTGGTTGTGCGCTTATTGTCATCGTTGTCAACATCAAGCTCGAGATTGATGTATCGCTCGTGAAATGGTACATTGCTCGTATGAGTGAACCATAGCCTTCAGAGTGTGGTATGGCTTTGAATGGTTGTGTTAATGCTTTTAGTAATTGCTTATGTATTGATTGTTTGTCTTGGTTGCTTATTTATCAGTTATATTGCTTAACTGTCTTATTTGCATTGCACGACTTTCTTTCTCTCCAATTCGATATCTGTCTCGCCCTCATTGAGTGTACGTGCTGTGTATACTCACTTCTCACCACCACATTTCAGGAAATGCCATGTTAGTTGGAAAGTTCGTGATTTCGTGAAAGTTCGTGTTGAAGAGTTGTCTTGCGTGCCTATGTGACTTGAGTTGTCAAAGTTGTAAAGTTGTATGCTTTTATGTTTTATGTATTTATTGTTAAAAGAAATGTAACTTAAATCTAGCTAAGTAGTTGGAATGGTTTGATAAGTTAGACTATGTATTTAGTTAATGTAGCTTAACTTCAATGCATGTTTGTAATGTCCAAAGGAAAAGAGTTAGAATGGCATGATAGTTTATTTTATGCAGCAGCTTAGTATGGTTTAATTGTCTAGTTTGAATGTACTTGTCAAAATGAAAAAGATAGGTTAGCTTTTAAATTGGAAATGTATGTATACTTGCTGAGTTTAAATTGTTGAGAACCGAGGCTCGGATGGCCTTGAGGAAGTTTTATATGGTTGGACACGGTGATGGTCCATTTATATGCTATTACAGGTTTTACATTTCGCCTAGAAACAGGGGAGACTCCGTCCGTTTTCCCTGAAAATTTTGCCCGGGTTTGGTTTGGGTTGTGATTAGATCGATTGATAGAACCTCCAGTCTCGAGAGGGATCGGGGTGTTACAGCATGTGTGTGAAACCAAAAGACAAGGAAGAAAACCATCAAAACTTACCTATGGCAAAAAATGAGAGGTTTTTTAGCTTTGTGAGAGATTCTTGCTACGTTGCTTGCTATGGCCGAGCTCGGGGTGGTCTTGAGAGTCCTTGAGAGCTTGTTAGAAGTCTTGGGAGCTCAAAGGGCAGCCATGGTCGAAAATGGAGAGAGAATGGGAGAGTTTGAGAGGAAAGAGAGAGTTTGATGAGTTGTTTGTGTATGTGTCAGCCTTGGACTTGCAAAATCTGAAATTTCTTGTCATCTTTTGCATTTTTGAATTGTGAGGAGCATGGGCATTGAGAGGGCCAATAAAGGGGACTTGGGGTAGGGTGTATGGTATTATTTTTATGCTTTGTGTTTTGTGTGTGTCATAGAATGTTTTTGTGTCTAGTAAGAGTTTAAATTATAATTGTGTGTAAGAGAATGTTAGGTTGTTTGTCTTCTAGTGGGCTGAATTAGGATTAAAGTATAATATTAATAGTTAGTGGGTTTCATAGGAAAAGGTGATTAGGTATATTATATTGGGGATGGTTTGGGTGATGATAGGATTTTGTCTTGTAGTAAATTTGAATTATGATTAAAATAATGTTAGTGGAATGTTTAGGAATAGTTTAATGTTATTTTATAGTTAGTGGAGTTTGTAAGATTTGAATTAGGGAATTTAATATTTGTTAATGGATTGTGTAGGATTATTTTATTGTCTAGTGCTTTGTGCAGGAATCTTTATTGATTAGCATGCAGGCACGTTTTCCTAGGTCTATGGCATGCACTACGAGGTAAGACACGCACTTCAAAGCAAATGCAAGAATTCGAAGGTAAATGCATGCAACATTAAGTGAATGCACGTAAACTAAAGCAGGGCACGTAATTCAATGCAATGCAGGTAAATCAAAGCATGACTCTATATCTAGGTTAAGGCATGCAGTTCAAGGTTAGGGCATGCGAATTGAAGTAACACACATAAATCGAGGTCAGGGCATACAATCTTAAGTCAAGGCACGTATAACGATGCATGCACAAAAATCAAGATAGGGCACGTAATTCAAGGTCGGTCATATAATTATAGGTCTAAGGAATGTAAATCGAGGTAAGACACGTTATTCGGGGTCAGACCTAACACACTCTCAGCTAGAAGGGTTGTACATAAACTTGCAGCTTGCAAGGGCTCTCCCAATCGAAGCAAGAAAATATACTAAGATACTGGCTAGTAAAAAACAGGGGTTGTAAGGAGAACCCAAACCCCCAGGAAGGCAACAAGGAGACCATTACAACTAACTTACAAAAAGCCTTACCTTTTTTCTGCAGCTTGCTCTAGAAGGTAAAGAACTTAAAGTAACTACTGAAAGGGGTATGGGGCCTACAGAGCCAGGGAAAAACTTTCTCTATTGGCAAGGCAATGAGCCCTTCCAAATCAAAGGTACTTAAGCTTTCACTAATACCGCAGGTCTTTTTTGCTATCACACAAGAAAAATGCCTTATCGCCAATGATGCTAGCCATACCTCACTTGTTTTAGCTGAGTTAATGGTTTAATTAAATCATACTTGCCCAGACATGTATAAAAAATTAATTATAATCACGCCACCGGATGACCTAAAGATCGCGTGGTTACGCCTTAGGAACCGGAGAAGCATATGAATATCTTTCCTTTAGACATTTCATATATCATATACATTATTTATTACCGAGATAAAGGATACCTATGAATGAATACTATTCTGCCGGTCATCTGTCAAACCCCTCGTATTTAGGAAATGCTTTTAGGAAGAGTGCCCCTACATTTGTTTAAACTCATTCCCAGTTGCATAGTGCCATCCTACCAGCGGCTCAGTCTCACTGCCTTTCCTTTCCAGCTATCACTTTTTTTCCCCCATAAAAAGATATTATCACCTCGGCATTGAATAAAATGTCCCCGAGTCCATGTCGTGATAATAGAGCAAGGCATGGATGTCGTCGTAGAAAGTCTAGCATGTGGACCCTAAACAAGCTAGGTAACCCGTTAAGGCTCTGATCGTAAACTGGTTATATTTTAAATCGAGATTGGTATTCAGTTTGAAAAAAAAATAGGTCAAACTAATTTCATATTAGAAAGAAAGAAAAAAGAACTGGCAAGTTTGGATCGAAATAAAATACTTGAAACCTGGTTTGGAGTATTTTTCTTTTTCTACTTCGATAGAGGCACTATAAATGGAATAACAATCATTCGACCGATTGCTCTTATCGTTCGTTTGCTACAGATGGTAGAGCTACCGTACTACGTTCCTTTGATTGATGGGAGTATTGAACAAGTAGCATAAAAGACAGTAAAGAAGCTCAGTTGCCAGAGTGGATCCTATCCCGTATTTACCAGCCAAAAAATGGGAGAGTCATCTGTATAAGGAGAAAACAGAGGGGCCGAGATATTATGACCAAAAAGGTCTTGTCACGAGCTGGAGTCTAACTAGCACCTCTGGGATCAAAATACAAGCCCAACAAACTACCCTTCATTCTGATGACAAGAAAACTTATGTTAGGTTCTTAGTAGCAGTCGACGACATTTTCTTCCTAGGAAAAGAAAAATCAATCTGATTTGTAAAAAAAGTCCCCTGGTTTAAAAAGGGGGAGGTTATGCCTCTCGATAGCCTTTTTAAGGCAATGAAAGTGTCTACTGTTCTTGAAGTCTCCCTTCATTTCTGGTAGGAATTCTTCAAGAACTGTCTCTTTGATGGGTTTTCCCCTTCCGGTAAAGAGCGCGAATTCTCGGATTTCCTCCCAAGATTTATTTATTTCTCGGGGGAGACATATTTCCATGCGAAGTCCTTTTTTGAGTTCTATCTCGACATCCACATAGGTTTGGACCTCGTGCTCGAAGCGAAGAGTATCGGGGACAGTTTGATTCCAAAAATCCAATCTATCTGCGAGCTTCGCCCGGAGCTGTAAAGCGTGCTCTTTCTCCTCCAATAGACACTGGTCTAGCTCATTCCAAAGGAGGTCCTGGGGAATTTTCAGAGCCCCATGTGGTTGTTGGAAGGGTACTGAAGATGATGCCTCCCCCGAAGTCCCACGGGGCAACATATCAGTCTCCGTTTGGAGCATATGAAAAAAAATCCAATGGAAGCTCTCAAACAGCCACAATGAGCCACATAAGCCCAAAAAAACCCAGAGGAACAGCCTTCGTATAGCTTGGCATTCCCAGCGTTGGATTAGGATTTTCCAAGTGGTGAAGTAGGCACGGGAATCAACGTTTAAGCCCACAGTAAACATATGATGGGCCCAAACAAGAAATCCAAGAACACCTATACTGATCATGACATAAACCATGCCTAGATATCTGAAGACCGTTTTTCCCGAAAAAGTCAAAACAATATGACATACCCCATTAAACAGATGATAGGACTGTGCTAAGGCTGTTAGTGTCACTCCTATTAGCATGAGTTTTGATGAAGAAAATAAGCATTTGAAGAAATGATGATAGGTGAAGCAAATCGAACCCATTTTTAGATAAAGAAGATAAAAAAACAAAACTATAGTGGCAAGCAAAATTCCAAAATTTCTATTGAAAATGAAAAAGGTCAAACTATTAGAAGCTACTTTTCCTATAAATATTGGTTCTATCCTAAGAAGTGATCGAAATAACTGTTGCATGTTCAGCAGTTAAATAGAAGCTTCCACCACCACAACCTCAGCGGTCATGTTGACATCCTCTCCTACTGATCTATTCGATTGTCGGCCCTCTTAAGGTGGAGAGTGGGGCTTCTGCATTACCCCATGCAGAGCCATAAAAGAGTATGACCACCGCTTCTTAAAGATAGCCCCAATCCGCATTTGAAAGCCTAGGATCCTGTCCCTCAAATGACTTTAGTAAAGGAAGAATGGCAACTGGGCCCTGCAGTGGCAGAACCTGGTGAACCGGGCATACATTTCTTTTATTCTCCTATGATATTTCTACTCAGCTTGAAAAGAAGCCTCAAGCCGATAAGAGCTCTTCACCATGTTCGACAATTTCTAAAGAAAAACTGAGAGTGATTGACCTCACGGCACACATGCTATATGTTCATGCCAAAAAAGGCGAGATTTTCTATTCTTAATTAAAGGAGCAAAGCGCTTAGTGATTGAAGTAGAGGAGAGCTAGAATGAGTCAATTTTTCCTACTTTATTATGCTGATTCCTCTAGCGGCTCAATCGTATCAGATCAATCCTTTCGGTTGAATGTCTTATGCTATGGCCTGACCCTCTTTACAAAATGAATCCTTTCAAATTCGCTCCATTCGAATGCATCATGCGAGATGCATCCTCACTCACAGACTGTAATCCAAGCTGCACTTCGGGTTAGAGATAGAAAGCCGGTTATAGGGGCAAAGCGCTCTACGGACCGCTCATGGACGAAGATTTGCAGGATTCCACTGGAAAATTGAAAATCCTATGTGTTAAGCATCTATCCTTAGTTCATAGCCTAGATCCAACACGTAATCGACTCGAGGAAAAATGGCCTATTCGGATCTATTATTTTATCGAATAGCCCTTTTTAAATTGTCGATTTCGGCTGGGCTCTAGAAATATTGATTCCAAAACCACAACTGTACACTACCAAAAGAAAGGGCTATTTATTTCATATTTAAAAGTTTCCCCTAGGAAACTACAAAGTATAAACTGGTGGAAACTAGATCCTCCTAGATCCTCGAAGCCTTTTCTTTTTATTTTTTCTTCCACCCATAATACAAGATTGTAACTTACCTTTGACATTCCGCACCTGTGATCCTACTCACCAACCTTCTTTATAGAGAGGGCCAACTGATCTCACAACGATAAGTTATCCACATACTTCAATACGAGAACAACTAAATAAAGCTCAGTTACAACTCACTTTAATCAAATATCACTCAGGTATAGGATTTCCAGCGAAAAGGTAGCCCTACCCGCTTCTTTACCCTTGTACGTACAAATCTAGCTCATAGCAAGAAAGGCGTATTTTTTTATAGGCGGGGGTATAGCCATTTTTAAACACATTTGAGTTAGTGCTTACTTGTAGGAAGATTCCCTTCTCTAAAGTAAAGTATTTTTGGAGTTCCTTCAAAAGAGGTTGGTATTAGAGTTTCAATTAGATATGCTCTGGTAAAATCGTTACCGACTGATATACTGCCTGAGACAGGGCATGCTCTCCCTTCTGTGTATCGAGAGATAGAAACAACTTTCCGGAGGGCATGAAAAGCTTTTTTTTTGGGGAGGGGGTCAACAGAGAAATTCATACATATTTTATGGGAACCACAAGGAAAGCCAAAATCGTTGATCCAGCAATGGCAAGTGATACCTATGTTGAGATTATAGATTGGGTCAAACAAAGGATGATACAGATAGGCCTCGCTCCAGGATACACAAGCACGCTCAACATCCTATATCAATGTGTGTCGATTTCTCGCTAACGAAAAGTGGCTTAGATCAAAAGTTTAGAGCATCCAATGATTAGCTTCACCCGCTGATAAGCCACATAGGATGTAAGAAAATAATAGTACCAAGACGACTCACTCATTCACAATCAGACATTTTGACATTAGCCAGAGCATACTACAACAACAATGGGAAATTCCAATAGTAGATATTATAGAACTGGAAAAGGCAGTTTCATTCCCAAATACTTTTCTTATATATTTCTCAATAAATCATTCTAAAGCCAAATTCTCAACCTCGAAATTATTATATCAAAGAGCTTCGAATCTAACTTAGGAACAGTAGCAAGGACTAGAAGGGAGGTGTGACACCCCGAACCCAGCACTTCACTAATTGCATTCATTAAATTGTTAACTTAGATGTAATTTAGCTAATTACTTTATTTTTTTTATATTTTCATAAATTCAAATATTTCTTTTCATGCATTTTATATTTTTATAAAATACTACATATTTTTAGGGGACTATAGCCCCTGACTGTGCGTGCATTGCATATCGGGATCAACGGGAAAAAATTCACGAAATGTCTGATGAATAGTACCAGCGAGATTTTTTCAGATTTTTCAGATTTTTGGCATTTTATTTTGCTGAAATTTAATCACCCAAATGTCCCATTTACCCTTACTAAAATACCCTATTTGCTTGACCTACCCTTTGGCCATCTCATGAGAATATTAAAAGCCAAAAAACAAAAAAAAAAGGGTAAAAAAAATGGCCAAAAAAGAGTTACGGGAATAGTAACTTCTCAAAAAAAAATTACTCTTTGCTTCATTCTTGCTTCCATTGCTTCCCAAATTGGTTGTGCTTCATCCTTAGGACCTTAAGACCATTCTTTGATCTTCAAAAGAGGTGAGGGTGCATTCTATTTTTGTATTAAATTCAATTAAAGTTTGTATTATTATTTTTGTGATCTAATATTGTAGTGGTTTAATTCTTGTTCCGTTGATTCTTATATGCTCTAATGACTTCATAGAATATGTTTGATGGTTTAAAATGCTTGTTGAATGCTTGAAAATGAAAATGGCACTTGGGAAAGATGATGAATAGTGCCAAACTAGGGTTTTCGAAAAAAAAGCTACAATTTAATTCGATTCGAGGCTTCTAGTAGTTGCTAATTAGGTCCATAAGCGTGGGAAAAATGTTAATTGCACTTGCTATGTTCAAAATTTGAGAAATTTGATCAAAATAGGCTACTTTAATAAGGGGTTTCGGGTTTATCTTGAATCCGGGCACATTTCGAGGTTATGGCTAGTATTTATTAAGTATTGAAACCTTAGAAGTGCTTTCGTTTCGCTTGTTTGGGTTCCGAAATTGGTACTTGTAGTGTAAACCCAAAAAGAGGCATTTTGGTTTTTTCGTGTACTTGTGCTCTAGGTTATGATTTGGAGGTTTTAAATGAGGTATTTAGGTATCCTTAGATTGGTAGGATGGTTAGCTAGCATAACTTTTTCATTGAATTCCGATAGGAAGCTAAATAGCCTAGTTGAACAAAGGGGAAATAAATGAATTAATTGCTTTAGTACTTGTATTGCTTTGTAGTTGCTCCTAGCGAGTCTAAATGCTATTTTAAGGTATGTGTGAGCTTTCGGTTAAGTTTTGTGAAAAGTATAATATTGACCCATTTGTGTTCGCATAGTTAATCTCATGATAATTGATTTATAATTGAGTAATTAAATGTTTATATGCATTTGTGTAGTGTACGTATTATAGTAGTGAAGTCTCGTGAATTAAGTTGCTTGGTTTACATAGATTTGGTTGAGTATGAATTTAGAATGGACTAAAGGAACTAGTAATGAACCATGGTAATAATTGTTGTTAGTTGATTCTTGATTGATTGGATAAATGTTTAAATGTACTTATGTAACAAGTTCATCTATTCGGAGAAGTTGTGAGTTAAGTTATATCGATACTAGTTAAAGATTGAGTAAACATGTTTATATTGCTTATTAATTGCATTATATGTGTAAAGATACGCTTATATAACTTATTGGTTAGATGTTATATAGTGTTTCTACTTATATGAATAGCTATGTATATGTTATTTATTATGCTATTGTCTTTGTCTAATACTTGAAAATTAAAGAATGTTGCATATGTGATCACTTGAGTTTATGTATTGTTCAAATATTGATTAGAATGATTGTTAAACCATGAAATATATTGTTAGTTATGTGAATTAAAGGGAATCAAATAGAGTTGGATAAATTAATGGCTTTATGAACTAGCTTTAGTTGAGAATAAGAAATCACTTCTTATGCATATAGTTGATTGTATTAGGTAGTGATAATTGAAGGGAATTGATGCTTTTGGAGAATATTGAGGGAATCTTGGCTTAATTCGCGCAGGTTTGGCTTCCTAAAAGGTAAGGGATCATTTCTATGTGCATTCTATGTGTCTCATCTTGTTATATGCTAAATATTCGATACTAAGTGATTTAAGTGTTTTAGTTGGATTAGTTTAACAATTATAAACTAATGAATGTATCATATTTCATCGTATGGCGTGATTGATGTGTGTGCTCGAGGACAACCTCTTTTGTTGTCCTCCTTGTTTGCATATCAGCTTATTTTGTTATATTGTTATTATTATTGCTTCCTGTGCTATCGAGTCAAGGGTTGTGCAACCTTATCGTCGGGGCGGATGCGATGGGCCTCTCTGGGCGGCAGCGGGCTTGCCAGGGTTGGTTGCTCTAGCTCCGTACCCTATTCCCTCACTCGCCTGGTCCGGAGATTGCCAGGGGGTGTTGGGTCGTAGGATTGGGTACATCCGGAGTACCCTTTGGTGTTTGGGATGCCGGCTTATCGTGATCGTGATCGTGGTTCGTGGATCGTGAATGAAGACCAGCGAAGATTGGTGTATAGGGGTTATGTGAAATGTATCCTTTTAAATGTGTGGTTATTTAAGCTATCATTGTTTCTTTAATTGCCTAATTGTTATTGTTGTTTAACTGTATTACCTGTTGCATTGCACGCCCCGGGAGACTATATCCCTCACTGGGTAACAGTGGTTGCTCATACCTCGATATATGTTTCAGGAAGTGCTGAGGGTAATCCCCAGCTAATTGAGGTGCTAGTGGAAGAGGAAGAAGTTCAGGCTGAGCCTTTGCCCTAGTTGTTATGTGTTTGTTGTCTAAGGTGGATTTGTCTTCTTGTTGTTACATGGTGTACTTGTATTGCTATAGCATGATCTATTTTGTGGCCTTAAGGCTATGTATATTCTTGTAGTTGCAAGTTGAAAGTTGTTAGTTGTAATGTTAGCTTTGAGATATTATGGCTTGTAATAACTTTTAATTCTCCTTTTAGTTCTTGCATGCTTGGGTGTGTATGTTTAGAGGTGTTGATTTCAACTTCTAAAATTGCTCTAATGTTATCATAGAATGGCATGTTAAAAAGGTTTAATGAAAAGTTAAGTTCGGTGCATGCATGTGTGATTTGGAGCTGTTGTTTGTCTCCTGGCTTGGATGGCCTAGAACCTTTGAATTTTAATTATAAAAGCTTGTTTTAGTATATTGTGGCTATTTTAAGCATTTACAGGTTTGAAAAATGTCCGCGGTACAGAGGAAACTCTGTCCGTTTTTCCCTAAAATTTTGTGACCGGGTTTGGTATTGGGTTAAGAATAGCATGGTTATTAGAGCCTCCTGTCCCGTGAGGGATCGGGGCGTTACAGGAGGTTTTATGAGCAAGCAAGAACGAGGCATGAATTGAGGCCTTCCCGGCTGGCCTATCTTATCTTTTGCGGAATCACCAGTGACTTCTGATGTCGCGGTAGGATCGCAATAAGCTGGCGCTCCATAAACTAATTCGTTAGAAAATGAATACACATTATACTTCCAACAGCATATTGGTTGTGCCGTCCTCCTAAGCCTAATTCCAGAAAGAATGGAATGGTTCAAAGGCTATTTCCGAGTGAGGAAGTGAATCAAAAAATTGGCTATTCCCACTATGTCTAGATTTGAATAAGGAGCCTATCGTGGATAAGTAAAAGCTTGCTACAGAAAGGAAGTAAATCTGGCTAGCTTGGTCAAAAGAAAAAATGAATTCATCTTTAGTGGCCAAGCTAAGAAGAATAGACCCGCAGGGATGAGTGAAAGCTCAAAGCATAGTTGATTTCTTCCTACTACCATTGTAACCCCCAAAGCAAAGGAAAAGATCGGATCCTATAAACACGCTTTTAACACTGGATAGCCGGATCAATCGTATTATCTAAAATCGGAAGGAAGGGTTAGATGCACTAAATCGTCTGCTTCCGCTAGTATTAGACTGTCCGTGCCAAGGAAAGAAGTCCCAACGGATTCTTCCTTCACGCCAGAAAGGGATTCGTGTACTAATTGTTTGCCTTACTAGCTCTATTGTTATGGGCATGTCTCACTAGCGGATTCAGTCCCTTCCTTATAGACTTGCTGTCCAATCTTTTCAACAATCCTTTCTATCTTCTGGGCATCAATCCCCTATAGAGAAAAAGGCATTTGCTTTGTCCAATTTCTCCTTAACACCCTACTCTATTCAGAAAGTCCCACAGGGCATTCTTCCACTGGCCATTGGAAAGATGAATCTCTACATTTTGAATAAGTTGCCTAGCCTTAGTGGATTCCTCCCACTAAGAGGGAAAGTGCTAAGACTGCTAATGCCGCATCCACAGGATAATCATTCATTTACCTTTCAATACCCTTTCAAAGAGCCTTTATCCCGGAGAATCTTAAGTATGCTACAAAGAAGAATGAATGAAAGGGTTATGCTATGCGCAATCAAGACATTCAATAGCAAGCGCCATCAACAAACATGGAAAAAGAGCAAGCCAAGACTTTCACAAGAAAGTTGGACTTTATGGGTCAAATAGGTATGAAGGTAAGCCATAAAAAAAGTGGGTATTCACTACTTTACTCCTCTATGAATTCAATATATGTCTCACCCTTATCCAGGTGGTCTATTTGTCCAATCATTCCCTTTGAGAAAGTGCCACAGCCTATTCGAATTCGAGAGCAACTCCTTTTCTGTGTTGGCCTGTAGCCTCTTTCTTGGTAGAAAGGATAGGGCACTTTATCTTCTACTGCTAAGAGGGAATTCTTTCGAACTAGGGGATATGCCTGCCTTCTATCTTAGACTATATAAATGCCTAGCTTACTTGTGCTTGTCCACCCTATTATAGGAAAGGGAAGAGCTCTAAAAGTCCCCCAACCCCTTCTTCTTTCCCAAGCCTATCTAAGAGCCAACTTGCTTCTGATCTCTCTGCTCTACTCTTGCGATTCCTATTCTTTTTTGTAATGGAATTCCCTCTTCCATGAAAGGTGGCTAGCTCAAATTTCATCTATTTGGAAATGGGCAATCTAGCTTAATCCCTTACTCGTGCTGTAATCGGGATTGGCACATTCCCTTATTCTCTTTCCTTTCCTTTCTCTTGTGGAACAACATAGTTGGAGCATTCAAAATAGGTATTTCATTTAGTATTTGAAACCTAAAGTTTTGAATAGCTATCACGTCCACTAACTATTCCATCCAATTTCAGATTCTACGCCTCTTGAGAGCCGCGAGCCCTAGGCCTTTGATAAACAGAATCAAATGGTCTTCTCGCTCCTTATTTTGTTTATTAGTCTGATTTCCCGACTAACAATAAGTTTTCTTAGGCAAAAAAAACTTGCATCAATCTAACCTTAGAAACGAGATTTCACGACGATTAGAGTACGCGATATACACGATTTTCAGTCGTAGGACTGAGACCGTTGGACAAAATATGCCTAATTTCCTTTCCTAATTCTAATCGTGCCAGTTTTCTAAAACACCATGTTTTTTACCTCAATTCCGAGCTTACTCCTATCAAAGAGACTGGCATTTGACTTATTCCTTCCTTGTTTTGATCCCTTACTACTTGATACTGGGAGAATCTAGACAAGTTGCTTGATTGCTTGGTCCGACAATATAGGGTCTTAAAGGAATAGGTTAGGTGTTAGGGCTTTCTTTATCACAGTCTAGGGACTACCCTGCTTTTCATAGCCCTAGCTACGCTGTAAGACCTTATATTTTACTTTATCTCGATTTGCGTGTTTTACCTCGTTTTGCATGAAATGACCTGTTTATGTGCTATATGACTCAGAATGTACTAAATATGTGATTATTACTCCTAATAAATGCTAAGTGTGCATTCATGAAATTTTCATCAAAAACGGAATCAGAAATTTTATCTTCGGATTTGATGAATAGTGTTCTTGAACACCTGTCCGCTAAAATTTTTACAGGGGTATTTTAAACATTTTAAAACCTAGTCCTCATGTATTAACAGATCTGTGTTTGATTAAAACGGTTTTGGAATTTTAAATATTTTTACACTTTCTTTTGCAAGAAAACGAGTTTTAAGTTGATTCGGGTAAAATTATTTTAATGTAAAACTTCTTGTCACCTAAAAATAAACTTACTTGAGCTATATTGGGTGTTGTATAATTTTTTTAAGCAATGGTGATCAAGAAAATGAATTTAAAGTCAAGAAAACACTAAAAATTAATTAGTTTTTAACTTTGACTTTATTTATTTTGTTGACTTTTGAGTATTTTGTAGTTACACACATTATAAAGCACACAAAACACACTCATCAATACACACAAAGGGCCGAGAGGTTCAAGGGAGAAAAGAGAAAGAATTTTCAATGTTTTCAAAGCAATTTTTATAGAAAAACCTAGTTTTTGTCCGTAGAATTTCATGCCGAGTTGGATTCCTCTTGTTGGGTACGTATTGCACGCATATCTAGGCTTATATCGCATCAAAGGTGAGAGAAAAGTTCTAGATCTCAAAAGTCATTTTTTATGTTTTTGCTCATAACTACATTTTGAACCGTTAGAATGTTAATTTGAAGCTATATTATTGCTAAGTGCATGCTAAGGATCGTTTATGTGTATTACTACGAGATTTGAATCATTCTAGCGAAATTATTTATTTTCGGGTATTAAAAGTTGATTAATTAGCCATTTGAGGATTATCTTGAGTTGTTGTGGTTGGAATCGATTGCCGTCGAGTTCTAAAAGGTTGTTAATTACGTGATAACACCGGTAGAATGCCGAATTTTCGATTGCGATGTTTGGGTAAAAATCGGGAAATTTCAGCCTAGGTGCATTGAGGTTTTAGGATTGTTGGTTTTGATTTTGATGTGTCTTGGTTGGTTTCCAAGAGGGCCAATGTAGTTGATTGAATGGGTGAGTGTTAGAAACTGATTTGGAGTGATTTGGATTAGTAGAATGTAAGATATGATTATTTGAAGTTTAGGTTGTCTTTCTTTAAATTGTTGAATTGAGCCTTTAGATGATTGGGTGGTATTTGAGTGATTAAATTGTGAGTTGTTGATGGTTAGACTAGGGATAGATTATGTGTTTAATGCATGTTAAGTTGGATGGCCTACTTTGTCATCTAACTTAGTTATTTGTTGTTTAATTGATTACTTAATGTTATATTGATGATAATTGATGATATATTGATGATAATTGATGATTATTGACTGATGATTGATGAACCGGAAGATAGGCAATTCTGCTAGATTGTCCTCCTGTGAATGATGTTTATTATTATTGTTGAGTCTTGGTGTGTGTGCCACCTCTCGGGTAGCATCGGGCTGTCGGGTTGATAACGGCATGACTACCAAAGACTACCCCCAGCTTGCATGACGGAGGTGTCATGGAGAGAGGGGCTAGTAAGGTACCTCGGGTGCGTGAGTAATGGGGAGTTATAAGAAAAATGGTTAAGATCGTGATCGCGTTTGGAGCTACGCCAACTAGAGTATCCTTTATAGATTGGTCATTATAGTTATGTGTTTATATTGTTATTGATGCTTTATTGCGTGTCTACTGCTCAAAGGATCAATTCCAAAGAGTATAGTAAATATTGTTAGAGATCTATCGGATCCTCACTGAGCTTGTTTATATAAGCTCACTCTCTATTATTGCATGCATACAAGTGTTATTGAGCAAGATTATGGGTACGTGACTCCAGAAAGGGAATATTTGCCTTACGTGGATGAGTCTTATGTGCAGGAGTCTTTGCCATGAGATTATTTATAGTTATTGTAATATGATGTAATGTAAAACCTACCTTAGTATAAAGACTTATGTATAATGGTTTAGTAGTCTTCTTTTGACCTTGTTTAGATTACTAAATTGGTTTATAGTCTATTTTGACATGTGTGTTAAAGTTAAGGTATTATGTTAGAACGGAGGCATATAGCTATGAATGGATTGTCTAAGGATGATTATTGTATAATATGGTTATGTTGTATGTTGTTAATGGTATTAAGGAATTGATTGTTGTTTGGTTGAGGAGTTGAATGTATGATGTTCTGAGAGGTTGGTTTAAAGCCTCGGTGTCTTAATTACTGTCGTTATACTGCTGAAATTCCGTTGCGTCCTGACTGATTGTAGGTGGGATCGAGTTGGGACGTGACATACGCTACCGTAACCAGTCATTAGGCTTCCTATCAGATAGTTCAGTCTGGCGGAAAAGATAGATACTTTGGATTCGGCAAGCTACTCTGCTTTCACATATTATAGAAAGATGGTTACTACATTGATAGAGGCATACAAGTATTCAGTTATCCCAATAGTAATAGCCCACTGAATGGTAATTCAGTGATCTTGAACCAATTGCGATTTCGTGCATCTGATCTTTCCTGGTATTCAAATGGTTTATGGCGGGCTGAGACTACACAGGGGTCGAGGCCCATGCCAGTAGCACCAGTGCTTGCTTGCTAAGAGGTACCTCGCCCCCGCATTTTCTTATTAGTTGTACGCCTCTCATCCTTCTCGGGTAGTATTATACCGAGAGTTAATCCTACTTTCGTTGGTTATCTTCGACTGATGTGTATGGTTCATTCTCACGAGAGTAGCCCAAGTCCTATGACTATTTGAAAGCGCTATGCCCCTGTACAAAAAAGGAAAGAAAGGATGCCTGCACAATTTATACTCCCTTTCACTCTGAAAGCACTCTACTAAGCCTTATTAGCCAACTATTAGTGGAATCGAAAATCGATCTTATCCATGGTCACATCTTCGTTATCCCATTAGTCAATTTTTTGACTTCTCGTCTTTCTAGCTGCTATCTTCCTAAACAGGAAGAGGAAGGGGAAGGGCTTTATTAATGTTACAGATTGAATGGTCAATGATAAATCACCTTGCCTTCCCTTTAGAGGAGGCAAAATAGTAAATTAAATAAGATAGAGCTCCGCACTAATTATATTCTTTCGGTACCAAAGCTTCGGAGTTCTATTCCTTCTTGCGTCCAATCTCAAGGATAAATTCAATGTAACTCACACTACATGAAAGGACATAGCCTAGTGGGTCACTTATTTCCTTGCCTTAGGGCACGATGTCACTTCCTTTTCTTCCCCTTCTTGCATCTCAAAGGGCTTTCTTTTTCCGGCTAGTGGGTATCTTTACTATTGAGTAAGGTGCGAAAACCTCGCAAACAATATTTCTTTGTCAAATTCTTCCAGCGCTTTGTTCCTTCCTCTAACATAATTCGATGCCATCCTCGTCTACTTGATTTATTCACTGGCCCACCATTCACTTTCCCCGAAGTTAAAGGGAGTTAGGAAGAAAGAAGATCTTTTATACCAGCTTCGCCTAGCAGCACGACACTTGGATTGCTCTCCCACAACCCCATTTTCACGGTTTGGGCTACGCTCGCCGCTACTAGGGGAATCGCTTTTGCTTTGTTTTCCTTTGGCTACTAAGATGTTTCAGTTCGCCATGTTGTCTCTTGCCTGCCCATGGATTCAGTAATAGTTCGAAAGGTTGCCCTATTCGGGAATCTCCGAATCTATGCTTATTTTCGACTCCCCGAAGCATTTCGTCGATTACTACGCCCTTCCTCCTCTGTGGGTGCCTAGGTATCCACCGTAAGCCTTTCCACTCTCCGTCTTTTCTAGCTCTATTCTTGATGCCTATATCCATCATTCTGACACAGTGAATGTCTTTCTATTATGATAATAATCAGTATTTGTTAGTCCTAAAAGCGTAAGGGAGTGAGCTATGAGTTCGTTCCCTCACTCCCACTAGAATCGAGACTTTAATATCTTACCGTTCGGGACCCATGCCCCTGGGTCCCTTCACTCTTTGATTGAATGACAGAAAGGGTATTCTTAATCGCTGAGCATGCAAGAAGAAAGAAGTTAGGGGAGTGCCCTATCTACCAAGAGGCTGTAGGCCAACTTGGAAAGTACGAGACTTCATCACACATACCCATGAGGGTACTCACTATAGGAATGAGAAGTCAAGATCAACACTACTCAACTAAGTCAATCCGAAGAGTTAATAAGTGCATAACTCTTTCTTCTCTCGTAAGTAAATTGAGGAAATCTTTTTCATAGAAGGGATCCTAGCTAAGAAAGTCAATTCAGTTTTGCCTTCACTGTGAAGGAAGCTTTTGGAAGCACCGTTTTGAAGCAAGAAAGTGCGAAGGGGCTTTCATGGGCTTATTTTGAGGCCTGTACTTCTCTCCTGTTAGGCGTTAGGGTATAATCACTTTTTGATTGAGGATGCCAAGCATAAAATAGGGGAACTCTCGCTAGAATCAGGAGCTTTATAGACAAAAGTAAGGAAAGCAGCCAAGAGGCCGGGATAGCCAAGGGTTCTATAGATATAGAGCACCAACTAAAGTTTTGGTGTGCTAGGCTAAAGGCACAAAAAAAGTCGATAATGTCGCTTAAAAGGGCCTAACGAAAGGCCCTTGTCTGATCTCCAAGGCCAACTAGCTGCCCAAAAGAGAAGAGCAAAAAGGCACTTTTTCAAGGAGTTAAGCTTCCAGCTAAACCAAGCACCGGTACAAGCAACAAGAGCACTACTTTGAACTTCTCTTATAGCGAAAGTTCCCTAGTTTAGGTCACTTCTTTCCTTACCCCTTAGGCTAAGATAACTTATGATTCCTTGGGTGGACGTAATCATCTTTTTCCCTACTCTCTACAGTGAATCAAAGTGGGTACTCTGAGTCTGAAGAAACCGTAATCGGCACCTTGAACAAAAAGGGAACGATGAAGTTAGCCTAGTCTTGGTCTCTCTTCCCTTTCGTCTACTATTCCTACGCCTTCCTGCCTGTACTTTTATGCTTGCCTGGAAGGAATGGTCAGACAGCAAGAAATAAGGATTCTAATAAGAGAATAGAAGAAAGGCGTATCGCTAGCCAAAGACCGGAATTCCACTTATTCCCTGCTCACTCTTGTCGAAGAATACTGGGTTATTTAAATCTTTCTAGGAATCTGTTCCTTCAAAGTCCTCCCATTACTTAGAGTTCTTGCCATTGGGTATCTTATTGACTGTTCTATAAAAAAACCTTATTAATATCCTTGTTCTATCAAACAAGCTTGTAAACACATTTTTTCACCGCTGAGAAAGGTTAATCAACTCAATCAAGCACAGCGTTGGTGCAACTACTATATGATGAATAAGTCCACCATATCCTCAAACGTTCGAGACCCAGGGGCAAGACTGATGTAATGCGAAGCACTCTCCTTAAACCGCTTTCTAAAAGCCTTGTTGTAAGGAACTTTCTTAGTGGGTATTGGCTCATTGAACACTAACTTAATCCGAAAGGTCCAAGAGTGTGTCAGTAAAGACCCAGCCACGAACTAGCTTCTTCTAATTCCTTATTAAAAACAACTTTAGCCTTACTAGCTATAGCTTCGTAGAAGACTAACTACAAGTTTCCATTGATCGGCCTCTAATTTCCATTAGGGTGGATGCATTCACATTGTAACGGCGGCAGAGGCTGTCTCCGGTTGAGTAGAGGTAAGAAAGAACCTTCTATAAGATAATTGGCTAGGTTCTCTCTATAAAAGAGTCTAGTACTACTTGTCAACTGGTAAGGCTAATGAGTGGACCTTTAATACTTTGAAGAGTACCCACTAGTTGCAACCTACAATTCACCGAATAAAGGGAGTCTCACAAGGCAGGATAGATCAAGGTATTGAAGGTTTCTATAGTTTATTTCATTGCACACTAAATCCACTGAAAGTTAAGTAGTGAGAAAGAAGGCACTAACAGGCATTATAGGGAAGAAGACGAGCGATGAAACTTTTCTCCTAGGGCAGTTGGAGAGAGGAGATTCGATGAACACTAAGAGGGTAGCAGTAGTGAGCACAGAAGAACCCCTCTAGATTGGGTTTTTCTGGAGATGAACTCCAGGACCACGAAAGGTGACTTTCCGGTGTACTTGAGACCAAGCCAATCAGAGTTAGGTGGAGGGAGGATGGGGAAGACTAACATGGAAACCTCTTGAAGGGAAAAAGTAGTGATAAAAGCCCCATTTCTTTCAAGACGTAAGAAAGAGCCCATTTTGTTCAGAACTAGCAGTCAAGACTAAAGAAGAACTCAAAAATTGATTCTTAGTCCTGCCATCATAAGAGGAGATAGAATAGATGAATGGAAATGGGAACCCCACAAAGTAAGAACTCTTAATCGACCTCTAGCCAATACAGTTGCGGCACGGCCCTTTCATAAAAAAGCTGAGGACGTATTGAGCATAGTAGGGAGAGTGAGAGACCTTAGTCTCAAGATGTCCGAGACAAGGTGACAACCCCTGGAAATGGAAAAAACGATTCCCCGCTTTCCATAAAGGGGAGGCCCAGCCATTCATCCAACTCTAAGTCTAGACCCAAACTGAAACTGTCTTCAAACTCTTCTTTCTATCCCTGACCCTTCCAACAAAGGTTCGGTCTCTCTTCTCAAGGGGGGATCCCAAGTTGTGAAACTATGTCATTCCTTAAGGCTAGCACAAGGGGGCTAACCTCCGAGTAGAGGCTAGGATCGCCTATATATAAAAATAAGATAATTGGCTAGATTATCCATGCTAAAGGGAAAGAGGCATTCCTCTTGACAGCCCATACACTACTAAGGCTAAAGAATAGACCTTAGATAGTTCTAGAGGGTTCACTAGTGAGAAACTTCCCATGAGCCAGTAGAGAAGATGAAGAAAGTCATAGTGAAAGGACCCGACATTCTTCGATTGGTGTAATCTTGCAATACATACATGACTATGATACTAGTGCAATTAGTGGCTTGCTGTCAGTCAGTCAATCAGCTCCTTCCTTTTCTGATTCTACTATGGAGCATGTCCTCTCTCTCTTAAAATTATGAAAGCCCTCTCTCTTCAAGCTAAAAAAAGGAGTGAGTGACAGTGGTAGAGGCTAACTGTTGAGGAAGTTGAATGTGCTAATTCCTTCTCATCCTAGATGTCAATGAAAAAGAAATTAATATTTCTAGAGGAAGATGAATGTGCGGCTGATCATTCTTACTCCTGCTCGTGCCTCCCCAGTCCCGTATGGGAAGTCCCTTCGCTCGCCTAAGGGTTAGTTAGGAGTTCTGGGCTAGAAGAGTTTAAGTTAGTGTGTCATTTTATAGGTCTGCCTCTATAGAAAAAAATGATTTTATTCATCTTCCTTAGATCCTTATCCTTAGACTAGGGATGTCAGTTTTACTAAGAAAGAAGTTAGGAAGTCAATTCAAACCTCTCCCTTTATTGACACTAATCTCCTTAGAAGGGACATAGCAGGCATTGGTAGAGGCTCAAAGACCAAGGCCCCAAAGTCAAATACAGAAGCAACTCGAGCAGAGGTTCCGTTCCGGAGTGAACCCGCTATTCACTCATTCAGGGAATTGTGGCAGGGACGAAAGAAAAGGTCCCACCCAAGTGCAACCATACTTGCAGGAAATGAAATGAAAGTATAAATGAATTTGTGTCACTTTGTCACTGTCTGTATGCTTGTCTTCAATAATCAATCAACCAAAGAAGCAATCAACAAATCAAGTTGAGGTCTCAAAGTCTATCCTGTCTTCTTTTGTTTCGGCCATGATGTATGAGATAAGGAATCCCTCATAGCTAGATTCATCAGTTGCTTATAAACTAGGAACTGGATAAGGGGAAGAGATAAGAATAGGCCTCGTCCATTCCATTATGACATTCTCTTCTTGATCACCGGATATTGATAGAAAAATAGTCACTCCAAAAGAAAGATGAAGGGGGAGCCAGCGGCAAGGGTTAGATTGACCTTAGGCTTAATGCCCCAACGAGCACAGTCAGAAAAAAGAGAAGGCCTTTGGGCAACTCGATAAGAATCAGAGAATAAATCGATTGTCATTGCCATTCTAACCGTTCTCAGAAGACGTTAAGTGCGGGCGTGGTTCAAGTCACATCGTATGCTCGTCTTCATAATGGTTTGACTTTGATAGTTTGTTGACAAAGAAAAAGTCCATTTAGAGAACAATAGTACAGAAAGCTGAGGCGTAGGCCAAGAGATCATAAAGGGCAAAAGACAAATGAAAATTGGGGTAGGGGCTACCTCTAAATAATAGAAGTTCCTGGACTGCGAAGGTCAGCTTCAGGTCAAACAGATTCCTTTTTTTCTTTTAATAAGATAATTCTGACCTAAACCTCACTCCAGGGATAGAAAGGGGCGATGAGCTCAGTGGAGGAAAAGCCGTCCTGATGAAATAGAAAGCCCTAGCTATGAGTGACTCAAATCTAGTCATGATGTGCGAGGGCCAATATTCAAATGAAAACAAGGGGCTAATTGCCCTTATGGGGAAGGGATGAATACGAGCAGTCAGAAGAGCAGCTATTTTAGAAGCAACCAATCCAAGAATTGATGGATTTGGTAGAATGCCAGTCACAACACTAGAACCAAGTTAGGTGAGCTTGAAGGCATCGGTTGAAGCCCTTAGGAGGCAATTTTACGGAGTTTCCAGAGGAAAAAACCAGTCAAGACCAAAGAACTGATCGCAGAAGACCGCTTTTTCAATTGACTTTGGGGAAATAAGGACAATCCCTTTGGACTATGGGATGGTCTTAATCCTGACATATGCCTCCATAAGGATGAACATACATCTGTGTATAGGAGGATGATCCTATGGATAATGGGACTTCTCTGGCATTAATCTATATGGAGACAGTACAGGAACCAGAGCCAGCTGCTGCCCTATCCTATGGAGTAATAATAAGGAAGGGGAGTGGATCGAGGGTCCGGAGAAGAAGTCAATGTTTTCGGGTGCTAGGGAAGCATACCTACTAATAAAAGGAACTGATCTCGATATAGAAGCCAATCAACCGATCCCTCTCTCCTTAGTTGGCATCATTCTTCTCAACCAATCTCCTCTGAATCTAAGATCTTTAAAGTATCGGTATGAGCGAGCACAAAACCAGGCACTCGATGAACAAGGGAAAGCAAGAGAACTCTATGAGCAGGAGAATCTTTCTTTTTGTCATTGTTGTCTGGTCCTACCGTCATCGAGATTGAAGGAGGGATTGGGTATGATATGCAGCAAGCAAGAATTCAATCTTTTTGGCTAGATTCACTAGTTTGTCTAGCCGGGATGATAAGCCAGCCGACTAACCCTTAGGTTTTTCCTATATATTTTGCCATTCCCGCTTCGACGACGTGCGGGTTGCTACATGCCAATCCTCTCTTCGATTCACCATGCAAGGGGCTCCGTCTGGATGATGATGAGCCACAGCGAGAGCCGACAAAAACCTTATCTGCTAGATAATTCCCCTTTTCTCAATTCACAGGTAGCCCGGTCGAAAAGACGTCAAGAAATAGGTTTGCTTTGCAAGGAAGGGAAGGCGTCCGTGCAGGTGGCGGAGGTCAAGCTATCGGCACAAGGAAGTAAAGTATAGTAAGTTACTTCTTTATCTTTTTCTTGTTATTGGATTAGAAGCCGCAAGCGATGCCTTCTTGCTTGTATAGTTGGCCTTGCCTGCTTTGTGCGAAAGTGTGTAAAGTAGGCTCAGCTTCTTTGGTTTATAAAGATCTTGTAGTAGCCAAAGGTAGTCCGTTTGTTAGATTGAATTGAATCTTATATAACAACCGGGGCCTTTTTAATTAAGAGACTTTCTCAATAGTATAAGTGGACCACTCAAAGGTATAAGTAGACATTAGTCTTGCAAGTTCGGGCGGTAAGGCCCTGGGTAAGCTTGGGTTAACCTGTTAGGGTGAATATAGGTATTGGATGTAGTTTCTCTTCTTAAGCGTCTTCGTTCGTAGCTGCCGAAGTGTAGCATAGAGGTGAGGAGCAACACATATCCTTAAAGACGCGCTTCCGAGCCAAGAAAAAAGAAAAACCCATAAACCATTCCTCTCTCTATCGGTCGAGCATCTTCAATCCTTTCACTTGCTTTCACTTACTTAGCACAGGGCAAATTGCCACAAAATACCAAGGAGTTCATAGCAGATGAACTGATAGAAAAGGGAAATCCAACTCTCCTTTTCGCAGTCGTAATCTCTTAGCAAACTCCAACTGGTCTTACCTCACAGATCCAACTCAATCCTTTACACCGATGTATCATACTCTCTCGACCAGGTCATCATAAAAAAATACTGCTAAATCTTTCCGAAGTGAGAGAAGGAGGGTAGGTGCACTACAACTAACATAACAGCTAGCTAAAAAATGTTAGTTAGGTAGGCTAGCGCGCAATGGCTTTCTCTGATAGGGGCACACTTCTTCAAGCTCCACCCAACCTATACAAGGTGCTGCTCGCTTTTTCTCTGCCCCTAGTGGCTTATGTAATGGTCGGCATTCCTACATGCTTCTCTTTGCGCCCTACTTAAGAATCCAAAGGTCACCTTTGGATTTTGTCGTGGTGCTTTGCTTACAAAGGAGACCGAGGTCTAGGTTTATGGATGGATTCAATCAACGAAAGTCCCTCCAACTCAATCAATATTAACAACATGTCGTGACCTGTTTGGATTGGTTAATTTTGTCAAAAAACAAAGTAGGTTTTGGGGGTTCATTGATTAGTACAGCTCTGGTACTAGTAAGGTTAGGATCGTGGTCGTCCGTCTCCGGTTTGTCGGCCGATAAGATCTCTGAGATTGACCAGTTAGCTGGGTTGGTTTGGCTATTCTTTTCTATTGAAAAGGAGTCAGCTGTCTATGCGAGTCACCTTCTTCTAAGCTTTGCTAGACGACACAACATTTTCATTCAAATATAGGCCGGCTATACTTGTGATGGTTCCCAAGGATCCAATATGACCACTTAGGTATACATTGCCATGATATTTTTCGATGGAAGCGAGCGGGCTATTTAGAAGTTCAGCATAAGTTTTTTTTGGTGTCGTAGGGGAGGGATTGACCTTTCTAATGCATATTCAGTCATACTGGCATGGCCCCACATATTTTTTTTTCGATCAGAGCATCAAGCAACGCAACCCGGTTCTACTTGACTAAGCCCGTGCTCCTCCAAGGAGGGAGTTTGCTTTACCCAACTCCCTTTTTGTTAACAAGGCAGAAACCTCTAACCCGACTGTCATTAGTTCGAATGAAGAATGAAAAGTGCCTTAGCGAGCACCTACTCCTATAAAAAAGTGAGACTTTACTAAACAATACTAAACAAGCAAGAAAAGCCCATTTTTTTTTATCTTTTTAGTAAAGCACTAACGAGCCCCTACAATCAGAAAACAGCGCTAGCACCCTATCTATAGTAAGGGGCCTTTTCAATAAGGCTCGTGTAGGGGCGCTCACTTTTTTTGGCTTCCCTAAAATTGGATATTTTGAAGTTGGTAAAGACCCGTCCCTTGTTTCAGTCAGAATGAGTCCCCGGGACACCAAGACATTGGCTTCCGCCAAAAGTGAACTATTAAGGATCGCATCCCGCGAATATTCTACATTATAGCCTGCAAAGGATTCAGTTTCTGCTTATGGGAGATCAAACGGAGCTCGATTAGTTTTTGCTAGACAAGAAATAAAGAACATAACCAATACTGGGAACAAAGGAATACCGGACCATATCTGCTTTTGCGCCATGACAATCTCACTCGAATTACGAGGACCTACACATATTAGTACAGTATAACGGGGTCCCCAGCCAGAGCCACACGTGCAAGTTTCCCTGCATGTGGCTCATCCGTGATTTTCGAGACGCTACCTATGACTCAGCATCAGAGAAGGAAGGCGGGCTTTCCTATGATAGTCCCACTGTGGCCTCTGACCGTTCGTTCCATTTCATCTCTTTTTTTACACTTTTTTGTAGCCTGCAATATTAGCTCCATATGAGTGCCTTTAGAAAAAGGCTAAAAAGGCACACATCAGTCAGCTCGGTCCCTTTCCTATTTCGCTTTGCCGGCTATTAAGAGAATAAGTCCTGAAAAAGCATCCCGCATTTCTTCATCGATACTAGATGCCACACACAAACCAATAGAAACGATTTCCGTGCCCCTCTCTAGACTTGAAGCAGAACGCGCCATCACCTACAACCCTTTCCTCTGCTGGGAACTTCCATGAAATGAAAACGGGCGGCATCGTCATATGCTCCACTTTTGTTACCCTGGTTTTTATCCTGGAGTACTCCTATAGTCGATCTGTCACCCAACCTACTTAAACAACCGTCAAACTTGGCGTCATCCCATTTGGAGATTGACCCCTTACGGCATGGCACGACTAAGTCAGTTATTCTTGCAGTTCATATATGATTAGGACCGCCATTTCTCTGAAAGAATGGTTCTAGCCCCCTCCTCCTTTGAGCTCATCCATTCGTTGGGTGATCTCTTGCTCTTATGTTTGAGTGTGTAGTCATCGTTTAGGCCAGTGAGTGAGATTTCTGCTCATTGTAGTTACCTCCTGGGCTTTTCACACCTGGATAGTACCAGGACCCTTGTGCCCCGACCCTAAATCAAATAAAGATGCCTGTCCTATGACCCACAACTAAAAATGAGCCTTGCAATGAGACGCGGACATTCCCCATATTACGGTTCCCTTTGGTCTGTTCCTGAGTTGGGTTAAGGGAATATTCGAGCGATTGCCTTCGCGAATCCAAACGTGCTCACAAGGCGTACAATAAGAATAAGACCAATACACATTTCATAAGGGACCATTTGAGCTGCAGATCGTAATGCTCCTAGAGAGGCATATTTCGAATATAGAGGAGTGAAAGTTCCCAAAATCAAGTACTTGATCATATCCTTCTATGAACCGTACGAGCACGTCCTCTGTCACCCCCCACCGCGCTTTCGGCTCTATACCCCAACCTAACTTCCTGTGACCAACTTGACCTATCAGTCTTCGCCAGGTCGCCATCTTCTAATTTTTTCTTTGATGAGATGTCAGGCGAAGCCGCTAGGATTTTTAAGGCTTTGCCTCAACTTGGATAGAAATTTTAGTTGCTTGTTTTGGGGCTGTTCGTCGACCCCGCTGGCCATATAGTCGGCCGCGAAGTTGACATCATCATGGTAGAGTCCCCTTTCTTGATCGATTTCTTTCACTCGTTAGCGGATCTCCTTGATCCATTCTGCCAGCTTGAGGTTGTGTCGATCCGCCTCCTTATACTCTTTGTAGTCGACAAACCTTCTCATTTCTTCTTCAAGGGAGCTAGTTTCCTCATCTGGCGGAGGAGATAAATTGAGATCGAAGAGCGGACGCTTCGATGAGCTGATCCCACCGCCCTTCATGGAAAGAGGCAATCTATCCATGTACGAAAGCAGCCAATTCAAAAAGTCCTGAATGTTCAAAGCATCCTGCAAGAATGTGAAGGCCCAAGAAAAAAAGACTTTCCTTATAAAAACATTGGCGAAATAGAAAAGAAACAGAAATTTACAAAAAATGAAGGCAACAAGGTTGAAAAAGATTCAACATTCTTGATCTTTCTTTTTACTAGTCTTCTCAGTTGGAATAAATGGGTGGGTTGTCTCTTGTCTGATGATCTTTTTTATGGGTAGAACTACTATAAGCAGTCTAAACTTCGACCCTGACATGCTTTTGCTCTGGATGTCCAAACCACGGTCATTGTTTCCTGTATAACTTTCGTCAGCAGAGATCTAGCAACGCATTCTAAGCATAGATCATTGGTATTGGATGTATCGTTAAGTTTTGCCGAGTCAAATATGCTCCATTTTGTTTCCATTGCAGAAAAGAGATCCCTTTCCCCCCGCTTTCAAAAATGATGAATATGAAGTCCGGGAAGCTGCATGTACTATGGATCCTCTGACTCCCAATTGGGTTGCCTTCCTTGGTCTCATCTGTGTTGCCTGTAGGTTGTGATGTGTCTTGAGATGGCCATTTCTTGTCCCCCTGTCGGTGGAGAATCTGTTCCCTAGTTATTGCTCTACTGCGTTTGGCCCGTCCTCTAGGCACCTTTGGAAGGCAGTGAGTATGACAACGTACACGCTTCCCTTTACTCCATAGGGCCTTCTCATCAGTTGCAGGGTTTCGTGGCCCAAAATTGACTTGGCTTCACCAGAAGGCCTCATCTCTAAAAGCCCAGCTCGCGAGGCATCTCTCTCGCAGTAGGATTCCAAACCTTGCCTCGCTCTTGTGACATGCTATGTTTCCCCTCTTTATTGCCAAGTAAAGGGTGAGTCCCATGCGTCAGTTTGTGGATCGCAGTCTCACACACTAATCCCTATAGGTACCTATAGTAGGCCGGCCGCCCTACCTAAACCAATCATCATATCGGTCCCTAGGCCCCATTGATAGAAAGGCTTGGCTTTAGAACCGTACATGGAGCTTCACCTCATACGGCTCCTCTAGGGATAGAGGTAGGCCCAACCCAGGCTAGTGCAGTTAAGGTTGTGATACACGACCTCATAAGAAAAGAATGAAAAAAATGATGTTTCCAACTTCTGGTCTTTGACATAAAGAAATAAGTAATAACGAAAGGGACATCTGCAAATTTGGTCCTAGCTCGTGGAACAAGAAAGACATGGATGGTTTACATGAGTAAACCAATAAAAACACGATAAAAGAAAAAAAAAACTCGAGAACTCCTATCACGGGTTTTCTCGAATTCATTGAGAAACTTATTGAATTTCTGAAACATAAATAATAATGCTATACTCCAATTAATGATTGAGTCAAGGGCTTTACAAAACAAAAAAACTTTCTTAAGAACCTAGGTGACTTGCTTTAACTTTAAAGTGGCGCCTTCTTTTTTTTTGAATATGAAAAGACACCAGCCAGTTTTTAGATGAAAGAAATGAGGCCTTTCTTTGTAGGAGTAGTTTTATAAAATATTCTAAATAATATGAGACCACCAAGGCCTCCCAAAAGATTCTGACAGAATAAGATTCCAACAAACAAACCTTTGTATAGGCCGGTAATCATCTACGTAACCGTAAACTTGGTTTCTTCAAGGAGAGTGAAGCGAACTTTCCCCTCGAAAGAGGGATGAGCGGAATGGCTTCGGTATTGATAAGCATTCCTCCGCCGGGCTCAGTTTGGGCTTTTTAGTCTCCTTCCCTTTAATTGCACGAGATAAGAAAAATACGATATCAAGAGGGGAAGACAGTAATAGTGAAGGAAAGGCATGTAGTCAGAACCAGGAAGCATAGGTAACAGCATTAAGAGCAAGAGCAATCCGTAAAGCAGCTTTCCGAAGCAACTAAGCAGGAATCGACCATTCAAGGTACCCTTTGATGAATGAGCAGCAATCCTGGAAGGAAGGCGGTCTTTTTTTGTGGAAGGGAAGCTTGAGTAAAAAGATGCTTAGTGGGGCAAAGAGATTCGAAGGTTCAGAGATGGGCTAGAGTTAACAAAAGGCCGATAAAGATTAACCTTTTGTATTTGAGCCTAACTATATAATATATAAAGGGAAGCACAGATAGATTTAGGAAATGCTTGATCTGACCATAAAATAGGAATAGGTACGGTACTCAAGCGGAAATAGAGCGAAATGCTTCCCTTGAAAGAAGTAGAAGAGAAATGAAACCTAGATCCTGCTGGAAAACTACAATCTTGCTTAGGTTACATTGGCAATAAGTACTTCAACCATTTTATTCAATTTTCTACTAAGTAAGATTGCCCCATGAGACAAAGGATACTTTTCATTCCTCTTTTGTCCTTTCCTTTTTTTTCTTTGGTTACTCGGCCAAGTAAAGTCAATTTCAAGTCTTGCGTTAAGAAAAAGACGTTTTAATTTTTTGGGAAAATGAAGACTGAATCTCTCCTTGGCAAAAGGTATCCCCCTTCCCCTTTCTCTAAAATAATAAGGGTTCCAAAAAGCTTACCTTATATTATAGAAAAGTTTTCAAAAGGAGTAGGTTTCAGTCTTGAAGTCTGTCTTCTTCAATAAATAAGATTCAAAGGGCTTGACTGCACCTTCATCTGCGGCTTACGAAAAAAGGCGAATCCAAGGGCTCTTTACTAATATAATATCATAGGGGAGACTTCCTTGAAGAAAGACGTACTCCCATCAGCTTTCAAGAAGATATAGAAGTTCATGCTGGTGACATCAGTTATCGGCTATTGGCCTTTGTGAAAGCTTCGCCTCAATATGTTTGATCCCTTTCCAAACCTTCCTATTCGTCAATGATTATGGGTCGCTCCTGTCCTGTAGTTCGATACACTAGTCTAAGGCCAGTTACCTATACAGCATCTTGAGTTTATAGTACAGTCAGCTTTGGTTATCGTTATACCCTCTCTAGACAAACGATTTGATTCAAGCCACTCCACTACTAGTACAGTAGCATCTTGCTTTAATAATCGTATAGGCACCTGGGAACCCTACTCAGTAAAGAAGGGGACTCCCTAAAGGAGATTGCTAGATGGTATGGAGGGACTAGCTTTGCTTGCTTGCTAGTCAAATATGCCCTATCTGTCTTACATTAATATGAATGGTAAAAGAAAAGAGAAACTTCCTGCAGATTGCTCGAACCACGTAATCTAATCAATGCGCCTATTCTCCTAAATCAAGACAAAAGGGATTCCGGGTGGTTTATATATAAACCAGCGATACCACTATGGATGGTGAAAGGCCCCATCTTTAGTCTCGTCCTCACACTAGACCAAGGGGAATCACGACTGCTTCCTTTCCAAAATAACGAGGAGTAGGAAAGGCAGATAGATTGGTTAAGGGAGTACGAGTTAAGGTTGATAACCATTGGCACTCAAGCCAACCTAAATAGCATCGATGAGTATTGGTCAGATAACGACTAGCTCTTTCGACTTGGGTAAAACAAGATTGTCCTTCAGGTTTTAGGTTACACAGCTAATCTGTGACATCCTTTCTTATAGTCGCTAAGTCATGTTTTTTAGGAATGTTAATGCTTTCATCAATGCCCTATTTACCTCAAAATGAAGTCGTAACAAGGTAGTCATAGGGACACCTATGCCTGGATTGAATCCTTCATTTTATTATGATATAGAGTGCTTTGAAATTGAGTGGCATTTGGGCATATAGATAGAGTCGCTGAGAAGCATTCTAAATACTTTTTGATAAAGGGCATAAAGCATAAGAATAAAAGTGCTATTTCCATTAGAATATAATAGAAAAAGGAACTCGAACTCGGTAACAGAATAACTATCTCGTATCAAGAAGAACGAAAACAAATGGTGCATTTAGGTAATTTCCATATCATATTGGAATCTCAACTAGGGCAGGGGGGGCAGTCTATTATTCCAATCCAACAAAGACAACTGGGGAACTGCCAGTTCTCCTCATCCAGTCTAGCTATCAATCCAAGAGCCAGGATTAACTCCAGCTGGAGTCTTTCTTTGTTGCAATGCCGTTCAAGTTCAAGCGTCACTATAATATATACTAAGACAAGAAGGGAGAGAAAGCTAGGCATTCATAGGAAAGCCCTTGCTTAAGTGCAAAGAATGATTGTTCAATGAGAGGGTATGTACTGTCAGAAAGAAAGGGGGAATAAACAAGCATTCATCTCTACCTCTCCAAGCAACTACTACTAAGTGGATATTCTTTTTGGAAGAAAGACCACAACCGGACCTAGGCCCCTCTCAATAAGGTCTCTCATTTCTTTTCTAATGTATGTCACCTATTTGTGAAAGGCTTTTTGCCTACTCTACTAAACCAATAAGGTTGAATATTAAAAAGAAGACGCACCTAGGATAGGATACATCTTCAATCCTTGAATGCCGGTTTTGCCTTTTTTTTAGTCAATAGATAAGAGAAAAAGTCAAAGTGGGCAAGGTCCTTTCTTTTATGAACCCGTAATGAATGGTTCCGGTGAAGAGGTCTCGTAGCCAAAAGTCAATCAATCTACCGGGACATTTTATGATTGATTAGAAAGACCAACCCCGTTCCTAGTGAGAAGAAGATGGTTAGATGCCAATTGAGAGAGGGGTAGTTTTATCCATGATGACCGGGTGGCTTTCTTTGCCCTTTCGATCTACTTCCTAAACTAAATGAGGATCTGGCTGTGGATGATGTCCCAGTTAGAGAGTCAACCTTTGAATATTAATGCCTGCCCTATTGGAGATTCCAACTATAACTATTATGCATTTATGCATTTTCTTTTTATGTGACAGGTATGTGTCCTTGGGAATTAGGTTCGGGAGTTGCTTCAGCAATTTAAGCTGGTTCCAGGTGTCAGTAATATAAAAAGTTTGGGAAAGACCATGGAGGTTGACAAACTTGTGCCGTTGGGAAAGCCTCTCATCGAGAAGAAAAAAAAAATAGGAAAATAGTTGACTAAACCTCTAGGCTCTTTTTCTGTAAAGATCCTTTCCTCAAAGGGATATTTCCGGACTCATTTTAGATCATAGAGGTCGGGCTCTTTTGCTACCTCTACCCATTTGATGAAATAATCCACTGCTACCAAGATATACTCATGGCCATTGGAGGACTTGGGAAAGATTTTGCCGATAATGTCAGTCCCCCATGTTGACAATGGCCATTGCGAAGATCTATTTATGGGGTGTGTCTTAGGTTCCATTCCCGTGCTATTAGAATTGAAAGCATCTTTTTACATAATTTTCGCAGTCTTTCTCAATTTAATAGTACCCTTTTCTTATAATCTTTTTTCCCATCATGAGACCATTCATGTGGGGATCCATATCTCCTTCGTGCATCTCTTCAATCACCTTGCTTGCCTCTTCGTTGTCCATACAATGGAGCAGTCTTTGGTTGAAGGATCTTTTGTAGATAATTTTGCCTACTCTTCTTCCTCACTGATCTGCAAGCAATAGGCTGGTTCCTCTAACAACCTAATCACTATTTCTCTGGAAGCTTTTCTGTAGAGTATGACAATGGCTGATGCCAGATTGGCGAGGGAATCTGCCTCTTCCTCTTATTCTTTTTTCTTTCTCGGATGTTCTTGTCCTTGTACGTCTTACTTTGGCTATTGACTCTGTTCTGTTTGTAGTAAGACATTCTTTCGCTGCCTTCCCTGTCTATGTATGAGGATTTCCCGATCTGTAGATAGTCTTTCGGGAGCAGGTATAGTGTAAGAAAGCTACTGGGCTATTGTGGAAGGGTAGGAGCCCTTTGTTCTTCTTCCTTTTTTATAGGTCAAAGCAAGAAAAACTCAAAGGTTCCAAGCTCTAGTTGAAGTAAGAATTCCAATCTAAAGCCTTTTTCCTCCCGGTGAGGGAAATTCTTCCTTACTACTTCTTTCATACCAAAGGAAGAGATGCTTGGTCTCATTCGAGTATCACTACCTAATCGGGGAGTCAAATATGTCTGCCCTTTCAAAGGGTGGTCGGATGTGAAGGAGTAAGGAGCCCTTTTTCATTTTGAGTGGGTGCCCCGTTGTCTATGGGGAAGGAACTGATTAGAAGTAAGCCTATGTATAGCTCTACATTCCTTGTTCTTTTTTTTTCTGGTAGTTAAGGAGTTAATGCAAATAAGAGAAGAAACAGACTCAACACCGATGTCGAAATATTGTCTACGTAGTTCTAATAGGTTCAATTTCTTCCCAAAGAGGAATACTGTCACGCCCCAACTCGACCTGCACCGACGATCAGTCAGGACGCAACGGAATTTTTGCAGTATAATGACAGTAAATTAGGATACCGAGGCTCTAAACCAACCTCAATTCGACATTATACATCAACTCCATAAACCATACAACAAACAACTCCTCAATAAAATAACAACATACATCATAACCATATTATACAATAATCATTCCTCATTATACGCCTCCGTTTCGACATAATGCATGAACCTTTAATATACATTACCAAGAACATATTGAGCCAATTTAGCAACTTAATCATAAACAAAAGAAATGCTACTAAGACAACATCAACTAATTCATTAACTTTTCAACATCTTATACATATAAACTACAAAGCATATAAAAGTCTACTAATTTAATTTACAAGATAGGAAAACAGTACAACATCAAGTATAAGTCTCCGGAACATAAGACTCATCCGCATAAGGCACATTTTCCCCATCCTCCTCTTCAGGAGGCACGTACTCGTAATCCTGCGAAAGTACACCTGTAGGCATGCAATAATAGAGAGTGAGCTTATATAAAATAAGCCCAGTGAGGATCCGATAGATCTCTACAGTATTCACTATGGTCCTTGGATTTAATCTTTTGAGCAAGTAAACACACAATAACATCAATAATACTATCATCATATAATCTATAATGACCATTCAATAAGGATACACTAGTTGGTGTAGCTCCAATCACCATCACGATCATAACAGCCTTCTTGTGACTCCCATAAACTTACGCACCAGAGGTACCCCAATAACCTCTCCCTCCATGACACCTCCGTCATGCGAGCTAGAGGCAGTCTCTGGTAGTCATGCCGTTATCAACCCGACAGCCCGATGCTGCCCGAGAGGTGGCACACACATACCAAAGACTCAACAATAATAATAAACATCAATCATTCACAGGAGGACAGTCTAGCAGAACTGCCTACCTCCCGGCATCAATCATCAATCAATAATCATCAATCATCATCAATAATCATATTATCATCATAATAACATCAATAATCAATTTAACAACAAATAACTAAGTTAGATGACAAAGTAGGCCATCCAATCGAACATGCATTAAACACACAATCAAACCCTAGTTTACCCATTAACAACTCACAATTCAATCACTCAAACCACACCCGATCAACTAAGGCTCAATTCAATAATTTAAAGAAAGATAACCTAAACTTCAAATAATCATATCTTACATTCTACTAATCCAAACAACCCCAAATCAGTTTCAAACACTCACCCATTCGATCAACTACACTAGCCCTCTCGGAAACCAACCAAGACACCTCAAAATCAAGCCCAACAACCCTAAAACCTCAAGGCACCTAGGCTGAAATTTCTGGATTTTCACCCAAACATCGTAATCGAAAATTCGGCATTATAACGGCGTTACCATGTAATTAAGAAACTTTTAGAAATCGATGGCAATCGATTCCAACCACAACAACTCAAAATAATCCTCAAAAAGTCATTCTATCAACTTTAAATACCCAAAAATAATTAATTTCGCTACAATGACTCAAATCTCGTAGTAATATAAAGAAACAATCCCTAGCATGCATGGAGCAATAATCTAACATCAGATTAAAATTCTAACGGTTCAAAATGCAGTTATGAGCAAAATCAAAACAATGAGTTTTGAGATACAGAATTTTTCTCTCCCGTTTGCTGCGATACAAGCCTAGGAATGTGTGCAATGCGTGCCCAACAAGCAGAATCCAACTCGGTACGAAGTTCTACGGACAAAAACTTGGTTTTTCTTTGAAAAAATTGCTTTGAAAATGTCACGCCCCAACTTGACCCCTCCTACAATCAGTCAGGACGAAGCGGAATTTTGGCAGTATAACAACAGTAATTAAGACACCGAGGCTCTAAACCAACCTCTTCAGAAAATCATACAACCAACTCCACAAACCATTCAACAACCAACTCCTCAGTTAAATTAACAACATCAAACATAACCATATTATACAATTATCATTCCTTCAACAATCCGTTCATAGTTATATGCCTCCGTTCCAACTTCGTACATAAACTATACATACATTTCAAAATAGATTATAAACCAACTTAGTAATCTAAACATGATCAAACGAAAGACTACTAAACCGTCATACATCTTATAATTGAGTAAGCTATACAATATGACATATTACAACAACTAAGACAAATTCATGGCAACGACTTCGGCACAAAAGACTCGTCCACATAAAGCACATTCTCAGCTTCTTGAGGCATTTATCCGTAATCTTGCTCAAGGACACCTGCATGCATGCAATAATAGAGAGTGAGCTTATATAAAATAAGCCCAGCGAGGATCCGATAGATCTCGAGCAAGGACTACTAAACTCCTTGGAAATAATCATTTGAGTCAGTAAACACACAATAACATCAATAATCGTTATAAATGCAACAATAGTAATAACTGTAAACACAAAATAAGGATACAATACATTTACTGATGAAGCTCCGTACACCAATTCCATGCTTAACAACTCCTCCAAACTCAATGACACAATTCCTGAGGTAACTTGACCTAGACCTACACCCCATGGCCTCTCCGCCCATGCGAGATAGGGATTAGCCATGATACCTGTGCCCGCAGCCCAGGATGCCTCCCGAGGTGACACAACATTATCAAAGCTCACAACAATGAGACTTAACATAAATAAACCGAGAGATCAGCAACGAGGGTGCCTGATTCCCGTAATCAATAATCAATCAATAATCTGGGAGATCAGCAACAAAAGTGCCGGATTCCCGTAATCAATAATCAATCAATAATCTGGGAGATCAGCAACAAAAGTCCCCGATTCCCGTACTCAATAAACAACCAATAATCTGGAAGATCAGCAACAAAAGTGCCCGACTCCCGTTCTCAATAATAATCAATATAACATCAATATAACATCAATATTTAATTAAACAACAAACAACTAAGTTAGATGACAAAGTAGGCCATCTAACCGAACATGCATTAAACACACAATCAAACCATAGTTTACCCATCATCAACTCACAATTCAATCACTCAAACCACACCCAATCAACTAAGGCTCAATTCAACAATTTAAAGAAAGATAACCTAAACTTGAAATAATCATATCTTACATTCCACTAATCCAAACAACTCCAAATCAGTTTCAAACACTCACCCACTCAATCAACTTCATTAGCCCCCTCGGAAACCAACTAAAACACATCCAAATCATGCCCAATAACCCTAAAACCCTAAGATATCATGGCTGAAATTTCCGGATTTTGGCACGAACATCACAATCAAAAATTCGGCATTACAACGGCGCTACCACGTAATTAACAAACTTTTAGAAATCGACGGCAATCGATTCCGATCAACACAACTCAAAATAATCAACATTTAATAAATTAATCAACTTTAAATACCCGAAAAATAATAATTATGCTACAACCGTTCAAATCTCGTAGGATTACATATATATGATCCCTAGCATGCATGGAGCAATAATCTAACATCAGATTAACATTCTAACGGTTCGATTTTCAATTCTATGCAAAAAGACAAAAGATAAGTTTTGAGATCTATAATTTTTCTCTCACCTTTGATGCAAACTAAGGCTAGAAATAGGTAGAATGGATGCCCAACAATCAATTTCAAGCTTTGAATCACTCAATTCGGCTTTGAAATGCAAAATCTATGAGAAAAATGCTTTAAAAATGCCTTCATCTTTCTCCTCCAAGGAGCCACGGTTTTTTTGGGGTGTTTTTGTGCTTTGTGAGTGTGTGTTGGTGATATAAGCTTATTGGTCAACCATTTAAATGAAAGTCAAAGTTGAAACTTTAGTGTTTTTAGTTTTTCTTGACTTTAAATGTATTTTCTTGATCACCAAAGTTCAAAACAATTATTCAACACCCAAGCTAGCTCAAGTAAATTATTTTTAGGTGACAAGAAGTTTTATAATCAAACAATTTCACCCGAGTCGGCTTAAAACTCGATTTTCGCAAAAGTCGGTGAAAAAACCCTAATAAATTCTTAAGCCGATTTTAAAACCGTTTTCATCAAACACAGGTCTATTAAAGTATGTGGACTAGGTCTACAAGGGTTAAAAAGACCAGTTTCAAAATTTTAGCGGACGTGTTTCGAAAATACTATTCACTAAAAATCGATGATAAAATTTATGACTCCGTTTTTTATGAAAATTTTATGAATGCATATTTAGCATGTTCTAGGAGTATTAATATCAAAATTACCTTATTCTAAGGCATATAGCACATAGACAGGTTAATTCATGCAAATTGAGACAAAGACACGCAAATCGAGACAAAGACAAAAATTGGGGTTTCACATTCTCCCCCCCTTAAAACAATTGCGTCCGCGCAATTCTTGAACTGACAGACAAATAAATCCTTAGTCATTACACTTAACAATACTTCTCTTAGTTCTCATTTATCTCTTAGGATGACAACTAACCAAAGACCTCGAAAGAACAAACTCTGTTGACTGCAAGTTGATGATCATTATTCCAAGACAATCTTCAATTCATAATTCTTTCCTACCTAATATCATATTGCATATGAAAGAAATCGCAACTCCAAAGTCTTAGCTTGATACTACTAATTATCAACCATCCCCTACTACACAAAAGAGCCCTATGAACACCCCGAGGGTTTAAAAACTCATTCACGATAACATGAATGATTATTGATCAAGGAAATATCTCAAAAGTGACATTGGTCAGAATATGGGTCTTATAAAATTTATAAGGAAATAAGGATATGGAAAGTCATATTTGAGCCAACAATCAAGTGAACAAGAGCTCAAACAGGTTAGAGAATCAAGAGCCTAATAGTTTAATAAGGAAGCATGTTAAATAAGATAAGAAATGTCTCAGCACCTATCAGTTAAATAAGTACGAACAAAGGATGATGATGAGTCAAAACAGTGCTGAGTATGCTGAACAAAAATTCCTGAACAAGTAGATCTTTCAATTCTCGATGATTGTTCAAGGAACCAACAAGTAAGTTGTACTTGAGGCGAAATGATATTAAGAAATAAGAGATGATTAATTCAATAGAAAATATGAGTGGCAAGAGTATCTCAGCACACAATAACCAAAGAAGTATAAATAAGAAATGATAACAATAGGACAGTGCCGAGTACTTTGAGTGAGCAATTAAAAACAAAGTAATGCCTCAGGATTTAATAATAAAATAATAGAATTAACAAAGATCAACAAGAATATCAATGATGTACTTAGGTAAGGAGTACATCAAGCATGTGAGATTCAAATAAGTAAAATGGTATACCAACGGAGAGATTACTTTAAAATGAATAGTAATAGGATGAAATAAAATACTGAAACGAATGGCTGGAGATATAGGATGAAATATAGAAGTCTCAAACCTTAACTCCAATAAGGGACATTGCTATAAGAAACAAATATGAATGTTAAGAATAGAAACAATGACAAATGATTATAGGATCCATTAATCCAATAAGCAAAACTTTCAAGAAATAATTGATATGCTAGAAAAGTGTAACTCTCTCTCAAATAAGTGAGAATAGAGTAGAAAAGAATAATAAGACCAATAGAATAGGAAGCACAAAGGGGGTGTTCCACCTACACATTTAAACACCAACAAATCAAATCGTACAATCTATCTTCCTCCAAAACAAAACACTAAGGAGATGTAGAGAACCTAAGGAGTCATAATAATCACCAAACAAGATAAATCACTCCAAAATTTTACATTCCGTACCAGACCAATCACTAAACAAGATAAATCACTGATTACCCAACAAGATTAACTAATGAAGACTCCAAAATCTGATAACACAATACAGATTCATGCTAACCCATTATAACACAAGAGAATCCCCAATCAACAATTTAGAAAGTCATACCACCTATAATCCAAAAGCTTGATGTAGGCAAGTAAATGTTCAGCCACCGAATTGCATTCTTATTTCCTCAAATAATTCTATCTCCCAACAATTACATCTTCGAATAAAGTAACTTTAGTCAGGAATCACTCAAATTGTCTTCAAGGTTTAAAGATCAAAACTCCAAAATATCCATTAATAATATAGCAATCCCAAATAGTAGACATATTCACATGTTATACCACAGTTCATTCCATTCACAAATATACATCACTAATTCCTCAAATAAATTCATTCTAAAATAACCTCAAGGAAGTATAGTCTGAGTTGAGACTCCAAAAGTGTCTAATCACAACGTCACGGAAACCTCAATTTATGATCCATCTCCAAGTAATAACAAGTTAAACATGGCAACAAAAGTAATTATAATCAGCAAGATACATTGCTATTTCCTCGAACAATTTCATTCTCGCTAAAGGAATATCAAGATCAATCCACTAATCCGAAACTAAAATCCATAAACATAACAATTAAAATCTAATTGATAAACTTCTAGAATAATAATAATTCACAATCTTGGCCTACCTCTATTTCCGAAAACTCTTGCAGTCATCCTTACTTCACCTAAAAGAATCACCCACAGTTATAGAATATATACAATTACATCTCATGAAAACAGGTACAACATAATGCATGATTATCATATAATATAACATTATCACATAACACAAAATTCAGCATAAAAGAAACCAACATCACATAAACAGGTTATATCACAGAAGTAAGTTATAAACAATTAAAGTCACATAAGCAACAAACTTCACATAAGGCACTTTGATCACAAAAAACACAATTGTCACATAATACACATTAATCACATAATGCACATTAATCACATAATGCACATTAATTACAACACATTGAGTACGTATAGCACGTTATCACATAAAACATATTGACCACATTAGTTCACTTAACACACAAGGCATATTGGTCACATAGAAAGTTAGTCACATAAGTAAATTAATCACATAAACATATTAACATATGTTTCACTTTTCTTTCACTTAATACATACTCGCATGTTTAGACCAGCACCCACATTCCGAGGATACCACTGCTGACAGCTAATCAAGCTCTGATACCACTTAAATGTCACGCCCCAACTCGACCCCACCTACAATTAGTCAGGACGCAACGAAATTTTGGCAGTATAATGATAGTAATTAAGACACTGAGGCTCTAAACCAACCTCTTCAGAAAATCATACAACCAACTCCACAAACCATTCAACAACCAACTCCTCAGTTAAATTAACAACATCCAACATAACCATATTATACAATTATCATTCCTTCAACAATCCGTTCATAGTTATACGCCTCCGTTCCAACTTCGTACATAAACTATACATACATTTCAAAATAGATTATAAACCAACTTAGTAATCTAAACATGATCAAAAGAAAGACTACTAAACCGTCATACATCTTATAATTGAGTAAGCTATACAATATGACATATTACAACAACTAAGACAAATTCATGGCAACGACTTCGGCACACAAGACTCGTCCACATAAAGCACATTCTCAGCTTCTTGAGGCACGTATCCGTAATCTTGCTCAAGGACACCTTTATGCATGCAATAATAGAGAGTGAGCTTATAAAAAATAAGCCCAACGAGGATCCGATAGATCTCAAGCAAGGTCTACTAAACTCCTTGAAAATAATCCTTTGAGTCAGTAAACACACAATAATATCAATAATCATTATAAATGCAATAATAGTAATAACTGTAAACACACAATAAGGATACAATACATTTACTGATGAAGCTCCGTACACCAATTCCATGCTTAACAACTCCTCCAAACTCAATGACACAATTCCTGAGGTACCTTGATCTAGACCCACACCCCATGGCCTCTCCGCCCATGCGAGATTGAGATTAGCCCTGATAACTGTGCCCGTAGCCCAGGATGCCTCCCGAGGTGACACAACATTATCAAAGCTCACAACAATGAGACTTAACATAAATAAACCGAGAGATCAGCAACGAGGGTGCCTGATTCCCGTAATCAATAATCAATCAATAATCTGGGAGATCAGCAAAAAAAGTGCCGGATTCCCGTAATCAATAATCAATCAATAATCTGGGAGATCAGCAACAAAAGTGCCCGATTCCCGTACTCAATAATCAATCAATAATCTAGAAGAGCAGCAACAAAAGTGCCCGATTCCTGTACTCAATAATCATCAATATAACATCAATATTTAATTAAACAACAAATAACTAAGTTAGATGACAAAGTAGGCCATCTAACCGAACATGCATTAAACACACAATCAAACCCTAGTTTATCCATCATCAACTCACAATTCAATCACTCACACCACACCCAATCAACTAAGGCTCAATTCAACAATTTAAAGAAAGATAACCTAAACTTGAAATAATCATATCTTACATTCTACTAATCCAAACAACTCCAAATCAGTTTCAAACACTCACCCACTCAATCAACTTCATTAGCCCCCTTGGAAACCAACTAAAACACATCCAAATCATGCCCAATAACCCTAAAACCCTAAGATATCATGGCTGAAATTTCCGGATTTTGGCACGAACATCACAATCAAAAATTCGGCATTACAACGGCGCTACCACGTAATTAATAAACTTTTAGAAATCGACGACAATCGATTCTGATCAACACAACTCAAAATAATCAACATTTAACAAATTAATCAACTTTAAATACCCAAAAAATAATAATTATGCTACAACCATTCAAATCTCGTAGGATTACATATATATGATCCCTATCATGCATGGAGCAATAATCTAACATCAGATTAACATTCTAACGGTTCGATTTTCAATTCTATGCAAAAAGACAAAAGATAAGTTTTGAGATCTAGAATTTTTCTCTCACCTTTGATGCAAACTAAGGCTAGAAATAGGTAGAATGGATGCCCAACAATCAATTTCAAGCTTTGAATCACTCAATTCGGCTTTGAAATTCAAAATCTATGAGAAAAATGCTTTAAAAATGCCTTCATCTTTCTCCTCCAAGGAGCCACGGTTTTGTGTGTGTTTTTGGAGTGTTTTTGTGCTTTGTGAGTGTGTGTTGGTGATATAAGCTTGTTGGTCAACCATTTAAATGAAAGTCAAAGTTGAAACTTTAGTGTTTTTAGTGTTTTCTTGACTTTAAATGTATGTTATTGATCACCAAAGTTCAAAACAATTATTCAACACCCAAGCTAGCTCAAGTAAATTATTTTTAGGTGACAAGAAGTTTTACAATCAAACAATTTCACCCGAGTCGGCTTAAAACTCGATTTTTGCAAAAGTCGGTGTAAAAACCCTAATAAATTCTTAAGCCGATTTTAAAATCGTTTTCATCAAACACAGGTCTATTAAAGTCCATGGACTAGGTCTAGAAGGGTTAAAAAGACCAGTTTCAAAATTTTAGCGGACGTGTTTCGAAAACACTATTCACTAAAAATCAATGATAAAATTTCTGACTCCGTTTTTTATGAAAATTTTATGAATGCATATTTAGCATGTTCTAGGAGTATTAATATCAAAATTACCTTATTCTAAGCCATATAGCACATAGACAGGTTAAATCATACAAATCGAGGCAAAGACACGCAAATCGAGGCAAAGACACGCAAATCGAGGCAAAGACACGCAAATCGAGGCAAAGACAAAAACTGGGGTTTCACATTCTCCCCTCCTTAAAACAATTGCGTCCGCGCAATTCTCGAATTGACAGACAATTCAATCCTTAATCGTTACACTTAACAATACTTCTCTTAGTTCTCATTTATCTCTTAGGATGACAACTAACCAAAGACCTCGAAAGAACAAACTCTGTTGACTGCAAGTTGATGATCATTATTCCAAGACAATCTTCAATTCATAATTCTCTCCACCATAATATCATATTGCATATGAAAGAAATCACAACTCCAAAGTCTTAGCTTGATACTACTAATTATCACCCATCCCCTACTACACAAAAGAGCCCTATGAACACCCCGAGGGTTTAAAAACTCATTCACGATAACATGAATGATTATTGACCAAGGAAATATCTCAAAAGTGACATTGGTCAGAATATGGGTCTTATAAAATTTATAAGGAAATAAGGATATGGAAAGTCATATTTGAGCCAACAATCAAGTGAACAAGAGCTCAAACAGGTTAGAGAATCAAGAGCCTAATAGTTTAATAAGGAAGCATGATAAGTAAGATAAGAAATTTCTCAGCACCTATTAGTTAAATAAGTACGAACAAAGGATGATGACGAGTCAAAACAGTGCTGAGTATGCTGAACAAAAATTCCTGAACAAGTAGATATTTCAATTCTCGATGATTGTTCAAGGAACCAACAAGTAAGTTGTACTTGAGGCGAAATGAAATTAAGAAATAAGAGATGATTAATTCAATAGAAAATATGAGTGGCAAGAGTATCTCAGCACACAATAACAAAGAAGTATAAATAAGAAATGATAACAATAGGACAGTGCTGAGTACTTTGAGTGAGCAATTACAAGCAAAGTAATGGCTCAGGATTTAATAATAAAATAATAGAATTAACAAAGATCAACAAGAATATCAATGATGTACTTAGGTAAGGAGTACATCAAGCATGTGAGATTCAAATAAGTAAAATGGTATACCAACGGAGAGATTACTTTCAAATGAATAGTAATAGGATGAAATAAAATACTGAATCGAATGGCTGGAGATATAGGATGAAATATAGAAGTCTCAAACCTTAACTCCAATAAGGGACATTGCTATAAGAAACAAATATGAATGTTAAGAATAGAAACAATGACAAATGATTATAGGATCCATTAATCCAATAAGCAAAACTTTCAAGAAATAATTGATATGCTAGAAAAGTGTAACTCTCTCTCAAATAAGTGAGAATAGAGTAGAAAACAATAATAAGACCAATAGAATAGGAAGCACAAAGGGGGTGTCCTGTCACGCCCGACCCAACCCCCAAGCTAAAGGTTAAGTCCGGACCCGACACACGGACAGAGTCTCCCCTGTACCGTGGACATTCCAAAAACCTGTAAACACTTAAACAAAGTCCCAACAATACAATACAAGCTTTTCTTAATTAAAGAACAAAGCTATAAGGCCATCCGAGCCTTATGGTACACAATAGCTCCGAAACACACAAGCATGCGAGAACTTGTTGTCAGCATAGTTTTATAATCATAACATTCTAGGAAATCAATAAAACAACTTAAAGGATAATGCATTCTACATTAACCATCCACTCCCAAGCATGCAAGGAAATAAAGGCAAGAATAAAAGTTATTACAAGACATGGCTTCCAATTCTACACCACAATCTACTATCCTTCAATTTGCACAACAAACATATACATAGCCCTTAGGCCACAAAATAGTACATAAACAATTAGTTAAACTTTCCACATAGCAGCAAATTCATTAACCACCTCAAGCTATCAGGCACAGCGACTAAGGTAAAGGCTCAATCTGAACTTCTTCTTCCTCAACTAACTCAACAAGCTAGGGATCACCCACAGCGTCTCTTGAAACAGATATCGAGGTATGAGCAACCACTATTGAACAGTGAGGGATATAGTCCCGGGGCGTGCAATGCAACAGATAATACAGTTATACAACAATATCACTTAGACAATTTAAGAAACAATGATAACTTAAATAACAACACATTTAAAAGGATACATTTCACACAATCCCCTATACACCAATCTTCACAGGTCTTCAATCACGATCCACGAACCACGAGCACGATCACGATAAGCCGGCATAACCCCAAACACTCCAGTGGGTGTACTCTAGATGTACCCCAATAATCCTACGACCCAACATCCCCTGGCAATCTCCGGACCAGGCGAATGAGGGAATAGGGCACGGAGTTTGAATATCCACCGGCAAGCCCTCTGCCGCCCAGCCGATATTCAACACATCCGCCCCTGACACTATAGTTGCACAACCACTATGCAATGCACTTAACGTTGACAAGTTAATAGCATTAATATAAGCCTAAACACCTATGAGGATCAACAAAGTAGGTTGCATGCGATGCAAACAGAATAGAACAATTATATAAGCAAATATGCAGTTTTGCAAAGAGACATTACAAAATAACCATAGAATTATACCAAAAGCTCCAAATCAACTTAATATCACATATAAACACTCAAGAAGTCATGCCGTGAGTTTAGAAGTGTGAGACAACCGAAATTGCACTTAAACCCCTTTATTTTACAAACTATTTCTCTTCCAAACCAAAGTTAATGATTTCATTTTCAAAGGAAACTCTCCCAACCTTCTAACTAACCCTCAAGGTACCCTCTCAACCCTCTAACTCATTCAAATGCCCGCGTTTACCCCGAAAGCCCCAAATTCCCTCTTATGGCTTTAAACTACACATACAATGTCCGGGCTTCAACCAAGGGATATCAAGGCTTCTATAGCACCTAGGTAGCCTAAGGATACTAGAATTGAAGCCCGAATACACCCGGATTCGCATTAACCCCGAAAGCCCCAAATTAAAGTCGGCTATTTTCCATTTTTAGGCGATTTAAGGGCAATACAAGTGCACGGTGCTATTAGGTTATCTTCACTAGCACCTAAGGCATCTATTAGAAGCATTGAATCAAGTTAATTCGAGCAATTACGCAAAACCCTAGAAAAAACGTCACTATTCACCCTAAAAATCAAACTAACGATTCTAACCGTTTAAATTGCGAAACGATGGCTCAAATATGTTCTCTAGCATTCATATACATGGTATAATAGCATAGATAACAACTACAATGGCATTTGATCACATTTTCAACAAATCAAGAAATTGACAACTATTTAGAAATGCAAAAACAAGCCGTGAAATCCCTCACCAATATGCGTAGGAGCACCTAGGAACCTTGCAAACACCCTACACTAGTTTCTCAAGGCTTGGCTTGGCTTGAATTGATGATTTGATGAACAAAAATTTCCAAATGTGCAGGGGAGGGGCTGTCGGGTTTGGGGCTCTGTTCACAGCTGAATTTGTTTTGTTTTTGTGCTCAAATGTGTTTGTTTTATGTTTTAATAGGTAAGTCTTGAGGTGGGGTCAAGTTTGGGTGCTTAAGGTGGCTTTTAAAATGTGCGTAGTAAGCTTAAAACGAGCCTAAGATGATACATGTGTGCTAGATAATTAAATCTCTAAGTTAGTTACGTAACACTATTCATTCAACTACAAAAGTCATTTTCTAAACGAGCTCTCCTAACGCCTTTAGCTCAAATGCACATTTTTTCCACTACTTTTATAATTAATATGATTTAATAAAAATGCTAATTAACCAATAGAATGCAGTTTAAAAATGAAGTGAATAGTAACCTAAGAAGACAGTTAATAAGGCAAAGAAAGAGATGCGCAAACAAAGGATGCAACAATAATTAAATGCATGGCTAAATCTAGGGCGTCACATCCTCTCCCCCTTAAACTAATTGCGTCCACGCAATTCTTACATGATTCGGCGAATAACTCTGGATACCGTTCCCGCATTTGATCCTCTCTTTCCCACGTCGCATCCTCTACTCCATGAGGATCCCCCACAACTTTAACCATCGAAATTGTTTTAGTCCTCAGCTCCTGTACCTTCTGATCAACAATTCGAAGAGGTTTCTCTGTGTAGGTCAAAGTTTCACTGATCTCTAGCGGTTCCGGCTCAAGTATGTGAGAGGGATCTGGCTGATACTTCCGAAGCATGGAAACATGGAATACGTCATGAATTCTGCCCAGACTGGGAGGTAAAGCCAAACGGTAAGCCAGATCACCAACAGTTTCAGTTATCTCAAATGGTCCCACATATCGAGGACTGAGTTTACCTCCTTTACCATGCCGAATCAAACCCTTGCGAGGAGAAATTTTCAGAAATACCCGGTCCCCTACAGTAAATTTCATATCACGACGGCGTCTATCTGCATAACTCTTTTGCCGACTCTGAGCTGTAAGCATTCTTTTCCTGATAAGCTGCACATGATCAATCATTTTGTTCATTTCAGGTAAGAGAGTAGGGTCGATAGTCTTCATTTCACCAACATCATCCCAGTAGAGAGGAGACCGGCATTTACGCCCATATAGTGCCTCATAAGGTGCCATACCAATAGTAGCTTGATAACTATTGTTATAGGCGAACTCTGCTAGTGGCAAATACTTCACCCAACTTTTACCGAAGTCCAGAATATAAGCCCGCAACATATCCTCGAGGATGAAGATAGTTCTCTCGGATTGACCATCTGTCTGAGGATGATAAGCTGTACTGAAACTCAAAGTCGTGCCCAAAGCTTTCTGAATCTTCTGCCAGAACTGAGATGTGAATCTGGGATCTTTATCTGACACGATACTCTTTGGAATTCCATGTAGTCGGACAACATTCTCAATATACAACTCTACCAGTTTATCAAGAGAATCAAACTTCTTTTTAACAATAAAATGAGAAGTCTTGGTCAGTCTATCCACAATAACCCAGACTGAGTCATTACCCTCGAAGACCTCGGTAAATCTGATACGAAATCCATAGTAATATGATCCCATTTCCAAACAGGAATAGCCAAAGGTTGCAACAACCCTGCAGGTCTCTGATGTTCTGCTTTAACTTTTTGACAAGTAAGGCATCGAGCAACATAGTCAGCAATTTCTTTCTTCATATTATTCCACCAGAAATTCTGCTTTAAATCTTTATACATTTTTGTATTGCCTGGATGGATAGTATATCTAGAACTGTGTGCCTCAGCAAGAATATCCTTCTTTAGAGTTGGATCATTCGGAATACATATTCTACCCTTGAATTTAAGAATACCATCGTCGTGCAGTTTGAAATCCGACTCTCCCCCTTTAGAATTCTCTAAGACTTTCAACAATTGAAGATCAACCTGTTGAGCTTCTTGAATCCTGGACAATAACAGAGATTGAATCTGCAAACTTGCGAATTGAATACCAGAATTTGAAGTACTAGGCTTCCATAAGCACAATTCTTCCATGAATTCCCAATTCTTGATAATCAAGCTAGCAACAGTAGCCTTTCGGCTCAAAGCATCAGCAACAATATTGGCCTTACCTGGAAGATAGTTAATAGTGCAGTTATAGTCCTCAAGTAATTCCAGCCAACGCCTCTGCCTCATGTTCAACTCTTTATGTGAAAACAGATATTTCAAGCTCTTATGATCTGTAAAGATTTCAAACTTGTTGCCCCAGAGATAATGACGCCATTTCTTTAATGCAAGAATGATAGCTGCAAGCTCAAGATCATGAGTCGGATAGTTGAGTTCATAAGGCTTCAGTTTCCTGGAAGCATAAGCAATAACCCTGCCATTCTGTATCAATACACATCCCAGACCTTCCTTCGAAGCATCACTATAGATCACCAGATTATCATAACCCTTAGGTAAAGCAAGAATAGGAGCTGTAGTCAATCTCTTCTTCAATTCCTGGAAGCTGGGCTCACATTTATCACTCCAGTCAAATACTATTTTCTTCTGAGTAAGTTGAGTTAAAGGCCCTGCGATCTTAGAGAAATCCTTGACAAACCTCCGATAATACCCAGATAACCCAAGGAAGCTACGAATCTCTGTGACAGTTTCAGGTCGTTTCCAAGATAACACAACTTCAATCTTCGCTGGATCAACAGAAATACCATCCTGCGAGATAATATGGCCAAGAAAAGCAACTTGCTTAAGCCAGAATTCACATTTGCTAAACTTTGCAAATAACTGATGCTCCTGAAGAGTCTACAACACAATTTTGAGATGCTGTTCATGCTCTGCTTCAGATTTAGAATAGACAAGGATATCATCAATAAAGATACAACAAATTGGTCCAAATAAGGACATAATACCCTCTGCATTAAGTCCATGAATGCGGCGGGAGCATTAGTAAGACCAAACGGCAAGACAACAAACTCATAATGGCCATATCGAGTTCTGAAAGCAGTTTTAGGAACATCATCTTTCTTAATCCTCAGTTGATAATAGCCCTGCCTCAGATCAAATTTAGAGAATACCCTGGCGCCTTGCAACTGATCAAATAACTCTTCGATTAAAGGCAAGGGATATTTATTTTTGATGGTTACCTGATTAAGACCCCGATAATCAATGCATAGGCGAAGAGATCTGTCTTTCTTCTTGACAAATAGGACTGGTGCACCCCAAGGCGAAGAACTCGGCTGAATGAATCCCTTCTCAAGCAAGCCCTGTAATTGAACTTTCAATTCCTGCAACTCAGGTGGAGCCATTCTGTACGGAGTCCTAGAGATAGGTGAAGTCCCCGGCAATAAATCAATCATGAACTTTATCTCTCTATCAGGCGGGAACCTAGGTAATTCCTCAGGAAAGACCCCCGGAAACTCCCTCATGATAGGTACATCATTCAATTTCAATTGATCCCCAGGTTGATTAATCAAAAATGCTAGATAAGCCTCACAACCCTTGCTCAATAATTTAGATGCCGTAATAGAAGAAATAATAGGAGTTCCCGTAGATTTTCTACTACCAACTATTTTAAGTATAGGCTGGTGAGGCATTTCTAGATACACAATCTTCTTTCTAGAATCAAGCTGGGCATAATATTTACTTAGCCAGTCCATCCCCAATATAATTTCAAAGTCATTGAAGGGTAAGATAATCAAATCAGTAGGAAAAACACGACCCTCAATAAAGATACTACATGCTCTGCAAATAGATCTAGTAACAAACTTCGGACCCATAGGAGTATAAACCACAATCTCATGCAATAGTTTATCATGTTTCAGTTTAGCATTTTGTGCACAAGTAGGAGTAATAAAAGAATGCGAAGCCCCGGAATCAATTAAAACCTTAACTGACTGATCATTAAGAAGAAAAATACCTTCTACCACAGCAGTAGTGTCCGGAAGTTCCTCAGCATCCAAAGCAAATACACGAGCCTGACCTCGAGGTGCTGGTGCTGTAGCTGGTGCCCTGGTCTGAGAATTCTGAGCTGATGTCTGACCTCTAGGGTTCTTAAATTTATGATAGTCTTTAACCCTGTGCTGATCACTGCCGCAACCTGTACACTTGTTATGTTTCTTCCAACAAACATCCTCAGTGTGGCCCTGGCGCTGACAGAAGCTGCACTGCTGGTGACGTCTTGCAACAGTGCCTCCCGAAGGAGCTCTGTAAGTAGAGGTAGTTGAATTACCCTGCTGCGAACGGGAAACTGCTGGACGAAACTGACTCTGAGTCTGACTCTGAACTGGTCGTGCCTGAGTCTGAGTAGGCCCTGTATAACTCTGAGTCTGCCTCGGCTGTGAACTCTGCCCAACTGATACAGCCTGCCCCTGGTACCCTTGACTCTGAGACTGAAACCGTTTACTCGATTGACTGGTCTCGGCTAACACATCGGCCTTCCGTTTCTCATATCTCGAGGCAGCTTGGACTACTGCAGCATAGTTAGGAAAATCATTTGAAGACAAGTTCAGCATAATATCCTTCCTCAAACCCAGGATGAACCTCTGGATCTTCATGTCCTCCGGCTAAATCAAAGCTGGGGCATAACGGGAAAGCCGGGTAAAAGTAGCCTCGTATTGATCTACCGTCATACTTCCCTGCTTCAAGTTTATGAACTATGTTTGTCGCCTCTCGCGGGCAACTACCGATATATACTTGTCTTGAAATTCTCGGACAAAGTAGGCCCACGAATGATGAACTCCATCAGTTCCCCATTTCTCACTGATGGTATTCCACCAATCTTCAGCATCACCCTCGAGAAGGAAAGTAGCATAAGTAATCTTCCTCTCATCATGGCACTCCAGTATTGCTGCCACTCTCTCGAACTTCCTTAGCCACATCTCAGCTTTCATATCGTCCGGCTCCCCAAAGAAAGTATAGGCCCCATGATGTATAAACTGATCATACAGATTCCCTCCGGTAGGACCACTACCTCCGGCTCTCGCTGCTTGATTACCTCCAACGACCCCTGGCTGACCCTGTTGTGTAACAAACTGGGCGATAGTGTTCATAGCTGTGGCCATCGTGGCCAAGATCTGTGCAGTGCTCGGTTCTTGAACCTGCGGTGCATTTTCGGCCACCTCAGCTTCTTGCCCATGAACCCCCTCGGGTTCTCCACCAACATTCAGATTATCAGCACGACGGCGAGGCCCCATCTCGAATAGCTAGAATGCAAAGTGTTATGACAGGTATATATATGTATATATGCAATTTATAAGTAAACACATAAAGAAAAGTCCAATTAGATTCACATAAAGTCAAGTACATAGAAGTTCAAATAAATATTCCACATTCTTGAAGTACACGTAAATCACTAGATCATACTTGACATTCTAGACTCTTGATATTCTATTTCCATGCTAGCATGTTCATTCCTTATTCAAATTTCACTTAGGCAAATCAAAATCAAAGACTCATGTATTCACAAAGTCACATAACAAATCTCTACCCACAGACCGAGAAATTTAACCCGGCTTCATGCAATCTATAGCTCTGATACCACTTAAATGTCACGCCCCGACCCAACCCCCAAGCTAAAGGTTAAGTCCGGACCCGACACACGGACAGAGTCTCCCCTGTACCGTGGACATTCCAAAAACCTGTAAACACTTAAACAAAGTCCCAACAATACAATACAAGCTTTTCTTACTTAAACAACAAAGCTATAAGGCCATCCGAGCCTTATGGTACACAATAGCTCCGAAACACACAAGCATGCGAGAACTTGTTGTCAGCATAGTTTTATAATCATAACATTCTAGGAAATCAATAAAACAACTTAAAGGATAATGCATTCTACATTAACCATCCACTCCCAAGCATGCAAGGAAATAAAGGCAAGAATAAAAGTTATTACAAGACATGGCTTCCAATTCTACACCACAATCTACTATCCTTCAATTTGCACAACAAACATATACATAGCCCTTAGGCCACAAAATAGTACATAAAACAATTAGTTGAACTTTCCACATAGCAGCAAATTCATTAACCACCTCAAGCTATCAGGCACAGCGACTAAGGTAAAGGCTCAATCTGAACTTCTTCTTCCTCAACTAACTCAACAAGCTGGGGATCACCCACAGCGTCTCCTGAAACAGATATCGAGGTATGAGCAACCACTGTTGCCCAGTGAGGGATATAGTCCCGGGGCGTGCAATGCAACAGATAATACAGTTATACAACAATATCACTTAGACAATTTAAGAAACAATGATAACATAAATAACTACACATTTAAAAGGATACATTTCACACAATCCCCTATACACCAATCTTCACAGGTCTTCAATCACGATCCACGAACCACGAGCACGATCACGATAAGCCGGCATAACCCCAAACACTCCAGTGGGTGTACTCCGGATGTACCCCGATAATCCTACGACCCAACATCCCCTGGCAATCTCCGGACCAGGCGAATGAGGGAATAGGGCACGGAGTTTGAATATCCACCGGCAAGCCCTCTGCCGCCCAGCCGATATTCAACACATCCGCCCCTGACACTATGGTTGCGCAACCACTAGGCAATGCACTTAACGATGGCAAGTTAATAGCAATAATATAAGCATTAACACATATGAGGATCAACAAAGTAGGTTGACCTCGATGCAAACAGAATAGAACAATTATATAAGCAACTATGCAGTTTTGCAAAGAGACATTACAAAATAACCATAGAATTATACCAAAAGCTCCAAATCAACTTAATATCACATATAAACACTCAAGAAGTCATGCCGTGAGTTTAGAAGTGTGAGACAACCGAAATTGCACTTAAACCCCTTTATTTTATAAACTATTTCTCTTCCAAACCAAAGTTAATGATTTCATTTTCAAAGGAAACTCTCCCAACCTTCTAACTAACCCTTAAAGTACCCTCTCAACCCTCTAACTCATTCAAATGCCCGTGTTTACCCTGAAAGCCCCAAATTCCCTCTTATGGCTTTAAACTACACATACAATGTCCGGGCTTCAACCAAGGGATATCAAGGCTTCTATAGCACCTAGGTAGCCTAAGGATACTAGAATTGAAGCCCGAATACACCCGGATTCGCATTAACCCCGAAAGCCCCAAATTAAAGTCGGCTATTTTCCATTTTTAGGCGATTTAAGGGCAATGCAAGTGCACGGGGCTATTAGGTTATCTTCACTAGCACCTAAGGCATCTATTAGAAGCATTGAATCAAGCTAATTCGAGCAATTACGCAAAACCCTAGAAAAAATGTCACTATTCACCCTAAAAATCAAACTAACGATTCTAACCGTTTAAATTGCGAAACGATGGCTCAAATATGTTCTCTAGCATTCATATACATGGTATAATAGCATAGATAACAACTACAATGGCATTTGATCACATTTTCAACAAATCAAGAAATTGACAACTATTTAGAAATGCAAAAACAAGCCGTGAAATCCCTCACCAATACGCGTAGGAGCACCTAGGAACCTTGCAAACACCCTACACTAGTTGCTCAAGGCTTGGCTTGGCTTGAATTGATGATTTGATGAAGCAAAATCTCCAAATGCACAAGGGAGGGGCTGTCGGGTTTGGGGCACTGTTCACAGCTGAATTTGTTTTGTTTTTGTGCTCAAATGTGTTTGTTTTGTGTTTTAATAGGTAAGTCTTGAGGTGGGGTCAAGTTTGGGTGCTTAAGGTGGCTTTTAAAATGTGCGTAGTAAGCTTAAAACGAGCCTAAGATGATACATGTGTGCTAGATAATTAAATCTCTAAGTTAGTTACGTAACACTATTCATTCAACTACAAAAGTCATTTTCTAAACGAGCTCTCCTATCGCCTCTAGCTCAATTGCACATTTTTCCCACTACTTTTACAATTAATATGTTTAATAAAAATGCTAATTAACCAATAGAATGCAGTTTAAAAACAAAGTGAATAGTAACCTAAAAAGACAATTAATAAGGCATAGAAAGAGATGCGTAAACAAAGGATGCAACAATAATTAAATGCATGGCTAAATCTCGGGCGTCACATGTCCCACCTACACATTTAAACACCAACAAATCAAATCGTACAATCTATCTTCCTCCAAAACAAAACACTAAGGAGATCTAGAGAACCTAAGGAGTCATAATAATCACCAAACAAGATAAATCACTCCAAAATTTTACATTCCGTACCAGACCAATCACTAAACAAGATAAATCACTGATTACCCAACAAGATTAACTAATGAAGACTCCAAAATCTGATAACACAATACAGATTCATGCTAACCCATTATAACACAAGAGAATCCCCAATCAACAATTTAGAAAGTCTTACCACCTAGAATCCAAAAGCTTGATGTAGGCATGTAAATGTTCAGCCACCGAATTGCATTCTTATTTCCTCAAATAATTTTATCTCCCAACAATTACATTTTCGAATAAAGTAACTTTAGTTAGGAATCACTCCAATTGTCTTCAAGGTTTAAAGATCAAAACTCCAAAATATCCATTAATAATATATCAATCCCAAATAGTAGACATATTCACATGTTATACCACAGTTCATTCCATTCACAAATATACATCACTAATTCCTCAAATAAATTCATTCTAAAATAACCTCAAGGAAGTATAGTCTGAGTTGAGACTCCAAAAGTGTCTAATCACAACGTCACGGAAACCTCAATTTATGATCCATCTCCAAGTAATAACAAGTTAAACATGGCAACAAAAGTAATTATAATCAGCAAGATACATTGCTATTTCCTCGAACAATTTCATTCTCGCTAAAGGAATATCAAGATCAATCCACTAAGCCGAAACTAAAATCCATAAACATAACAAATAAAATATAACTGATAAACTTCTAGAATAATAATAATTTACAATCATGGCCTACCTCTATTTCCAAAAACTCTTGCAGTCATCCTTATTTCACCTAAAAGAATCACCCACAGTTATAGAATATATACAATTACATCTCATGAAAACAGGTACAACGTAATGCATGATTATCATATAATATAACATTATCACATAACACACAATTCAACATATAAGAAACCAACATCACATAAACAGGTTATATCACAGAAGTAAGTTATAAACAATTAAAGTCACATAAGCAACAAACTTCACATAAGGCACTTTCATCACATAAAACACAATTATCACATAATACACATTAATCACATAATGCACATTAATCACATAATGCACATTAATTACAACACATTGAGTACGTATATCACGTTATCACATAAAACATATTGACAACATTAGTTCACTTAACACACAAGGCATATTGGTCACATAGAAAGTTAGTCACATAAGTAAATTAATCACATAAACATATTAACATATGTTTCACTTTTCTTTCACTTAATACATACTCGCATGTTTAGACCACTACCCACATTCCGAGGATACCACTGCTGACAACTAATCAAGCTCTGATACCACTTAAATGTCACGCCCCAACTCGACCCCACCTACAATCAGTCAAGACGCAACGAAATTTTTGCAGTATAACGATAGTAATTAAGACACCGAGGCTCTAAACCAACCTCTTTAGAAAATAATACAACCAACTCCACAAACCATTCAACAACCAACTCCTCAGTTAAATTAACAACATCCAACATAACCATATTATACAATTATCATTCCTTCAACAATCCATTCATAGTTATACGCCTCCGTTCCAACTTCGTACATAAACTATACATACATTTCAAAATAGATTATAAACCAACTTAGTAATCTAAACATGATCAAAAGAAAGACTACTAAACCGTCATACATCTTATAATTGAGTAAGCTATACAATATGACATATTACAACAACTAAGACAAATTCATGGCAACGACTTTGGCACACAAGACTCGTCCACATAAAGCACATTCTCAGCTTCTTGAGGCACGTATCCGTAATCTTGCTCAAGGACACCTGTATGCATGGAATAATAGAGAGTGAGCTTATAAAAAATAAGCCCAACGAGGATCCGATAGATCTCGAGCAAGGTCTACTAAACTCCTTGGAAATGATCCTTTGAGCAAGTAAACACACAAATAATCATCAATAATCATTATAAATGCAACAATAGTAATAACTGTAAATACACAATAAGGATACAATACTTTTACTGATGAAGCTCCGTATACCAATTCCATGCTTAGCAACTCCTCCAAACTCAATGACACAATTCCTGAGGTACCTTGACCTAGACCCACACCCCATGGCCTCTCCGCCCATGCGAGATAGGGATTAGCCATGATAACTGTGCCCGCAGCCCAGGATGCCTCCCGAGGTGACACAATATTATCAAAGCTCACAACAATGAGACTTAACATAAATAAACCGAGAGATCAGCAACGAGGGTGCCCGATTCCCGTAATCAATAATCAATCAATAATCTGGGAGATCAGCAACAAAAGTGCCGGATTCCCGTAATCAATAATCAATCAATAATTTGGGAGAACAGCAACAAAAGTGCCCGATTCCCGTACTCAATAATCAATCAATAATTTGGAAGATCAGCAACAAAAGTGCCCGATTCCCGTACTCAATAATAATCAATATAACATCAATATTTAATTAAACAACAAACAACTAAGTTAGATGACAAAGTAGGCCATCTAACCGAACAAGCATTAAACACACAATCAAACCCTAGTTTACCCATCATCAACTCACAATTCAATCACTCAAACCACACCCAATCAACTAAGGCTCAGTTCAACAATTTAAAGAAAGATAACCTAAACTTGAAATAATCATATCTTACATTCTACTAATCCAAACAACTCCAAATCAGTTTCAAACACTCACCCACTCAATCAACTTCATTAGCCCCCTCGGAAACCAACTAAAACACATCCAAATCATGCCCAATAACCCTAAAACCCTAAGATGTCATGGCTGAAATTTCTGGATTTTGGCACGAACATCACAATCAAAAATTCGGCATTACAACGGCGCTACCACGTAATTAAAAATCTTTTAGAAATCGACGGCAATCGATTCCGATCAACACAACTCAAAATAATCAACATTTAACAAATTAATCAACTTTAAATCCCCGAAAAATAATAATTATGATACAACTGTTCAAATCTCGTAGGATTACATATATATGATCCCTAGCATGCATGGACCAATAATCTAACATCAGATTAACATTCTAACAGTTCGATTTTCAATTCTATGCAAAAATACAAAAGATGAGTTTTGAGATATAGAATTTTTCTCTCACCTTTGATGCAAACTAAGGCTAGAAATAGGTAGAATGGATGCCCAACAATCAATTTCAAGCTTTGAACCACTCAATTCTGCTTTAAAATGCAAAATCTATGAGAAAAATGCTTTGAAAATGCCTTCATCTTTCTCCTCCAAGGAGCCACGGTTTTGTGTGTGTTTTTGGGGTGTTTTTGTGCTTTGTGAGTGTGTGTTGGTGATATAAGCTTGTTGGTCAACTATTTAAATGAAAGTCAAAGTTGAAACTTTAGTGTTTTCAGTGTTTTCTTGACTTTAAATGCATTTTCTTGATCCCCAAAGTTCAAAACAATTATTCAACACCCAAGCTAGCTCAAGTAAATTATTTTTAGGTGACAAGAAGTTTTACAATCAAACAATTTCACCCGAGTCGGCTTAAAACTCGATTTTCACAAAAGTCGGTGTAAAAACCCTAATAAATTCTTAAGCCGATTTTAAAACTGTTTTCATCAAACAAAAGTCTATTAAAGTCCGTGGACTAGGTCTAGAAGGGTTAAAAAGACCAGTTTCAAAATTTTAGCAGACATGTTTCGAAAATACTATTCACTCAAAATTGACGATAAATTTTCTATCTCTGTTTTTTATGAAAATTTTATGAATGCACATTTAGCATGTTCTAGGAGTATTAATATCAAAATTACCATATTCTAAGCCATATAGCACATAGACAGGTTAATTCACGCAAATCGAGGTAAAGACACGCAAATCGAGATAAAGACGAAAATTGGGGTTTCACAGAAAACCTTGAAAACTCTTTTCTCTTTTCTCTCTTCTTCTTCTCGGCAATGTGTGTGCAAATGAAGGTGTTTTTGTGCTTTTCTTGTGTGTGTTGGTGATATATGCATGAAAGTCAACATTTAATGAAAGTCAAAGTTGATTTAACTTAGTATTTTTAGTGTTTTCTTGACTTTAAATGCATTTTATTAATCACCAAAGTTCAAAACGATTATTCAACACCCAAGATAGCTCAAGTAGGTTATTTTTAGGTGACAAGAAGTTTTACAATCGAACAATTTCACCTGAGTCGGCTTAAAACTCGATTTTCGCAAAAGTCGGTGTAAAACCCTAATAAATTATTAAACCAATTTTAAAACTGTTTTAATCAAACACAGGTCTATTAAAGTCTGTGGACTAGGTCTAGAAGGGTTAAAAAGACCAGTTTCAAAATTTTAGCGGATGTGTTTCGAAAACACTATTCACTAAAAATCGACAATAAAATTTCTGACTCCGTTTTTTATGAAAATTTCATGAATGCACATTTAGCATGTTCTAGGAGTATTGATACTAAAATTACCACATTCTAAGTCTCATAGCACATAGACAGGTTAATTCACACAAAACGAGATAAAGCACGCAAAACGAGTTAAGATAGAAAAGTGGGGTTTCACAAATACCTTATTTATCTATTTGAATCTTACAAGTTCCAACTTCTTGGGTAGTAAAGGAGTCTTAGTTCGCGGTTCATGGGAACTGTCTCAGTCTTTTTTGGATGTAGTTCAGAAGTAGTTCTATTGACATCCAAAGCTTCAACCAAGGTAAGTGAAATCCACATTTATTGCTGTGGATTCAAGAACAAGCATTGAGTCCTTCGAAGAGAGATCTTAGAAAGTTAAAATTGGCTCACACCTAAATGAAACGAAAAGAAGGTCAGATTCAGCCTTGATCTTCCTGCCCCTTACAATAAAGAAAATAGGGAATATCACCCGGAAAGGATCCATCCTCCTTATTCCTCCTCTTTAAGCTACTATAGCTTGTGGAGGCATTCCTCTGACTGAAATCTCCTTCTCTCATTCATCTCAGTCTTTACCCATAGGAGAAAAAGGGTCACTTCTATGGCCAAAGATCACATGCCAATCATCTCTCTATCACTACAACCCAATCTGCTCAACTATCAACCACCTCCATACTTACTCATATTGAATCAGTCTATATCTTTAGATCTTCCAAGTAATCTTCACTACGGTAGGACTTTCCCCTTAGATGCATGTCTGCCTAACTTTACCCAAGTTGAAGACCCCATCTTTTCCTCATTCTCCCATGAGGCTTTTTTCGATTTGATATTTGGATTTCCCCTGGGATTCGACTTCACTGTTGTCAGCCTAGTAAGAAGGCATTCGCAGGCAGCTTTCGAGAAGGAATAAGCGGTCTTACGCTTTGTCTTCAGTTAATACGACTCTGAGTTGGATTTCTTATAAGACTAGAAGCAAGTCTAGCGAAGTTACCTCGGGATTCAATTCGTGTTGAGTTTGAGTAAACACCCAGTGAAATGGATTTAGAAAAGAATAGCAGGCAAAGTAAAGTCCTTGCTATGAATTCCAGGTAACATTTTGTATACCTTAAGGTCACAGGCAAAGCTGACTTCCTGCGGTATCCCCTAGGCTATGTCACCAGCAGTATCTATTTCACTTTCAAATAGACTTTTTTCAATTTAATAGTTTGAGTCAAGCATTCTCCGAGACCGAGAAGAGGAAGCAAGGAAATTGGTAGCTATTCTCTCGTAGCGACTCCGAACGAATGCTTAGTTTGACCAAGAATTTCTTTTGCTTGAGGCGAACGAACACTTAAGGAAAGGCTCAATCCCAACAGTCGAAAGTTGTCCAATTCAAATGGCTAACATGCTAAGACTTCTACTCCTACTGGGCGAAATGCCCCTCCCTTCCCCCTTACCTAGGTAAAACAATTGACTTGCTAACAGCCTTTCTATATGCAACTCCTTCTCTTCTAAAAGAGCTAACTTTTAATGGCATGAGCTTGTGAAGTCCTACAATGAATATTTCTCCAACAGCTGATTGAATACCATCCATACAAGCAACGGATTCTACCATCTGACTTGATTCATCGGAGATTTACGGGTGTGATCGCAAAAATGCTTTTGGCAAGTAAGACCTCTAAGGCCGTGAGTAGAATTAGTCCTAGGCGCACTAGATAATAGTAAGTAAGAGCCAATTAACATTATCTTTCTCGCTGGGAAAAGAGCTTATTACATTACATCTGTGCCAATCTTAGGAAAGCCGGTAATTCCTTCAATAGCAGTAGATTCAGTGCATTAATTTCTTGCCAATGGCTTGCTTCAAAAGAAAGAACTCTTCTTTACACAATTCTCAGTCATATTCAATCTCAGAAGACCTCCTTCACTTCTTCCCTATTCCTCCTTTAGGAACACCTACTTCCGTCGAGGAGGCACTCACTGAGGTGACAATCCCATAAAGGAAGGGGTCCAATATGCATGTGTTAAACACCCCGCATTTAAGAGAAGCTAGCGTTCGATTCCATGCTTCCCTATGCTATCGAATCGCGGATGATGTCGATGCATACGGACGATGTAACGCCCCGTCCCCTAATGGAAATAGGAGCTCTATATATCCACTAAACACAACCCAATCCAAAACCTAAGTCATAAAATTTTAGGGGAAACGAACAGAGTCTCCCTTGTACCATGGACATTCTGAAAACCTGTAAGCATTCAAATAAAACCACGAAGTAAAAAGAACCACATTTCTAATTGAAATCCCAACTTCAACGCCATCTGAGCTTTAAACTGCACAAGACAATATAAATACATACAAGCATGCATTCCTAGTATAACTTCTTTACAGAAATCGCTTATCATACCACTCCATGATAACATTTAAACATACTTAGAATTTAAAGACAACCATTTCAACCCCCACGGCCAACACACAAGCATGCAGTAAACTAAAAGTAAGAATGCTACTTATTACATGCCATGGATACTTATCATACATTAAATTCAAACTTACAACTAAACAATATATACATGAGCTCAAGGATCAAAAATAGAACATAAACAACTAGCAGATTCTCTACATAACAGCAGAAACACATCCACCTCAAGAGCAAAGAACACAGTAACTATGGTAATTGTTTAGCCTATACTTCCTGTTCCTCACTCTTAACTAAATCAAGCTGGGGTTCAACCTCAGTACCTCCTAAAACATGTTAGCGAGGTATGAGCAACCACTATTGCTCAGTGAGGGATAAAGTCAACCCGGGGCGTGCAATGCGACAATTATAACAATTAAGCAATAAAAGCAAGTAAAGTACAACTGAAATGGAAAATAACCACACATATCAAAGGATACGATACACTTAACCCCAACACTCCAGAATTCTCTTGTCTCTGATCACGAACCACGAGTCACGAACCACAAACCACGTTCAACGTGCTGGCATAAACTCCCAATCACTCAAATGGGTACTCCGGATGTGATAACCCGAACCCGGCATGCATTTAATAGCACTTGACTGCATTTGATTAAATGTTTAATTAGTTAAATCAACCAATTTGCACTATTTTCATATTTCTCTTGGAAGCATTTAGTAATTATATATTGAATGATTGAAAGGTTGTTATCTACTTCTATTAATTATAGTAATTGAATTTATTATCTTGTGATTAATTAAGTGTTATCTTAAATGTTAGGGTTTAATTGTGTCTGACTATATGTTTATGTTAACCTTCATTCGTAGTTTAATGTTAACTTTATAATTCTTTTAAATGTTCTAGAAATAGTTAAATTGATTATTTTAAATGAATATTGATTACCTTGATTGTTTTGATTATTTTAATAATCGGTTTTGGTTGTTTTGTGTTAAAATCACTCAGTTTTCAAATAAATGAGAAAAGTAACTCCGAGCCGGAGTAAATTTTAAACTATGATGCTTTCCAAAAATGATATATTTCTTAGATTCTTTGAGAATTAATTGTTATTCTTTTATTGTCGCAACGTGCATTGCATATCGAGGGCGTTAGCTAGAAAACGGATTCCAGTCCTCAGCAAATAGTGAAACTAGTATTTAGATGACTTAAATTTTATATTTTAATTGTTACTAGCTAGAATTAATTTTGGTGTTAGTTATTTAGCTTAAAAATGCACAAAAATAAGCCATTTTGACTAGTTTTAAGTTGTTTGACCAACCTTGACCAAAGCTTTGACCCTTTTGACCTTTGTCATCTTTAAAATAGCCTAAATAACACAAAATAAAAAAAACAGACCTGAAACAGCAGCATGATGGCCGAAAATAAGAAGAGAGGAGAAAAAAAGAATTCAACTTCAATTCATCAATTCTTCGCGAGGGCTTCCACGGGGTGGTTTCCGAGACGTTCTACGAGGTTTTCCTAGTGTCTATGAGCGTCTAAGGTGAGGGTTTCATCGTTATTTGCGCATTTGAAATATTTGTATCTAAACTTCAATTTTTTGATTTTATGCGTAGATTGTTGTTTTAATCGTTTTGTTGCTTAAAGAATGTTCTTTGTTGATTATAGAACATGTATTTATAGCTTTTTAGCATTTTCTGCGGTTGAAAATCGAAATTGCAATTTAAATTGTTTAATGAATAGTAATTAGTGAATAGTAAACCCCTGTTTCAATGAAGTTGCTCCGTTATGCTGTCCGTTGATGTAGAAATGTGGTAGGTATGCTAGAATGCCTAAATGAGTGGTTTAATTGGAATGTGTAATAGAAAAATAGAGAAAAATGGCTTAGTGAAAGTCGGGGTCGTTTAGGTCGACTTTAGCTTTTTCTCGTTTTGCGTGATGGCATTGTTTCGGGAGCCCATGGAAGCACTTTTGGTGTGGTCGTGGTGTTGGTTGGGTGTTTGGTTGGTATAGTTGTAGTTCAAACAAGCAAATGGGGAAAACTGGGCTTTGCGAGAATTCTATGGTTAAGTAGGGTTTCGGGGTCTCTAGACGTGCTTTATAGTGACCTAGGAAGATTGCCGAAGTTGGTTTCTGGAACTCGTGGCTCGTTTGGAGATGGTAGTGTTTTGATAGTTGGGGCTGATTTGTGACTTTGTGTGTTTTCTTTATGTTATGCCTATAGAATGCTTGTTAATGCTTTTTATTGCTTGTTATGCTTGCTAATGCTTGATATCTTGCTTATCGCTCGTTTATCGCCTTGTATCGAGTCTTGCATTGCATAGTGTCTCGCGCGTGAGTGACGAGCCTCTCTGGGTAGCCTCGGGTTGCCAGTGTTGGTTGCTCTAGCTCCGCTGCTATTCCCATTCTTGCTTGGGTTACCTCCCAGGGAGATTTGGGTTGTAGATTTGATTGGATACTTCCGGGGTATTCCAAACTGGTGTTATAAGGTGGATGCGCGCTTATTGTCATTGTTGTCAACATCAAGCTCGAGATTGATGTATCGCTCGTGGAATGGTACATTGCTTGTATGAGTGAACCATAGCCTTCAGAGTGTGGTATAGCTTTGAATGGTTGTGTTAATGCTTTAAGTAATTACTTATTGTAATGATTGTTTATCTTGATTGCTTATTTATCAGTTATATTGCTTAACTGTCTAATTTGCGTTGCACGACTTTCTTTCTCTCCAATTCGATATCTGTCTCGCCCTCACTGAGTATACGTGTTGTGTATACTCACTCCTCACCACCACATTTCAGGAAATGTCATGTTAGCTGGAAGTTCGTGATTTCGTGGAAGTTTGTTGCCTGAAGAGTTGTCTTGCGTGCCTATGTGGCTTGAGTGTCGAAGTTGTGAAGATATATGCTTTCATATGTTGTATGTATTTAATGCTAAAAGTATGTAATTTAAGTTTCATTAGATTGTTGAAGTAGTTTGATAAGTTAGATTATGTATCTAGTTATTATAACTTAACTTCAAATGCATGTTTGTAATGTCCAAAAGAAAAGAACTAGAATGGCATGATAGTTTATTTTATGCAGTAGCTTAGTATGGTTTAATTGCCTAGTTTGAATGTACTTGTCAAAATGAAAAGAGATAGGTTAGCTTTTAAATTTGAAATGTATGTATACTTGCTGAGTTTAAATAGTTGAGAACCGAGGCTCGGATGGCCTTGAGGAAGTTTTGTATGGTTGGACATTGTATTGGTCCCCTTTTATGTTGTCGCAAGTTTTACATTTCGCCTAGAAACAGGGGAGACTCCGTCCGTTTTCCCTAAAATTTTTGCCCGGGTTTGGTTTGGGTTGTGATTAGATCGATTGATAGAACCTCCGGTCTCGAGAGGGATCGGGGTGTCACACCGGATGTACCCGATCCTACGACCCAACACCCCCTGGCATACTCCATACCAGGTGAGTGAAGGTGTGACACCCCGATCCCGCTCGAGACCGGGAGTTCTAACAATCAATCTAATCACAACCCAATTCCAAACCTGGGCAAAATTTTAGAGAAAGACAGACAGAGTCTCCCCTGTTTCTAGGCAAATTGCAAAACCTGCAATAGTATATAAATGGACCAGCACCGTGTCCAACCATTCAAACACCTCAAGGCCATCCAAGCCTCGGTTCACAACAAGCAATTCACAAGTAAATATAAATTCAAGCTTAGCAATTAAACTACACCAACCTAATGCATAAAGTAGACTATCATGACTTTCTATCTTTTTCCCTTTTGTCATTACAAATATATATTGAAGTTAAGCTCTATTAACTAAATATATAATTTAATGATCTTAAATTCCATCTCCATTATCATTAAATACATATAATACATAAAAGCATACAACTTTACAACTTTGACAACTCAAGTCACATAGGCACGCAGGACAACCCTTCAAGCACGGACTTTCACGAAATCACAAACATTCCAGCTAACATGGTATTTCTTGAGATGTGCTAGTGAGGAGTGAGTATACACAACACGTATACTCAGTGAGGGCGAGACAGATATCGAGATGGAGAGAAAGAAGATCGTGCAATGCAAATAAGTACAGTTAAACAATACAATCAATAAAAGGCATTCAATATATATAACAATACAATAAACAATTAAGAAAAGCATTAACACAACCAATCAAAGCTATACCACACTTTGAAGGCTATGGATCACTCGAGCGAGTAATGTACCAATCACGATTCCGATGACATTAACGATGACACGCCGGCCCAAACCACCTTATAACACCAGTTTGGAATACCACAGGAGTAACCATCAATTCTACGACCCAAATCTCCTTGGGAGGCAACCCAAGCGAGAAAGGGAATAGCAGCAGAGCTAGAGCAACCAATACTGGCAACCCGAGGCAACCCAGAGAGGCCCATCACTCACGCGCGAGACACTATGCAATGCAAGACTCGATACAAGGCGATGAGCGAGCGATATCAAGCATTCTCAACAATTGATAAACATTTCAATCAATAATCAACTCTAACAAGCGTAATAAGCATTAACAAGCATTTACAATCAAACAAGTGACAAAAACAACACCAACTAACATTATCAAGAATTAGCAAGTATTCTATAGGCATTATAAGCATTCTATAGGCAACATAAGCATTCTATAATCAATATAAACATACTATAAGCAATATTCTATGAAAACACACAAAATCACAAAAATGACCCCAACTTCAAAACATTACTACTTTCAAACGAGCCACGAGCTTTGGAAACCGACTTCACCAGTCCTCCTAGGTCACCATAAGGCACATCTAAAGACCCCGAAACCCAACTTTACCCTAGAATTCATGCAAAGTCCCGATTTCTCCCTTTGCTCGTTTGAACTACAACTATATCAACCAAACACCCAACCAACGCCATAATCGCACCAAGAAGTGCTTCCATGGCCTCCCGAAACAATGCCAACATGCAATACGAGAAAACGCTAAACTCGACCTAAACGACCCCGACTTTCACCAAGCCGTTTTTCTCCGTTTTTCTATTACACATTCCAATTAAACCACACATTTAGGCATTCTAGCATATCTAGCACATTTCTACATCAACGGACAGCATAACAGCGTAACTTTATCGTTTCAAGGGTTTACTATTCACTAATTACTATTCATTAGTCAATTTAAATTGCAATTTCGATTTTCAACCGCAGAAAATGCTAAAAAGCTATAAATACATGTTCTACAATCAACAAGGAACATTCTTTAAGCAACAAAATGATTAAAACAACAATCTACGCATAAGTTCTAAAAATTAAAGTTTAGATATACATTTTTCAAATGCGCAAATAACGATGAAACCCTCACCTTAGACGCTCTTAGACGCTAGGGAAACCACGATGGATGCCTTGGAAACCACCCCGCACAAGCTCACGCGACGAAATGAAGATTTGAAGTTGAAATGTTTTTTTTTTTTTTTCCTCCATGGTTTCAGCCATGGCTCTTATTTTTCTGGTTTTTGCTCTTTTGTTTCGTATTTAAACTTAAATAAAAGATGACAAATGGTCAAAGCTTCGGTCAACCCGCTAAACCAAAACAGCTATGCGCGACCTTACGAAAATGGCCATAACTTCTTCTAGAAAACTCCAATTCACGAACGGTTTGAACCCTCATAAACTAGACTCATAGAGCTTTCCAACCATATATAATTTGCTACCTGACTCTTCCCCAATTGGTTCATATTTAATTCCAAAATTGACCCAAAATTTGACTAACTTAACATTGCATTTTTTTATTTCTAATCCCAAGTTTGCCCTTTATTAAACATTTCAAAAATTCTCACCTTGTTCTAGTTGGTCAATGTAGATGAAAAGTCAACTAGTTTGGTCAAAGAAGGTGAAAGGTCAATAAAATGCAATTTAAATGAACTTTAAATGCTATTGAATACATGCCAGGTTCGGGGTATCATAGAAGGAATAGGGTACGGAGCTAGAGCACCAACTCGGACAAGCCTAATGCCACCCATAGAGGCCCGTCATATCTGCCCCGAAAAATGAGGTTGCGCAACCACGATGCAATACAAGTATGATGACGATAACAATATAATCAATAAACACATTTAAGGACAACAAAGTAGGTTGTCCTCGCATATGAATTTCCATGAACAAGCATTTGTAACCTAGATAACATAATACTTCCTAGTTGACATATAAATGAGCACATAACAATACAATTAAAGTAATTAAACAATAACTCATAATCTACTCGATAACCATCATAATGAAAAATCAATGAATCAATTAAGATGCCAAGTATGATGCAACCCTCACTTTTACCGAGCTCCAAGATACGAGAAACATCTCAATAGATCAGTCCTATCATGTAATAGAATATATATTTATCATGAGGATTCACATAGCTAACATTTATAACCGATATAACCAAGTTCACATCATATAAGCATTTAACAATGTTCGGTCTATATATCATTCAACTAAGAAATATAGCCATGAGATGCAATGACAATCAATATAGGAAGCATATGGTGTGACATTTCAAGCTAACGCAAGTCTAATTCTCAATTTCAACTATTATGCTTAAAGTCAATAGAAATTATGCGCCTATGAACTCATATGATAACCAAACTCGAAACTGACTTCATACATCATTCAAGGACATTTTATGACCCACTTAAAAGCTACAAAACCACGGTTCCGCCCACGTTTACCCAAAAACCCCGATTTCCCTCTTACGGTTTTACAAAGGAGCTATATCACCCGAAACCCCAACCGATGTCATAAATGCATGGAAAGTGCCTCCATGACCTACTAAGACAAAGCCCTAAATAAAAATGAGCAAATGAACAACTCTGTTTTTCAGTCTTGACTGAAATTAGGTCCATTTTCATGATTTTCTCAAAGAGCACCTCAATTTTATTTCACATTATGTCAATCTAACATGCCAAGGACCTACACGAGCGAGGAATTTGAAATTCGATACAAAAATATTTTCTAGGTCATTTTCATGGCAAAAGTACTATTCAATCATTTTTCTCAAGTGCCATTTTCATTTTCAAGCTTTTAACAAGCATTTTAAACCATCAAATATATTCTATGAAGTCATTACATCATATAAGAAGCAAGAAAACAAGCATTAAACCACTATAATATTAGATCACAAAAATAATAGCACAAACTTTAATTGAATTTAATACAAGAATAAAATGTACTCTCACCTCTTTTGAAGATCAAAGAATGGTTTTAAGGTCCTAAGGATGAAGCACAACCAATTTGGGAAGCACTGGAAGTAAGAATGAAGCAAGGAGCAAATTTTTATTTTTTTATTTTTTTTGGAGAAGTTACTATTCTCGTAACTCTTTTTTGGCCATTTTTTGACCTTTTTTTTTGTTTCTTGGCTTATAATGTTCTTATGAGATGGTCAAAGGGTGGGTCAAGGAATTAGGGCATTTTAGTAACGGTAAATGGGTCACTTGGGTGATTTAATTTCAGCAAAACAAAATGCCAAAAATCTGAAAATTCTAGAAAAAAAATATCGCTGGTACTATTCATCATACATTTCACTAATTTTTTCCTGTTGATCCCGATATGAAATACACGCACGGTTAGGGGCTATAGTCCCCTAAAAATATGTAGTATTTTATAAAAATATAAAATGCATGAAAAGAAATAGTTAAATTTATGAAAATATGAAGTAATTAGCTAAGTCACATCTAAGTTAACCATTTAATAAATGCAATTAATGAAGTGCTGGGTTCGGGGTGTCACAAACAATCTTTTGCCGTTGTTCGAGAAGGAGCTGGGATCTTATCAGCTTTGGAGGTTGGAGAAGGTTAATCAATAGGGTAATCAGCCTTGAAAACAATAAAGTAGGCCAATCGATTTGGATTATAGATTTTCTCCATTAAGAATCGATCTTAACCTTGCCAATTGAAAATAAAATGACTTATCTATTCCCATAAGGGTTTTTCAAAAGTCAAAGAAAGGAAATAAGTAGATAGATTGGCTCCCTCCCACTAGAATGGATAAATGCATCTTGGTTTTTTTTTGATAACTGATCACTTCCTGGGTTACAGTTGTAATGGCAGCCAAGTCCAACTGGCTAGCCAATAACTGGAATAGAGTATGATATGAAAAAAGAACCTTCTTAACTTTCAGGAAAATATCCTGTTTCCCTTTGCTTACCCGTCAGACCTAAAAAGATTCTCTTTTATTTAGTGTCATGACTATCGGCCATAGCCTATAGAAGAGATTAAATTACTAATTACTAAACAAAATAAGTATTTGAATTATCACTAGCTCGAAACGCATGTATACAAAAAGCTTGTTAGGTTAGGAAAGGGATCACTAGTAAGAAGAGTCCCTTAGAAAGCTTAACTTGTTAGAGGGAGGAGATTGGCAGAATTGAGAGTCCTACTACTCTTATCTACGGTATAACTTTTCATACGCTTATCCAAGATATCATCGGGAGGCCTGCTATCTATGGTATCCTTGGTAGGACGATTAATGGCTCTTACCTAGCTATTGCCCTGTTTTGATCCTATTCGATCGTATAGAATGCTACTACATACCCTAGCTATTCCACCCAATCGAAGCCCTCTCGGGCAAGGGGATGGACTAACAATAACCCCTGAGGGAAAAGCAGAAACATAAGCACTTAGACTAGATGTCCTCGGATATGCGACCAACTGTACTAGTAAACTACCTTGGATGGTGTTGGCGTATCGGTTCTAGCTCAATCAGAAAAAGTTTGAGTGAATCTTCCGCGACACCCTCTTGCTACTAGCTCCTAGCTTGTGGGTACCGCTCATTTCATTGTTGGAAGTTGAGATTCTTTATCGTCCATGGTTATTAGTTATTTTGGAGACTCCACCAGTTAGAGTAGCCATTCCTTAATTAATAGTAGGTGGGAAGGTTTCCCGCCGATGGAGTTGAGAAGACTTGGCTAAAAGTAGGTAAGGCTTTCCATGTTGGTTCCCATGATATACCTTGAAGAAATGATATCTAAGAAACACAAGACATATACTAATTGAATAAGATTAGAAATGCCGATCACACTCGAGCACAAATTGGTATAATTGATATAGACCTCTTGTTAGGAGAATTTAGCAGGAATAAAAACCTGCCTGACTCCCTAAACCGAAAGAAAATGCTAGTCATATGTCAGTATCCTAAAATCTTCTATGTTGTCACGAGCAATTCAGACTCTGTCACAACGGATTTTTCCTCATACGGATCTAAGTTCTCGAAAGTGCCCTTTCTTCCCTTGCTTTCAAGAGAGACCCGGCGCAGTTTCTTTGCAAAATCACAAGACTTCCTCAAAGCTGAGGTTCTAAAGCTGATAACGAATCTGGGACTCTTTCTTTCAAAGTATCAACACCGGAAGGGGAATTGTTTTGTCTGATACAAAGGAAGCTCAGCTGCTCTACTTTCGACATGCAAAAATGAAAACATTTAGCCAATTCAAAAGAATAAATAAGATAAGGCGATTGATAAAGCAATCAGACTCATAGGTACGAAAAACAAGCTATATTGCTAAAGGCAGGCAGCTTTACACCAAAAAAAGGTATGTACTCTGGGGATTCCCTCTAGAAACTTTGTAAAAGTGCCTCCGGTAGGAAGGCCTTTGTCTACAGCCTCTTCGACTTTAGCTTTGACATTTTCTCTAGGGCTGGTCGAAGTTTTGGGCTCTTCTTTCCATTAGTAATTTGGGCTTGTAGTTGAATCGAGATTTCCTTGGTTTTCTTTGACCCTCGAGTTGAATAAGATATAATTCCTCAAGCTTTTAGCTTGGAACAAGAATGGATAGAGTTGACTCAGCTGTGATTGCTCTTGTTCTCTTTACTCTTTAGAAAATGGTTTCTGTGAACAAAGAAGAAGGGCTGCCATTGAATCAGTTTCATTTGGTTAGAAATTTCATAAGAGAAAAAAGATCGTAGCTATAATGCTCTCACAGGCGGGCAAAGGAATACAATAGAGCAATCCAGCCGGCATTGAAAATAGATGCTGATAAAGAGTTCGGAGTAGTTCAATGTAATCCCCAGGCAGGCGAGACAGAGATACATATAGTCAAAGAAAAAAAAGTTGTTATCTTAACTGATTCTTATCTCAAGGCAGTTAAGGACGGACGAGAGGATGAGCTACTAGTACGAGTAGTGGTTCGACAGCGTCTTCGATGCTTTGAATAGCGTAGTAAAGTAGCCAAACAAGGGATGCAAGGATAAGATTCCTCTCCAATCACAGTGCAAGTACAGTGCCATATTACATAGAAATAGATGCGGTATTACCGGTTGAATATGATGTTTTTGCTCAAGTGGAATCCCAAATGTGGAAACTTATCGTATAGATAAAAGTGAAATAAGGAAGTCTTCCTTGCCCGATGTCTTCTTTGAAAGGACTAAGTGCACTATTAGGAGTAGGGTTTACCTACTAAGAGAAAGACTAGGGAGATCTTACAGAACGGTATGCGGGAACTCCTTTTTCCGCTCTCATAAGCTAATCACAAAGAATTCTTGTTGGATTAGCGAGGTTCGTAGCCCTTTGACTCTTTAGAGATAGGAATTTCATACAAGTGGAAAATACAGCGAAGTCAAAGTAGAGGGCGATGTCTAGTGAGCTTATAGGTAGGGTTAGTAGGTACAAGGAAGGGAAAGACTTACTGAAAGACAAGACAAAGACTGGCTTTCTTATTGCCTTGGCTCCTAGGACCTGTTACAAGGAATGGGAAGATAGAGAGACGCAGATTGTCCTACTTTATTCCTTTTTCTGGCCTTACTACGTGTAGGCTTCTAGGAATCTTTTCAAGCACAAACAGATGAAAGCACAGACGGAAATAGGGAAATTCTTAAGGACAACAATGCTACACTTACTGGTAACGAACAACAGGAATCGCATACAAAAGTTCACAGTAAGTATTCCAATCCACCGGTGAAGATAAAGGCACATTCTGAGAAAGAAACTCTAAAATGCTCGGCGAAGGGCCATAGAAGTGAACTTTTAAAGCACATTAATCAGGCTGTGAAGGTCATAGGGGGGCTATGACACCCGATTAGGTGTACAAATTAGTGTTGGAAGCCCTATTAGTAAGCAGAAAATGAAAAGTAGCCCCAAGCTTATTCATAAGCTCAAGATAGCCAAGATGGATAGAGTAGGTCTAGTCTAAGACAAGACAGACCCATCTATATTCTCCTGCTCGCATTTACAAGGTTTCCCACTCAGTCTATTGAGTTACAGCCCTTGTTGGGTTCTGCAAGGAAGCATCTCGATAGGTACGCAACTTGTGCTATAGTTGAAGCCTTACCCAAGCTCTAATTCCATACTCGATTTTCCAGTTCTTCGTCGGAGAAGCCCCCTGAGGATGTGGGAAGCCAATGATAGGCGTGCTTAACAGGACTCTTCTTCGAAGGATTTCTTCAAATCAGACTTTAGCTCGCCTAGGGCACCTCATCCAGCGTATTCGTGTTGTCCAACACGAAACCGAGAGACGGGATGCCTAAGCAAAGCTTATTACACATCTCTTTGGTGATATAGGTAATCAAATTATGGTGAACGGTCCCTCTTCGGGATGTCTCAATTCCTGATAATGCCCACACCAACAACAAGAATCGCCTAAGCCAATTAGCTGTTGCCAATTATGCTTCACTCCACCTCATTTTCGACCTTAGCTCATATGCTTGGTGTCGACCCAACTACCATAAACAGAATACCAGTTTCTAACCAGACAGAAGAAGCAACTAGAGTGGATTTCTTTGTTGGACCGACAGACTGATCAAGACAAGTTGCGAACAATAGTGTCGACCACTTTCCCACAGACCAATACACAAGCGATTCGCCATAGTCTAATCGATTGAGGAGAAAGCCAATGACTGAGCATGAGATGGAAATCAAGATAATATTGAAAATAGATTCTTCCTTTTATCTCCGCAGAAGGCCATATTGATGCTTATTATCAATCCTTGTGGGAGCTTAACGTGCCCATATTATTCAACTATAGCCCCCTTTACTAGATGAACTCAGTAGAGAAGAGGGGAAGGACAAATATTTATTGTTTACAAAAAAAAAGCTATTAATTAACCTATGGATTTCCCTAGCTTAACAACAGAAGAAAGATGAACTGGAACAAAGCGAGAAAGGGATTCACGATTAGCGGATTAGCTAAATTAAGCAAGCAAAAGGCAAGGCATGAACGGCAAGAATCAAGGGCATGCCTAACCTAAGCTTCTACTTCTAGGCTAGAGAAAAAGCAGAGGAGAAGAAGGAACATTCTAAAATGTTAAATACACGGATTCAATCGACCGGGGACCTCTTCCTCTTTTCGAGAGATTAAAAAAAGAAAAGTTCTTTCGCCCTCTCAACATTGCCGCCCTCATATCTAAAGGAAGACAAGCATATAGTTTCCCTAAAAGAAGGGCCAGTCCATTTAAGTTCAAGATATTACTTAACGTTGGAGGACATAGACTGAGCAGTGTCTTTGGGGTTTATCGTAAATAAGGTAAGATTGATTTCAACTAGCATATAGGCATGGTTGAGCACTGAGTCCTTAGCAATAGACTGTCCAGTGTGTAAAAGAAGGATGTTACCGACACTTATTACTCGTGATGACCCTACCACCATGTAAGGCTCGAAGACCTCTGACAGAAGTTTGCGAGCTACTGAAGGAAACCAACCAAGGCAAGCACCTTTTGAAATGATCTGGCACGACAATTTATAAGGCTTTTCTCATAAATGTTCAGTCAGACCGTCATCGAAAGTTTGCCTCAGCCGGCAGTGAAAAAATCATCATCAATGATGATTCGAAATCATATGTCAATTCCTACAGAGTAGGGGGTATATCGAAGCATACATCCTAAGTTAGGGCATCTTGAGCCAATGCAAAAAGTGTTTTATGGTCGAAACACTTGACCCTCAACTACTAATCCGACATGGTCTCGTCCTATACATTAAGGGGACCCTTTTTTTTAAGCTGATGCTTTCTAAGGACAGTACCTGTAAAGGTTATTACCGTACTGCCTCAATCACCTCCTTGAAAGGGTCTCATCCTCCTCCGAACCTTTGTAATTGGCTTCGACCGTAGTCTGAATCTTTGGCCGCCTCTCGTGTGTCTCCTTCAAAATATCTAAATAGTTTTCTACTGGTTGACATCCTTAGGAGGTCTTTTTCGAGATGTAATTAACTACTAAATCATGTCTCCTCCTTGAGAAAGCTGGCTTGCACAACATAACGAGAGAAGCGTGTAATTGCTCTAAGTGTGAGTGCGCGCGCTACTACTACATCATAAAGAAAAAAGAGGTGAAAAAGCACTATTTGTGTAACATAAGGAAAACAGTTAGCGCGAAAGCCGTTGCTTGTTCCCTGAAGCCGAAAGCGGCGTCAGTAAAATCAATTGAGTACCAGTACTGCCTTGCCCAAAGCTACCAAAGAAAGTGGAACCCTTGAAAGAGAGACATAGCCTCGAAAGCAAGAGAAAGAAGGTTTCGTTTACCACTGGAACTAGAGTAGTGGAACTAGCACGACGAACAATGCTGGGCACTTTGTCAAGTGAGCCCCTTTCATTCTCTATAAGCCCTATGCCCTCTATAAGCATTCTTAGCTCAATACCCTTTTACCGCCTTCTTTCTCACGCTAATGAAAGCCCTTACAGAACAACTACTACGAGAGCCTTTCCTTCCCCTATACGGAAGAATACTCTATTTGGTCAATGTCACTTTCCAGAAGAGCCAAATTTTCTTCTTCTTGCTATTGTTAAACAGGCTGTGTCTTCGGTCGCCTATGATAGGGGGGTCTTCTCCACTCCTTGGTGAAGTAGCAAAGCTCGTTGAGGCAGACCTAGACAGAAAGAAATGTTTACCTTCCTTTTATTAGTCTAAGTTCATCTTATCTTCTTTCAAGCTTCTACACACACTGAAAATAGAGAAGAATATCCATTTCAGTAAATAGGTAGCTCACTAGAGCAAGCAACGAAGTGCCATAGGGTTCAGGATAAAAAACTGCTGAAGTAGGTACAATCTCTTTGTGGATCAATTAATCTCTAGAGTTCATAGATAAGGAAAAATATGAGATTAGACTTGGAGAAAGCTGCATTGAATACAAAAAGCAAAGGTGCAGGTTCAGGAATCGACCTTTCTAAAAAAGTGCACCCAAAAAGGGATCAAGTCACACTGCGTTCTTTCTTTCTTACGGATGCAACAAACATTAGAAAAGTACGAGTTTCTGTTACAATATGCCCGATTCAACTTAATCTGTTATATTAGAAGTGGTAGCAACATTAAGCATAATTCCCATCAGGGCAGAAGCTAGGGCGATCGCAAAAGCATTAGCTCTAGACTTTCCTCTTGCTTCTTCTATGAGCCCCAAGCTCATTTGTTGGAAATCTTCAGCGATTTGGTTATGGACATGATTCTCAATGCATGTACATATGGTCCCATCAAGCACATCTAACAATTGACACCCTTGATGCAGTATCACCTTCTTGAGGATTTGCACTTTCTTAGGTTGTAAGACCAGAGTGGGGTCAACTTCTAGGAGAACCTGCAGGACCATTTTCTAGAAAGTAATGACACCTAACACGAAAGAAATGCTAAGCACGAGTTCGAGCGAGTTCTCATTGTTTGGGTTCATGAGATCTCTCACTCTAAAGTCAAGAAGGGACGCTAGTCCTTTGTTTGGACCTCTTAGTGAGAACATCGATCGCCTACTCTTGGGCGCCCTGAGTATGCTTAAGGCACTCATTATATCCCCAGGTCGCCACCTCCATCCCTTCTTTGGTAGTAAATAAGAATACATGCGTAACAATTGGATTCCCAAGTTAACACCTTACTCTATATCCAAAAAAAATTTGTGTCACTTGTTGGCATGCCACTGCATGCTGACGAAAGTAATTAACCATTGCATATAAGCTCATTTCCTAAAACTCTGTCTTCTCACATGAAATGGTAACATATGAATATATCTTTCCATTGCATGAACTCCCCTAATTGTTTCCCTATCACTGCATTGAACCCCCAACCACAACTTATATGCAGATTCATCAACAACAGTCGGTTCGGACCTTCAATTAACTTCACCCAAGCTTCATCCTTGTCATGGATAGATAACCCAGTTTCGGGGCCATAAGCGGTGACAATTGCCCTATGAAGACTCGCTTTCACTATGGCTTCGGTGGGTTCCCTTAACCAAGCCACTACCTATGAGTCATCGGCTCATTCTTTAATAGGCACTGTGGAATGATCCCAGAAATGATGAAAAAAGGGCTACTGCAAGGCTAGGATCGGTGCTTGCTGCCCAACCTGAGCAAGAATTCTAGCGACCGCTAACAGGCTCAATTGCCTTCACTAAAATGAAGCACTATTTCCACCCCCGCACTGTATCATGGACTCATAGACTTTCTCCTTTTAGTAGTGAAAGTAGAAGTAGGCCGCGCCGCATGAAGTATGAAACTTTTAGGCAAGGTTAGTTTGGATAAATACTAACCTTAATCATATTGGTCAACCTTTTCTATTAAAAATTAGGGATAGGACCATGGTCTATATATAACATTTGAATTACTTTTTATATCTTATCAAAGGGCCTTTTTCTTTCGTTTATCCCCTTTACTAAAAAAGTGTTTTCTCTGCAACATGGGAAGGAGTTTGCCCCGCAGTTGTAGATCCCTTAGCTAAGTCAATTCCAAGAAGAGATTGATACAAAACTCAAATAATAGCAGGAGATGCCAATTTTCAAGATTTAATGGCTTTAGCCAACCTCGCTGGTCCAGTTGCCCTTGCAAATCCATATGAAACAAGTAGGTCAACGCATTCAATGGACGGGTATCCCGCCCTTACGGCTGGCCCGGGATTTGAACACGGAAGGGGCATGTATCAGATGAGTTGATTAACTAAAGAACGTTACACTATAACTTGATAAGGGGGGTTTTGAAGCACTAAGTATGGATTTCGTGGACGCATTCGCTGCCGCCAACGCGCTCAGTGATCTACTCATCATAGGAAGCACTGCCATAGACCTATCTACAGAAACTACTACCATACATCAACGTCCTAAACATGTCTTTATCTATGTCCAAGCTCTCTAGTTCAATTTGCATCTTATCTTGGATGCCCGGATTGATTCTACTAGTCCCTAACCTATTGAACGAAGTCCCACTCTCGCTTTAAGTCTTCCATTCATAATAGGTATGGATATGCTAAGGTGCCTAACCCTTCCTGGTCTTCTACTTTCGAGGCTTTACTACAACTTACTTGGTTTACTCGTGACTCTCGACCTTACTTTGTTCCACCTACACAGTACTTACCCTGCCTTTCTTACTCAGCAGTTAGCTGCTGGTTGACTTTCAATGTAGGTCGGTAACATATGCTAATTCTCAAGATTCAACAGGCTTAGCTACCTCTTCCAGTGCGGCTTCTGTTCCAGTTGTCTCTGCAGATCTGAATGAAAGAGGTGAGGTCAACTCATCCAATAGAAGTGCCTCAGATGGCTAAATTGATTCTATGAATTCCTATCCTGCCGGTCGGAATGCCCGGACTAAGCAAGATGTATACTAGGAGCAAAAGGGAGATTCTTAGTGAACAGAGTGGCTACAACATGTGTTTTCCTATTTTCTAGGAGAGACTATGCTATGCTATTTCTAAAGAAAGGTTAGGGAGTGAGCTCGACTTCGCGACTAAAAGAGGGCCCCACCTACTTATGACTTTGCTCGTGATGAAGAAAGAACAAGATTTTGGTCAGTGGCAAGCGTAGTAATCCAACTCTTCTCATTGCGAGTAGTATCGGCAGGTGAGAGCTAAGTAAAGAATTTTGGATGAGATAGTCAAACCCTTTGACTTTTTCACTATAGCTTATATAAACGATGTCATGATCTTTGAAACGTAACGTACGTTATCATTCGTACTCGTTCGTACTAGAATCAAGTCCTTCAGAAACATCAAATAAGGAATCCACTCGGGAATAAAAGAAAAAGGTTGAAACACTTCTAGGAGGGTAAGCATAGATATAGGAATTCCATCTATGGGGTAGTAGGATCCCCCCAGCCAGATGAACTTTGATTATTGAAACGTCTTCCTGCTTTCAGCAACCACGCATTCAAGCTTTTCTCTTTCCCCCGCTCGATCGACTATAGTATGTGGATAGGAGGAAGATATGCCATCTTCCGAAGCACTATGAAGCCTTTTCTTCCTATCGGCCAAATGAGGCAGGTTTTCCAGAACTACTCTTCATTGGCCGGGCGATAGTTAGGTTAAGTCGATCAATAGGCTTTGAACCAACAAAATAATAGATTCTAATATAACATATAGGAGATCCAATTAGGGAGGGAGAAGTGAGGGCTCAACTCTTACACCAAGAGAGCGGCGAGAGATGCCAAATCTTGAAAGTGTGTCGTGAGTTCTTGGGAGTAAATTAAGTAAGCTAAACGCCTTAGCTTAATTACCGCTATCTTATATATATAAATAGTCATCTCATCCCATAGAAAGCACTCGTTCCTGCAGCCCTTGTTGCAGTTAATAAACTCCAAAGTAAGGGCACGAAAAGTAGTCTTAAACAAAAAACCTTCACACCGATGGGACAATTGCTCTGAAAGTTCTTTGTCCAGCATAGATGAATCTTATATCGGGTATTATTTTGATCCGTATCTAATGTCTGATTGCGAACATTATTGAGGTCAGTCTTTTTGGATTACGGGTAATAGAAAAATGCCAAAGTCCGAAAGGTATGAGCAATTTCTACTCTGCTTGTACTGAATACGAGTAATTCCCTGCAACTTGCCCAATATTTTAATAGAAGGACAGCCAGCAGTAAGGCCATTGGACCAATAAACAATAAGCGCAAGTAGGTTGAAATCAAAAAGAGTGAAATCTAGGACTAATCTACATTTTCAGCTCGAGTTAAGACAAAGGAAAGGTCTTACTCAAGGGGAATGGGCCTTCATTAAACAAAGAAGTTGAGCGATTGACATCAAATAAGAGTCTATCCATGACATGGGAGGAGTGATCCAATTCTATTATATTAGGGGTTCCCGGACCTATCCTTTCTTTTTTATCAAAAAAAGACTGTGGACCCAGTAATGATACTCGGGAGAGAACCGACCTACTAGTCTTGATCCCATTCTATATGCATGCAATTTTTATAGTAACAAGGTAACAAGAAGCGGGCTAAAGCCATAAAAGAGGGACAAGATTCATCGATTAGGTGGCAGCAAGGTTTGTGACTCTTTGATCTATTGGTTCACTCTGTCTTTTTAAGATCCTTGATCTTGATTTGTTTCTAGGAGCAGAGATGGAATGAAATAAACAATCAAGTCTGTCTGGACTCCACCTATGACGACACTTGACCAACTTCCATCTTAAAGCATTGAAAGAAAGGCAGGCTAGTTTTCCAGGTTTCAGAGGTGACGGAGGTCAAAAAATGAGTTATGTCGTTCTCAGATAAATACGGAGTCAATGACTTTGAAGGGCCATTATTGAGTCAAGCAACCGAAAACAAGCAAAGAAGTCACATTTGAGCAAATTATAACTAATTCATCCGCTTATATTATACCAAGCAAGACCATTTTGCAGTTTACTTTCCAGTGTCATCACTCATTGGACAAGCCTTTCTATTTGTAGCAGTTGAGTACGCCTGCCCAAGACCCAAACAAAATGCTTTGAACCGTACCGCGGGAACTCCGCTCTCAATGTCCTTTGGCCCAGTTGCCCCAACTGGACTTAACCATTTGACTTCTGACAATAAGAGGAAGAGAAACCCTCTTGAGTAAGAGCTCTTGAGTTAGAGTTCGAACATACCTTCTTTCTTCTATTTCATAGCCTATTTCGTATTCTCAATCGGAATAGCCAAGCCTTCAATCTTTTTCTTTTATTAGGAACCGAATCCAAAAGAGATGCAGCAGCAAGAGGTCTTGAATCAAATAGAGCAAACAAGTCCATATTCTGTTCGGCTTATGGCTTCATTCCCAGAGTAAAGAGAAAGAAGACAGCGCCAGGGAATAGATCCGAGAGGGACTTCTCTAAGTAAAGAGGTAAGTAAGTGTAAGAGTCATTCCAATTGAGTAGGTGAACCAAGAGTCTCTTTCGAGCGAGATCCTTTATCTCGCCTAACTAAATGAAAGAAAGTAAGAGAGAGAGTGGCCGCCTATGACCGGCTGATATGAAGCCCAAAAATTCTTTTCTTGGACTCCTTGCACCTCTTATTATATAACAAAGAAGAAAGCGAATCCAGATATGAGTATAGAGCATAGCAAGTCATGCATTCCAAAACTAGCGACAAACTTAATAGGGATGATAGCTTTTAACACACGTTTAGTAAGCTTTTAACACAGGATCACAAACACAAAAGCCATTTTCTTCTCGTTAAGAGAAAAAGGTGCTTAATGACAACTTATATGTTGAAGCGCGGTGGTAGGCAGGACATGAATGAGCCTATAAACAATCTGATGAACCGCGTTAAATGTGCTTTTCTAGCGTCTTTGAGTTTATGTTATGAGCTGATCCTATTTCATAGTAAGTAGAAAGTGTTATGGGTCGGCCTCAGGAATTTAAGGAGCTATTGACTTTATTTCTTGTTAAGATTGGACTGCTCTTGGGGGAACAGCTTAGACAACTCCATCTTCAATTCCTAGCATGAAAGTAAAAGTCTCAATCCCAGTTCCATATTAAGAAAGTAGATGGATAGAACTCCTCGACATTGTTAGGACCCCTTCGGATTGGACAGCTTCTCTTCAAGTCGAGTAAGGTGAGTACCTTCCCTCTGAAGCTCTTATAGAGGGACATCCTTTCTAATACGCCTTTCCTGAACAAGGATTAGCTTCTGATCTTCTTGCCCTTGCCTCAAGAAATAAAGACCAGCGACGACAAAAGTACCTATAAAAGAATTTATCCGGGCGCGGACATCCCTTTATCCAATGTCTGAAGCAAACCTTTCTTTCCCAACCAATTTTCCCTCAAAAGAGTCCCTAGGTTAGATAAATAATATCAATAAGTAAGGAAGGTTTAACAAGAGTCCTCCCTTTGATGGCATGAGCTTGGCTTCTTCAGATGCTCGATTCTAAGATCGTCTTCTCCCTCACACCCTTCTCTCAAAGCATCAGATTCTATTATGAGTTGGCCTGCATCTCTTTTTGTCTATTCTGACAACTTGGGATACTTCTATAGGCTACGTAAACCTTAAGCCTAAACCTTATTGGAGCATTTTCGTGCCTTACTTCTCTATCCTGTTTCCTCTTTTCATTCAATATCCCCTGCGAATCCTTATCCTGACATCTATCTAAGGTAGGTAAATGCCTTACAATTCCTTCTTCGAGAACAAGCCCTTGTCACTCAACCATAGGCGCTGGCGTTCCTGTTCTTGCAGCTACTTCTGGGCACATCGGTATCTTTGATCCAATTTAGGCAGCTTTCAGTCCTGGGAAAGCTCTATCAGAACTTGTTTCAGGAAGGAAGGTGTGAGATTGAGTTGTAACATCAGGCCCAACCCTTCACTTTTGCCTACGTTTCTCTTCCTTATCTAAGTCAGATTCAGATAGCCTACCAGCATAAGCCCGATAGTTTGTCCCTCTACCCTCATACTAGCTCTCGATCAAGAATTCTTCTTCATGAGCAAGTCAGAGCGAGACCTTAGTAGCTGAAATACCATACCATAGGATCTGAACTCTTGCCTCTGCCTAAAGCCTAAAGTTGAAGCTTTACTCGAAAAGGTAGCTCTAAATAAGCCCACAAAAAGCCTTTCTTTGTAGCTCTATTGGAAGGAAGACAGAATCCGTGAATAAGCGCATTCATTGGACAAAGGATGAAGATCGAAGCTTTCTTTCATAACCCCATGAAGCGGTTAAGCCTTGGGAAAACAGATATCAGAAAATTCATTTTATGGCACCTTTGATCACCCTCTCGACTGACCTTGGCGGCCTCAAGATAAATTGAAAAAGATTTCCTGCATCCACTCATCCACTTATTGGTATTGTATTTCCTATTCCCCCGAACCCATTGACATTGACTGGATTCCTTCTTTACAATCAAAATTAGGGTTATACGAAATCGTGTTTTACATGGCTGAGTGGAGGGTAACTCAGCTGACCGAAGCTGGCATAAGTCCCTCCAAAGAGGGACTGGAACCGCTCCACATCTCTTTTGGAACTAGCCTTAACCGATGCTGTTGGTGCTACTGGTCTGGACAACAAAAATGATGTCGATTGAGTTAAAGCAAGCATACCGAGTCGGGAAAAAACCATCTTTTTCTCAACAATGTCTTTGTCATTTGATCCAATAGCGTTCCGTTAGATTGGAAAAAATTTGATAAATGATAACTCTCAGATGGAGTATTAGAACGGAAAAATCCGTTAGATAATGAACTATTGGTTCTAAGCCATCTCTAGCAATGAATCAACAATTCAAAGTACCTTTCTTGTGTATTCTTGATAAACCAGCGTTTATATATAGATGTAGGAAGATCTATTTGGGAAGGAAGAGGCCCCTTTGACATCTCTTCATCTACAAAGAATTCTCGATGTGAAAACACAGAGATAAAAGGCTGATCTTTGAATAGAAAGAAAAGTGGATCCACAGGGTCCCAAATGAATTGGCTTATTCGAAAAAAGCCTTGTTCTTTGGAAGATCTATCTCGTGTATGGTACTGCATAGTTCCTTTCTGCAAGAACTTCGAATCATTCTCTTGAAGCCCATCCTTTTCATCATAAATGATCCGCTTGCCCCGAAATGACCTGACCCAATAGGGAAATCCCAATTCATTGGGCTTTTCGATACAATCAAATAGAAAGCCCCAAGGGCGCCATATTCTAGGAGCCTAAACTATGTGATTGAATAAATCCTCTTCTATCTATTACGGGTCAAGGACTCCTTCCCCGTCTTCAAACTCAAACTCCAATTCGTATTGTTCATAGAGAAATCTCTGATCAACAATAAAATAAGATCTATTTTGCATCATATCGAAGGGATTCATTCGTTCGGGCCAAAGAAGCCTTTCAACCCCTCAAAAAAGACCTCGCCAAGCCTCCTATCATATCCACGCCGGTCCTCTATGAGATCCCACGTCTTTACCTAGCAGCTACAAAGTCCTCAATCAGCCCTGTCCTATTTCGCTGGGATAAGGGACAGGATAAGCCGGTCTACTTCACCAGTAAGACCTTATTGGACACAAAGATGAGGTACTCTAAGGTCGAGAAAGTAGTACTCGCCCTTATCTATTCAATAAGAAGGCAGAGATTTGGGTTTAATTACATACCATCACCGGCGCATGCAATAAGAATGATCACTGAATATCCGCTAAAGAATATCCTCGGCAAGCCCAACCCACTTGGAAGAGTAGCAAAGAGGGCAGTTCAGCTAAGTGAGTTCGACATTCAATACGAACCACGAACAACAGAAAAAGGTCAACCAATAGCCAGCTTCCTTGTGGATTTTCCTATAGAATCAAACATTAGGGGTGACTATTCCATAGATAACGAGCTGGCCTCTATAGCCAACGTAAAGAAAATAACTCCAGACAAGCTCACCTCAGTGGCGAGAACCAAACAAATTGAAGATTATCCCAGACCCGGCTACTAGGGGCAGCCTCCAAGACCTGTTTGGTCAGAGTTCAGGCTGGAGATTGTTCGTTGATGGCTCGTCAAATGAAAGCGAATATGCGATAGTCTACCTTATTAGAAGCTTATTCTAACTAGTAGCAGTGCATATATGACTAAGAGACAACTAAAATAGTGATAGTATACCTACATAAGAGACAAGCTTATATGCAAAGAAAAGTACATATTCACTAGAATTGGCTATCCTAAGAACGATCTATATACTATAATAAGGAGTACCCTCCTTCACAGGTAATTCGATAACACTTTCCAGAGACTGGATGAATGACTGAACGAAGGTAAAGGCACACTTAACCTTGAAAGAGGATTGAATTGGACAACTAGGACATCTAATACACTGATAGCAAGCATTCCATAAGAATTAAGAACTTGAATATCATACATTTCCTTCTTCTAAAATGGTATTCTAGTACAATACAACTAGGAGTCAAAGCATTAACTCCCTTAAACCCATTGCATATCATAGAGCTAATTCCATTACTTATCTTATTCCACATCGGATTATGATTCTATCGATTCTAGTGCACTATCCTTAAGGTAAATCAGTATTTCTATCTATCATATGGTATTCAAGTGGAAGAATTAGGCATTAGCCTAACGCCCTCTAATGCATTCATTCATCAAAGGATTTCCTCTTCCCTATCCTAGGGGTAGACGAAGACCGAGACTTCTCTAAGATCTGATTCGTTTACCCCAACCAAACCTTCCCTACCTTAGTTTGATGGAATCTTACCCAATTCATTTTGTCCTCTCTATTGAGGATGTATCGAAGATTTTGAAGAGTCAAGCTCATTTCTATTATATATGGAATTTTCATTTGGTGAATCTGGTAGGATCTCCATTCCAGAGACAGATCATGCTTTGTGGTTTGGTTAGAACATTATTGGGGGTTCAAAGGTTGTCAATATTTATAGGATTAAAGGAGTTTGTATGGTGCTTTCTAGGATCTTTACACTTGAATTGGTTGTTAGGGTCTTTGGCTTGTTTAGTTGTTTCGATACAGGGGCAGCCCTGAACATCTGCCCTTTATCCACTCTTCGTGTTCTCAGCATTCCCTAAGACACTTTGTTGCCTTCTCTCATATTTTTGTTACTGCCTATGACAACTCAAGAAGGGCAGCTATTGGCAGGCTTGTTACCGACCTAAGATTAGACCCTTGACGCTCACCATGGCCTTCCATGTAATAGACATTGTTACTTCTTTCAATCTCTTGTTGGGAAGGCCTTGGCTACCTGAGGCCAGTGCAGTTGCTTCCACCTACCATCAATGTTTCAAATTCCCCTTTCAAGGACCTATCATATTTGTATCTGCCGGCATTCACCGTCGATTGTGAAAAACGTGGGATTTGTGCCTTCCATTGAAATAGGTGGACAGTTTGTGCCTCTCGAAACCGTGGGGATACCGCCTTCCCGGAATGTGTCAGTGCTTGATATAAACTTTCCTCGATCTTAGCCTTTCGGAACCCCTAAGGTAATCTGAAGAGAGGAAGATCCTGTAACCTATTGCCTTACCTCAACTCTGATGCATCCTTGTGTACTTCAAATGTCTTAGGTAAATAGTCCCCACTTGTGTATGGGTATTTCGATTTTCATTCTATTGTCCTTTTCCTTACTATAGATTCGATTTGACGATATCTCAATAGGATCTTATCAAGACTGAGAAAAGCGTTTTCTATGGTTGCAAGGTGGCCTTCTCGTAAACATCCTTCACCGCCTCAACCTATGTTTAAGCCTAGCGATCTTCCATTATTGGAATCCCCGCTTCCTCTTCTATAACAGTGACAACCTTTTCTTCTTCACATGAATAAGTCATTCTTGTAGCAAGAGCGCATTCTTCATGTCCTTCTCTCAAGGCATTCTGCCAATCAACAATTGAACTTCCTTGCCATGGCGAATATGTCGATTCTTATCAATGGTGGTCCATCTGGCTGTTTCTCTTGCTCCAAAGCGTAATTGAGCCACTGACCCTTTATTTGGATCACAAGGAAAGACCTAGACCGATTGCTCTCCTATTCTTGGTCGCCATCCCTGCCCCATGGTTCAAACCTTTGTGCATAGCTCTTCCCCTGGGTCTACCCTAATTGAGCTGAATTTTAGCTCCTACCTTTCAAAGGAGACTTTTTCTTCGATTGGTTTTGTGTTCAGCCCACTTTACTACATATCATGCTACAAGCAAAAGCCACCTAAGCTTGCTTCTTTCCTTATTCTCTTAGGTTCAGCAGATCCAGCACTAGCTAGTCTGTTCAGAAGCTTTGAACCTTAGTCTCTCATATCCATCCAGGCTGTTCTCCTCTGTTCAATGATGATCTTCATTATATATTGAATTTAAGGATAAAGCTTTCTACGAGATGTTCCTTACCTCGTAGAGTTCCTAGCCTGTCTACTAATTGGATAGCTTATGATATATAGTCCTTTCTTTCCAAGAGGAAATCCTACTAGCTTAGCATTGTTGGGTTTCAGGTTTTCCCTTAGACTTCGACTAAGCCAAGACAAACCTCCTTTCTTAAATAGCTGGACGTCTCACCTTGACATTGGGATATGTTCTAACTTCTAAGTTCTCCGCTCTGAAATTGACTGACACTGACTGCCTTGACCTTTGCTTCCGAGTGGCTTGCTTGCTTGCAACCCTTGGACAGCTACTGGATTCTCTCTCAGTAAAAGTAATTCTTCCCACGAAACTGAAACTAAACTCTTCCTCTCCCTATCGCACGAGCATCTTCAAACCTTGGCTTACCAATCGCTCTATCTTCTCTTTCCTGCCTACAGCTCACAATGTACTTTTCTTTCTTTGAGCGACTGACTTGGAACAGGCCTAAAGTGCGCAATTTCTCCTTCTATTCTCCATTAAGTGCTGAGGACCGTTGTTACTGAATCTGCTGGATTCGTTGTAGACTGCTTTCAAACCCCACTAAACAAAGAAAAAGTCTCGTATCAACCTAGTATTTACTTAGAATAGATATGTTTTGGCTTCACTATTCCATAGATCATCCCTGAACAATGGAATGGATTGATCTGACCCATAATCTTTCTCTTCAACCTTTGAGTAGACCATAGGCCGGACTCTATTTCACCTAGGCAGAGATGAGGGAATGTAAGATGAGACTGATTCAAGAATCTTGGACAGAAGGGAAGGGACGGAGACAAAGTTTCTTGCATTTCATCATTTTAGGAAAGTGCAGAGAATTTCTCCTCATTTCTTTAAATAGAAGGATCTCTGTATTGCAATTAATTCTTCAATCTATTCTAATCAATCGTTCTCAAAGGCCTTTCTTCGCTTCCAACCTAGCCTTACCGAGAATCTTTCCTGTTTCAAACTGACGACTGGGATTGGAACTGACAACGGAAGTTGGTAATAAACCAACTTCGCTTTCTTACCTTGCCCACCAAAAGATCTCATTTAGGTTCAGGACTGACCTAACCAGATCTCCTATTGAATTTCACTTTGTTCACTCCTTGATTCGACTGCCTAGCTCTTCAAGCCTAGGACAAAGAGTCATTATGTCAGTTGCAGCTAACAAATCTTGGTCATTGCATCAGCTCGATGTCAAAAAGGCCTTTCTTCATGGAGTCCTCCACGAATTTATATGAGTCCACCACCAGGTTTTCGAGCTCAGGGGGAGGAAGGTAAAGTTTTCAGGTGAAAAAAGTTGATATATGGTCTCATCTCCTTTGGTTCGAGATATGATGTTTGGTTATGATGAAGATAGATGGGTTTCCAAAGAAGGAATGTTGATCATTCCGTGTTCATAAAGAGGAAACAAGAGGAAACTACTGTTCTCCTAGTGTACTCAGTTTATTTCTCAAAATTCACAAGTCAAATTCTGATATTAGTCAGAAAGGCAGCTAGTAAGCAAGTCGAGTAAGACAACTATTATTAAGTCGAGCGAGCTTTCGCTAATATTAATCAGAGACGAAAAGCTAAGGTTTCGTATAGAGATGATAGGCACTTATCTATCATGGAGCTCGGTAGTCTTCCTTAAAACCACTACCGAGAACAGAAAGTGGTATGCTTGCGAAGACCTTTTCTAGTCTATCCGTGTTAATTAAATACATCCCGTGAAACATAGGATAGTTCATTCTTGGAGTGAATAAATAGAGACTACTGCTACAGGATAGACAGTAACTTTGGGATCAACCTCAACGAATTATGGTGTAACGGGCTTGGTATAGATTGGTAGCCCACCCTGGGTCTTTAACTGAGGACTAGGCATAGAAAAGCTCTATCAACGTCCTCCTCTGCGGAGGTTAGAAATAGGAGGGACCTTTCCCCCATCTTGGCTAGATAGGTTTATAGGCCAATATTCTTACTTCTCTTTGCATCTCGAAAGACATAAAAAGATCTGTTATTAGCTTATTCAAGCAGTCGAAGGTCCCTAAAAGCCTATCTTTTTGGCCTACTTGCCTTTTTCCTTACTATATAGACTGAGGGCATTCTCGCAGCTACTTCTTGCAAACTTTTTGTCCTAACTGGGTATTTGAAGCTTCTTCTATCAAAGATCTTAGGCATCTTTCGATGAGTAGGTCCGGAAAGAGACTGAAGGCATCCCTATGTGGTTAACATTTCCCTAAGGTGCCTAGCCTTTATGGGCAAGTAATCCATCTCACCATTCCTTGGCTAAATAAATAGCACTTCGATGTGAATAAGAATCAGAACAATCTCTAGTTTCGAATCGAGTCTTGGCATCAATCCCAGTCCCCTAGTTCAAGCCTTCAAGCTCAATCCCAAAAAGCTCTAGTCCTAGAAAAAGACTACAAAGAAGATTGGGAGCCTTTGGAATTCCCCTATTTGAGACATTAGACCTTTTCATGCAACCTCTTCTAGTAGCATATATTCCCTAAGAACAAGAGGGGATTCGCAAAGGGTAAAAAGGGGCATAGTGGTAAGATAGAGGAGCATATTATATTCCTTATTCCCCATTCAATCAGATCCTATCCTTGTTCCGGATTTGCTTCTGAAATTGCTAGTTACCTTAAAGTCTCACTTCTTTTTTATCTTTATTAGTTAGAACTACATGTTAAAACCAAACTTGGAACTACAAATAGACCAGGAATGACAAGAAATAGTGTTCAGAAACAGGCTTCACATCCTATTCAACGGTCTTAATAGTCTCGCAGATGAGTCCTTCCCTTGCACACGATGAGTAGGGGTTGATAGCAAAGAAACTCTTCAATGACTAGCCATCTTGAACATTTATCCAAGGAAAGATGGAGCTTCCTGTTACAGAAAGCTAGCTTCATCACGAGTAGCTTTACCACTGCAAATAGAATAAGTTGCGGGCCTTCCTTTTATATATAATAGAAGGGCTTTGGCTTCTATCAATGCTACTAGAGGGTGTCTTTGTTTATGTAACTTCCATTTTATATAAACTACCGCTACAAGCTCACTCCTAAAACCTTATTTGGCCTTGAGTCCTTCTAGTACCCCAAGGGGAAAAGGTATAAGCGGGAATCAGTGGAAAAAAAGAATATGTAGTTGTCGGAGATGCTTTGTTGTGCTTCTCTAATTGGGAATTGGCGGATTTGGTTAACGGCAGGATGCGGCAGCTGTCTTGACCTTGACTTCTAAGTAAAGACTCGGTTGCCACTAGAGGATAGAGGTAGTGATAACTCCCACAGATCGAATGCTATTTCCTTTCTAATTTCGGGAGTTTTGGTTTTCCCATGAATCAAAATAAAGTGCTATTCCAAAGAAAATGAATCAGGCGAAGAACGGCCGGTAGTGGTAGTTGGCTCCTTTAGAAGGCATTTACGTTTACTATTACATAATAAAATTCAATAATGAAATAAAGAAAGATTCAACATGCTTTCCGTTGGTCAACAACCAACCATAATTCACTAGAATTCTTCAGTCTCAGTGGGTGATCTAACTAAAAAACCATTAGTTCAAATTCTTTACTCAGAAGTGCAGTAATAGAGTGCTCAAGGGAAGGACATGTGGGAAGAGAACTATTCTAAAAGAAAGCAATCGTAATGAGCGGGGCTTTATGATCGGAGAAATGGAAGGGGACCTGTGTTGAAAAAATACGGAACCCACGGGCCGAAAGTATAAGCCATACTCTGCTCTACCCTCGAACCTCAATCAACTACATGAACATGGTGCAGATCCGGTGCGGGCCAAGGAGCGCCCTGAACGCTGATCCATAAGGGGTCGTTATAACTAAATTCATAGTTCAGCAGTAGTAGAGGATATCGAGTGGGCACCATATGAACTCCACTTTTTCCATGATAACGAGCACGACCAAGATGAGACGAAAATAGGGAATTAGGATCCTGATGCGTTGGACCTAAAAACAGAGGGTGATTACGAATGGCAGGATCAGGAGACATTACACTACGATATTACGATTTGCTATACGGAGCTTCTAGGTAAAATGCTATTTTCTAGCATTGTCCCATAGTGAAAATAGGCCGGCTAGGTCTTTCTCAGAGAGTAGAGATAGAGGCGTCGAGCTACAGAAAGTGTGCTAAATCCTTTCTCGAGAAATTGAGGCTATCAGTATAAGACGGTGGATATTGGTTGACTAAAAAGGTCAGCGACTGCAGTTAATCGCCGTTACATCTATGTATGCGGAGGTGTACCCAGGCACAACATAATGAAATGCCAGCAAAACGAAAGCGACGCAGCAAAAATTTGCATTTTTGGCCCCATGATATCACAACGTATCATAAATAAGATGATAAAATTAAGCCGTGTACTCCTCCACTGATAACTCCCTCTGATGCGTCATTCTACAATAGGATACTTAAACGAGATACGGAAGACAGCCCACCATTGGAAGTTGCTTTGCCCGCTCCCACCTGTCTTTTTCCCACTATAGTGAAAGATCTTTCACTTCACCATAGCAGGAACCTTACTAACTTTATAGGCCAGTTACTCTAACCCCTAGTATCTCCTCCAGTTTTTCTACCCACCGTAACTTCAACTTTTTTTCTTTGATCAGAATACGAACGAGATCAAAAAGAATGGAAGTCGGATTCGCTAACCTTTTGGCCAAAGTCATTCACACCAACGGATGCCAGACTTCTTCAGTCTCATGCTCTTATAAGGCTTTTAGAGACTCCAACTATTGTGATCCAAAGTGTAGCCTATACGCTCAAGCTTTCAAGCTCGAGCTAGTCTTCTTACTACCTAGCTACTTCACAGTGTCATTTTCTTTCGTGTACTCTTCTGTCTTAACTATTGAATTGTAAGAAGAGGCTGGATGGAATTCAGCTCGACTGTAAGGAGAGGTGTGAAGATGCTCGACCGGCTAGGAGAGGAATGGAGTTGGCTCGACAGAAGTATGAAGTAACTTGACTGGTAAGGAGAGGAAGGTAGACGCTCGACAGAGGAAGAAAAGACTCTTCGGCTAATAACCGTTGTTCTAGAATCTAGCTAGCTCTATTTTCACTAATTCGAATCTAGGGGTTGTTCACGAATGTCTTCTTTCATAAGAACAAGGGCTTTCGACGAAGGGCGTCGTTTTTAAGTCATCGATAGACCTCTCCTAATATACAGAAAAAGAATCCAATTATGTGCATTTTGCTTGGCTTAGCCCTCCCCACCCCTTTCGACACAACAATGAGAGCAACATGCTTTACCTTGACCTCCAAGGGGATGAGTGAATGACTCTTCTTATTTTAGGCTGGCATGGTGTCACGCCCCAACCCGACCTACAGAGGCTAGACTAGGGTGTGATCTAATTATTTACACCATTTCTCATGCTTAACAATTATTATGATTTAACAATTAACATTAGCCATGAACTCCAAAAGATTTTTTTGAAAAACCGGCAGCATAACAACTGTATTTAGGACCTTTTGGTTTGACCTAATTTCCAAACACCTCTATTATTCCAATCACTGCTCCGATTCCACTAAGGACTCCTATTTGGTTAACGACCGATATGCCTGCTAGTCTATCTCGAAAGTATTTCTTAATTGACAAGCCTCGCACGATGACTATATCCCGTTTACTTGTCAATTCTTAGGGCACAAATACCTGTTGATCTTTAACTTACTATTAAGCACCTAGGTGAAATTAGATAGAGTTACATCATTTGATACTTCACCTAGTGATTGAGTTTCCTATGATAATTACTAAATCAAAATAGTGGTAGCAAACCACAAGATAGAGTGTTCGTCCAGTTATAAGAAGTACAAGCCAAAATTAGACCCCAAATTACAACGGGGGTCATTTACAACAACAACAACATAAGAAATAGTCTTCAAAACAAACATAACGTTCACAAAATAGCCACAGTTAGGCAAGGCACCTAAGGCATACAATCACTCCAAGGAGTCATCAATAGGCACGTTCTCCTCGGGTAACTGTTCTTGATCTTCTTCACCTGTGATGATAAAAGAGGGTGAGTCCTTATTAACTCAGTGAGGGGGAATGAGAGATAACGTTTTGAAACACTTTTTCAGTTAATCTTATGAAAACCCCTTTTTGAAAACATGTCATGTGAAACCCCACTTTTCCTGCTTATCTCGTTTTACGTGCTTTGCCTCGTTTTGGGTGCATATGATCTGTTTATGTGCTATAGGACCTAGAAAGTTATAATTTTGATGTCAATACTTCTAATACGTGCTAAATGTGCATTCATGAAATTTTCATCAAAAACGGAGTCAGAAATTTTATCGTCGATTTTCAGTGAATAGTGTTTTCGATAAACGTCTGCTATAATTTTGAAACTAGTCTTTTTAACCCTTCTAGACCTAGTCCACGGACTTTAATAGACCTGTGTTTGATGAAAACGGTTTTAAAATCGGCTTAAGAATTTATTAGGGTTTTTACACCGACTTTTGCGAAAATCGAGTTTTAAGCCGACTCGGGTGGAATTCTTTGAATGTAAAACTTCTTGTCACCTAAAAATAATCCACTTGAGATATCTTGGGGGTGGCATAATTATTTTTAACTTGGTGAGCACTAAAATGCAATTAAAGTCATTAAAAACACAAAAATACCTATTAAAACTAACTTTGACTTTGCATTTTTTTTTAATTGACCAAGCTTTTAAATACTCCTTGTCATCAACACACACTCACACAACACAAAACACACTCCACAAACACACACATGGCCGAGAGAAAGAGGAGAGAAAAAGAAAGAGAATTTCAAAGCTTTTCAATCCAATTTTTCAAAGAAAAACCTAGTTTTTGTCCGTGAAACTTCGCACCGAGTTGGATTCCGCTTGTTGGGCACGCATTGCACGCATTCCTAGGCTTTTATCGCATCAAAGGTGAGAGAAAAATTCTAGATCTCAAAATGTCATTTTTGTGTTTTTGCGTATAAATGAAGATTGAACCGTTAGAATTGAAATCTGATGTTAGATTATTGCTCCTTGCATGCTAGGGATCATTATATACTAATACTACGAATTTCTGTCGGATATAGCATAATTTTTATTTTCTGGGTATTTAATTTTGAATAAAATGTTCAAAGTTGATTTAATTGAGTTGTGTTGATCGAAATCGATTGCCGTCGATTTCTAAATACTTGATAATTACGTGTTAGCGCTGTTGTAATGCCGAATTTTCGATTACATTGTTTGTGTGAAAATCCGGAAAATCCAGCCATGACGTCATAGGGTTTTAGGGTTATCGGGCATGTTTTGGAGGTGTTATGGTGGATTTCCGAGAGGGCTAATGTAGTAGGTTGAATGGGTGAGTGATAGGAACTGATTTGGCAATGTTTGGATTAGTAGATTGTAAGTTATGAATTTTAGAAGTTTAGGTTGTCATTCTTTAATTTCTTGAACGATGCCTTAGATGGTTGGGTAGTGTTCGAGTGATGAATGGTGAGTTGTTGTTAAGTAATTTAGAGTTTAATTATGTATATTATGCATGTCCGGTTAGATGGCCTACTTTGTCATCTAACTACGTTGTTTGATGTTTAATTTAATATTGATGTTATATTGATGTTATTGATTGATTATTATTGAATGCGGGAATCGGGCACTCTTGTTGCTGATCTCCCAATTGATTGATTGATTTATGCTTGCATGATGATTGATGAATATGGAGCCTTGGTATGTGTGTGCCACCTCTCGGGCAGCGTCGGGCTGTCGGGTTGATACCGGCATGACTGCCATAGGCTACCCCCAGCTCGCATGACGGAGATGTCATGGAGGGAAGGGGATAGTGAGGTACCTCGGGTGCGTGAGTAATGGGGAGTTATAAGAAGAACGGTTGAGATCGTGATGGCGTTTGGAGCTACACCAAATAGAGTATCCTTATTGAATGGTCATATAGTTATGTGATGATAGCTTTATTTATGTTATTATTGTTGTTGTGTGTTTACTTGCTCAAAGGACTAAATCCAAGGAGCGTAGTGAATACTGTCGAGATCTATCGGATCCTCACTGGGCTTATGTATATAAGCTCACTCTCTATTAATGCATGTTTCAGGTGTACTTTCACAAGATTACGGGTACGTGCCTCCTGAAGAGGAGAATGTGGAAAATGTGCCTTTCGTGGATGAGTCATATGTTCCCGAGTCTTATCCATGATTCTATGTTGTTAAATGTCTTGTATATTAGCTTAATAGACTTTTATATGCTTTGTGGTTCTTATTGTAATAGATGTTGGAAGATGATGATCCAAATGATGTTAACTTAGTGGCTTCCTTTTGTCTACGGTTAAGTTGTTAGATGGGTCTCAACTTATTTTTGAAATGTATAATAAAGTTGAGGTATTGTATGTTATGTTGGAACGGAGGCAGATAACGAAGACTGATTATTGTATACTACGGTTATGTTGTATGTTGTTATGCTGTTAAGGAGTTGTTGTATGTATGGTTATGGAATTTTGAATGTTTAATGTTATTAACGAGGTTGGTTTAGAACCTCGGTAATCTATTTACTGTCGTTACTGCCGAAATTCCGTTGCGTCCTGACTGATCATAGGAGGGGTCGTGTTGGGGCGTGACAGTTTAAGTGGTATCAGAGCGCATGTTAGCTGTCAGCCGGGGTATCCTCGGAATGTGGGTAGTGGTCTAAGCATGCAAGTATGTATTAAGTGAAAGAAAAGTGAAACATATGTTAATATGTTTATGTGATTAATTTACTTATGTGTCTAACTTTCTATGTGACCAGTATGCCTTGTGTGTTAAGTGAACTAACGTGGTCAATATGATTTATGTGATAACGTGTTATACGTACTCAATGTGTTGTAATTAATGTGCATTATGTGATTAATGTGTATTATGTGACAATTGTGTTTTATGTGATTTTGTGCCTTGTGTGAAGTTAGTTGTTTATGTGCTTTTAATTGTTTATAACTAGCTTATGTGAAACAACGTGCTTTAAGTGCTCAATGTACTTTAAGTGACCAATGTGAGTTACGTGATCAACTTGTCTTATGTGAAGTTTGTTGCTTATGTGACTTTAATTGTTTATAACTTACTTCTGTGATATAACCTGTTTATGTGATGTTGGCTTCTTATATGTTGAATTGTGTGTTATGTGATAATGTTGCATTGTATGATAATTGCGCATTACGTTGTACTTGTCTTTCATATGATATAGTTGCATACATGTTTTAACTCGTGAGTGACCTTTTAATGTCTTGAGTGGTTGTAAGAGCTTTCGAAAATAAAGATAGGCCATGATTTTGAATTATTATTACGCTAGAAGTTTATCAGTTAGATTTTAATTGTTATGTTTATGGATTTTAGTTTCGGCTTAGTGGAATGATCTTGATGTTCCTTTAGCGAGAATGAAGTTGTTCGAGGAAAATAGCAATGTATCTTGATGATTATAATTACTTTTGTTGCCATGTTTAACTTGTTATTACTTGGAGATGAATTATAAATTGAGGTTTCCGTGAGGTTATCATTAGATACTTTTGGAGTCTCAACTCAGATTATACTTTCTTGAGGTTATTTTAGAATGAATTTATTTGAGGAATTAGTGATGTATATTTGTGAATGGAATGAAGTGTGGTATAACATGTGAATATGTCTACTATTTGGGATTGCTATATTATTAATGGATATTTTGGAGTTTTGATCTTTAAACCTTGGAGACAATTGGAGTGATTCCTGACTAAAGTTACTTTATTCGAAGATGTAATTGTTGGGAGATAGAATTATTTGAGGAAATAAGAATGCATTTCGATGGCTGAACATTTACTTGCCTACATCAAGCTTTTGAGTTCTAGGTGATATGACTTTCTAAATTGTTGATTGAGGATTCGCTTGTGTTATAATGGGTTAGTATGAATCTGTATTGTGTTATCAGATTTTGGAGTCTTCATTAGTTAGTCTTGTTGGGTAATCGGTGATTTATCTTGTTTAGTGATTGGTCTGTTACGGAATGTAAAATTTTGGAGTGATTTATCTTGTTTGGTGATTGTTATGACTCTTTAGGTTCTCTAGATCTCCTTAGTGTCTTGTTTTGGAGGAAGATAGATTGTAAGATTTGACTTGTTGGTGTTTAAGTGTGTAGGTGGGACACCCTTCTTGTGCTTCATAATTCTATCGGTCTTATTATCTTTTACTCTATTCTCACTTATTTGAGAGAGAGTTACACTTTTCTAGCATATCAATTGTTTCTTGAAAGTTTTGCTTATTGGATTAATGGATCCTATACTCATTTGACATTGCTTCTATTCTTAACATTCATATTTGTTTCTTATAGCAATGTCGCTTATTGGAGTTAAGGTTTGAGACTTCTATATTTCATTCTATATCTCTAGCCATTCGTTTCAATATTTCATTTCATCATATTACTATTCATTTGAAAGTAATTTTTCCTTTGGTATACCATTTTATTTGTTCGAATTTCACTTGCTTGATGTACTCCCTACCTAAGTACATCATTGTCATTCTTGTTGATCCTTGTTAATCCTATTGTTTCATTATTAAATCCAGAGTCATTACTTTGCTTGTAATTGCTCACTCAAAGTACTCGGCACTGTCCTATTGTTATCATTTCTTATTCGTACTTCTTTGGTATTGCGTGCTGAGATACTCTTGCCACTCATGTTTCTATTGAATTAATCATCTCTTATTTCTTAATTTCATTTCGCCTCAAGTACAACTTACTTGTTGGTTCCTTGAACAATTATCGAGAATTGAAATATCTACTTGTTCAGGAATTTTTGTTCAACATACTCAGCACTGTTTTGACTCGTCATCATCCTTTGTTCGTACGTATTTAACAGATAGGTGCTGAGACATTTCTTATCTTAGTTATCATGTTTCCTTATTAAACTATTAACCTCTTGATTCTCTAACCTGTTTGAACTCTTGTTCACTTGATTGTTGGCTCAAATATGATTTTTCATATTCGTATTTCCTTGTAAATTTCATAAGAGCCATATTCTGACAAATGTCACTTTTGAGATATTCCCTTGATCGGTAATCATTCATGTTATCGTAAATGAGTTTTTAAACCCTCGGGGTGTTCATAGAGCTCTTTTGTGTAGTAAGGGATGATTGATAATTAGTGGTGTCATGCTAAGACTTTGGAGTTGTGATTCATTTCATATGCAATATGATATTAGGTAGGAGAGAATTATGAATTGGAGATTGTCTTGGAACTATGATCATCAACTTGCAGTCAACAGAGTTTGTTCTTTTGAGGTCTTTGGTTAGTTGTCATCCTAAGAGATAAATGGGAACTAAGAGAAGTATTGTTATGCGTAACGATTGAGGATTTAATTGTCTATCAGTTTGAGAATTGCGCGGACGCAATTGTTTTAAGGAGGGGAGAATGTGAAACCCCACTTTTCCTGCTTATCTCGTTTTACGACCTGTGGCTCGTTGTGCAGCCAGATGATCTCTTTATGTGCTATAGGACCTAGAAAGTTATAATTTTGATGTCAATACTTCTAATACGTGCTAAATGTGCATTCATGAAATTTTCATCAAAAACGGAGTCAGAAATTTTATCGTCGATTTTCAGTGAATAGTGTTTTCGAAACACGTCCGCTATAATTTTGAAACTGGTCTTTTTAACCCTTCTAGACCTAGTCCACGGACTTTAATAGACCTGTGTTTGATGAAAACGGTTTTAAAATCGGCTTAAGAATTTATTAGGGTTTTTACACCGACTTTTGCGAAAATCGAGTTTTAAGCCGACTCGGGTGGAATTCTTTGAATGTAAAACTTCTTGTCACCTAAAAATAATCCACTTGAGATATCTTGGGGGTGGCATAATTATTTTTAACTTGGTGAGCACTAAAATGCAATTAAAGTCATTAAAAACACAAAAATACCTATTAAAACTAACTTTGACTTTGCATTTTTTTTTAATTGACCAAGCTTTTAAATACTCCTTGTCATCAACACACACTCACACAACACAAAACACACTCCACAAACACACACATGGCCGAGAGAAAGAGGAGAGAAAAAGAAAGAGAATTTCAAAGCTTTTCAATCCAATTTTTCAAAGAAAAACCTAGTTTTTGTCCGTGAAACTTCGCACCGAGTTGGATTCCGCTTGTTGGGCACGCATTGCACGCATTCCTAGGCTTTTATCGCATCAAAGGTGAGAGAAAAATTCTAGATCTCAAAATGTCATTTTTGTGTTTTTGCGTATAAATGAAGATTGAACCGTTAGAATTGAAATCTGATGTTAGATTATTGCTCCTTGCATGCTAGGGATCATTATATACTAATACTACGAATTTCTGTCGGATATAGCATAATTTTTATTTTCCGGGTATTTAATTTTGAATAAAATGTTCAAAGTTGATTTAATTGAGTTGTGTTGATCGAAATCGATTGCCGTCGATTTCTAAATACTTGATAATTACGTGTTAGCGCTGTTGTAATGCCGAATTTTCGATTACATTGTTTGTGTGAAAATCCGGAAAATCCAGCCATGACGTCATAGGGTTTTAGGGTTATCGGGCATGTTTTGGAGGTGTTATGGTGGATTTCCGAGAGGGCTAATGTAGTAGGTTGAATGGGTGAGTGATAGGAACTGATTTGGCAATGTTTGGATTAGTAGATTGTAAGTTATGAATTTTAGAAGTTTAGGTTGTCATTCTTTAATTTCTTGAACGATGCCTTAGATGGTTGGGTAGTGTTCGAGTGATGAATGGTGAGTTGTTGTTAAGTAATTTAGAGTTTAATTATGTATATTATGCATGTCCGGTTAGATGGCCTACTTTGTCATCTAACTACGTTGTTTGATGTTTAATTTAATATTGATGTTATATTGATGTTATATTGATGTTATTGATTGATTATTATTGAATGCGGGAATCGGGCACTCTTGTTGCTGATCTCCCAATTGATTGATTGATTTATGCTTGCGTGATGATTGATGAATATGGAGCCTTGGTATGTGTGTGCCACCTCTCGGGCAGCGTCGGGCTGTCGGGTTGATACCGGCATGACTGCCATAGGCTACCCCCAGCTCGCATGACGGAGATGTCATGGAGGGAAGGGGATAGTGAGGTACCTCGGGTGCGTGAGTAATGGGGAGTTATAAGAAGAACGGTTGAGATCGTGATGGCGTTTGGAGCTACACCAAATAGAGTATCCTTATTGAATGGTCATATAGTTATGTGATGATAGCTTTATTTATGTTATTATTGTTGTTGTGTGTTTACTTGCTCAAAGGACTAAATCCAAGGAGCGTAGTGAATACTGTCGAGATCTATCGGATCCTCACTGGGCTTATGTATATAAGCTCACTCTCTATTAATGCATGTTTCAGGTGTACTTTCACAAGATTACGGGTACGTGCCTCCTGAAGAGGAGAATGTGGAAAATGTGCCTTTCGTGGATGAGTCATATGTTCCCGAGTCTTATCCATGATTCTATGTTGTTAAATGTCTTGTGTATTAGTTTAATAGACTTTTATATGCTTTGTGGTTCTTATTGTAATAGATGTTGGAAGATGATGATCCAAATGATGTTAACTTAGTGGCTACCTTTTGTCTACGGTTAAGTTGTTAGATGGGTCTCAACTTATTTTTGAAATGTATAATAAAGTTGAGGTATTGTATGTTATGTTGGAACGGAGGCAGATAACGAAGACTGATTATTGTATACTACGGTTATTTGTATGTTGTTATGCTGTTAAGGAGTTGTTGTATGTATGGTTATGGAATTTTGAATGTTTAATGTTATTAACGAGGTTGGTTTAGAACCTCGGTAATCTTTTTACTGTCGTTACTGCCGAAATTCCGTTGCGTCCTGACTGATCGTAGGTGGGGTCGTGTTGGGGCGTGACATGTCACATATTACAAATAATAAAGTGCGCAAAGTATAAGAATCAAATTGAACAACATATACAATTACCGATCATTTCAAGGATATGGTGAGCTTTTGCTCTCAAGTTCAATCGGTGAGCATTTGCTCTTAATATCATTTTCGATAACAATTGTTGCGGCCCGCTTCAATCATCCACTTATCACTCCAAATTGGGTGTACTTCGGATATACCCCGAAATCCTACGACCCAACTCTCCGAGGGTAGAATGCCAAGTGAGAGAGGGAATTGGACCATGATAGTCCCCAGTGCACCGGCAAGCCCTATGCCGCTCGGCGTTCGTAAACGCTACCATGCCACAATGAAAGGTTGCAACCTTGTATGCAATGTACATTTATACCATTTAACAATTCACATTAGGAGGACAACAAAGTAGATTGCCTCCGAGCAATTTCAAGATCACATATTGACAAGTAAATGAACGAGGCATGCTTGACATGTAATTTCACTTTGTAGAAGACTTAGAGTTATATGAACATTAAACGGGCAGCCAAGTAACATATATAAATCAAGTCATAAAACTCATTTCAGGGTTCACGTATCAAGTGTTAAGATTATACAAGCATGCAATGACGCTTATACGAGATTGGGTGCAAGAATAGTTCACTTATCAACATGCAATCACCAAGAATCATATTTAGAGTTATAAATACAATTCCGGGCATCCTATTAAAATTCCTCACAACAATTGAACACAATTAACCATGGAATCATCTCTTAGCAAGTAGTCTTAAGCGTTCGGGCCTCAATTCCATGCTTTCACATGCGATTAAGCATCCATTCATCAATTAATGAACCCAAGCCATGCATCAACCAAATTAAGCATCCTCAACCAACCACAACAGCCCACACAACTACTAAGTTCCACAATTTCAAGAATTCAATACCTCAAGTAAGGTCACAACATGATTCAAAGCATATTACTAAGCAAAAACCTTACTGCAATGGTCTGTTTTTCCATATTCAATTAGCCAACCAATTAATCTCCAATTTCAGTGTACCAAATGCAAAATTAAAGCTTACTGAGTACTTTAAATCTAGGAACAAACCTCACTACATTTGGAGTTCGGACATAGGAGTTATGGCCCAAACCGTGATACTACGCAAAACTGTTCAGTTTTAGACACATTACGATTTTTTCCATTTTTTGAGGGTCCTAAAGTCCGAATTAGCCTTAGCCTATTTCTGCCAAAAAATATTCATAACGGAAAAATATAGTAACCTACCAATTTTCATGCATTTTTATCAACTTTTACTAGGTCAAAAACACTTCATTCTACAAGGTCAGTAATATGCCAGAAAAACGGGTTTGTATATCTCTAAGTCTCTAGCCAAAATCAAGCCATGCATGAGAAGATAGGCTTACATACACACATATACAATAACTACCGAGATAAATATAGCCATATGAGAGCATGCATATGAGTTTTGAAAGCTTTTAAAAGAGTTTAACCCTCACCTTAGCCTATTGATGGATGAAAATGCACAAACGCTCTTTGAATCGCACAACTAGACCTTTTTCCTTGCTTTGGCCGAGTGGTATCTTGATTTCCTTTAAATCCTAGCTTAGTTAGCTTGTGTAGGAGGTGTGCATGTGTGTGAAACCAAAAGACAAGGAAGAAAACTATCAAAACTTACCATAGGCCGAAAATGAAGAGTTTTGAGAGCTTGTACGAGATTTTCTTGCTTTGCTTGCTATGGTCAAGTTTCTTGGAAACCTTGAGAGCCTAGGTGAGTATTAAAGGGTGAGGTTCAGCTATGGAGACTCAAGAGGCAGCCATGGCCGAGGGAGTGAGAGAATGAGAGAGTTTGAGAAAGAAATGAAATGTTTGTGTGTGTGTGTCGGCCTCGAGCTTGTAGAATCTGATTTTTGTTTTATCCTTTGAGCATTTTTGAATTATGAGGGAGCATAAGGTGAGGAGGCCGAGATGTTGAAGCTTGGTGTTAGCAAAAGGTGCATCGGTGCAAGAAAAGGGATGACATTGTATAAGATTGTGTTTAAGCATGCATGGTTTAAAATAATTTGTTCAAACTTTGCTCAAAGTCCTTGGTATGGCCGGCCATGTGGTGTTCAATTCTCAATTTTTGTTTTGTTTTAAGTTTAATTTATTGTAGGTTGATTGTGGTATTTGAGTGCATTGATTTTTGGTGAGAATAAAGAATGTTTAGTGTTTAATGAGCTTTTGTCTTTTGTGAGTTGACTTAGGATTAAAATATTGCTAGTAGAGTTGTAGGATTATTTAATAATCTAGTGCTTTGTATAGGATGCTTTATTGATTAGCATGCAGGCACGCTTTCCTAGGTCTAGGGCACGTACTCAAGGTAATGCACGAACTACGAGATAAATGCATGTATTCCAAGTAAATGCACGTAACCCTAAACGAATGCACGTAATTCAAGACACGACTCTTAAACCTAGGTTAAGGCACGCAGTTCAAGGTTAGGGCACATGAAATGAGATAACACACGCAATTCGAGGTCGGGCTTCACATCCTCCCCTCCTTAAAAGAATTTCGTCCTGAAATTTAGTATTACCTTTGGAATAACGTCGGATACTGTTGCTCCATCTAGTCTCGCCTTTCCCACGTTGCTTCTTCAACTCCATGGTGATCCCACAACACTTTCACCATCGGTATTGACTTATTACGCAACTCCTGATCTTACTGGTCTAGGATCTGAATAGGCTTTTCTTTATAAGACAAGTTCTCCCAAAGCTGCAATGGCTCTGACTTCAAGATGTGTGATGGATCAGGGTGATACTTTCGTAGCATTGAGACATGGAAGGCGTCATGAATATTGGAGAGATTTTGGGGAAGTTCCAAGCGATACGCCAATTTGCCAACCTTCTCAACTATTTCAAATAGTCCTACAAACCTCGGGCTTAACGTTCCACCCTTACCATGTTTAATCAATCCCTCCGAGGTGACAATTTCAAGAACACCTTGACGCCGACCTCAAATTCTAAATTCTGTCTCTGTCAGTCTGCATAACTGTTCTGCTTGCTTTGGGCGGTGAACATCCGTTTCTGGATGAGGTGGACATTTTCAACAGTCTTCATAAGTTCTGGTAGAAGGGTTGGGTCAAAAGTCTTCGTTTCACCTACTTCATCCCTGTATATTGGGGATTAACACTTACGTCCATACAATGCCTCAAATAGGGCCGTCCCAATAGTGGCCTGATAACTGTTATTATAAGTGAACTCTACTAGAGGCAGATATTTTCTCAACATTTTCCGAAGTCTAAAACACACGCTCTCAACATATCCTCCAAAATCTGAATAGTTCTCTCAGATTGTCCGTCAGTCTGAGGGTGATAAGCTATATTGAAACTCAACTTCATCCCCAAAGCTTCTTGTAATCTCTTCCAAAATCGGGAAGTAAAACGAGGATCCCTATCCGACACAATAGTTACAAGCATCCCATGTAGCGTTACAATATCCGCCACATACATATCTCTTAGTTTCTCAGGACTATCCTCCTTGTTCATCGGTAAGAAGTGTGCTGACTTAGTCAATCTATCCACAATGACCCAAACGGCATCATGACCCTTTTGTGACCTAGGCAGGTCCATGACAAAATCCATAGTTATATGCTCCCATTTCCATTGGGGAATTTCCAACGGCTGAAGTAAACTTGCCGGTCGTTGATGTTCTGCCTTGACCCTCTGACAAGTCAAACACTGTGCCACAAACTTTGCAATCTCCTTCTTCATGTTATTCCACCAATAGTGTTGCTTCAAATCCCGGTACGTCTTTGTTCCGCCGGGGTAAATAGTGTATCTTGAGTTATGGGCTTCTTCAAGAATCTTCTTTTTCAACTCTAGGTTGTTAGGGACACAAATTCGACTCCTGAACCTCCAAATTCGATCATCATAAAACTTGTAATCTGTGTTGCCTTCCTTAATCTTCTGGAATTATTGATCCTTCTGTTGGGCCTTTCGTATCTCGGACAACAAGGTCGATTGAACTTGTGTAGTGGCAAATAGTATCCATTTTTGAGTCAATTGTGGTTTCCACATAAATGCTTCCTCTAACATCTCCTACATCTTAACCTCCAATTTTGCCATGCTCTCTTTCCGGCTTAAGGCATCTACTACCACATTCGCTTTACTGGGCAAATAATTGATTGTGCAATTATAATCATCCAAGAGCTCCATCCACCATCTTTGCCTCATATTCAATTCTTTCTGAGAGAACAAGTACTGCAAACTCTTGTGATCTGTAAACACCTCAAACTTGTTATCCCACAGATAGTGCCTCAATTTCTTTAGTGCAAACATAATAGACGCTAGCTCCAAATCATGCGTTGGGTAATTCAATTCATATGGCTTTGGCTTCCTAGAGGCATATGCAATCACTCTACCATTCTGCATCAATACACAACCCAATCCTTCTTTAGAAGCATCGCTATAGATTACAAAGCCTTGACTTCCTTCAGGTAATGTAAGAACAGGCGCAGTAGTCAATCTTGTCTTCAACTCTTGAAAGTTGTTCTCACACTTGTCATCCCACACGAACTTTATTTTCTTCTGAGTGAGCTTTGTAAGTGGTCTGACAATTCTTGAGAAATCCTTCATGAACCTTCGATAATAGCCGGCTAAACCAAGAAAACTCCGAACCTTTGTGACATTTTTCGGCTTCCTCCAAGACATCACTACTTCTATCTTTGGTGGGTCCACCGCTATTCCTTCTTGGGATATGATGTGTCCCAAGAATGCAATCTGCTGCAACCAAAATTCACATTTGCTAAACTTTGCATACAATTGATGCTCCCGAAGTTCCTAAAATACCAATCGCAGATGTTGTTCATGCTCAGCCTCAGATTTCGAGTATACCAAAATATCATCAATAAAGATCACCACAAATTGGTCCAAGTAGGGTTGAAATGCCCTGTGCATCAAGTCCATAAAAGCTGCAGGGGCATTAGTTAGCCCAAATGGCATTACCACAAACTCATAATGCCTATATCTCGTCCTGAAAGCCGATTTAGGAACATCTTCCTTTTTGATCCGCAGCTGATAATACCCTTGTCTCAAGTCGAGTTTTGAATACACTTTAGCTCCTTGAAGTTGGTCAAACAACTCATCAATCAATGGGAGTGGGTATTTATTCTTGATGGTCACTTGGTTCAATCCTTGGTAATCGATGCATAGCCTCAACGTTCCGTCTTTCTTCTTTACAAATAGAACTGGTGCACCCCACAAAGAAGAACTCGGTTGAACAAATCATTTCTCCAACAATCCTTGCAATTGGTCTTTCAATTCTTGTAGCTCGGCTAGTGTCATACGATAGGGAGCTTTAGATATCAGCTGTGTACTAGGCAGTAATTCTATTACAAACTCGATCTCTCGATCTGGAGGTAAACCCGGCAATTCTTTTGGAAATACATCAGCATATTCTTTAATCACCGGCATCTCCTCCAACTTAGCTTTGTCCAATGGCTTATTGATGAGGTAAGCTAAGTATCCGCTACACCATTTTCTCATGGACTTCACTGCTTTCGTGGATGAAATGATGGAACTCCCAATGAAATCCCTTTGACCCATTACTTCCAATGTTGGTTGGCCAGGTACCTGGAATGTTACGATATTCGTCCGGCAATCTAGTTGGGCATGATGTTTTGTTAACCAATCCATCCTTAAGATGACTTCATAGTCTCGAAAGGGTAACACTATAAGATTGGCTGAGAATTCCCTATCCTTAATTTGAATTTTACATGCTTTACAAGCTAAGTTAGTAACAAGTTTAGAACCCATCGGAGTACCGACTTCTACTTCATAAGGGAAGCATTCAACTCGTAATTTCACATGTTGCACACATAGGGGAGTAATCAATTAGCACCCTAACAGGTTGATTCAGTATCAATAATGTACCTTCAACAACAGCAGTCTCCTCAGGAAGCTCCTCACATTCAATAGCATAAGCTCGGGCTGAAACTCTAGGAACAGGAGTCTTGCCTCTACCAGTTGGTTTATTCTAATTTTGTTCTCCCTACCATTTAGGGCAGTCCTTAACCTGGTGTTGATCACTGCCACACCCCACGCATCTTCCCTATTTCCTCCAGCACTGGCTCTCAGTGTGACCCTTCTTGTTATAGTAAGAACAAGTGACAGCCTGAGTAGCGGGTGAACTACCTGTGGATCCACGGGTGGAAGAGGATGATGGTGCTTTAAACGGGCTGCGGTTGTTGATGGGTCTGTTCTGGCTCTAGCCTTAACTGCGACTCTGAGTCTGGAAATTCCTCTGTTGTCCTTGAGGCTGGTAAGGTTTCTTATTCGGCTGACTCGAACCGGCTCTATCAAGTTTTCTCTTCTCAACTCGGGAAGCAACAACAAAGAGAGCAGAATATGGAGCAAAGTCATAGGAGGCCAAGTGATCTTGACTTCCTGACCTCAACCCATTCATAAATTTTCATATCTTCGCCTCAGGGGTTCTGACCATATATTGTGCATAGCGGGACAATCTGTCGAAGCGGGCCTCATACTAAGCCACTATCATGTTGCCCTAGCTCAAGGTCATAAACTCTTCAATCCGCCTCTGTCTCGAAATTGTAGGTATGTATTTCTCCTTGAAAGCCTTGATGAAGTTACCCCACAAGTGAGATGTATGATCAATTTCCCAAAGTACTTCCACAGTGTGCCACCAATGCTCAGCATCCCCGTGTAACAAGTACACAACAAACTCAATCTTCTCTTCGTCAGTATAGTCAAGTGGCCTATAAATCCTTTCAATCTCAGACAGCCAAGCCTCTGCCTTTTCATCATTAGCTTCCCCAAAGAATTTGGACGGGTAAAATTCAAGGAATTCCCGCATCCTGCTGTTTCTCCTATTGTTACCACCATTCTTGTTGTTGTTACCACCAGCTCCGTAGTTGTTTTAAATATGGGCTGCTTCACGTGCTTCTTGACGTTCCATTACTCGTGACACGTGATCCATAGTACTCGCCATCATGTTAAACATAGCCATACCGGGATTAGTTTAGTGAGCATCTCCGGCTTCTTAAGGCACATCGCCCCTATTGGTATTGTAGATACTAGGGCCAGCCATCTATAGGCACATATTATTATGTACAATTTATTGGGATACGACAAGACAAGAAATTAATGTATAGAGTACTCAACATACAATTTCACATAGACATATAATTCTCAAAATAGTTAAGACACGTTAATCACATAAGCATGTAGAAACAAAGAAGACACATTTAACATTGGCACATATTAACACATATAAACAAGTCATCATAATTACCTTAGGGCTTCTACTCATGGTCCGAGAGTTAAACCCATCGTAAGCAATCTAAGCTCTGATACTAGTCTAATAAGGTGTCACGCCCCAACCCGACCTATAGAGGCTAGACTAGGGCGTGATCTAATTATTTACACCATTTCTCATACTTAACCGTTGTTATGATTTAATACTTAACGTTAGCCTAGAACTCCGAAAGATTTTCCAAAAAACCAGCAGTATAACGGCTATATTTAGGACCTTTTGGTTTGACCTAATTTTCAAACGCCTCTATTATTCCAATCACTACTCCGATTCCACTAAGGACTCCTATTTGGTTAATGAATGATATGCCTGCTAGTCTGTCTCGAAAGTCCTGTTTAATTGATAAGCCTAGCAAGATGACTATGTCTCGTTTACTTGTCAATTCTTAGGGCGCAAGTACCTATTGATCCTTAGCTTCGTATTGAGCACCTAGGTGAAATTAGATAGAGTTACATCATTTGATTCTTCACCTAGTGATTGAGTTGCCTATGATAGTTACTAAATCAAAATAGTGATAGAAACCACAAAATAAAGTGTTCGTCTAGTTATAAGCAGTACAAGCCAAAATTAGACCCCAAATTACAACGGGGGTCATTTACAACAACAACAGCATAAAAAATAGTCTTCAAAACAAATCTAACGTTCACAAAATAGCCACAATCAAGCAAGGCACATAAGGCATGCAATCACACCAAGGAATCATCAACAGGCACGTTTCCCTCGGGTACCTGTTCCTGATCTATTTCACCTGTGATGATAAAAGAGGGTGAGTCCTTATTAACTCAGCGAGGGGGAACGAGAGATAACGTTTTGAAACTATTTTCCGATTAATCTTATGAAAACCCTTGTCGAAAATATGTCACGTATTACAAATAATAAAATATGCAAAGTATAAGAATCAAATTGAACAACAGATACAATTACCAATCATTTCAAGGATACGGTGAGTGTAACACCCCGATCCCTGTCGAGACCAGGAGTTCTATCAATCAATCTAATCGCAACCCAATTCCAAACCCGGGCATAAAATTTTAGGGAAAGACGGACGGAGTCTTGCCTATTTCTAGGCAAAATGTAAAACCTGCAATAGCATATAAGTGGACCAGCACCGTGTCCAACCATACAAACACCTTAAGGCCATCCGAGACTTGGTTCTCAACAAGGGTACACAAGTAAATATACATTTCCAGTTTAAAAGCTAACCTATCTCTTCTTATCTTTGACAAGTACATTCATGCTTGGCAATTAAACTATACTAACCTATTGCATAAAATAGACTATCATACCATTCTAATAAACCTAGTTAAGTTAATTACATAACTTTTAACAATAAATACATACAATACATGAAAGCATACATCTTTGCATCTTTCTACAACTCAGCCACATAAGACGCAAGACAACTCTTCAAGCACGATCTTTCACGTAACCACGAACTTTCCAGCTAACATGGCATTTCCTGAAATATGGTGGTGAGGAGTGAGTATACACAACACGTATACTCAGTGAGGGCAAGACAAATATCGAGGTGGAGAGAAAGAAAGTCGTGCAATGCAAATAAGATAGTTAAGCAATATATCTGATAAGAACAACAATCAATATAAACAACAATACAATAAACAATTAAAGAAAGCATTAACACAACCCATCAAAGCTATACCACACTTTGAAGGCTATGGTTCACTCTTACAAGCAACGTACCATTTCACGAGCGATGCATCAATCTCGAGCTTGATGTTGAGAACGATGACAATAAGCGCGCAACCACCTTATAACTTCCACTGGGTGTACTCCGGATGTACCCCGACACATCTACGACCCAAATCTCCCAGGGCGGCACCCCTAGCGAGAATGGGAATAGGACACGGAGCTAGAGCAAACCAACCCTGGCAGCCCAAGACTGCCCAGAGAGGCCCATCACTCGCGCTTCTGACACTATGCAATGCAATACGAGATACAAGCAATAAACGAGCGATAGCACGAAAGTGTAGATTAGTCACGATAAATGAGATATCAAGCATTTACAATCAATAATAGCAATCAATTAACTTTTCAAGCATGATTATCATTAATATCAACAATAACATCAATCAAACAAGTAATAGCAGTTTGAACACGAAAATAACAAATATCAGTATTCAATCTCTAACTTCCAAAGATAATTACGAGGAAACGAGCTACAGGATTAGGAAACCGATTTCACTACATTCACTTAGGTGCTACAAGGCACGTTCCTATATCACGAAACCTCATTTTCCCAACCAAAGCCCGAAAGTCCACCTACTGCGTTTGAACTACAGCTATGTTAACCGGTCACCTAATCAACACCACAACAGCGCCAAAAGTGCTTCCATGCCTTCAATAGGAAAACACCCAACTCAATTCAAGCACGGTCAACACTTGGTCAAACAGCCCCTTTACGTTTCCTTGTCTAATTTCCAATTTTAACAAAGGTCGGTCCGATTTTATTGTACATTTTATCCTTCTATCACTAATGGCACCTATCCAAATCAAGAAATCCCAATTCGGATCAAAATCAAATATTCTAGGATTTTACTATTCAAAATCACTATTCATTATTCTTCCCAATTTCAAATTTGCGTTTCTAGTCGTAAAAATGGCTAAATAACTAACAAGCAATGCTCTACGAACCCTACAAAGGCAATTCCAAGCAATTTCAAGCATTATAACGCATTAAATATCAAATCTAAGAAATTGAATCAAAAATCAAATTCGAATATAAGTGCACAAAAATGTGAAAACCCTTACAGAGATTGAAGACCAAGACCCGCAAGGACCCGAGCCACGACCCCCGAGTAATTCCACGTATGATTGTAGAAGAAAATTGAAGCAAAATCATTTCTATTTTGGCCGTTGAAGTTTCGGCCAACGAAGGGGACATGGGGGGGAATTTGGCAATTTGTTTTGTTGACAATTTTGGCTTGTTTTTTGTTTTATAAGGTGACAATGGCATTTTGGTCTTTTGGCAAAGTCAAATACAAGTTAAAAATGGTCAAATAAGCTTATTTTAATGCCATTTAATCTAATTCAAGTTAAAACAATACAATTTTAATGAAAAACAACTAAAACTAGTTAAATTAAGCTAGAAACATTATTCACTAAGTCCGAGGAATATTTCTCTAACTCTCACTTTCGAAATGCTACGATCGAACGGTCAATAAATTATCGCTAATCAAACGATGAGCAATAATATAAAACTATATTTTTTTGAAAAGTAGAATAGTAGAATAGTTTAAAATTCACTCCGGCTCGGAGTTACTTTTCTCATTTAATTGAAAACCGAGTAATTAAATGCAAGAAAGTAAAATCGATTATTAAAATAATCAAAACAATCAAAATAATCAATATTCATTTAAAAATAAATAATCTAATTATTTATAGAATATTTTAAAGAATTATGAAATTAATGGTAAGATATGAATAAACAAGTTAATATAAACACGTAATCAAATGCAATTAAATACTAACATTTAAGATGACACTTAATTAAATACAAGAAAATAAATCCAATTACTATAAATAATAAAAATATGTAATAATCTTTTAAATTAATCAATATAAAAATTATTTGAATGCTATTAAAAGAAATATCAAAATAGTGCAAAAATGGATGATTAACTAATTAAACACTTAATTAATGTAGTCAAATGCTATTAAATGCATGCCGGGTTCGGGTTATCACATCCTTCCCCCCTTAAAACAATTGCGTCCTCACAATTCTTCTTCCAATAGTACCCAGCATTATCTAAAATCCAACTCTGACAAATCTTCATTGGTTGCTGAGCAAAATAGTGAATAAGGATGCTCGTAGGAAAATCCCAAATAGAAATCCTAACCAAGAATGCCGAGAAAATACCAACTAAAGACTGAAGTAGAGATACTGTAGATAAAATTAACATCACATATTAATGACAAGAAGAATGCCGAAGAAATACTCTACATACGAATCTCCAGTAGAAGTTCAACAAGTACCAAATAAGGAAGTCAAAGGATAGCCAGAGTAGATGCAGCACATATAAGACCAAACTCCAAGACCTCATCACCATTTGCCGAGTGCAAACTTTATACAACTTACCACCAAGAAAGCCCAAAGTATTCCACAGCATACCGTAAACCATATGAGATAATAAGTCTGAACAAGATTCCAAGTGTAAAACTTCCAATAAGTGCCATCAAGAAAGATACTAGTAGAATTCCCACTAAGAATTCCAAAGAATACCATAAATAGTACTATACAATAAGTCTGATAGGAATTCCAAATACCAAACCTACTGAGGAACACTAAAGGAAATACCCGAAACAGTGCTCCAATAAGAAAGTAGCAAGAATTGCCCAATAAGTAAGTACTAGATAAATGACCACTAAGAATTCTATAAAATGCCATTGAAGAATTTCCAATCAGGGATGCCAGTATCACACCAATAAAGATCGAGACACATATGCCATAGGTAATACCATGCAGTAAGTCCGATTGAAACCCCAATAGCCAAGTCTACCAAGAAGTACCAACAGAAGTTTCCAAAGAATATCCAATAAGAAAACCAAAGAATGCTCCAAAGAACAACCAAATAGAACCCCAAAAGAAAGCTACTCTTTCACAACTGTTAAGCACAGAGGAGGACCTTAGAGATTCGCCAATAACCGAGCTCCAAAAGCAAACACAAACTCCCAAATAAAGGTTAGTCAAATACTGCTCATTCCCGTCAATCCATATAACTTGGATGGCCTGCTACTAACCACTTCTCTTCAGGGGGAGGAAGAAGTCTTTCTTACCATTTCAACAGGATATGTATGAATGCCAAGATAGCACATTTATACATACATGCCTTAAATTATTATGCAAGCAAGTTTATAAAAGAATTTATAAAACAGTTTAATCTTTAGAGTCATTCAAGCACGTCAATCAAGTCAATCACAACACAACTCAATCCAAGACATTCAATTACACATATTACATGCAACGATTCAAGCAACTAACAATTCACGAGGTCGATTCGATTCACGAGGTCAATTCAATAGGTCAATTCAATGCACAACTAGACACTTCACTTCACTTAGCACACATTTAGCACATAATACATAACTATATCACATAGATACAAACATTCAATTCAAGACTCACAATCTCACATACAGGCACACACTTTCAAAACACTCATAACAAGCACACATTCAAGGGTCACTACCAACCAAACCGAGGACCCTGTCCCAGCTTATGAGCTAAACAAGCTCTGATACCACTTGTAACACCCCGATCCCTCTCGAGACCAGGAGTTCTATCAATCAATCTAATTGCAACCCAATTCCAAACCCGGGCATAAAATTTTAGAGAAAGACGGATGGAGTCTCGCCTGTTTCAAGGGAAAATGCAAAACCTGCAATAGCATATAAGTGGACCAGCACCGTGTCCAACCATACAAACACCTCAAGGCCATCCGAGCCTTGGTTCTCAACAAGCGAACACAAGTAAATAAACATTTCCAATTTAAAAGCTAACCTATCTCTTGTTATCTTTGACAAGTACATTCATGCTTGGCAATTAAACTATACTAACCTATTGCATAAAATAGACTATCATACCATTCTAATAAACCTAGTTAAGTTAATTACATAACTTTTAACACTAAATACATACAATACATGAAAACATACATCTTTGTATCTTTCTACAACTCAGCCACATAACACGCAAGACAACTCTTTAAGCACGATCTTTCACGTAACCACGAACTTTCCAGCTAACATGCATTTCCTGAAATATAGTGGTGAGGAGTGAGTATACACAACACGTATACTCAGTGAGGGCGAGACAGATATCGAGGTGGAGAAAAAGAAAGTCGTGCAATGCAAATAAGACAGTTAAGCAATATATCCGATAAGAACAACAATCAATATAAACAACAATACAATAAATAATTCAAGAAAACATTAACACAACCCATCAAAGCTATACCACTCTTTAAAGGCTATGGTTCACTCTTACGAGCAATGTACCATTTCACGAGCCATACATCAATCTCGAGCTTGATGTTGACAACGATGACAATAAGCACACAACCACCTTATAACTAACATTGGGTGTACTCCGGATGTACCTCGACACATCTACGACCCAAATCTCCCAGGGCGGCACCCCTAGCGAGAATGGGAATAGGACACAGAGCTAGAGAAAACCAACCCTGGCAGCCCGAGACTGCCTAGAGAGGCCCATCACTCACGCGCCTGACACTATGCAATACAATACGAGATACAAGCAATAAACGAGCGATAGCACGAAAGTGCAGATTAGTCACGATAAACGAGATATCAAGCATTTACAATCAATAATAGCAATCAATTAACTTTTCAAGCTTGATTATCATTAATATCAACAACATCAATCAAACAAGTAATAGCAGTTCGAACACGAAAACGACAAATATCAGTATTCAATCTCTAACTTCCAAAGACAATTACGAGCGAACGAGCTACAGGATTAGGAAACCAATTTCACTACTTTCACTTAGGAGCTACAAGGCACGTTCCTATATCATGAAACCTTACTTTCCCAACCGTAGCTCGAAAGTCCACCTATTGCGTTTAAACTACAGCTATGTCAACCGGTCACCCAACCAATGCCACAACAACGCCAAAAGTGCTTCTATGCCCTCAATAGCAAAACCCCCAACTCAATTCGAGCACGGTCAACACTTGGTCAAACTACAAAGGCTGGTCCATTTTTATTGCATATTTTATCTTTCTATCACTAATGGCACCTATCAAAATCAAGAAATTGCAATTCGGATCAAAATCCAAAATTCTAGGTTTTACTATTCAAAATCACTTTTCATTGTTCCTCCCCAATTTCAAAATTTGTGTTTCTAGTGGTAAAAATCGCTAAATAACTAACAAGCAATGTTCTACGAACCCTAAAGAGGCAATTCCAAGCAATTTCAGGCATTATAATGCATTAAATATCAAATCTAAGAAATTGAATCAAAAATCAAATTCAAATAAAAATGCACAAAAACGTGAAAACCCTCACAGAGATTGAAGACCAAGACCCGCAAGAACCCGAGCCACGACCCCCGAGCAATTCCACGCATGATTGTAGAAGAAAATTCAAGCAAAATCATTTCTATTTTGGCCCTTGAAGTTTCGGCCAACCAAAAGGACATGGGGGGCAATTTGGAAATTTGTTTTGTTGACAATTTTGGCTTGTTTTTTTGTTTTATAAGGTGACAAGGCATTTTGGTCTTTTGGCCAAGTCAAATACAAGTTAAAAATGGTCAAATAGCTTATTTTGATGCCATTTAATCTAATTCAAGTTAAAACAATGTAATTTTAATGAAAACCAACTAAAACTAGTTAAATTAAGCTAGAAACATTATTCACTAAGTCCGAAGAATATTTCTCTAACTCTCATTTTCGAAATGCTATGATCGAACGGTCAATAAACGATCGCTAATCAAACGATGAGCAATAATATAAAACTATATTTTTTTGAAAAGTAGAATAGTATAATCGTTTAAAATTTACTCCGGCTCGGAGTTACTTTTCTCATTTAATTGAAGACCGAGTAATTAAATGCAAGAAAGTAAAACCGATTATTAAAATAATCAAAACAATCAAAATAATCAATATTCATTTAAAAATAAATAATCTAACTATTTCTAGAATATTTTAAATAATTATGAAATTAATGCTAAGATACGAATAAACAAGTTAATATAAACACGTAATCAAGTATAATTAAATGCTAACATTTAAGATGATACTTAATTAAATACAAGAAAATAAATCCAATTTCTATAAATAATAAAAATAGGTAATAATCTTTTAAATTAATCAATATAAAACTTATTTGAATGCTATTAAAAGAAATATCAAAATAGTGCAAAAATGAATGATTAACTAATTAAACACTTAATTAAATGCACCCAAATGCTATTAAATGCATGCCGCGTTCGGGTTTTCACAGTTAGCTTTTGCTCTCAAGTTCACTCGGTGAGCATTTGCTCTCAATATCATTTTTGATAACAATTGTTGCGGCCGGTGTCACGCCCCAACTCGACCCCTCTTACGATCAGTCAGGACGCAATGGAATTTCGACAGCATAACGATAGTAACATGAACATCAGGGCTCTAAACCAAACCTTAAGAACAACATACATCAAACTCCACAAATCACCAACAACTCCCCAATCAAATTAACAACATACAATGGAACTGTTTCATACATTAAACATTCTTTCATCAACTCATTCATAGTTATGCGCCTTCCTTCCAACATATACATTTACTATATAACATACACTTCCAAAATAGATTATAGCCCACCTAGCAACCTAATCATGTTCCAAAACAAGACTACTAAGCTAGCAACATTTACTTCATTATCTTTACAACATCTTATACATCATAAACTTCTAAGTAAATACAAAACATCTAGTTTTAATATGCAAGATAACAAAAGAGTACATCTCAGATATCAATGACAAGACTTTGGCACATAGGACTTGTCCACATAAAACACATTCTTAGCTTCCTGAGGCATGTACCCGTATTCCTGTTCTGTAACACATGTATGCATGCAATAATTGATAGTGAACTTATATAAAACAAGCTCAGTGAGGATATGATAGATCTCTAACAGTATTTACTATACTCCTTCAAAATGATCCTTTGAGCAGTAAACACACAATAAAACATCAATAACAATATGAACACATAACTATAATGACCAATCAATAAAGGATACTCTAGTTTGTGTAGCTCCAAATGCCATCACGATCTCAACCATTCTTCTTGTAACTCCCCATTACTCACGCATCCGAGATACCTCACTAGCCTCGCCCTCCATGACACCTCCGTCATGCGAGCTGGAGGTAGTCTCTGGTAGTCATGCCGTTATCAACCCGACAGCCCGACGCTACCCGAGAGGTGGCACACACATACCAAGACTCAGCAATAATAATAAACATCATTCATAGGAGGACAATCTAGAAGAATTGCCTATCTCCCGGTTCATCAATCATCAATCAATAATCATCAATTATCATCAATTATCATCAATTGTCATCAATATAACATCAAGTAATCAATTAAATAACAAACAACTAAGTTAGATGACAAAGTAGGCCATCCAACTTAACATGCATTAAACACATAATCTAACCCTAGTCTAACCATTTATAACTCACAATTCAATCACTCAAATACCACTCAATCAACTAAAGGCTCAATTCAACAATTTAAAGAAAGACAACCTAAACTTCAAATAATCATATCTTACATTCTACTAATCCAAACAACTCCAAATCAGTTTCTAACACTCACCCATTCAATCAACTACATTAGCCCTCTTGGAAACCAACAAGACACATCAAAATCAAGCCCAACAACCCTAAAACCTCAGTGCACCTAGGCTGAAATTTCTTGATTTTCACACAAACATCGCAATCAAAAATTCGGCATTATAACGGCGCTACCACATAATTAACAAACTTTTAGAAATCGACGGCAATCGATTCCAACCACTACAACTCAAAATAATCAACAAATGGCCAATCTATCAACTTTAAATACCTGAAAATAAAAATTTATGCTACAACGGTTCAAATCCCACAAGAATACATAGAAACGATCCCTAGCATGCACTGAGCAATAATATAACTTCAAATTAACATTCTAATCAAAATGCAATTATAAGCAAAAACATAAAATATGACTTTTGAGATCTAGAATTTTTTCTCACCTTTGATTTGTTTTGACGCAAGAAAGATGTAGAATGGATGTCCAATAAGTGAAATCAAGCTTTGAATGAAGTGATTTGGACTTGAATTGCAAAATCTATGCGAAAAATACTTTGAAAAGCCTTGAAAATGCCTTCTTTCTTCTTCCTCATGGATTTTCGGTAATGTGTATGTTTTTGGACTGTGTTTGATTTGTTTTTAATGTGTGTTGATGATATATTAAGCAAAGGTCAAACAAATAAAAGAAAGTCAAAGTTGACACTTAGTTATTTTTAGTGTTTTCCTGTCTTTTAATTCCATTTTAGACTATTTCTTGCTCAAAACATTAATTTAACACTTAGACTATTTTAAGTATTTTATTTTTAGGTGACGAGTTTTCTCATGCAAAGACTTTCACCCGACTCGGCTAAAAACGCGATTTCTGCAAAAGAAGGTGAAAAATCATATTATTTGTTTTCAAATGTCTTTTGAATGCACAATTAATCTAAAATCATTTAATACCACTTATAAATACATTTATATTAATATATAGTAGGTCAACAAAAGCCAATGCAAGAATTGGGTTTAGAAGAAATTACTATTTAGCTCAAAAATGCTATTTTTCGCCCGAAAAGTCTATTTAAATTACTATTCCGTTTCAGAATCAATTTTTATCAAACATGGGTCTATTAATAATAGAGGACTAGGTTTTAAGATGTTTAAAACATCCCTGTAAAAATTGTAACTTACAGGTGTTCAAAAATACTATTCACCAAAACCAACGATAAAATTTCTGATTCTGTTTTTTATGAAACTTTCATGAGTGCACATATAGAATGTATTAGGAATATAAATCACATTTCTAACACATTCTCACTCATATAACACATAAACAGGTCAAATCACGCAAATCGAGGTAAAAACACGTAAATCGAGGTAAAGACGAAAATTGGGGTTTCAGATTCTCCCCTATTTACAACAATTGTGTCCGCGTAATTCTCGAACTGATAGAAAATTAAATCCTCAATCATTACACTTAACAATACTTCTCTTAGTTCTTATCTATCTCTTAGGATGACACCTAACCAAAGACCTTAAAAGAAGAAACTCTGTTGAGTGCAAGATGATTATCATAATTCCAAGACAATCTTCAATTCATAATTCTCTCCCACCTAATATCATATTGCATATGAAAAAAATCGCAACTCCAAAGTCTTAGCATGACACTACTACTTATCAATCATCCCCTACCAGATAAAAGGACTCTATGAACACTTCGAGGGTTTTAAAACTCATTCACAATAACATGAATGATTACTGATCAAGGGAATTATCTCAAAAGTGACATTGGTCAGAATATGGCTCTTATGAATTTACAAGGAAATAAGAATATGGAAATTCATATTCGAGGCAACAATCAAGTGAACAAGAGGTCAAACAGGTTAGAGAATCAAGAGGCTAATAGTTTAATAAGGAAGCATGATAACTAAGATAAGAAATGTCTCAGCACCTATTGGTTAAATAAGTACGAACAAAGGATGATGACGAGTCAAAACAGTACTGAGTATGTTAAACAAAATTTCCTGAACAAGTAAACATTTCAATTCTCAGTGATTGTTCAAGGAACCAACAAGTAAGTTGTACTTGAGGTGAAATGAAATTAAGAGATAAGAGATGCTTAATTCAATAGAAAATATGAATGTCAAGATAATGAGTATCTCAGCACGCAATAGCCAAATAAGTATAAATAAGAAAGGACAGTGCTGAGTATATTAAATGAGCAATTAAAAGCAAAGTAATGGCTCAGGATTTAATAATAAAACAATAGGATTAACAAAGATCAACAAGAATATGAATGATGTAATTAGGTAGGGAGTACATCAAGCATGTGAGATTCAAATAAGTAAAATGGTATACCAACGGAGAGATTACTTTCAAATGAATAGTAATAGGATGAAATAAAATAATGAAACGAACGGCTGGAGATATAGAATGAAATATAGAAGTTTCAAACTTAACTCCAATAAGCGACATTGCTATAAGAAGCAAATATGAATGTTAATAATATAAACAATGTCAAATGAGTATAGGATCCATTAATCCAATAAGCAAAACTTTTAAGAAATAATTGATATGCTAGAAAAGTGTAACTCTCTCTCAAATAAGTGAGAATAGAGTAGAAAAGAATAATAAGACCAATAGAATAGGAAGCACAAAGGGATGTCCCACCTACACATTTAAATACCAACAAGTCAAATCCTACAATCTATCTTCCTCTAAAACAAGACACTAAGGAGATCTAGAGAACCTAAGGAGTCATACCAATCACCAAACAAGATAAATCACTCCAAAATTTACATTCCGTACCAGACCAATCACTAAACAAGATAAATCACCGATTACCCAACAAGATTAACTAATGAAGACTCCAAAATCTGATAACACAATACAGATTCATACTAACCCATTATAACACAAGAGAATCCCCAATCAACAATTTAGAAAGTCATACCACCTAGAACTCTAAAGCTCGATGTAGGCAAGTAAATGTTCAGTCACCAAAATGCATTCTTATTTCCTCAAATAATTCTATCTCCGAACAATTACATCTTCGAATAAAGTAACTTTAGTCAGGAATCACTCCAATTGTCTCCAAGGTTTAGAGATCAAAACTCCAAAATATCCATTAATAATATAGCAATCCCAAATAGTAGAAATATTCACATGTTATACCACAATCTATTCCATTCACAAATATACATCACTAATTCCTCAAATAAATTCATTCTAAAATAACCTCAAGAAAGTATAGTCTGAGTTGAGACTCCAAAAGTGTCTAATCATAACCTCACGGAAACCTCAACTTACGATCCATCTCCAAGTAATAACAAGTTAAATATGACAATAAAAGTAATTATAATCATCAAGATACATTGCTATTTCCTCGAACAACTTCATTCTCGCTAAAGGAACATCAAGAACAGATCCATTAAACTGAGACTAAAATCCATGAACATAATAATCAAGATCTCAATGCTAAACTACTAGAATAATAATAATTCAAAATCACGGCCTACCTCTAGTTCTGAAAGCTTTTACAACCACCCTAGACATTAAAAGGTCACTCACGAGTTAAAACATGTATGCAACTATATCATATGAAAGACAAGTACAACGTAATGCGCACTTATCATACAATGCAACATTATCACATAACACACAATTCAACATATAAGAAGCCAATATCACATAAACAGATTATATCACAAAAATTAAAAACAATAAAAGTCACATAAGCTACAAACTTCACATCAGACAAGTTCATCACTTAACTCAAATTGGTCACTTAAAGTACATTGAGCACCAAAAGCACGTTGTTTCACATAAGCTAGTTATAAACAATTAAAACCACATAAACAACTAACTTCACACAAGGCACTTTGATCACATAAAACACAACTGTCACATAATACACATTAATCACATAATGCACATTAGTCACATAATATACATTAATTACAACACATTGAGTACGTAAGGCACGTTGTCACATAAAACATATTGACCATATTAGTTCACTTAACACATAAAGCTTATTGATCACATGGAAAGTTAGACACATAAGTAAATTAATCACATAAACATATTAACATATGTTTCATTTTTCTTTCAATTAATACATACTTGCATGTTTAGACTACCACACACATTCCGAGGATACCCCAGCTGACAGCTAACATGCGCTCTGATACCACTTAAATGTCACGCCCCAACTCGACCCCTCTTACGATCAGTCAGGACACAACGAAATTTCGGCAGCATAACGACAGTAACATGAACATCAGGGCTCTAAACCAACCCTTAAGAACAACATACATCAAACTCCACAAGTCACCAACCAACTCCACAATCAAATTAACAACATACAATGCAACCATTTCATACATTAAACATTCTTTCATCAACTCATTCATAGTTATGCGCCTCCGTTCCAACAGATACATTTACTATATAACATACACTTCCAAAATAGATTATAGCCCACCTAGCAACCTAATCATGTTCCAAAACAAGACTACTAAGCTAGCAGCATTTAATTCATTATCTTTACAACATCTTATACATCATAAGCTTCTAAGTAAATACAAAACATATAGTTTTAATATACAAGATAACAAAAGAGAACTACATCTCAAACATCAATGACAAGACTTTGGCACATAAGACATGTCCACATAAAGCAGAGTCTCGGCTTCCTGAGGCAAGTACCCGTATTCCTATTCTGTAATACCTGTATGCATGCAATAATTGAGAGTGAGCTTATATAAAACAAGCTTAGTGAAGATCCGATAGATCTCTAATAGTATTTACTATACTCCTTGGAAATGACCCTTTGAGCAGTAAACATACAATAAAACATCAATAACAATATAAACACATAACTATAATGACCAATCAATAAAGAATACTCTAGTTGATGTAGCTCCAAACGCCATCACTATCTCAACCATTCTTCTTATAACTCCCCATTATTCACGTACCCGAGGTACCTCACTTGCCTCGCCCTCCATAACATCAAGTAATCAATTAAACAACAAACAACTAAGTTAGATGACAAAGTAGTGCATCCAACTTAACATGCATTAAACACGTAATCTAACCCTAGTCTAACCATTTACAACTCACAATTCAATTACTCAAATACCACCCAATCAACTAAAGCTTAATTCAACAATTTAAAGAAAGACAACTTAAACTTCAAATAATCATATCTTACATTCTACTAATCCAAACAACTCCAAATCAGTTTCTAACACTCACCCATTCAATCAACTACCTTAGCCCTCTCGGAAACCAACCAAGTCACATCAAAATCAAGCCCAACAACCCTAAAACCTCAATGCACCTAGGCTGAAATTTCTGAATTTTCACACAAACATCACAATCGAAAAATTGGCATTATAAGGGCGCTACCACGTAATTAACAAACTTTTAGAAATTGACGGCAATCGATTCCAACCACTACAACTCAAAATAATCAACAAATGGCCAATCTATTAACTTTAAATACCTGAAAATAAAAATTTATGCTACAACGATTCAAAATCTCACAAGAATACATATAAATGATCCCTAGCATTCACTGAGCAATAATATAACTTCAAATTAACATTCTAATGGTTCAAAATGCAATTATAAGCAAAAACATAAAATATGACTTTTGAGATCTAGAATTTTTCTCTCACCTTTGATGTGTTTTGATGTGAGAAAGATGTAGAATGGATGCCCAACAAGTGAAATCAAGCTTTGAATGAAGTGATTTGGACTTGAATTGTAAAATCTATGAGAAAAATGCTTTGAAAAGCCTTGAAAATGCCTTCTTTCTTCTTCTTCATGGATTTTCGGTAATGTGTGTGTTTTTGGACTATGTTTGCTTTGTTTTTAATGTGTGTTGATGATATATTAAGCAAAGGTCAAACAAATAAAAGAAAGTCAAAGTTGACACTTAGTTATTTTTAGTGTTTTCCTGTCTTTTAATTCCATTTTAGACTATTTCTTGCTCAAAACATTAATTTAACACTTAGACTATTTTAAGTAGTGTATTTTTAGGTGACAAGAGTTTTCTCATGCAAAGATTTTCACCCGACTCAGCTAAAAACGCGATTTCTGCAAAAGAAGGTGAAAAGTCATATTATTTGTTTTCAATTGTCTTTTGAATGCACAATTAATATAAAATCATTTAATACCACTTATAAATACATTTATATTAATATATACTAGACCAAAAAAAGTCAATGCAAGAATCGGATTTAGAAGAAATTACTACTAAGCTCAAAAACATAAATTTTCACCCGAAAAGTCTATTTAAATTATTATTCCGTTGCAGAATCAATTTTTATCACACATGGGTCTATTAATAATAGAGGACTAGGTTTTAAGACGTTTAAAACATCCCTATAAAAATTTTAGCGGACAGGTGTTCAAAAATACTATTCACCAAAACTGACGATAAAATTTCTGATTGCTTTTTTTGAAACTTTAATGAATGCACATATAGCATGTATTAGGAATATAAATCACATTTTTAACACATTTTAACTCATATAATACATAAACATGTCAAATCATGCAAATCGAGGTAAAGACAAAAACTGGGGTTTCACAGTTGGCTTCAATCATCCACTTATCACTTTAAATTGGGTGTACTCCGGATGTACCCCAAAATCCTACAACCTAACTCTCCGAGGGTAGAATGCCAATCGAGAGAGGGAATTGGACCATATTAGTCACAGGAACACTAGCAAGCCCTATGTAGCCCGGCGTTCGTCAAGCGCTACCATGCGATAATGCAAGGTTACAACCTTGTATGCAATGTATATTTATACCATTTAACAATTCTCATTAGGAGGACACCAAAGTAGGTTGCCTCTGAGCAAGTTCAAGATCCCATATTGACAAGTAAACGAACGCTTGACATGTAATTTCATTTTGTAGAACACTTAGAGTTATATGAACATTAAATGGGCAGCTAAGTAACACATATAAATCAAGTCATATAGCTCATTTCGGGGTTCACGTATCAAGTGTTAAGATTATACAAGCATGCAACGACGCTTATACGAGACCGGGTGCAAAAATAGTTCACATATCAACACGCAATCACCGAGAATCATATTTAGAGTCATAAAGACAATTCCGGGCAGCCTATTAACATTCCTCACATCAATTGAACACAACTAATCAGAGAATCATCTCTTAGCAAGTAGTCATAAGCGATAGGGCCTCAATTCTGTGTTTACACATGCGATTAAGCAACCATTCATCAATTAATGAACCCAAGCCATGCGTCAACCAAATTAAGCAACCTCAACCAACCACAACAGCCCACACAACTTCTAAGTGACACAATTTCTAGCATTCAATACCTCAAGTAAGGTCACAACATGATTCAAAGCATATTACTCAGCATACCTTACATCAATGGTCTGTATTTTCACATTCAATTAGCCAAGAAATTAATCTCCAATTTCAGTGTACCAAATGTAAAATTAAAACTTACTGAGTGCTTTAAATCTAGGAACAAACCTCACTGCATTTGGAGTTTGGACTTAGGAGTTATGGCAAAAACCGTGAGACTACGTAAAAATGTTCAGTTTTAGACATATTACAAATTTTGCCATTTTTTAGGGTTCTAAAGTCAGAATTAGCCTTAGCCTATTACTGCCTTATCAATTTTTACTAGGTCAAAAACACTTTGTTCTACAAGGTCAGTAATCTGCCAGAAAAACTGGTTTGTATATCTCTAAGTCTTTAGCCAAAATCAAGCCATGCATGAGAAGATAGGCTCATATACACATATATACAATGACTACAGAGGTAAATATAGCCATATGAGAGCATGCATGTGAGTTTTGAAAGCTTTTAAAAGAGTTTAACCCTCACCTTAGCCTATTGATGGATGAGAATGTACAAACGCTCTTTGAATCACACAACTAGACCTTTTTCCTTGCTTTGGCCGAGAGGTATCTTGATTTCCCTTAAATCCTAGCTTAGTTAGCTTGTGTAGGAGGTGTGCATGTGTGTGAAACCAAAAGACAAGGAAGAAAACTATCAAAACTTACCTTAGGCCGAAAATGAAGAGTTTTGAGAGCTTGTGCGAGATTTTCTTGCTTTGCTTGCTATGGTCGAGCTTCTTGGAATCTTTGAGAGCCTAGGTGAGTCTTAGAGGGTGAGCTTGAGCTATAGAGACTCAAGAGGAAGCCATGGCCAAGAGAGTGAGAGAATGGGAGAGAATGAGATAGTTTGATAAAGAAATGAAATGTTTGTGTGTGTGTGTCGGCCTTGAGCTTGTAGAATCTGATTTTTGTTTTGTCTTTTGAGCATTTTTGAATTATGAGGGAGCATAAGGTGAGGAGACCGAGATGTTGAAGCTTGGTGTTAGCATAAGGTGCATTGGTGCAAGAAAAGGTATGACATTGTGTAAGATTGTGTCTAAACATGCATGGTTTAAAATAATTTGTTCAAACTTTGCCCAAGGTCCTTGGTATGGCCCGCCATGTGGTGTTCAATTCTCAATTTTTGTTTAGTTTTAAGGTTAATTTATTGTAGGTTGATTGTGGTATTTGAGGTGCATTGATTTTTGGTGAGAATAAAGAATGTTTAGTGTTTAGTGAGCTTTCGTGTTTTGTGAGTTGACTTAGGATTAAAATATTGCTAGTGGAGTTGTAGGATTATTTAATAGTCAAGTGCTTTGTGTAGGATGCTTTATTGATTAGCGTGTAGGCACAATTTCCTAGGTCTAGGGCACGCACTACAAGGTATGGCATGAATTACGAGACATATGCATGTATTCCAAGTAAATGCATGCAACCCTAAATGAATGCGTGTAAATCAAGACAAGACTCTTAAACTATGGTTAAGGCACATAGTTCAAGGTTAGGGCACACGAAGTGAGGTAACACACGTAATTCAAGGTCGGGCCTCACACATGGTCTTAGAATGCACGATAGAAGTGTGGACTAAAAGCAATTTTTCGAGATAAACCGTGTGGGATAACAAGGCATACCCTGTTTCTGATTCTGAGTGTCTTGCGAACCTTGCTTTAAAGCTTTCACATGGGAAATTGATAATATCAATAGGCATTCCATTCTAACTCCTTTTTTCGAAGGATAATAATAATAATATAAGGGTACACGTCTAGCTTAAATGGAAGACGATTTTCATTAGATGCTCTCCTGGCTTTAGCGGAATAACAGTGTCACGCCCGAACTTGACCCTACCTACGATCAGTCAGGACGCAACGGAATTTCAACAGTATAACGACAGTAATTAAGACACTGAGGCTCTAAACCAACCTCTCAGAACATCATACAATCAAACTCCTCAACCAAACAACAATCAATTCCTCAATACCATTAACAACATACAACATAACCATATTATACAATAATCATTCTTAGTTATACACCTCCGTTCCAACATAATACCTTAACTTTATCATACATCTCAAAATAGATTATAAACCAACTTAGCAACCCGATCATAGTCAAAAGAGAGACCACTAAGTTAGCAACAACTAGTTCATTATCTTTACTACAACTTATACATCATAAACTACAAAGTAAATAAAAGACAACTAGTTAATATACAAGATAATAGAGTATACGACATCTCAAGCATCAAGGACAAGACTGTGGCACATAGGACTCGTCTACATATGACACATTATCCCCTTCTGGAGGCACGTACCCGTAATCTTGCTCAATAACACATGTATGCATGCAATAATAGAGAGTGAGTTTATATAAACAAGCTCATTGAGGATCCGATAGATCACTAATACTATTTATTATACTCCTTGGAATTGATCCTTTGAGCAATAAACACGCAATAAAACATCAATAACAATATAAACACATAACTATAATAACCAATCAATAAAGGATACTCTAGTTGGTGTAGCTCCAAATGCTATCACGATTTCAACCATTCTTCTTGTAACTCCCCATTACTCACACACCCGAGGTACTTCACTAGCCTCGCCCTCCATGACACCTCCATCATGCGAGCTGGAGGTAGTCTTTGGAAGTCATGCCGTTATCAACCCGACAGCCTGATACTGTCCGAGAAGTAGCACACACATACCAAGACTCAGCAATAATAATAAACATCATTCACAAGAGGACAATCTAGCAGAATTGCCTATCTCCCGGTTCATCAATCATCAATCAATAATCATTAATAATCATCAATTATCATCAATATAACATCAAGTAATCAATTAAACAACAAACAACTAAGTTAGATGACAAAGTAGACCATCCAACTTAACATGCATTAAACATGTAATCTAACCCTAGTCTAACCATCAACAACTCACAATTCAATCACTCGAATACCACCCAATCAACTAAGGCTCAATTCAACAATTTAAAGAAAGACAACCTGAACTCCAAATAATCATATCTTATATTCTAGTAATCCAAACAACTCCAAATCAGTTTCTATCACTCACCCATTCAATCAACTACATTAGCCATCTCGGAAACCAACCAAGACACATCAAAATCAAGCCCAACAACCCTAAAACCTCAATGTACCTAGGCTGAAATTTCTGAATTTCCACCCAAATATCACAATCGAAAATTTGGCAATATAACAGAGTTACCACGTAATAACAAACTTTTAAAAATCGGCAATCGATTCCAACCATAACAACTCAAGATATTCATCAAATGGCCAATCTATCAACTTTAAATACCCGAAAATAAATAATTTCACTACAATGGTTCAAATCATATAGTAATACACTTAAACGATCTCTAGCATGCACTGAGCAATAATATAACTTCAAATTAACATTCTAATGGTTCAATAATCAATTATATGAAAAAACATAAAAAATGACTTTTGAGATCTAGAATTTTTCTCTCATCTTTGATGTGAAATAAACCTAGATATGCGTGCAATGCGTTCCAAACAAACAGAATCCAACTCGGTACGAAAATCTACGGACAAAAACTAGGTTTTTCTATGAAAAATTGTTTTAAAAACTTGAAGAAAAAGCTTGGTTTTTTTCTCTTTATGGCTCTCGACCATGTAGGTGACATTTGAGTGTGTTTTGTGTTGTTTTAGTAGGTGTTGATGATATATTATGCATTTAAAGGCTTGGTCAAATAAAATAGAAGAAAGTCAAAGTTAATTTTTAGTCTTTGAATTCTATTCTAGTCTTTTAATTCATTTCTTTAGTATTTGTTGCTCAACTATTAAATTAACACTTAAACTAATTCTAGATATTATATTTTAAGTGACAAAGAGTGTTACTTTAAAACAGTTTTACCTTAGTCGGTTAAAACTCGTTTTCTTGCGAAAGAAAGTGTAAAATCTTTAAAATTCCAAAACTGATTCCAAATCTATTTTAATCAAACACGGGTCTATTAATACCCAAGGACTATGTTTTAAAACGTTTAAAACACCCCTGTAAAAATTTTAACGGACAGGTGTTCAAAACACTATTCACCAAAACCGACGATAAAATTTCTAATTCTGTTTTTATTGAAAAATTCATGAATGCACACTTAGCATGTATTAGCAGTATTAATCACTTATTTAGCACATTCTAAGTCATATAGCACATAAAAAGGTCAATTCATGCAAAACGAGGTAAAGCACGCAAATCGAGATAAAGCAAAATATGGGGTCTCACATTCTTCCCCTCTTAAAGAAATTTTGTCCCCGAAATTCTTACTTGCTGAAAGGAAAAGATCTAGGTACTGTTACTGCATCTGATTTCGCCTCTCCGAAGTAACTTCCTCGATACTGTGATGTTTCCACAACACCTTGACCATCAGAATCTTCTTCGACCTCAACTATCGTTCCATCTGATCAAGAATACGAATCGGTCGCTCGTCATAAGTCAGATTCTCACGAAGCTGTAACGGCTTTGGCTCAAGAATATGAGAAGGATCCTAATTATATTTTCGCAAATTAGACACATGGAATACATCGTGGACATTAGAGAAATTCTCAAGTAAAGCCAATCGATATACCAACTTGCCCACTCTGCCAGTAATCTCAAACGGCCCCACAAACCTTGGACTCAGCTTACCACCTTTACTATAATGAGAAAACCCCTTTTGAGGAGACAATCTCAAGAAAACCCGATCTCCGACTGCAAACTCCAAGTCCCGACGACACTTATTAGCATAACTCTTGAATCTACTCTGTACCGTAAGCATTCTCTGCCTGATCAACTGAAGATTCTCAATCTTCTCTAAAAGCTCTGGCATAATAGTTGGATCAATAGTCTTCATCTCCCCTACTTCATCCCAACACAAAGGTGAACGATACTTACGGTCGTAAAGAGCTGCAAAAGGTGCCATCCCAATAGTAGCTTGATAACTATTGTTATAGGCAAACTCGGCAAGTGGTAGATATTTCTCCCAGTTCTTCCTGAAGTCCAGAACACAAGCCCTGAGCATATCTTCAAGAATCTGAATAGTCCTCTCAGACTGACCATCGGTCTGTGGATAATACGCTTTACTGAAATTCAGCTGAGTACCCAAAGTCTCCTGAAGTTTCTCCCACAAATGAGAAGTAAATCGAGGATCTCGATCTGAGACAATACTAGATGGAATCCCGTGAAGTCTAACAATCTGATCCAAATAATGATTCGTCAACTTTGCAACTTCATCTCCCATCCGCATCGAAATAAAGTGAGCTGTCTTTGTCAAACGATCCACGACAACCCAAACTGCATCATTACCTCCCGGTGTTCTCGGCAAACGAGTGACGAAGTCCATCATAATATGCTCCTATTTCCACTGTGGTATAGCCAATGGTTGAAACAAACCTGCAGGTCGTTGATGCTCGGCTTTCACTCGCTGACAAGTCAAACATCTAGACACGAACTGAGCAACTTCTTTCTTTATATTATTCCACCAGTAATGTTGCTTCAAGTCCCGATACATCCTGTTTCCACTAGGATGAATGGTGTACTTAGAATTATAAGCCTCTTCCAGAATACCTCGCCTCAAACCTAGTTCATCGGGAACATAAACCCTGTTCCGAAACTGAAGAATACCATCATCTTGTAATTTGAAATCAGACTAATCATCTGTGATCTGATCCTTGATCTTCTGAAGTTTAACATCAAGCTGTTGAGCTTCTCTGATCTGAGATAACAATAAAGGTTGAATACGGAGATGTGAACACATCACCCCAACCTGAGTCAACTCCGGTCTACAATAAGTGAATTCCTCAAGAACCTCCCATTTCTTAACAGCCAAAAAAGAAACACTCGCCTTACGGCTAAGAGCGTCTATCACAACATTTGCCTTTCCAGGCAGATAGCTGATAAAACAATTATAATCTCCAAAAAGTTTCATCCACCTCCACTGACGCATATTTAACTCCTTCTGTGAGAATAAATACTTAAGACTCTTATGATCAGTGAAAATCTCGAACTTACTGCCCCACAGATAATGATGCCACTTTTTCAGTGAGAAAACAACAGCTGCCAACTCAAGATCATGAGTCGGATAATTCACTTCATAAGGCTTCAACTTTCTAGAAGCATAGGCAATAACCCGACCATTCTGCATAAGAACACATCCCAAGCCCTCCTTGGATGCATCACTGTAGATAACCATATTATCGGTCCCCTCTGGTAGAGCAAGTACTGGAGCAGTAGTCAATCTCTTTTTCAACTCCTGAAACCTACTCTCACATTTCTCATCCCAAACAAAGCTAGTTTGTTTCTGAGTTAACTTAGAAAGTGGCCCGGCAATCTTAGAAAAGTCCTTGACAAACCTACGGTAATAACCCGCCAAGCCAAGAAAGCTACGAACCTCAGAAACATTCTACGGACGTTTCCAAGACATCACCGATTTAGTCTTAGTGGGATCTATAGAAATACTGCTCTGTGTGATAACATGACCAAGAAAAGATATGCATTGCAGCCAAAATTCACATTTGCTGAATTTCGCATACAACTGATGTTCCTGCAGCTTCTGTAAGACAAGCCGTAGATGTTGCTCGTGCTCCAATTCAGACTTAGAATAAACCAAGATATCATCAATAAAGATCACCATGAACTAGTCTAAGTACGGCTGAAAAACCCAATGCATAAGGTCCATAAATGCTGCCGGTGCATTAGTTAATACAAAGGGCATAACTACAAACTCATAATGCCCGTACCGAGTCTTGAAGGCAGACTTCGGAACATCCTCCGAGCGAATCCGAAGCTGATAATGTCACGCCCCGACCCAACCCCCAAGCTAAAGGTTAAGTCCGGACCCGACACACGGACAGAGTCTGCCCTGTACCGTGGACATTCTAAAAACCTGTAACCACTCAAACAAAGTCCCAACAATACAATACAAGCTTTTCTTAATTAAACAACAAAGTTCTAAGGCCATTCGAGCCTTAAAGTACACAATAGTTCCAAAACACACAAGCATGCGAGAACTAGTTATCAACATAGTTTTATAATCATGACATTCTAGGAAATCAATTAAACATAATTGAAAGATCAAACATTTCTACCTTAAGCCATTCACTCCCAAGCAAGCAAAGCGAATAGAAGTAGATCATAAGTTATTACAGTACATAGGCTTTGAAAGCTACACCACAACCAACTAGTCTTCAACTTATACAACAAGCATATACATAGCCCTTAGGCTACAAAATAGGACATAATATAAACAGTTGAGCCTTCCGCAAAGCAGCAAGAAATTTAAACCACTGCAAGCTATCAGGCACAGCAACTAAGGTAAAGGATCAATCTGAACTTCCTCCTCCTCAACTAACTCAACAAGCAGGGGATCACCCTCAGCCTCTCCTGAAACATATATCGAGGTATGAGCAACCACTGTTGCCCAGAGAGGGATATAGTCCCGGGGCGTGCAATGCAACAAATAATACAATTACACAACAATAACACTTAGACAATTAAAGAAACAATGATAACTTAAATAACCACACATTTAAAAGGATACATTTCACACAATCCCCTATACACCAATCTTCACAGGTCTTCTATCACGATCCATGAACCACGATCACGATCACGATAAGCCGGCATAACCCCAAACACTCTAGTGGGTGTACTCCGGATGTACCCCGATAAGCCTACGACCCAACATCCCCTGGCAATCTCCGGACCAGGCGAATGAGGGACTAGGGCACGGAGTTTGAATATCCACCGGCAAGCCCTCTACCGCCCAGCCGATATTCAACACATCCGCCCTTGACACTATGGTTGCGCAACCACGATGCAATGTACTTAACAATGGCAAATTAATAGCAATAATATAAACATTAACACATAGGAGGATCAACAAAGTAGGTTGACCTCGATGCAATTAGAATAGAAGCAATTATAGAAGCTAATAAGCAGTTTACAAAGGAACATATACAAGATAAGCATAGAATTATACCAAAAGCTCCAAATCAACTTGAAACCACATATAAACACTTAAGGAGTCATGCCATGGGTTTAGAAGTGTGAGTCAACCGAAATTGCACCTAAACCCCTTTGTTTTTCTAATTATTTCTCTTCCAAACCAAGGTTAATGATTCCATTTTCAAAGGAAACTCTCCCAACCTTCTAACTAACCCTCAAAGTACCCTCTCAACCTTCTAACTCATTCAATTTCCCGCGATTAACCCGAAAGCCCCAAATTCCCTCTTATGGCTCTAAACTACACATACATTGTTCGGGCTTCAACCAAGAGATATCAAGGCTTCTATAGCACCTAGGTAACTTAAGGATACTAAAATTGAAGCCCGAATCCACCTAGATCGCATTAACCCCAATAGCCCCAAATTAAAGTCGGCTATTTTCCATTTTAAGCGATTTAAGGACAATGCAAGTGCACGGGGCTATTAGGTTACCTTCACTAGCACCTAAGCCATCTATTAGAAGCATTGAATCAAGCTAATTCGAGCAATTACGCAAAACCCTAGAAAAATGTCACTATTCATCCTAAAAATCAAAGTAACGATTCTAACCGTTTAAATTGCGAAACGATGGCTCAAATATGTTCTCTAGCATTCATATACATGGTATAATAGCATAGATAACTAATACAATGGCATTTGATCACATTTTCAACAAATCAAGAAAAGAGCAACTATTTAGAATTGCAAAAATAAGCCGTGAAATCCCTCACCAATACGCGTAGGAGCACCTAGGAACCTTGCAAACACCCTACACTAGTTGCTCAAGGCTTGGCTTGGCTTGAAGTGAAGAATTGAAGATGAAAAATCCACCCAAAGGCAAGAGGAGGGCTGTCGGGTTCCAGGCACTGTTCACTGCTGAAATTTTTGTGTTTTTGTGCTAAAATGTGCTTGTGTCATGTTTTAATAAGTAGGCCTTGAGGTGGGGTCAGGTTTGGGTGTTCAAGTGATCAATTATAATGTGCGTAGTAAGCTTAAAACGAGTCTAAAGTGATACATGTGTGCTAGCTAATTAAATTTCTAAGTTAGTTACGTAATACTATTCATTCAACTACTAAAATCATTTTCTAAATGAGCTCTCCTATCGCTTCTAGCTAAATTGCACATTTTTCCCACTACTCTAACAATTAATATGGTTTAATAAAAATGCTAATTAACCAATAGAATGCAGTTTAAAAATGGAGTGAATAGTAACTCAAGAAGGCAGTCAATAATGCACAGAAGGAAATGCGCAAACAAGGATGCAACAGTAATTAAATGCATGGCTAAATCTCGGGCGTCACATCCTCTCCCCCTTAAACTAATTGCGTCCACGCAATTCTTACATGATTCGGCGAATAACTCTGGATACCATTCCCGCATCTGATCCTCTCTTTCCCACGTCGCATCCTCTACTCCGTGATGATCCCACAGAACTTTAACCATCGGAATGCTTTTAGTCCTCAGCTCCTGAACTTTCTGATCAACAATTCGAAGAGGTTTCTCTGTGTAGGTCAAAGTTTCACTGATCTCTAGCGGTTTCGGCTCAAGTATGTGAGAGGGATCTGGCTGATACTTCCGAAGCATGGAAACATGGAATACGTCATGAATTCTGCCCAGACTGGGAGGTAAAGCCAAACGGTAAGCCAATTCACCAACAGTTTCAGTTATCTCAAATGGTCCCACATATCGAGGACTGAGTTTACCTCCTTTACCATGTCGAATCAAACCCTTACGAGGAGATATTTTCAGAAATACTCGATCCCCTACAGTAAATTTCAAATCATGACAGCGTCTATCTGCATAACTCTTTTGCCGGCTCTGTGCTGTAAGCATTCTTTTTCTGATAAGCTGCACATGATCAATCATTTTGTTCATTTCAGGTAAGAGAGTAGGGTCGATAGTCTTCATCTCGCCAACATCATCCCAGTAGAGAGGAGACCGACATTTACGCCCATACAGTGCCTCATATGGTGCCATACCAATAGTAGCTTGATAACTATTGTTATAGGCGAACTCTGCGAGTGGCAAATACTTCTCCCAACTCTTACCGAAGTCCAGAATGCAAGCCCGTAACATATCCTCAAGGATTAAGATAGTTCTCTCGGATTGACCATCTGTCTGGGGATGATAAGCTGTACTGAAATTCAAAGTCGTGCCCAAAGCTTTCTGAATCTTCTGCCAGAACTGCGATGTGAATCTGGGATCTCTATCTGACACAATACTCTTTGGAATTCCATGAAGTCGGACAACATTCTCAATATACAACTCTACCAGTTTATCAAGAGAATCAGACTTCTTTTTAGCAATAAAATGAGAAGTCTTGGTCAGTCTATCCACAATAACCCAAACTGAGTCATTACCCTTCGAAGACCTCGGTAAATCAGAGACGAAATCCATGGTAATATGATCCCATTTCCAAACAGGAATAGCCAAAGGCTGCAATAACCCTGCAGGCCTCTAATGTTCTGCTTTAACTTTCTGACAAGTAAGACATCGAGCAACATAGTCAGCAATCTCTCTCTTCATATTATTCCACCAGAAATTCTGCTTCAAATCTTTATACATTTTAGTACTACCTGGATGGATAGTATATCTAGAACTGTGTGCCTCAGCAAGAATATCCTTCTTCAGAGTTGGATCATTCGGAATACAGATTCTACCTTTGAATTTGAGAATACCATCGTCGTGCAGTTTGAAATCTGACTCTCCCCTTTAGAATTCTCTAAGACTTTCAACAATTGAAGATCAGCCTGTTGAGCTTCTCGAATCCTGGATAATAACAGAGATTGAATCTGCAAACTTGCTAATTGGATACCAGAATTTGAAGTACTAGGCTTCCATAAGCATAATTCTTCCATGAATTCCCAATTCTTGATAATCAAGCTAGCAACAGTAGCCTTTCGACTCAAAGCATCAGCAACAATATTGGCCTTGCCCGGAAGATAGTTAATAGTGCAGTTATAGTCCTCAAGTAATTCCAGCCAACGCCTCTGCCTCATGTTCAACTCCTTCTGTGAAAACAGATATTTCAAGCTCTTATGATCTGTAAAGATTTCAAACTTGTTGCCCCAGAGATAATGACGCCATTTCTTTAATGCAAGAATGATAGCTGCAAGCTCAAGATCATGAGTTGGATAGTTGAGTTCATAAGGCTTCAGTTTCCTAGAAGCATAAGCAATGACCCGGCCATTCTGCATCAATACACAACCCAGACCTTTCTTCGAAGCATCACTATAGATCACCAGATTATCATAACCCTCAGGTAACGCAAGGATAAGAGCTGTAGTCAATCTCTTCTTCAATTCCTGGAAGTTGGCCTCGCATTTATCATTCCAGTAAAATACTGTTTTCTTCTGAGTAAGTTGAGTTAAAGGCCCTGCAATCTTAGAGAAATCCTTGACAAATCTCCGGTAATACCCAGCTAAACCAAGGAAGCTACGAATATCTGTTACAGTTTTAGGTCGTTTCCAAGATAACACCACTTCAATCTTCGCTGGATCAACAGAAATACCATCCTGTGAGATAATATGGCCAAGAAAAGCAACTTGCTTAAGCCAGAATTCACATTTGCTAAACTTTGCAAATAACTGATGCTCCTGAAGAGTCTGCAACACAATTCTGAGATGTTGTTCATGTTCCGCCTCAGATTTAGAATAGACAAGGATATTATCAATGAATATGACCACAAATTGGTCCAGATAAGGACGGAATACCCTCTGCTTTAAGTCCATGAATGCGGCGGGAGCATTAGTAAGACCAAATGGCAAGACAACAAACTCGTAATGGCCATATCGAGTTCTGAAAGCAGTTTTAGGAACATCATCTTTCTTAATCCTCAGTTGATAATAGCCCTGCCTCAGATCAAATTTAGAGAATACCCTGGCGCCTTGCAACTGATCAAATAACTCTTCGATTAAAGGCAAAGGATATTTATTTTTGATGGTTACCTGATTAAGACCCCGATAATCAATGCATAGGCGACGAGATCCGTCTTTCTTTTTAACGAATAGAACTGGCGCACCCCATGGTGAAGAACTCGGCTGAATGAATCCCTTCTCAAGCAAGCCCTGCAATTGAACTTTCAATTCCTGCAATTCAGGTGGAGCCATTCTATACGGAGTCCTAGAGATAGGTGAAGTCCCCGGCAATAAATCAATCATGAACTCTATCTCTCTATCAGGCGGTAACCCAGGTAATTCCTCAGGAAAGACCCCCGGAAACTCCCTCACGATAGGTACATCATTCAATTTCAATTGATCCCCAGGTTGATTAATCAAATATGCAAGATAAGCCTCACAACCCTTGCTCAATAATTTAGATGCCCTAATAGAAGAAATAATAGGAGTTCCCGTAGATTTTCTACTACCAACTATTTTAAGTACAGGCTAGTCAGGTATTTCTAGATACACAATCTTCTTTCTACAATCAAGCTGGGCATAATATTTACTTAACCAGTCCATCCCCAGTCAAACTTCAAAGTCATTGAAGGGTAGGATAATCAAATCAGCAGGAAAAACACGACCCACAATAAATATACTACACGCTCTGCAAATAGATTTAGTAACAAACTTCGGACCCATAGGAGTATAAACCACAATCTCATGCAACAGTTTATCATGTTTCAATTGTGCACAAGTAGGAGTAATAAAAGAATGCGAAGCCCCGGAATCAATTAAAACCTTAACTGATTGATCATTAAGAAAAAAAATACCTTCTACCACAACGGTCGTATCCGGAAGCTCCTCAGCATCCAAAGCAAATACACAGGCCTGACCTTGTGGTGCTGGTGCTGCAGCCGGTGCCCTGGTCTGAGAGTTCTGAGCTGATGTCTAACCCCTAGGGTTCTTAAATTTCTGACAGTCTTTAACCCTGTGCTGATCACTGCCGCAACTTGTACACTTGTTATGTTTCTTCCAACAAACATCCTCAGTGTGGCCCTGACGCTGACAGAAGCTGCATTGCTGGTGACGTCTTGCAACAGTGCCTCCCGAAGGAGCTCTGTAAGTAGAGGTAGCTGAACTACCCTGCTGCGAACAGGAAACTGCTGGACGGAACTAACTCTGAGTCTGACTCTGAACTGGTCGTGACTGAGTCTGTGTAGGCCCTGTATAACTCTGAGTCTGCCTCGGCTGTGAACTCTGCCCAACTGATACAGCCTGCCCTGGTACCCTTGACTCTGAGACTGAAACCGTTTACTCGACTGACTGGTCTCGGCTAACACATCGGCCTTGCGTTTCTCATACCTCGAGGCGGCTCGGACTACTGCAGCATAGTTAGGAAAATCATTTGAAGACAAGTTCAGCATAATATCCCTCCTCAAACCCAGGATGAACCTCTAGATCTTTATGTCCTCCGGCTGAATCAAAGCTGGTGCATAACGGGAAAGCCGGGTAAAAGTAGCCTCGTATTGATCTACCGTCATACTTCCCTGCTTTAAGTTTATGAACTCTGTTTGACGCCTCTCGCGGGCAACCACCGATATGTACTTGTCTCGGAATTCTCAGACAAAGTCGGCCCATGAATGATGAACCCCCTCAGCTCCCCATTTCTCACTGACGGTATGCCACCAATCTTCAGCATCACCCTCGAGAAGGAAAGTGGCATAAGTAATCTTCCTGTCATCATGGCACTCGAGTATTACTGCCACTCTCTCAAACTTCCTTAGCCACATCTCAGCCTTCATATCGTCCGGCTCCCCAAAGAAAGTATAGGCCCCATGATGTATAAACCGATCATACAGATTCCCTCCAGTAGGACCATTACCTCCGGCTCTCGCAGCCTGATTACCTCCAACGACCCCTGGCTGACCCTGTTGTATAACAAACTGGGCGATAGTGTTCATAGCACTGGCCATCGTGGCCAAGATCTGTGCAGTGCTCGGTTCTTGAACCTGCGGTGCATTTTCGGCCACCTCAGCTTCTTGCCCATGAACCCCCTCGGGTTCTCCACCAACATTCGGATTTTCAGTACGACGGCGGGGCCCCATCTCGAATAGCTAGAATGCAAAGTGTTATGACAGGTATATATATGTATACATGCAATTTATAAGTAAACACATAAAGAAAAGTCCAAATAGATTCACATAAAGTCAAGTACATAGAAGTTCAAATAAATATTCCACATTCTTGAGTACACGTAAATCACTAGATCATACTTGACATTCTAGACTCTTGATATTCTATTTCCATGCTAGCATGTTCATCCCTAATTCAAATTTCACTTAGGTCAATCAAAATCAAGGACTCATGTATTCACAAAGCCACATAACAAATCTCTACCCACAGACCGAGAAATTTAACCCGGCTTCATGCAATATATAGCTCTGATACCACTTAAATGTCACGCCTCGACCCAACCCCCAAGCTAAAGGTTAAGTCCGGACCCGACATACGGACAGAGTCTCCCCTGTACTGTGGACATTCTAAAAACCTGTAACCACTCAAACAAAGTCCCAACAATATAATACAAGCTTTTCTTAATTAAACAACAAAGTTCTAAGGCCATCGGAGCCTTAAAGTACACAATAGTTCCAAAACACACAAGCATGCGAGAACTAGTTATCAACATAGTTTTATAATCATGACATTCTAGGAAATCAATTAAACATAATTGAAAGATCAAACATTTCTACCTTAAGCCATTCACTCCCAAGCAAGCAAAGCGAATAGAAGTAGATCATAAGTTATTACAGTACATAGGCTTTCAAAGCTACACCACAACCAACTAGTCTTCAACTTATACAACAAGCATATACATAGCCCTTAGGCTACAAAATAGGACATAAAATAAATAGTTGAGCCTTCCGCAAAGCAGCAAGAAATTTAAACCACCTCAAGCTATCAGGCACAACAACTAAGGTAAATGATCAATCTGAACTTCCTCCTCCTTAACTAACTCAACAAGCTGGGGATCACCCTCAGCGTCTCTTGAAACATATATCGAGGTATGAGCAACCACTGTTGCGCAGTGAGGGATATAGTCCCGGGGCGTGCAATGCAACAGATAATACAGTTACACAACAATAACACTTAGACAATTAAAGAAACAATGATAACTTAAATAACCACACATTTAAAAGGATACGTTTCACACAATCCCCTATACACCAATCTTCACAGGTCTTCAATCACGATCCACGAACCACGAGCACGATCACGATAAGCCGGCATAACCCCAAACACTCCAGTGGGTGTACTCTGGATGTACCCCGATAAGCTTACGACCCAACATCCCCTGGCAATCTCCGGACTAGGCGAATGAGGGACTAGGGCACGGAGTTTGAATATCCACCGGCAAGCCCTCTGCCGCCCAGCCGATATTCAACACATCCGCCCCTGACACTATGGTTGCGCAACCACGATGCAATGCACTTAAAAATGGCAAATTAATAGCAATAATATAAGCATTAACACATAGGAGGATCAACAAAGTAGGTTGACCTCGATGCAATTAGAATAGAAGCAATTATAGAAGCTAATAAGCAGTTTACAAAGGAACATATACAAGATAAGCATAGAATTATACCAAAAGCTCCAAATCAACTTGAAACCACATATAAACACTTAAGGAGTCATGCCATGGGTTTAGAAGTGTGAGTCAACCGAAATTGCACCTAAACCCCTTTGTTTTTCAAACTATTTCTCTTCCAAACCAAGGTTAGTGATTCCATTTTCAAAGGAAACTCTCCCAACCTTCTAACTAACCCTCAAGGTACCCTCTCAACCCTCTAACTCATTCAATTTCCCGCGATTACCCCGAAAGCCCCAAATAACCTCTTATCGCTCTACACTACACCTCCATTGTTCGGGCTTCCACCAAGGGCTCTCACGGCCTCTATACCACCTAGGTAACCTAAGGATCCTAGAATTGAAGCCCGAATCCACCCAGCTCGCATTAACCCCAAAAGCCCCAAATTAAAGTCGGCTATTTTCCATTTTAAGCGATTTAAGGACAATGCAAGTGCACGGGGATATTAGGTTACCTTCACTAGCACCTAAGGCATCTATTAGAAGCATTGAATCAAGCTAATTCGAGCAATTACGCAAAACCCTAGAAAAATGTCACTATTCATCCTAAAAATCAAACTAACGATTCTAACCGTTTAAATTGAGAAACGATGGCTCAAATATGTTCTCTAGCATTCATATACATGGTATAATAGCATAGATAACTAATACAATGGCATTTGATCACATTTTCAACAAATCAAGAAAAGTGCAACTATTTAGAAATGCAAAAATAAGCCGTGAAATCCCTCACCAATACGCGTAGGAGCACCCAGGAACCTTGCAAACACCCTACACTAGTTGCTCAAGGCTTGGCTTGGCTTGAAGTGAAGAATTGAAGATGAAAAATCCACCCAAAGGCAAGAGGAGGGCTGTCGGGTTCCAAGCACTGTTCACTGCTGAATTTTTTTGTGTTTTTATGCTAAAATGTGCTTGTGTCATGTTTTAATAAGTAGGCCTTGAGGTGGGGTCAAGTTTGGGTGTTCAAATGGTCAATTATAATGCGCGTAGTAAGCTTAAAACGAGTCTAAAGTGATACATGTGTGCTAGCTAATTAAATTTCTAAGTTAGTTACGTAACACTATTCATTTAACTACTAAAATCATTTTCTAAATGAGTACTCCTATCGCTTCTAGCTAAATTGCACATTTTTCCCACTACTCTAACAATTAATATGGTTTAATAAAAATGCTAATTAACCAATAGAATGCAGTTTAAAAATGGAGTGAATAGTAACTCAAGAAGGCAGTCAATAATGCACAGAAGGAAATGCGCAAACAAAGATGCAACAATAATTAAATGCATGGCTAAATCTCGGGCGTCACAGATAATACCCCTGCTTCAAGTCAAACTTAGAGTAGACTTTGGCTCCTTAAAGTTGATCAAACAACTCGTCAATCAATGGCAAAGGATACTTGTTCTTGATGGTCACTTGATTTAAACCACGATAGTCAATACACAATTTCAAGGTACCATCCTTCTTCTTCACAAATAAAACAGGAGCTCCCCAAGGTGAAGAACTCTGCTGAATGAAACCTTTCTCTATTAGCTCTTGCAACTGAGTTTTCTGCTCTTTCAACTCAGCTTGTGCCATCCGGTATGCTGCTTTAGAAGTAGGTTGACTACCGGGAACAAGATTGATCCCAAACTCCACATCCCTCTCTGGCGGTAACCCTAGCAACTCCTCGGGAAATACACTAGGATATTCCCGAATAATAGGAACTTCCTTCAGCTGTAGCTTATCAGATGGCTTGTTGATCAAATAAGCTAGATAACCCGAATACCTCTTACTCACGAACTTAACGACTTTAGTTGCTGAGATAACAAAACTCGTCTTAGCACCCCGGTTCCCTACTACCTCAACTACTAGCTGATCTGGCAAACGAAACTGTTTACCTTTGTTCTACAGTTCAACTGGTCATCATACTTGGAAAGTCAATCCATACCCAAGATAACATCAGAACCCCGGATAGGAAATAAGATAAGGTCCGAAGCAAAATTATACCCCTTAACATGAATTATACAATCCTTACATACTAAGCCAGTAATATACTTTTCAGTCAAAGAGGTACTAATCTCAACCACATAAGGTAGTATTTCAGGTTGCACATTAACACGTTACACACAAGCAGGAGTAATGAAAGAATGTGTAGCACCAGAATCAATCAACACTTTAACAAGTTGATCAAGTATAAGGAAGTTACCTTTCACAACTGCAGTCTCCTCAGGCATCTCTTTCAAGTCAACTGCGTAGGCCCGACCCTGAACCCGCTGCAGTTGAGGTGTACCACTAGTAGGTCGACCGTAATAACCCTGAGTCGCTGCCCGACCCTCAGTCCTCTTATATCTAGGGCAATCCCTCGCCCTATGTTGATTGCTGCCGCAACCCAAACAAGCCCCTGACTTCACCCTGCAGTCGGCCTCCACATGGCCTTGGCGCTTGCAGTAAGTACACTGCGGCGATGATGCACTGACACTGCCCTTGGAAGAACCAGAAGCTAAAGAAGCAGCTGTACGTGCCTGCTGCTGATGTCTAACAAAACTAGGCTTGTATTGACCCTGAGACTGGGCTGGCCTATACTGGGACTGAACTTGATAGGACCCCTGCTGAACTGAGGGCGATAATAACTTTGCTGACCCTGCGGTCTGTAAGAGCTCTGCTGTGCTGGCGGCCTATACACAACCTGTTGTACTGAAGGCCTATACACTCCCTGCTGACCCTGCGGCTGAAATGGCCTCTTGCTAGGCTGGCTAGATACAATATGTTCCCCCTTTCTCTTCTCCTGTCTAGAAGCTGCATCAAAGGCCTCAGTAAGAATATCATACCGATTCAGGGCCATCACATCCTGAATCTCGGGCCTCAACCCAAACATGAATCTACGAGTCTTACGTTTCTCGTCAGCTGCATACTCTGGTGCATACCGGGACAGCCTAGTGAAACTGGCCTCATACTGAGCCACTGAAGCATCTCCCTGCACTAAGGCTAAAAACTCTACCTCTCTCCGCTCTCTCGCGATCCTCGGGACATACTTTGCCCGGAAAGCTAACAGAAAGGTATCCCAAACATACGGAATACCCTGATTCTCCCAGCTAGTTTTCACCATGCGCCACCATTCCTCTGCCTCATCATCCAGCAAGTACATGGTAAAAGTAACCTTCCGCTCATCGGTATAATCAAGAGGGTCAAAAATCTTCTCCACCTTACTAATCCACGCCTCAGCCTTCTTATCATCCGGCTCCCCCTAAAATTGCGGTGGATAATACCCTAAAAACTCTTTTAGTGTACCACGACCGTGGTACCCATCTTGTGCATTAAATAACTGATTCTGCAATGCCTGATTTTGGGCAGCCTGCCCTACCAGTAACTGTGCCTGACCAGCCATGATCTCGTTCATCCTATCAAAAGCTGCAACTATATGATCATCATCCCTAACTTGGCCTGGTGCAACATTTCTCAGAACCTCATCAGTTACCTCAGGCCAACCTCTGGTCCTCAGTCTACCCGTCATTCTACTAATCAAAGAGTTAGCACAGGTTATAGCACATAAGCAAACTATGAACAACAATTAACACATAAACAACAAACTCATATAAAGCTCATAAATCACTTAAGTATCAATCACATAAACAAATTATTCACATAATCACATAAGCACATAAGCACTAAATCACATAATCACTTAATCACTTAACCATATTAACACATAGTTCACTTTTCTTTCACTTCATACATACTTTCATGCTAAGACCATTACCCACATTCCGAGAATACCCCAGCTGACAGCGAACATGCACTCTGATACCACTTAAATGTCACGCCCCAACTCAACCCCACCTACGATCAGTCAGAACGCAACAGAATTTTGGTAGTAATTAAGACACCGAGGCTCTAAACCAACCTCTCAGAACATCATACAATCAAACTCCTCAACCAAACAACAATCATTTCCTCAAGACCATTAACAACATACAACATAACCATATTATACAATAATCATTCTTAGTTATACGCCTCCGTTCCAACATAATACCTTAACTTTAACATATATCTCAAAATAGATTATAAACCAACTTAGCAACTCGATCATAGTCAAAAGAGAGACTACTAAGTTAGCAACAACTAGTTCATTATCTTTACTACAACTTATACATCATAAACTACAAAGTAAATAAAAGACAACTAGATTAATATACAAGATAATAGAGTATACCACATCTCAAGCATCAAGGACAATACTTTGGCACATAGGACTCGTCCACATACAGCACATTATCGCCTTCTGGAGGCATGTACCCGTAATCTTGCTCAATAACACCTGTATGCATGCAATAATAGAGAGTGAGCTTATATAAACAAGCTCAGTCAGGATCCGATAGATCTCTAACAGTATTTACAATACTATTTGGAACTGATCCTTTGAGCAGTAAACACACAATAAAACATCAATAATAATATCAACACATAACTATAATGACCAATCAATAAAGGATACTCTAGTTGGTGTAGCTCCAAATGCCATCATGATCTCAACCATTTTTCTTATAACTCCCCATTACTCATGCACCCGAGGAACCTCATTAGCCCCTCCCTCTATGACACCTCCTTCATGCGAGTTGGGGGTAGTCTCTGGTAGTCATGCCGTTATCAACCCGACAGCCCGATGCTGCTCGAGAAGTGGCACACACATACCAAGACTCAGCAATAATAATAAACATTATTCACAGGAGGACAATCTAGCAGAATTGCCTATCTCCCGGTTCATCAATCATCAATCAATAATCATCAATAATCATCAATTATCATCAATATAACATCAAGTAATCAATTAAACAACAAACAACTAACTTAGATGACAGAGTAGGCCATCCAACTTAACATGCATTAAACATGTAATCTAACCTTAGTCTAACCATTCACAACTCACAATTCAATCACTCGAATACCACCCAATCAACTAAGGCTCAATTCAACAATTTAAAGAAAGACAACCTGAACTCCAAATAATCATACCTTACATTCTACTAATCCAAACAACTACAAATCAGTTTCTAACACTCACCCATTCAATCAACTACATTAGCCTTCTCGGAAACCAACCAAGACACATCAAAATCAAGCCCAACAACCCTAAAACCTCAATGCACCTAGGCTGAAATTTTCGGATTTCCACCCAAATATGGCAATCGAAAACTCAGCATTATAACGGCATTACCACGTAATTAACAAACTTTTAGAAATCAACGGCAATCGATTCCAACCACAACAACTCAAGATATTCATCAAATGACCAATCTATCAACTTTAAATACCCGAAAATAAATAATTTCGCTACAATGGTTCAAATCTCGTAGTAATACCCATAAATGATCCCTAGCATGCACTGAGCAATAATATAACTTCAAATTAATATTTTAACAGTTCAATAATCAATTATATGCAAAAACATAAAAAAAATGACTTTTGAGATCTAGAATTTTTACCTCACCTTTGATGCGAAATAAGCCTAGATATGCGTGCAATGCGTGCCCAACAAGCAGAATCCAACTCGGCACGAAAATCTACGGACAAAAACTAGGTTTTTCTATGAGAAATTGCTTTGAAAACTTGAAGAAAAAGCTTGGTTTTTTCTCTCTATGGCTCTCGGCCATGTAGGTGACATTTGTGTGTGTTTTGTGTTGTTTAGTAGGTGTTGATGATATATTATGCATATAAAGGCTTGGTCAAATAAAATAAAAGAAAGTCAAAGTTAATTTTTAGTCTTTTAATTCTATTCTAGTCTTTTAATTCATTTCTTAAGTATTTCTTACTCAACTATTAAATTAACACTTAAACTAATTCTAGGCATTATATTTTAGGTGACAAAGAGTGTTACTTTAAAACAGTTTCACCTGAGTCAGCTTAAAACTCGTTTTCTTGCAAAAGAAAGTGTAAAAATCTTTAAAATTCCAAAACCGATTCCAAATCCATTTTAATCAATCACGGGTCTATTAAAACCCGAGGACTAGGTTTTAAAACGTTTAAAAAACCCCTGTAAAAATTTTAGCAGACAGGTGTTCAAAAATACTATTCACCAAAACTGATAATAAAATTTATGATTCCGTTTTTGTTGAAAATTTCATGAATGCACACTTAGAATGTATTAGGAGTATTAATCACTTATTTAGCACATTCTAAATGTATTAGAAGTATTAATCACTTATTTAGCACATTCTAAGTCATATAGCACATAAACATATCAATTCACGCAAAACGAGATAAGCACGTAAATCTAGATAAAGCAAAATATGGGGTCTTACAAACATCAGTTGGTAATATTCTAGGTAAGAAAGAAGCCAATGTCCCTAGTATCAAGGAGAGGGTATTAGGAATCATAGGTTGCACATTCATACTCAAGATGTTTACGAATAGGACTAGCTGCTTTAAGGCAATGAGATAATCATGGAAATTCTCCCTCTACAGGCCTTCTCTCTGCTTTGATTAGCTAACTGCCTAGACAAAGAAGGTCATAGAAGGCAACCCTTAAGGGTATGATGAAGTCTCAATCGATCTTTCCCTTACTACAGAAGCTTATGTGTTAAGGATAGAGTCATTTCAGCAATACAGATAACCGACTTGAGGAAGAATACCCCAGATGAACACTTCACTCATCCTACTACCGCACTATCCATGTCCTATTCTTAGACTATTATACCTGCTTGCCTTGCTAGCCTTTACCTGTCTGCTCAAAACCGAAATGAATAGCCAACTCGCTTAGCTTGTCTTATCCCTGGCATTACTCGCCTGAACAATTAATATGTGTAGCCAATACCCCGGATACTCTTTCAACTCGCCACCTTCGAATTAAGAAGCTCCTACCATTCATGTTCAAATGGCCAACTACAGGAACAAAACCAGCTGAATGCGAGTTAAATCATGAGGAGATGGGCAAGTCAAGCCTACTAGTTGCTAGTATTCAAACTAGGGGCAAAACTCTTTCATACTTTTTTTCCATAATCATAGGAAGAGGATAGGAAATCTCATTCTCTTTTAGGTTTTAGGAAGAGAGGCTTTAAGGCACTTGTTTGCTGGTTCGTTCGGTTCAAGGCCAAGTATTCTACTCGTGGCTTCGAAGGCCTGCTCTTTTCAATTAAGGTCTTGCTCTCCTCTTTGAACCGTATAGATATGATATATTTGCTTTGCTTCCTCTTTCTCCTCTATTGTTAAATCGGTTTCCTCCTTACCTTACAACATCGATTCTTCCCTTTCCTTTAGGTTACTAAATGCTTCTCTTCACCCCATGAGTTTGAAATGAGTGAACTCGTTCCCTATCATAGAGGATCCATGCCTTCCCTTATGGAAAGGTCCGCTCATGGAATTTTTGAATTCATTTCCTCTGCCCTACCTGATTCACTGGCATCGGGCTCTCGCTTGTCAGTTTGGCTTTGAATTGTCAAATCCTCTCTCTCTCCTTCTTCCTTGCCAGATATAGAGCCACTGAAGAGTTAAAGGCTAATACTTCAGTTGCTTATTCGCAGGCCTATGATTCGTTTTCCTATTCAAATCTTGATTCTACAGTGCCAACTTATATTCTAGAATCAATCCCTAGAACAACTGGAAGAGAAACTACAACCTCTGCTACATCCTCTACTGATGTAGAATTCTATTGTTCTAGAATCACATATAGTTTTTGGCTAATGGTTAGGAAAATCAAATTGCCTTTCATCGATCGAAAGATGCTCTAGACCCGCCCACCACTCCTCTCTAGAACTATCTTAAAACATTCTCTCCACCGCCGCTCAACTTCTCTGAATGAAAATGAGACTCTTCGCCCATAGGGTCACAAGGGTGCAAGAAACTAGTGAAGCCTAAGCATTCTTCTCAATCTTATCTTTGTCAGCTCTTTCTGAGCTATTCTTTTAACACCTTTATCAAAGACCTCCGATCGAGTAGTAAAGACAAAGGGAAAGGATTTCTTTCGGTTTTTCATCATTATTCAAAACAAGGAAACTGAACAAGGTTAAAGACTAACATAATCTTTAATTAAAGTCGAGACATCATACTATAGAGTGATCAATCATCTATTTTCAACCGCATTTCCACCACGATTTTGATCCAAACGAGAAGCTTTGGCTAGCCGTTCACTCATCCTCGATGGTCTGCCATTTAGTTCATTCGTTGTAGCAGAGTGAATAGGGTGTCATTCTCAGTCAAAATTCCTTGTATGAAATGGCATGGTTGAGTTGGAGTAAATGCTAATAACATAATAGTCTCTTATGCCGTTATTGGCCACCCGTTTTGCTTTGACTGCTGGATTCAAAAAAAGTGTCTTTTCCTTGGACCTTTTATCCTTGCCAGTGCCTGGATCGATAGCAAACTAATTATGGTAGGAATCAGATTCTCTCATTTTGACCAGCAACAAAGGCAGAAGGTGAAAAGACTAGCACTGGTTCAGGCAAGGGAAAAGATTTCCTCGAAAGGAAAGAGAAGGATTGGCTTACTCCATTACCTTCTTACTCGGATAACTCCCCTTGGTTGGCCTGCTTTCTGCTTTTGCCCTTGTTTCTCCAGAGAGATATGAGAATCCTCCTAATTCTAAATTCTTTCTTATTTTTTGAATTTAAGAAAGTATTCTCCTAAATACTTAGCGTTAGCCTAAACTTTGACTTAGCTCTTGCCTACTCTTATCCTAAATAGAGAAATCAATTAAGAAGGCTCTCCTATTCTTTTTCTTAAAATAACGGAACTTCTAGATAAAGATAGATTGTTGGGAATGCCACTACTAAAACTGGCTTTTAAATTGGCATTGACGAGCCCTACAAACTAGCATTTAGACTCTAGGGGCAGGGGCTTAAACTGAGATAGGGACTGCTACAAGGCATTGGTACTGAATAGAAAACTGAAGATAAAGAGACTTCTATCGCTAAAGGAGGGGTACCACTCACTCCTCTTTAAGTTAAGTATTTAAGCATAGGAGTCTTTGACTCCAATTGAAGATAACTTAAGGGAGCTCGCTTGGGAATGGGAATGAATACAAAAAGGCGAAGTTGCCGAAGCGAGTCTAAATGCCAAAAAGTAATATTTGAAGGCTACTATGCCTCCTTACTCATAGTAGAGTGGAAGGTAGGTTTGGGTATAGCAGGACTTGAACCTGCGACCATTATGTTAAAAGCCCGATGCTCTACCAACTGAGCTATATACACAAAAAAAGATGGACTAGTAAATAAGGATTGGTGTGGAAAAGAGGGCAGCCCCCCTTCTTCTCATCATATTAAAGAAGTGCGGCTCTATATGAGGCTCGTACTACGGAGCAAACGAAGAAACCATAAGGGTGCGTGTTAGCACTCCTGCAAGAAAATTGATACGTGTTAGCGCAATGGCTTTCGTGCCCCTTATTGAAAACTCAAGGAAAGCCCGATACGAGAAAGATGCGCGAAAGCATCCAAGCAACCCATACAAGGGGCTTGGGCTCTAAAGTTGGCCTTACTCAACAAGCACTTTATTAGTAAGGTTGCTTGTTTCCATTCATTGAAGATTCTATGTACAAAAGAAGGTCAAGGGGAGATACTAAAATGGCTCTTACTGACAACATTTACGAGAAGGCGAGGCATATTGCATTTTCCAGCAACCATATGGTTCGCCTTAAAGCCTTAAAGACGAAGAAGGGGAAGAGCAATTATCTATGTAATTATGATATTTGTTGGCCGTTGTGCCGGTCAAGCATTCTCTTTTCTTTGTCCAACTCCGTCTTACCAAACAAGACTAACTTTTTACCAACCCGCGAAGGGTTGTGAGGCTAGACCAGGTACAAAGAATCAATCTATATCTGTGCACGAAAGTTGCTGGCCAGCAGCCATTCAACTGTTCAAGCGCAATGCAGTGGTCTTGGTTCCAATTCGACAAAGGTAGAATGCCTGGTCGAAGGTCTAGTATAGTAGGTAGCAGGCGTGTTCGTTTTGGCTCCTAAGTGAGAACGATAAATAAGCGATGCACCATCCTTGCTGCTACGTACGTTTTCCTTGACTTGACAGATTCATCCAATTGAACCTACACTCAAATGAGAACCACAAGCTGCGGGCTTGATGAAAGAGAAAGCATCAGCATTAAGAAACTTCTTAGGGTTAGCAATGAAAGAAAGAGCCTGATATTCATTTCTTCATGAATATTCATAGCTGAGTCTATTAAAAGAGGGACCAGCCTCATCGTGGTGATTAGAGGACACCTCTAATCGTTCCCCTCTAATGTTACACGTTCCCTCCCAGTTATATGATCAAGGGGATAAGTCGGCTAGAGAGCGGGGCTATTCTTCTTCTTCAGGGGAGACAAAGTCATCCCTTCTACTAACCGAACCCTTAGTTCGGAGGTCTTCGACAACATGTTATGAAGCTCCAGTCTTTGGCGGGTCAGGTCACCATTACTTGACTTAGAAAGGCGAACATCTGGGCAAGGGAAAGCGTAGTGCGCCTAGTGCAAATGGCTTTCTTTTTTCTTTTTCATGATATACCAATCAGAATGGAGGGTCCTACCTAAGTACCTGATTTATAGAATCACTATGTAGGGAGGGAGGTCAACTTGATGGGAGAGAGGGATGAGTGCAGTTCCGATCTTGTGGTGTATTCGTTTGGTTTGAGTAAGGCCTCTTTCTCGTTGATTAGTTTGCCTCTACTCTATTGAAAAGTGAGAATTCCTATGGCGTTTTTGTCAATGAACGCATCTCGGGCCAAACTGAATAACCTAACCCACCCTTAAGGAGCCTTTTCTATAGTTGGGTGCTCTGCTTTAGTGTGATTGACGAAGGCTAGGCTAGGTTTAGTAATATCCAAAACAAATGAAAAGAGATCGTGGTCGATAGTTGGCAGTTGGCAAGGAACTTGATCCCCCCTAAAAAAAAGGGGGGCATTGCGGTCGAACTCTAATTCTGGAAATAAGTCGAGGCCCTTTTACCAAGTCTATCAGATAGAAGATGATAGAGGGCCAACTATCGTTGCTTTGCACAAGATGGTGTCGTTTCACTTCGAGTTCCTTCTTTCGTAGTCAAATCTGATGATACGCTTTGGTGATGTTACCTACCAAATAAAATGCCTGCTAGGTGATCGAAATCACTCAGGTCAGTGAGGACTCACTCACTCACCTACTTCTTATCTATTTAATAGAAACTTCTATCTACTAAATTCAAAAGATGACCCGCTGGGCTATAAGATAAAATACAGCTGTTGTATGACTTGACTGGTAAGAAAGAGCTTCCATAACAACTGGAAGACTCTTGTATGTACGGTAACCCTCTCTTCCACTATTGATGGACTCTTTCCAGAAAGGAAGACAAAAGCAAGGTGCGCTTTTCAAGTGCTTAGCTTCTGCCAGCGATAGGGTGGCAAGGTCATCTTGTTCAGTTGGAAGGCTAAGCCAAGATGGTACAAACAAAGTGACAGGCCCCATAGGGGGTGGCTTTCTTGTGGTAGTAATTTTGAACATCTCTCATTTTCTCTTAGCGTGCATAGTTTGCTTACATGCCACCTTAGACACATATCTTTTTCTTAGTTTTTTGCTGGCCTAATGAGTTTGAATGAAAGTCAGTCTTTTAGTAAGCGTATATAAGCAACTGTTTAGTGTATAAGTAATTCTTTAGTGGTCGCACCAAAAGGTACGTACGGTGGAGGTTGGTTGAAGATGATCTTATGCGGCGTTCAGAACCAATCTTGAAGTAAATGAATTAGAAAGAACAAAGAAGTAAGGAAATGAGATGACTCTTTCTTGAATTATATCATAAACAAATCTTCCCCTCCACACCAGTCACGATTTTTTCTCTATTCCTCTCGTATATTGTCGTAACCCCCGTAATGCTAGGTTTTAAAAAAGACTTTTTCATGTCATTCCAATTTAGGTCCGATTCAGATTCCTCCGTTGTTTCCTTTTCCTTCCGCACCTTTTCCTCAAAATGAGAAAGAAGATGGTACACTTGAATTGTATTATTTAAGTGCTTATCGCTTGCCAAAAATCCTACTTCTACAATTGGTAGGTCGCCAGGTTATTCAAATAAGTTGTGTTTTCCGTGGTTTTCCCATGTTACAACTTTCGTACCAATTTGGTCGTTCCGAAACTGATCGGTTAAACATTCCATTAAGAAGCTTGATCTTGACTCTTCTGTGTGGTATTCATTCTCATTCGGCTCTTGGAATCACATCCAGTAGTGGTTGGAACATCTTGCAAAATCCAACCACTTCACCTACTTCATTGCCCCCAACCTTTTCTCGTACCTCTATTGAAACAGAATAGTTTCACGTTCTTTCATCGATTGGTTATTCCTCTCTGTTCGTATCTCTTTTTCCAATTTCAGTCTCGATTAGGTCACAAGATTGAATGACTAATTCTACTCCGGGCCCTCGATTCAATTATTTTCCAAGAATGTTGAGCTAGGTATGTAAGCCATGTATTTGTGAGGAACATAAAAAAATAAGGGCTTTCAATTATTGTACCCCGTTTTGGTCTTGTAGCTATTTAAAAATCAAAATCTAAGAATCTCTGTTTTAGAATAAAGAAACTATATATGTCCAATCTCTAGTGGTGGTGGGACCAACCAAGATGTATGTCGTCCGACCCGACCTTAGACTCTTTCTTCTTGACCTATTTGACTCTCTGGCCGCAGTTATTTAGGTGGTATTATGTGATTGAAGAGATCAAATTCCTCCAGGGAACACACGAAACAAAGACATGAACTAGGTAAATAGAAATGGAAAAGAGATGTTTATAATTCATCAAAATTAGAAGCTTTTTCTACATCCATATGATCTACTAAAGTAGATCAGTATTGACCATATAATAAAAACAGATCTTGGTCCATGGAGTCTCTAGAAGGTAAGAACTCCAACCTGTTCGATGTTTCTTCGGCCAAATACAATATACAAGTGGGACCTGCACTATGAGCAAGCTGTGCGAAAAACCACTTCTTTTTTTCGGTTCCAAAACAACTTGGGCGAAATAGGGTTCAATCGGGAAACCATGGATTTTTGAGTTTTCACCATTGGTTACTGGTTGAGCCACTGGAATGGAATTAGATAAGAATCTCTGGAGATCTTTCCTCTCCACTTACTTGGAACAAGCTTTTATTCTGTAGAAGACTTCTTCTGAATGGCATAATTGTCTGACACTACGTTCCTCAATCTTCAAAGAACACTACCTCCTCCTCCTCCTCATTTTCCTTTATGATAGGATCGTCTTCCTTTATGATAGGATCGTCATTGGTCCTTCCTTCACTAATAATCTCACCATTTTCTAGTAGTTTATGCGAACGCGCGAGGGACTATCCTTTCTATCGCTTGCCTTTGCTTTTCACTCTCAAAGGGTCTCTCTCTTCTATAAAGCAAGCAAAGCGCATTTGCTGAAGTAAAGAAACCTCAATAAACACAGACAAACACGATGCAGGGCATAGCATAAATGAAACCATTGATCATTTCATAAAGCATATTTCTTTGACCTTTCTTGATGCATTTTTTTTGGGTGGCTCACCAACTGACCCAACAGTGATCGATGACAGAATGGTATGAACAAATCAAAGTCATTGGCTTTGGTAGTTCTCCATTGACTTCTCTCTTTACCCCCTTGCATATGTTCCTAAATGGGTATGTACCTCCAGATGGGCGGGGGAGGGAGAAATATGCCTTTCTCAATTTTTTGTCAAGGGGAGGTAAGACCCTATGCATAGTAGTAAAGGCGTAAGACCTACAACTCAAATGAGGGGAGTAAGGTTGACTCCGGTCCCTCATCCTAAAGGAAATGAGCGACATCTTGTACAATGTACGCCTTGGCCACTTGCAAGCACTTGCTTGAACAGGTAGACCGGGGAAACTGCATAGGATCTCCTGCGGCATGCATGAATGTGGTAGCTCAGAAAGGTCATTGCCTATGAGTTTGGGTGGATTCCGCTTGCCATCTCCCCAATGGAATAGATAGCTCCTGCAAGGCTAGCTTCACCCCAACATTGAAAAGAGGCGGCCTTATGTCAATGCCCAGAGATCGTGATTTAGCTCTTGCGAGCTCCTCGTTTTTCGCTAGACCGGCCCTGATGCTGTAGAAGCTTTTCAGCCTATCAAAATCACAAGTTTGAACCATTTGATAGCCTCCAAGCTTGGAGACTGAAGGTAATGAAATTCATGTAGTCCCATGCAGCTACTCAGTGCCTATACCAAAGAAAGTGCTTATACCAAAGAAAGCGCTCAAGTCTATCCATTGATTTCTTTTTGTCTTGCACTTTTATAAAGGGATAAAGTGACGTTAATTGCTTAGTTCGATAGGATGACGAAGGTTGAAGTTGATGTAAGGATAAGGAACATAGTGTTGCAATGGAAAGGTAGCTTCACAACCACGGTCATTCTCTAAAGAAAGAAGGACCTTCTCGGGTCACTGGCACTATCTTTCTTCGATCGACCAAAACAAGAGCCACAAGAGCCTCAGGTGAAGCTAGCTCGTCAAGTGAGAGTAAGGAGACCTTTTCAATAATTCTTGCCACCGACCGGACGTCTGATAGAAAGTTAAGTGCATCTAGCCATTGATGGATCCACACCAAAATTGTTTAAATCTAGTATAGTGGGGCTTATTCCGGTGTGGAATCAGGCAAAGCACAACTTTGTGCCAGAAAAGAGGATCTTTATTCCTCAGTAGCTATGGAAGAAAGGCGCACTCACAGCTTTCTTCCCTTCAAGAAAGCCAGGAAGCCTTCTCTATACGAGATAGAATGGAATAGGGAACGGAAAGAGGCAAGCTCAAAAAGCAATCAAGAAGCAAGCACTAGAACGAAGAGCATAAGTGGTTTGCCTAAACTAATGGAGGTGAAGAAGTTACGACTATGAAGAAGATTATTGAGTCACCAGAACATGAGAGATTGGAATAAAGAGATTTTTCCAAGCCTTTTGAGAATCAATCTATCATACTCTTGGAGATAGAAACATCCAAGACTAGCCCAAGAAAAGTCAAAAGACTGAGAAGAATACCAAACTAGAGTCAAAAGAAAGGGCTTTGATCCATAGCATGAAGTAGGCCTAAGGGCTAACCTGATCTCAAGACAAAGAAGAGACTCCGAAAATGAACATCGGCTTATTAGACATCAGTCAAAGGGGACTTTTGCTTTTCTTTAACCATAATAGGGTTCAACTTTCCTTTCCTATTAGCCGTTGAGTCTTATTCCCTTGAATTTGCTTCCTCCTTTCATTCAGGCTTCATCTTTTTCTTTCATCGGCGAATAGGTGGGATGCATTGACACGACTCTACCTATTGAATAGAGAGATGGCCTCTTACTAATGAGCAATTCAGGCTTTACATCTCCATGTTGATTTGAATATATCAAAAATAACAAAGGCTAATCCTATAGAATCTTCGGGCTCTCCTCTAATTATGAGTTTGCCGCATAAGCCCTGCCCTGGTAGTAGAAGTCGATGAAATGTCACATCGATTCCCTTTCATTTTAGGTTGAATCTAAAGTAAGGTAACATGTAGCTAAGCAATCAATCCAATGCTCCGAATTGAGAGGGAGGTGCTACGGAGAAAGCGTGGGTGCAGCGGTCCCACTACAGTGAATGAGTCGGCCTATAGGGAGGGAGAACCTTTGTTGAGAGTATTGGTTTAAGGGGGATAGCCAATCCCACATACGCCATAACGAAGGCCCCTTAGGAGAGGTTCCTGCTTGGGAGTCGAACCCAGGCGGGAAAGAGCATAAGGTTCGCCTCTCCAAGTATGAGATTGCAATGCCTATGGTTAGGGATGATGGGTGGGAGGTGGTTTGCCATACAAGATTTCATATTGGGTAGTTTTTTTGTGGCTGTATGGTAATTAGTATTGTAGCATAACTTAGCTAGTGGTAACCATTTAACCCATTCCTTTGGTTTATCCCCTGCTACACACCTCAAGTAAGCTTCTAAGCAAGGATTGACCACCACCGATTGATCTGATGGGCAGTCTGCGGGTGATAGGAAGAAGAGAAATGAAATTCCACTATAAGCAAATTGAAGAAGGCGCGTTATCGCAAGGGCTAATGAAAGCCAAGTTGGCCAACAAGGGTACTGAGGGCATATTTATATATATATATATATATATATATATATATATATATATATATATATAATAGAATACCCTTCTTCCGAAAAGCCTCGATCTTTGACCTTTTTAAAACAGGGTATCCAGTTCTGACCTAGGATAATAAGCTTATGAGCTTGGTCTTACTTCACCGTCGAGAAAGGAAAGAAGACTTCCATCTCCAAGTTTCACTCAGACGTAGCTCCTTTCTTTTTGGGTGTACTTTTTCTTGTCAATGCTGATGGAAGATTCTTGTGTCTAGGCTTCGCCGTGTTAGAACATGAAATGTTGTCTTTTAAAAGTATTGCTATTGATTGGTGCCCTATCTTTATTTTGCTGTTTTCGTTATTGTTGGATGGGGAAGAAGAAGGGTATACTGTATCTAGGCAGCGAAACCCAAATACAACTGGAGTATAAGAATCCAATATGATTGGAGCTTGCTTGCTTTAGACTTGCATCAAGAAAAGGGGGATAGTCCTCCCCCAAGTAGCATCCTTTAAACGTTTAGTCATCTCTCTCTCCAAAAAGTACTAGATTGACGCATCACAAAGACCTTTCCTTTCTTTGTCTTTCTTGCTATAACCGATCTTGTACGCTTCTGGTACAAGAACTGAACTGATTCCATACCGGACCACCAATAATAACTTTTATGTACCAAAGCCCTATAGCCCTACCTAAATACCTACCCTTACTTCCTTATGGGCCAGATGAAGAGCAAAAGCAGGACTGACCGACAAGATACTGATTTAAGCTATTAACAACATTGGATCATACAAGACAGGACTTGATATAAGTAGTCTTGAAGGGAATAAGAACTAAACTAAGCATAAAAAGGTAATCAACCCGGGGTTGAAGTAACATACGGAGCTATGACTCATAAGGTTCTGCCTTTTCCAATGGTAGACTAGAATGGTGGCATCCCTAGGAGGGACCCTGGGAATAAGCGCTTAATCCAATTAATAGAATAGGCATACTCCTAGAACAGCTTTCACGAATTAATCCGACCAAGTATTTACTTAGAATATACAAGTTGAGGATAGATCACTATCTCGCAAGATGGAATCGGCTTCCCTACTAAACTAACAATGATTCTCTACCAACTAAGATATTAGAATATATGTGTTATGCCGAATTCTATCTATTCAATATCTATTCTTGAAGCCATACTTTTGTTCTTGAAGAACCTTGCTATCGAGACCTTGTTAGACGGCTTCATCACTATTAGTGTTGACCGTTGATATCCCAGGTCATATTGCATGTGGGATATGTTGACCGACAATGTGAGGTCGTTTAGATCATCTCTCATTCACAAGGTTGTTATGGAGAAAAGGGGATAGGAAATTAAACTTATAGACTAGTGTCCAGAGACAGAGTTTAGTCAAAATCACTATTCTTTCATCACATCGTATGGAGTGGAAGAAAAAAGGTTAAATACATACGTAAGCGACGATGCGGTCTTCAAAGCAAACCAAGTGTATCAAGGCTGCAAAGGTCTTATACCACCGATCATTCGCTCACTTTTTTGCTTGTTGATGCAAGGAAGTTACATCTATAAGATATGCATCGAATACCCACTTCCCCTCAACACTAACTCTAACACCAAACCTCACTCACCTTGAACGCTTAGAAACTACCTTTACGCCCTTCCTTCTCTTTTGAATGAGAAAGTTGAAATATTATAAAAGAAGAAGAATTGACAAGAGCTTATTCAGTTAGTCAGAAGGCTAGATCAAGAAAGCTGTGCCTAATAGAGCAACGCCTTGAATAGACCAATAAGGTCTCGCGAAACCGGTCACCGTACGCATACGATCCTATATGACTATTGAGGAGAGCTCACATCCCCTGTTTCAACATCTCGGTTGGCATTGGAGCCTCCTCTCTTAGAGAGAAGTGTAACTAGGCCGAAGTGGTCATTTTATTGATTAAGGAAAACAGAGTTGGAATGTGGTCTCGTAGCCTTCCGTCACCCATAAGACTAAGGATGTTTGAAGCCAACGAAAACTCCTGTGTGAAGTGAGAGCTAAAGTTTTATTTGTTATATTCTATGTTAGTTGGCTTCTAGTCGAGTGGTGTAGGACATACTATCAGAGCTAGTACGAAGATCAGAACCAAGTTTTCGAGATCAATCAGTGTCAAAATAGGACTCATGGGAGAGGGATGATAGTCCTAATTTCAGAGCATCAGCATGACGTTCCGCTGGTCCGAGCAGCCCCATATTTTCTTTCGCAGAATTACTAACGTCTCTTTATGTCACCGAGCGAAGTGTTCACTTTGCTAGGATCTCGACCTAGAAAAAAAAGTAATTTCAAAAAGTTCGAGTCCCGCCGATCAAAATCTCGCTTATCTCCAAGGTTTACCCAATGAAGACGCTGGCATAGAGATTTGATGCATCCCTTTGTATAGTAAGTTTTTCAATTGGTAAGGTACTCTAGGGCCCGGGCTTACATGCCTTCTGGTCAAGGGTAGGGATCCCTTTCTTCTTTCCCTCTTACTTGAGAGCTGCATTGACTATCAGGCCTATTAACTCAATAGTGAAAGAATCTTTCTTTTAGAGTTTTGGAATCATATAGATTAAAACCAAGAGGAATCCATGGCTAGAATTTCAAAATTTTCTATAACAAAGTCTATATTCATCCAAAAACTCTACTCTTGATTTCATGTGGTTAACATATGGTAAGCATATATTCAGCCATATATCTATATAGTAAAGAGGTAGATTTAGTTATACCTCTTGTAGATCTTGCAAAGATGATGAAGATGATGATGAACAAGATTTGACAAGTTCTCCCACAATTGCAAGAGCTCTAGGTTGTCCACACAAGCTTGAATGAGTTCCTTAATCACCAAAGGTTTTGTGCTAGTCTTCTTTGGGATGTTTTTAAGCTAGAATAAGAGTTTTTTCTGAAAAATTGAAACCTCTTCTTTGGCTGCCCATGCAATGGACGAAAATTGCACAATTAAAAGAGAAGACCAAATTGTTCTTCTCAATGCATTGTGTTTTTCTATGCATTCCTTGTGTAATGTGTTCCTTGTTTTATGCATTGTATGTAGTGTATTTAGAAGACAACAATTGCACTTCTCAATGTATCAAAACATGTTCTTTGTCTTCTTTTATCTTCACCATTGATTTCAAAAATAATGGTCAACTTGATGATTTGGAACAATCTTAGCCATCTATTTGGCATCTTCATTTTTCAAGACTAATATGTATATATACATATCATATACATGTATATATACTTTATTAATCTTTTATTTGTACATTTAATTTTATCTAATCATTATTAGTTTAAATTAAGGAAACTAACATTCTGTATTTGTACTTTTGCCCCAACACATATAAATAATTACACGTTCGACCCATTACTACTTAATGGCCGAGCATCGCCAACATTAACACTTTAACGTTCCAAAACCAAATTGAAGCTTATCCGAAATTCATTCAATTACGCTTTATTGTGTGTGACTCTCTAGATTCACCGCCATATAGCAATGAGGAACATTAAACGACTTTAATATATTTTGGGAATATCTTTGCCATTCCCAAAATACCCTCACGTTCTAGAGTGACGTCTAGCAACGTATCAAGACAATTATATAGCAATGAAGTCAAACAGGTGAATCTATTTATAGTCACGAATAATCGTATAGTTTAATCCTTCTATTACTACGTCCCGATCGAGCAAAGACCATGAAAAGATTAAGTCTATAAACTCGATAACGATGCAAACATCTAATAGGGTAGAATGAGAGATGGCATTCATGGAAACACTTTTCCATCATCCATGCCTTGGCCAAGGACTTCCTCATTGTACAACCGAAATTAGATTGCATAGGACATCGCCTTACACCGGAGCTTAATAGATCCTTTCTCGACAATTACCTGTCAACTACTATACTAGAAAGATAATATGCAAGAGGTCGTAACTTATCTTGACAAGTCAAAGACAAGTGTTGTCCAAGTGCTAATATTAAATTTCAATATATGTTACAGTCGTAATTTCTCAAGTCTAAGGATTATAAGTACATTCGCAACGAATAACGAACTATTAATCCGAAGTCATATAGTTTGTTGCTCATATCACATTCAATGATCTATACTACTAATAATCATTCACGTGATTGTTAATTGCATCATATGTTGTTATGGCTCATGGCTCACCATCCTTTACCATTAATATCTAATATCAATTAAAGGTAACAATTCACATGATAGTCCATAATAGATTATTCTAGTCTCGATCAAATAATCTAAGGACTACGAATAGTTTTAGATATTCTATATATGAAAGAAACATGCCAAGATATTCCAACGCATTTTGGAATATATTTCTTTTACAAGAATATCAGGGGACATATTCATATAATATAAAAGCGGAGAATATGAACATCCATAAACTGCCATTGATAAATATACAAGTTTACATAAAATGCCAAAAAGTAGGTCATCTAACCACATAGCATTAGGGCATATCACTAACAATCTCCCACTAGCACTAATGTAGTATTACAAAAGGCTAACACATCATACTATGGTATCGCATACCCATCTTCTCAAGATGACGATCCAGCTGTGACTGTCTCAAAACTTTCGTGAGTGGGTCAGCTACATTATCTAGGGTTGGAACTTTCTGCAAGCTTATATCTTTTCGAGCAACAGTTTCTCTTATGATATGAAACCTCCTTTCAATATGTTTGGATTTTTGGTGAGATCTTGGTTCCTTGGCTTGTGCAATTGCCTCATTGTTATCACAATACAAAGGTATCGACATTTCAATGGACGGAACAACTTCAAGCTCTTTTAAGAATTTCTTCATCCAAACTGCTTCTTTTGCAGCATCACATGCAGCAATGTACTTGGCTTCAGTAGTGGAATCAACAGTCATAGGTTGTTTGGAACTCTTCCAACTGACTGCTCATCCATTACATACAAAAATGAATCCTGATGTAGACTTTCTATCATCTCTATCAAATTGAAAATATGAATCAGTGTATCCTTCAATATGGAGTTCACCGCCTCCATAGATTAAAACCAAATCCTTAGTTCTTCTCAAATACTTAAGGATGTGTTTTACAGCTATCCAGTGACCATCACCTAGATCGGATTGATATCTGCTCGTAACACTTACTACATAAGCAAGATCAGGTCGTGTACATAACATGGCATACATGAGACTACCTATGGCGGAAGCATATGGTATTCTTTCCATGTGTTGTCGTTCCTCGTCCATTTTAGGAGACATTTCTTTAGAGAGATGCACACCGTGCCGCATAGGCAAGAGACCTTTCTTAGAACCCTCCATCTTGAATTTCTTCAAGATCCTTTCTATGTACATGCTTTGGGATAAACCAATTAATCTTTTCGTTTTATCCCTATACACACGAATTTCCAAGATATAAGTGGCTTCTCCCAAATCTTTCATGGAGAATTTATTGCTCAACCAAACCTTTGTGGACATCATACGACCTGTGTCATTTCCCATGATCAGTATATCGTCTACATACAAGATGAGGAAAGTAATCGTACTCCCACTAACCTTCTTGTAAACACAAGGTTCATCATCATTTCTAATGAAACCAAACTCCTTGATCTCATCATTAAATCTGATGTTCCAATATGGGGAAGCTTGTTTGAGGCCATAAATTGATCTCTTAAGCTTGCATACTTTATGATGTTTGGATTCAAAACTGACAGGTTGTTCCATATAGATATCTTCCTCAAGATATCCATTAAGAAACGCGATTTTAACATTCATTTCCCATATATCATAATCATAGTATGCGGCAATTGCAAGCATTATGCGAATACACTTAAGCATAGCAACCGGTGAAAAAGTCTCGTCATAATCAACACATTGTTTCTGACAATAACCTTTTGCAATGAGTCTAGCTTTAAAAGTTTTAACTTTTCCATCTGCTCCCAGTTTTCTCTTGAAGACCCATTTGCAACCAATAGGTACGATACCTTCAGGTATGTCTACTAAGGTCCAAACATCATTAGAGTTCATGGAGTCTATTTCAACTTGCATTTACTGTTTCCATTTCTCGGAATCGATATCATGTATCGCTTCCTCATAAGTAGCAGGATCATCAATTTGATTGTTATCCCCAACAACAAACAATTTTTGCACTTCCTCAAGAAGATATCCATATCTTTCAGAAGGATGGGATATCCTACTAGACGTACGAGGAATCTGTGTTGTGACTTGTTTTAGACTGTTTTGAACAGTTTCAGAATCTTGATTTGGGTCATTTTGTGGTTCAGAGGACGATTCCTCTATTTATACTTTTCTTCCTAAGTCACCTTCTTGAATAAACTTCTCTTCTAGAAAGATAGCATCACGGCTGATCAAAATCCTTTGATCAGTAGGAAAATAGAAATAATATCCTTTAGTTTCCTTAGGATATCCCACAAAATGACCTTTTTCAGAACTAGCTTCCAACTTGTCCGTCTTGAGTTTTTTAACAAAAGCGGGACAACCCCAAATCTTAATATGATTAAGACTTGGTTTCCTACCAACCCATAACTCATATAGTGTAGTAGGAACAACTTTAGATGGAACTCTGTTCAATAGATAAATGGCCGTAAGAAGTGCATACCCCCAAAATGAAATAGGGAGATCCATGTAACTGATCATAGATCGTACCATATCCATTAATGTGCGATTCTTATGTTCAGACATCCCATTTAATTGTGGTGTAGCTGGTGGTATTGTTTGTGAGGTAATACCGGCCTCTTTGAGATAATCAAGAAACTCGGTACTCAAGTATTCGCCTCCATGATCTGACCGTAGAGTTTTGATTCTTTTTGCCAATTGGTTTTCTACTTCAGCCTTAAACTATTTTTCAAAAGATTCCGACTTATACTTCAACAAGTATACATAACCATATCGTGAATAATCATCGGTAAAAGTTATGAAGTAGTAATAACCACCACGAGCCATTTCCCTAAATGGTCCACAAACATCACTATGTATTAATCCTAACAATTATGTAGCTCGTATACCTTGTACGATAAAAGGTGACTTGGTCATCTTACCAAGAATGCAAGATTCGCATGTAGGGTTGGGTTCAGATCCCAATGAACTAATGAGTTCATTTTGAACCATCCATGCCAATCTTTTATCATTGATATGACCAAGCCTTAAGTGCCATAATTGTCTTGGATTAATTTGGTTATCTCGAGGACGCTTTCTTTTTGAAGTAGTAGTTGATGTAGATGTAACATTTATGCTATGACTTGTATCTAAATGATAAATACCGTTTACCAAAAAAGCCTTGCCAACATATTCATTACTATAAATAATATTACAGCAATTGTTTACAAATGAAAATTCATAATTTTTCGATGCAAGCTTAGGAATAGACATGATATTCCTAATTGCATTTGGTACATACAAAACATCTTTAAGATTTAATACATGTCCAGTAGGCATATGCACGTCAAAACAACCCCTGGCTAAAGCTGCAACATTTGCCCCGTTGCCAACCTTCAAAATTACTTCACGCTTACGAAGCAGACTCCGATCACTTAGATTCTGTTCAGAAACACAAATGTGAGAAGTTGCACTAGAATCTAAAATCCACGAAGTATTATGATGACCAATTGACAAATCAGTCTCAATCACAAACATAAAAGAAATATTACCTTTATCAACGGCTACCATAGCCTTTTGTTCCTTCAGCTCTTGAAGGTATAAATGACAGTTTCTTTTCCAGTGGCCATTCCTCTGACAATGAAAGCAAACACCCTTAGGTGCTTTCATCTTCCCCTTTGCTTTAGCCACACCACCTAAAGCTTTAGGAGTCGAGCCTTTCTTCTTGTTGTTGTTCTTCTTCTTCTTTGGCTTGGTGCCAGAAGTAGAAGCAACCGCAAGAACATGCTCATTTCCTTTACCCTTCATTTGACCTTGTACAGTGGTCAGCATGTTTAGTAACTCGGGCAAGGAACACTCAAGCTTGTTCATGTGAAAGTTTATGGTGAATTGGTTGAACGATGGTGGCAGAGATTGTAGAATTAAGTCAGTCTGTAGTTGATAGTCCATTGTGAAGTCAAACGCCTCAAGCTGAGTAATCAAATTAATCATCCTGAGGGTGTACTTGTTCACATCTGAACCTTCACCCATACGAGCCCTAAATAATTCTTTAGATATCTCGTATCTAACAGTATGACTCTGTTCACCATATAGCTCTTGCAAGTTCCGAATCATGCTTGCAGCATCAGGCATCTTATCATGATGACGTTGCAACTCATTATTCATCGATGCAAGTATGTAACTCTTAGCACGTAAATCATGTTCAACCCATTGATCATAAGTTTCACGTTCAGCCTCAGTGGCTGTCTCAAGCAGATTAGCCAGAGGGGCATTGTCCAAAACATACTCAATCTTTTCCATACGTAGAACGATTGTAAGGTTGCGTGCCCAATCATTGAAATTCGGTCCGGTTAAGCAATTTTTATCGAGGATACGGGCTAAGGGGTTCGTAATTGAAGCCATGATATAAACTGCAGAAAAGTAAAATAATGCAGAAAGTAAGATTGCAAGTAATGTAAACAAGTAAGACTATTTAATTTGGACTTCAATTAAATAGTACCTCCTACTAATCTTATCGGATCTCACACTCCCTAAATGAGAAACGTGAATCTAATAAAGAATCCTTAGTAGGATGACCAAATTCTTTTAATGCTAATATTTCTCAACTTTCATGCATTATTGAAATATTACTTTAAGAGTAAACAACTATTGCTATCTATATCATCATATAGGACTTGGTCAATTTTTAGCCTCTAAATCACATTAATCTCAGCTTTGGTGCATTATTGATCTAGTGATCTAGTTAGATTAAGCCCACCATCTAAGTGAATGCGACAAGTTGAATCCTATGACCTCAACTTTAGTGTATTCTTGGCACATATGATTTTGGAGCATTACAACATCTGTATGTGAACTAGGCATACAAAGGACTTATTATGAACTATATCTTTCTACCTTTGGGTTAGACAAGCTATATTCATTTTAACCCATTATAGTCTTAGGATGGGGGAGGGCTACGATAAAACTCCTTTTACCGTTTTACAATCTAATCTTAGTTTGCACATAGGAAGCTTTTGATTGTAAAGATCTCGATTATGCATACATGTCCATTTAAAAACCAATATCACATATAAGCAATTAAACAAGCATATATGCATCAAAATAAAGTAAGGTGGATCATGGACTTAGTGTAATAAAACCAAGCCTAGAAAAACCAAATAAGCACATCATAAATGTCATCAATGGCGTTGACTTATTGGTTTCACCTTCATTTGAAAAGCCTCCAACTCCTTGAAAGTCTTCAACTACTTTGCAAAACTACTTGGTAGATTACATCAATATGCCTCACTACAATAACCTCTCTCTTGCAAAAATAATAAAGTGAGACTTATGCCTCATTTACAAGCCAATGAATGAATGAATAATTATTACCAAGCCATCTAATAAATTACAACCATTCATCATCCACTAAGCTAAGTCCATGATCTTACTATCAATCACCATTCATCACAAATTCATAAAGTATTGAATATGCATAAAATACATACATTCAAGAAAACTAAATGAACACTTTGCAACAAGTTTCATATCTTGCTCTTGTAACATCTCATGTTAAACAACACACAAAAGCACGCAATAAAAACCAACTTTTAGTACATCCATGTTGAACAAGGCCCAATGCAAATATTTTTTGTTAATTTCATGGCCCAATTTGAGTTCTTAGGCTTATATTAATCTGATCTAATCTTATTAGACTTATGGCCACTAATTTTAGGCCCATTGGGTTTAAACAAAATCCAATCAATTAGCCATGACTTTTAATTTATGACCCATCATAAATCTGCTGCACATGTACCAACTATTTTGACTCGTTTAACCTATCTACAGTTCTCCAAAAATTCTAAATAATATAAATAATTACACATTCGGCCTATTACTACTTAATGGCCGAGCATCGCCAACGTTAACACTTTAACGTTCCAAAACCAAATTCAAGCTTATCCGAAACTCATTCAATTACGCTTTATTATGTGTGACTCTCTAAATTCACCACCATATAGCAATAAGGGAACATTAAACGACTTTAATATATTTTGGGAATATCTCCGCCATTCCCAAAATACCCTCACGTTCTAGAGTGACGTCTAGCAACGTATCAAGATAATTTATATAGCAATGAAGTCAAATAGGTAAATCTATTTATAGTCATGAATAATCGTACAATTTAATCCTTCTATTAATACGTCCCGATCGAGCAAAGACCATGAAAAGATTAAGTCTATAAACTCGATAACGATGCAAACATCTAATAGGGTAGAATGAGAGATGACATTCATGGAAATACTTTTCCATCATCTATGCCTTGGCCAAGGACTTCCTCATTGTACAACCGAAATTAGATTACATAGGACATCGCCTCACACCGAAGGTTAATAGATCCTTTCTCAACAATTACTTGTCAACTACTATACTAGAAAGATAATATGCAAGAGGTCGTAACTTATCTTGACAAGTCAAAGACAAGTGTTGTCCAAGTGCTAATATTAAATTCCAATATGTGTTACAGCCGTAATTTCTCAAGTCTAAGGATTATATGTACATTCACAATGAATAACGAACTATTAATCCAAAGTTATGTAGTTTGTTGCTCATGTCACATTCAATGATCTATACTACTAATAATCATTCACGTGATTGTTAATTGCATCATATGTTGTTATGGCTTATGGCTCACCATCCTTTACCATTAATATCTAATATCAATCAAAGGTAACAATTCACATGATAGTCCATAATAGATTATTCTAGTCCCCGTCAAATAATCTAAGGACTACGAATAGTTTTAGATATTCTATATATGAAATAAACAAGCCAAGATATTCCAACGCATTTTGGAATATATTTCTTTTACAAGAATATTAGGGGACACATTCATATAATATAAACGCGGAGAATATGAACATCCATAAACTGCCATTGATAAATATACAAGTTTACATAAAATGCCAAAAAGTAGGTCATCTAACCACATAGCATTAGGGCATATCACTAACAAATAGGAGTATAGTCCTGATTCTTGGTCATTGGTTGCCAGGAGCAAAAGAGGCAGGAAAGAACGATAAGACATGGAATGAAGGAGAGTGAAGAAAGTTTCATTTCTTTCTATGGAAGCATCAGGAACAAGCAATGATGCCACCAGTTAAGAGTTGGAGATTGTGCTTCATATTCTTTATATATGTATTATCCATTCATTCGGATTTCGAACAAGCCTTAGGTTGAATCCCGACATGGGCGAGTATAGATTCTAGGACAGTTTCAAGCAGCTTCTTAGGGCTAGCTACTATCGTATGCAAATTCACCTTAGCTAGCCAAGCTAGTTCGGTTCCATCCCTACCAGTAATCTATAGGTATTTCCCTGAAAGAGCTAATGATAATTGTGATAACCCGAACCCGACATGCATTTAATAGCACTTAACTGCATTTGATTAAATATTTAATTAGTTAAATCAACCAATTTGCACTATTTTAATATTTCTCTTGAAAGCATTTAGTAGTTGTATATTGAATAATTAAAAGATTATTATCTATTTCTAATAATTATAGTAACTGAATTTATTCTCTTGTGATTAATTAAGTGTCATCTTAAATATTAGGGTTTAATTGTATTTGACTACGTGTTTATATTAACTTTCATTTTTAGCTTAATATTAACTTCATAATTCTTTAAAATATTCTAGATTAGTTAAATTAATTATTTTAAATGAATATTGATTACCTTGATTATTTTGATTATTTTAGTAATCGGTTTTATTTTTCTTGCAACTTAATGCTCGGTTTTCAATTAAATGAAAAGTAGCTCCGAGCCGGAGTGAATTTTCAACCATGATTACTCTTCAAAATTATATTTTCTTAATTTCTTTGAGATTTAAGCGTTATTCTTTTATTGTCGAAAAGTGCATAGCATATCGAGAGCGATAGTTAGGAAATGATTTTTAGTCCTCAGCAAATAGTGAAAACTAGTATTTAGTGTTTTAATTTTAGTGTTTTAAGTTGTATTTACCTAGAATTGGATTTATGTTACTATTTTAGCTTTAAAATGCATGAAATAGGCTAGTTTGACCAACTTAAGTGAGCATTGACCAAACCTTGACTTTTGACTTGAGTTTCATTTTATTTAAATCCTAAAATAGCACAAAATAAGAAAAAAACAGAGCTGAAACATAAAGGGCAGGGCCGAAAATCCAAAGAGAAAAAAAAATAAATTTCAACTTCAAATCACCAAATCTTCGCGTGAGCTTGCACGGGGTGGTTTCCGAGGCATCCTATGAGGTTTTCCTAGCGTCTAGGAGTGTCTAAGGTGAGGGTTTCATCGTTATTTGCGCATTTGAATATTTTGTGTATTAACTTTGATTTTTGGGTTTTATCAGTATATTGTTGTTTTAATTGATTTGAGGCTTAAAGTATGTTCCCTAGCAATCGTAGAACACGTATTTATAGTTTTTTTAACATTTTCTGTGGTTGAATATCGAAATTGAAATATAATGTTAGTTGAATAGTAATTTGTGAATAGTAAACCCTTGAAACGATGAAGTTGCGTTGTTATGCTGTCTGTTGATGTGAAAAAGTTCTAGGTATGCTAGGATGCCTAAATGCATGATTTGTTTAGGTTGCGTATTGGAAAAAAACAAGAAATATGCCTTGGTGAAAGTCGGGGTCGTTTAGGTCGAGTTTAGCATTTTCTCGTTTTGCGTGATGGCATTGCTTTGGGAGACCATAGAAGCACTTTTGGTGTGATTATGGCGTTGGTTGGGTGTTTCGTTAGTATAGTTGTAGTTCAAATGAGCAAAGGGGGAAATCGGGACTTTGCGTGAATTCCAGGATTAAGTAGGGTTTTGGGGTCTTTAGACAAGCCTTGTAGTGACCTAGGAGGATTGGTGAAGTCAATTTTCAAAACTCGTGGCTCGTTTGAAAGTAGTAGCGTTTTGAAAGTTGGGGTTAGTTTTGGAATTTTGTGTGTTTTCATAATATATTGCTTATAGAATGCTTATAATGTCTATAGAATACTTATTATTGCTTGATAATGTTTGTTGGTGTTGTTCTTGTTACATATTTGATTGTAAATGCTTGTTATCTCGTTTATCGTCTCTAATCTGTATTGCTGTGCTATCGCTCGTTTATTGCCTTGTATCTAGTCTTGCATTGCATAGTGTCCGGCACGTGAGTGATGGGCCTCTCTAGGTAGCCTCGGGTTGCCAGTGTTGGTTGCTCTAGCTCCGTGACTATTCCCTTTTCTCGCTTGGGTTGCCTCCCAAGGAGATTTTGGTCGTAGAATTGATAGTTACTCCCGGGGTATTCCAAACTGAAGTTATAAGGTGGTTGCACGCTTATTGTTATCGTTGCCAGCATCAAGCTCGAGATTGATGTATCGCTCGTGAAATGGTACATTGCTCGTATGAGTGAACCACAGCCTTCAGAGTGTGGTATAGCTTTGAATGGTTGTGCTAATGCTTTCTTGAATGTTTAATATATTGTCGTTTGTATTGAATGCTTTCTTATTGACTTTATTGCTTAGCTGTGTCTATTTGCATTGCACGACTTTCTTTCTCTCCAACTCGATATCTGTCTCGCCCTCACTGAGTATACATGTTGTGTATACTCACTCCTCACCACCACATTTCAGGAAATGTCATGTTAGTTGGAAGTTCGTGATTTCATGAAAGTTCGTGCCTGAAGAGTTGTCTTGCGTGCCTATGTGGCTTGAGTGTCGAAGTTGTAAAGATATATGCCTTCATATGTTGTATGTATTTATTGTTAAAAGAAATGTAATTTAAATCTAGCTAAGTAGTTGAGGTGAATTGATAAGCTAGTTTATGTAATCAGTTAGTATAGCTTAACTTCAAAACATGTTTGTAGGTGAATTGATAAGCTAGTTTATGTAATCAGTTAGTATAGCTTAACTTCAAAACATGTTTGTATTGTTTAAAGGAAGAGTTAGAATAGCCTAGTACTTGCAAATGTATCTATTTTTGCTTGTGGTTGCTTGTTGAGAACAAGGCTCGGATGGCCTTGAGGTGGTTGAATGTTTGGACATGGTATTGGTCCACTTATATGCTGTCTCAGGTTTGCTTTTTGCCTAGAAACAGGGGAGACTCCGTCTGTTTTCCCTGAAAATTTATGCCTGGGTTTGGTTTGGGTTGTGATTAAATCGATTGATAGAACTCCCGGTCTCGAGAGGGATCAGGGTGTTACAATAATAAATAGATTTATCTCAAGATTCTAGAGAAGAAATAGTTTTGTTTCCCTTCGCCTATCTAATCTTTCTTCTCTACAGGAGACTACTCTACTAATATACTTATTCAGCTAGGGTGGTATCTTTTTAGTAAGTTTCAGGCCAGAACTTGCTTATGGATAAGCCGTAGTTGTCCCTCCAAATGCGGAAACCTATACAGTTTGAGTGCTGAGCCTTGTGCTTTGCTGTCAATTTTCCTCGGAAAGAAAATGGCTTAATTAAGTAGGGATCTCTTCTAGTTCTTACCGTCTAGGTATACTTTAACGCTCTCCGCTGTCAAAACCTTTGAGCTAACAGCAGGATATATTAACAATTTCAATAGCCATCCTATCTTTTAATCATACGCTTACAAGCATATCTTAGTTCTATCTCGTGGGAGTCCATCTTCCTTCCCTTTTGTTTAAGTTTGAGTTCCTTTTGCTAGCAGCGATAGGTACTCTTGTTATCACCTTAACCGCTGTAGGGGCTATCGCTTTACCCGACCTAGCAAGAGGTTTTATAGCTCCAACTAGGCCAACCAACTCTCTGGTTTTGTAAATGTGGCCTCTCACAGTGCTGCTATAGCGGTCAAAGCAATTGGATCTTAGGCGGTTCCAGTCCCCTTGCCGAAAGGAAATTGGAAGGCAGTCTCACTCTACCTCGGGAACATAAGAACTAGCTGTAGAAAACGGAAGTCAACCACGATTCCTACCCTACTGATAGTAGACCTGAGTTCTTGCTTTTAGACATTCACTCAGAAGGGATCTTAGACCCTCGGGATCCTGCACACATTGGCCGGGCGAGAGCTTTGATCGATCCAATCGGAGAACAAATGACCTGAAAGAATGAACTTGAGTTTACGTTTTCTTCATTTAGTCAGATTGGAGCTTATGCCTGTAGAAAATGGAGTCGAGTATACTGGCTCTCAGCTACCCTAATGACATCTCCTCTTCTTAGTTATGAATTAAGAAAAAACACAACACTCAATTTAACGATGAAAGTGGACACTACAAGAAAGGCATAAATAAGGCAGACACGTGTAGTTCCTTTATTTAAGTAGTCTTATAACATAGAGGAAATACCTAAGCACCTAAGGAAGTAATCCAACAATTGTCTTACACTCTTCTTATTAGCTTCCTCAATCATTAGCTCTTCATCGCCTTTTTGGTCTTTCCTTTTCCTTCTTTTAGGCCCCACTGTAACTCCACATTAAACCGGCGTCTCAGCTTCAAGGCTTTCATTCTTGTCTTTTCAGCCTATAAGCTTGCAGGTTCAGGAGCAGAATCATCATAGAAAATGAAAGAAATCCTCATTGCTTATACGATTGGGGACAGAGGAAAGCATGGGACTTTTTGGGCATCAAAGTAGCTTTCTTCTCTTACGAGATTTTGAGTTGTTGGATAAAAAGAGCGCTCCTAAATTCAGCCTTTCTATTATATACGATACCGCCAAAGGAAGGTTGTCTTTTCAAGAAGAAAGTGACAATCACACCGCTAATAGGCAGAAGAAGACTAATAGCCATACTACAGAAAGAAGGTCAACCTCGCCCCAGGTAACCACAGCTTTTTCCCCTCAGGCAAAGAGTAAGAACTCGCTTTCGAGCTAACCTTACATGGAGCTACCTGCCAACAAGCAATAAGAGTTCTCATTCGCGGCTAAGTAAGCATTCGTTCGGAGTTGACAAGGGAGAGAGCTTACTTTCCTATATTATGTTATGATGGATAGGCTGGTTGCACTCCCATTGAGGTAAGAACAGTTCCTTTCGATTCAATTGCAAGAAAACAACCTCTGATGATTGTGATACGAACACTAAGCCAAACATTTATATGGATTCCTAAAAAATAAAATAATAAACTATCATGTCATAATATATGATAGAAGCATCACTCTGTCTATTGGATGCCCTTCTTACTGGCAAAATCAGATCAAGAATAGCCTTTGGCTAGGAAAGCATAGTCAGACTAGTGCAAGGCCCGAAGCACCAAGACTGCTTATTCCGCTAAAACAGCAAAGAGAGAGGACCTAGACAGTAAAGAGACAAGACATCTTATGCCGAAAAAGTAAGAAAGTCAAGTCAAAAGTGCTAATGTACAGCTCCTATTCTGAATCCAAGAGAAACCTAAGAGAAAACCGTGCTACCATTAAGCATGCTAATGGATGCAAGAATAGCCAACTGCTTTCTTTGGGATCAGCGCTTGTGGTACAATCCATTTCTTTTATAGTACACAACTGAGTCTCTTAATAAAGAGAAGTTGGGGACATAGTAAACCTCCTACTATAAGAGCGATTCCCTGGGACGTAATCAACAGGAGAAACCACTTGCTCTTTCGTGACTAGATATAGACCTCTATTTGGAAGTGTAACTGGCTTTCGAACCTCCGCTGAGAAACCATAGCCCACTCTTCGCTTCATTTTCCTTTGGTCGAGTGAGCTTTCGCTTCCTTATTGTATCCATAGTGGCAACCTCCGCTTCCCCACCGGGTACTTGACTTTTGTATTCAGTAGAAAACCTTCACGTTCATGCAGGGCCATCGAGTGCAATCTGTTCTTCGCCCTCATCCACTAGACATGCTACCTCGATTTATATGACCGTAAAAAAATGTAGGTCCCATGCCGTGCCACCTAGCTCTGTATAGATGGGTCGGGGAGGTATACCGATTCACCCCTTCCCCATCCATGGGGCTTTGGCCTTTTTTTATCTCTGTGATTATACTACAAGGCAGGTTCTTATGCCTGCTATGTCCCTCCCTCATTCTGTCTCCGACTCTTGTGAGCCTGGTGATTGAACCCTTGTTATTAGTTGGATTGGCGTCGTTGTTTGCCTGAGCCTGTGAAGTGGTAGAAATGATCGCTACCATCTTGCACTCAATCGAAAGGACCCTGCCTAAACTACCAAAAAGGCTTCGATTCGAGATTCTAACTCTAAATGGATCTCTAATTGGCTTTTTCACTTGCTTAACACATCTATAGCACTTCCTCCCTCTAACCATTATACAATGGATCGCCATATAAAGGCTTAGCAGAAGGACAAGATTAAACTGGCTTTCCTCGCTTACTTACTGTATGGATTGTCCCTTGCTGAAACTAGATATCCTTTCACCGCAGACAGACTCAGAGGATTCCGGTGGGATTGAATCCTATCAAGGAGGCGATACTCTAGAGGGGAAGGAACTATCTAAAAAAGAGCTAATTTGCTCATTCGCTTACACCCATACAAGAGCACTTACAGGACAGGGAAAAAGACAAGACATATTAAAATGGGACTTTGCTACTGGTTAACGAGTCAGAGATGATTACGAGGGCTTCTAACAAGACTATAGTTGCTAGTAAGATTCATGAAAGACTTTGACACTACAAAAGTTATGCTAGGGCTAGTAATGGTAGACACCTTATATCTATTAGTATTATTACTCGTAGTCTTTTGTAAGTTTAGGTACGCTTGGTATGAAACGTATTCCTTAGGCCCTTAGTCAAAACGCAGGGAAGAGATAAGCAACTAAAATTGTAATTGTAACAGGATACCCCTTTTCACTAGCCTCACTGGCTTCCACAGACTCGGGGGTTTTATGTACTACTGGAAATAAGATATGCTAGAATGGAAGATGCTAATACAGGAGGTAATATCCCATCGATAGGGAAGGACTTCAATTCAACTATTTTGATGGGACTAGACAAATTAGCCACATCCAAGGGATCTAAAAAAATGGAATTCAGAACTTGCTGGCTTTATTTGCTTTGCCTTCAAAAGAGGTTATAGTTACTCTTCCCCTTTCTGGCTTGCTCATATCGTAAAATCAATTTCTTGACCTGGCTGGGGTCCAAACTTTCTACTTGTACCAGTATTGAGATGTTTTGGATTTGGATTTGGAGTTAGAAGTGGTATCATCAAGGTACGAAGGGTAAGAGCAGTATCTTAGGTCTGATGAGAACCACGAAGGGTAATAGAAATATCTTAGGTCTGATAAGAGCCAAATCTACTCTACGACAACCCTGATTGTTGTATTCTTGGTCCCCTACCTTTACTATTATTAGTAAAGCCCTTCCCTTGAGATCCCCATATGTGTAACATAAGCCTTATTGTATTGCACGCTGAACTATTTAGCTTTCTCCTAGTGCTTCCACCCGCGGTTCTTCGTTCCAGATCAACTAATTTTCCTTCTAGTTGAGAACCACAAAGGGTAAGAGTAGTATCTTAGGTCTGATGAGAGCCTAATCTACTCTACGACAACCCTGATTGTTGTATTCTCAGTCCATTACCTTTACTATTATTAGTAAAGCCCTCTCCTTGAGATCCCCATATGTGTAACATAAGCCTTATTGTATTGCGCGCTGAAATATTTAGCTTTCTCCTAGTGCTTCCACCCGCGATTCTTCGTTTCTCAACTCTTTATTGTTTTTATCTCGACACACTACCCCTGCTTTGGCTTGTAGGCTTGTTAGCTTCTCAACCTCTGTTCTAGAAATAGCTTATGCCCCGAACCTTATTGAGCACCGAGATAGGAATATTAACAAGGCTATGTGTGAAGTCTCATAGATCACTCTCGGATGTAACCCTTCTACTGTCTCATAGCATAGCCTATCCTTATGGTATCCATAAGCCTTCTCGTTGACAACCACATAGGGATAGGAAGATGTTGAACGAATAATGAGTTCACTTAAGCAGGATGTTAAAATAGAACTTGCTCGGCTAGAGCACAGGGAAAGGAATTCACTTCTTTGCTAGTCTTATTCGCCCTATATACCCTAATGTTAGCCAATAGCCTAATTTTAGCTTTGCCTGATTGTTGTATTCTACACCCCTTGATGGTACTGCTAGAACAGAAGCCTGATAGTTACGCCCGAGTCTCACTACTTCTATTACTTGATCGCACCCGGATGCCTAATGTCATTGATAACAGGAGAGCACACCTTAGATGTAACCCTTCTTTCAGTCTTATCTACCCTCTTATTAGGCTTTTAGTGAAGTAAAGGAAGAAGGGTTCTTATAAGAGAATGAGATACTGTTAGGACCCCTTATTCGCAAAGGTTCCTCACTCAAGTAAGGGTGATAATGGGAAGAGATAAGTTATCTATTAACTAGGCTAGTAGAGGTCCTCAATCGATCTCTAGCCATGGCTTCGCCATATCTGTCTCAAGTTTTAGTTTTCAGTGGGTGAGGAGTTGAAGGTCCATGTTTAACATTGTTGTCCACTGGAACCCATTCCATGGTTTTGTTGCCTTCGGCTTTGCTGAGGTTATCATGGAGATTTCAGGCAAACCTTCTTCCTCCTTAATCTTTAGCTGAACACGAGTTTGCAGAGGTGTAATAAGTTGGGATGGATCGAACTTTCCTACTTTGGGCTCCGTTACTAGAGGATGCCGCTTCATCAGCTTTGCACTTATGTGAAATGATTAAATCCTGATAGTCTTCCCTTTTCTCCTTCATGCATTACCGCTCGATATACTCTTGTATTTTGATCATGCGATAGCTTTGGTCAAGGTCTTCTGGAGGTGATTCTTGCACTGACTCGCAAGGTTTAGAGTTGACAGCTATGGTCACTTCTGTGAGTAGACGCATCATGGGGCCCGACCCAGTGGGAAGGGCAGTGGACCACTGTAGATGAGGTATCATTAGAGGTGGAGGTAGAGTCACCATGTTTCTTCTTGGGTAAAGGACATGATAATCAAACTTTCCTGATGGGTCTCCGAGAAGGTCTACCTCAGGATCTCCTGCTTCATATCGTTCCCATCATTTTTGCTGATAAGTTTGATTCTTTCTAGGCTTAGGCTTCCGTTCTCTCTCGGCTACGAGCTCGAGATCAGTTCCTTGTGCATTTTGCAAACAATCATCACAGTAACAGATATCCTACCATATATGGCCTGATTCAGTCTTCCCTTGATAGATGGGTGATCCATCCAAAGAACAGGCGATGATTGGGAATTCAGAGGCTGCATCAGACCGAAGTGTTCCATTTTTGATTTGAAGGGCAAGACCAGTAAGTGTGAATGCTGGCTGATATTGTGTTGTGCTAGTGGACTAAGATGGTTTCGATTCTGAGGGGCCTGCCGAGCGAATCATGTTGATTTCAGGGAGATCAATCTCTATTTTCAATTCTCAAGTGAACTTTGGTTCCAGGTGGCGTGATAAGCTGAGACAAGTCATCTGTTCTTGCTGCTGATTTCATTATTAGTAGGTCCTATACTGTTGATGTTCCCATGGGGCGGGATGGGATTTTGGATTACATTGGGCTTACTTTCTTTCTCGAGTTCAAAGAATAACAAGTGTTGTTATTGGAGATCTTGGATCTTGTGTCTTAAATCGAAACATCTGTCAGTCATATGACCTGAACTTCTCCTCCTTTTACCCAAGTTTCTACTCTTTTGGTATGTACCTTCCTCAGGATAGTGCTCGTTCCTAACTGTTCCAACAGTGACTACAGTGCCTGAATGTCAACCAGGCCTGATTTGACTCCATCTTCTACTCGCTCACCTACTATAACTAGGTCTGCGAAACTTGACATAGTGTGCCCGATAAGGTGGGAGTAGTATAGATCTTTCAATGTGTTGAGGAAAGCACCGACCATCTTTTTTTCAACCATCGAGGGTTTGACCTGTGCTGCGAGTTCCCTCCATCATTGGGCGTATGCCTTGAATGACTCACTACCCTTTTTCTGCATATGTTGGAGCACGAATCAGTCTGGTGCCATTTTCGTGTTGAACTTATATTGTGACAGGAAGGAAGTGGCTAGGTTAAACCATGTTCGGATCTGGTTGTGGTCTAACTGGATGAACGACCTCTGAGCAGGGCCGGTCAGACTTTTTTTGCAATTGCTGGATGAGTAGTCTTTCATTATCGCTGTATAAACACATTTATGCATAATAGACTTTCAAATGGGTAAAAGGACAGCCTGTTCCACCATATTTGTCTAAGTCTGGAGTTTTGAACTTGTGGGTGAGTTTCATATCTGGGAAAAAGCATAGGTCAGAGAAACTGGTTCTACCATAAGAGTCGATCCCCTATAGGCTTTTGACCTTTTCTTCTAAGATCTCTTGCTGATTGGCTACCTTATTTTCTTCGGCTTTTTTCTTCAACTTGTCATCCTGATTACCCTCTTAGGACTCTGGGATGGTGATGTAAACTGCATTATGAGTGTTGACGGGAGGATTGCTAGTGACCTGAGAGGATCCTGGTCCTATTTTGAATCTTTCTATTGGAACTTATACAAAGGGTCTATTGAAAATATAAAAGATACTGCTATCCCCGTGACTACCACTCCTCTAACTGGATCCCTGGGAACTACCATTAGAACTCCATGGGCTTATGTGCCTTAAAATAGGACTCGAAATGCATCTGAAACTGCTTCGTTTGGACCGTTTAGCTCATTTAGACCGTTAGACACGTTAGGATAGAAAAAGTAGCCACGTTATGTTAGGCCTCTTAGCCAAGGTCTTACAGGTATGCCTCGTATGCTCGGTATGAGACTTATTCCTTATGCCCTTCTTTAGCTATTACACTCGTTAGCATGTTATTAATTGTGGTAGAACCTGGTGAACCTGGCATATTCCCTACATGATATCGTTATTTGTATATAAGGGTGTCTACATGTAAAGGGTATTTTAGCATCACTCTTGCTACTAGAAAATAAAGAAGTAGGGTATAAAATAGCAGGTATATAAATAGATAGGCTTACGCTCTCCACCCCTCTCTTAATATGACAGTAGGAGTCCCTGCTATGACACTATCTAGTGTTAAGACGAAGATGAGTGGTTCTTCTGTTTCTTCCCTATCAAGTTGAAGTCTCTCGAGCCAGCTTGTCTAGTTTATCAGTTCCCCCATAATAGCATTTGGCGTAGAATGAGAGGCTAATAGATAGAGTAGGCAACAGAAGCTCAACAAAGTTCCATGATGGAATATTAAGAGTCGCTGAAGATTATAGGACATTTACTTTGTCGCCTCTTTGAGGCATTCCTGTTTGTTCCAGTCACTAAGCGTCCTCCCTTTTGGGAAAGGATTGAATTGCGTAGAATGCGATGCTGATAATGGGACGTTAAAGTTTTGTACATGATTGAGTGTCTTTCTTTGGAGGCCCCAAATGCCTAACCGAATAGGGGATTCCCCATAGATGGATCAAGAAAGTAGGGTTCTTATCTTTCAACACCTTTCGTGGTTTAGGAGAAAACCTCAAGAGTCCGCCCGAAGAGATGAAGGAATGAATGCGTAAAGTTGAGAGTACGCCATTTGGAAGCGGAGCTATTAGGGGCCAACTCATAAATTCGAATGCTATTCTTTATGGGTCCAACCCCTATTTTAAAATAAAGACTCTGACTTCGTTGAGATCGAGGGTAGTTTGATTATTGGAACCAAGGCTGGAGACTGTGACGCCGCTACTGGTATGCTTATCCAAAACGCAGGGGTAGCCCAAGAATACCGCTCCCCCTTTATCGTAAGTTGGTTGTCTCGTGTTATCCATAGTTTGGGAAAGGGTTCGATCCCCATCGTCAATAAGTACGACATTTTTTTTCCTATCCATTCCGTGGAATGAACGAGAAGTATCCTCTGATCAGATCTCAGTCTATCTATTTACTTAATAGGGCCTTCTCTATAGCCGAAGACTCGTCAGTGGGAGGCCTGTAACGTCAAATCAAGTACTAGTAAGAACAGAAGGGCATCTAAGGTATGAAAACCTATTTAGGAAGAATGTACCGAAACATCATACTAACAGCGCTGTCTTACTAGAATAATGTATCAGGATGGACAGATCGAGTGCATTTCCACTTATCGAGAGGGGAATATTTACACTAGATTTCAGAAGTGGGACAAAGAGAGGCTTTTTTGAGTCTTTGTCTCTAATACCTCCTCTCAGGGTAGGGAAGTAGCCTTCTATCTCCGACCGAGCAAAGCGCCTTGCTGGTTCAAAATAAGAGAGCAGGAATGCGTTTGGTTTTGTTAGGATTTCCGTATCTGCCCACCTTCCTTTATTTCAAGGTGAGATAAGTGCTTTATAGTCTGGTCATTTTTTGAGTATCTATATCATAGATTATGCCATACTGTTATATGGATTTCTTCCACATGCAAATCTACTCTCTTGGGCTACTCCCACGTAGGAATATCTTGTATCAGCCCATTTCTTGCAAGAAATCTATGTGAGGTTAGTTTTGTCAAATAAAGTAAAGGTCGTGATCCAATACTAGCTCTATCTCCGAGTTACTTAGAATATACAGAAGAGGAGGACCTATCCGAGTCTTCCACAACTTATTGTGTAAGAGTTGGGTGGGGGATGACTTGATGATGCTCGAGTTAAGCAATACGAGCATAAAGGAAAGAAACCAGATATACCATAAGATTGTGTAACAGTCTAGTCAGCTATTTATTGTTCTTATAGGAAAGAGTAGGGTATCCTACTAATTGTCTAAGAGACTAGTTCGCTTTTCCTGCGGCCAGGCATAAATGTAAATAGAGTGAGGCCTCCCATAGTAGGGTTCTGTAACGCCCCGATCCCTCACGAGACCGGAGGCTCTAGTAACCAAGGTATTCTCAACCCAATCGCAACTCGGTCTCAAAATTTTAGGAAAAAATGGACAGAGTCTCCCCTGTACTGCGGACATTCTGAAAACCTGTAAATACTCTAGAAAGTCACAACACAATAAGGCAAGCTTTTATAACTAAAGTTCAAAGGTTCATGGCCATCCGAGCCTTGAGGCATACAATAGTTTAGATTCACACAAGCATGCAACCAACTTGAATTCTTCATAAAACCGCTTATCATGCCATTCTATGATAACTTTGAAACATACTTAGAAGTTGAACCAACATGTATCAAAACAATCACACCCAAGCATGCAAAGCAACTAGAAATAGAAATATAAGTTATTACAAGCCATAGAATTACCACTGCTACTACAGTCATCTGGCTTCCAACTTACATATTACACAAATACATATATGAGCCTTAAGGCCCCAAAATAGATTATAACATAGAACAACAAATTCTTCACATAGCAACTAGAAAGCACATCCACCTTAGACAACAATCACACAGCAACTAAGGCAACTCCTTCAACTGCGCCACCTGAAACATGTTAGCGAGGTATGAGCAACCACTGTTGCCCAGTGAGGGATAAAGTCTCCCGAGGCGTGCAATGCAACAAGTAATATAGTTAAACAATAATAGCAATTAAACCATTCAAGAATGACAGAAGCTTAAGTAACCACACATTAAAAAGGATACATTCACTTAACCCCAGTACTCCAATCTTCACTTGGTCTTCATTCACGATCCACGAACCACGATCTCGATCACGATAAGCCGGCATCCCAAACACCAAAGGGTACTCCGGATGTACCCAATCCTACGACCCAACACCCCCTGGCAATCTCCGGACCAGGCGAGTGAGGGAATAGGGTACGGAGCTAGAGCAACCAACCCTGGCAAGCCCGCTGCCGCCCAGAGAGGCCCATCGCATCCGCCCCGACGATAAGGTTGCGCAACCATTGACTCGATAACACATGAAGCAATAATAATAACAATATAACAAAATAAGCCGATATACAAACAAGGAGGACAACAAAAGAGGTTGTCCTCGAGCACACACATCATCAATCATGCCATACGATGAAATATGATACATTCATTAGTCTATAATTGCTAAACTAATCCAACTAAAACACTTAAATCACTTAGTATCGAATATTTAGCATATAACAAGATAAGACACATATAATGCACATAGAAATGATCCCTCACCTTTTAGGAAGTCAAACCTACGCGAATTAAGCCAAGATTCCCTCAATATTCTCCAAAAGCATCAATTCCCTTCAATTATCACTACCTAATACAATCAACTATATGCATAAGAAGTGGTTTCTTATTGTCAACTAAAGCTAGTTCATAAAGCCATTAAGTTTATCCAACTCTATTTGATTCCCTTTAATTCACATAACTAACAATATATTTCATGGTATAACAATCATTCTAATCAATATTTGAACAATACATAAACTCAAGTGATCACATATGCAACACTCTTTAATTTCTACGTATCAAACCAAGACAATAGCATAATAAATAACATATACATAGCCATGATAATTCATATAAATAGAAACACTATATAACATCTAACCAATAAGTTATATAAACGTATCTTTACACATATAATGCAATTAATAAGCAATATAAACATGTTTACTCAATGTTTAACTAGTATCGATATAACTTAACTCACAACTTCTTCGAATAGATGAACTTGTTACATAAGTACATTTAAACATTTATCCAATCAATCAAGAATCAACTAACAACAATTATTACCGTGGTTTATTACTAGTTCCTTTAGTCTATTCTAAATTCATACTCAACCAGAGCCATGTAAACCAAGCAACTTAATTCACGAGACTTCACTACTATAATACGTACACTACACAAAGGCATATAAACATTTAATTACTCAATTATAAAGCAATTATTATGAAATTAACTATGCGAACACAAAGGGGTCAATATTATACTTTTCACAAAACTTAACCAAAAGCTCACACATACCTTAGAATAGCATTTAGACACTCTAGGAGCAACTACAAAGCAATACAAGTACTAAAACAATTAATTCATTCATTTCCCCTTTGTTCAACTAGGCTATTTAGTTTCCTATCGGAATTCAATGATCAAGTTAAGCTAGCTAACCATCCTACCAATCTAAGGATACCTAAATACCTCATTTAGAATCTCCAAATCATAACCTAGAGCACAAGTACACGAAAACACCAAAAATACATCTTTGTGGGTTTACACTACAAGTACCAATTTCGGAACCCAAACAAGCGAAACGAAAGCGTTTCTAAGGTTTCAATAATTAATAAAGACTAGTCATAACCTCGAAACATGCCCGGATTCATGTTAAACCTGAAACCCCTTATTAAAGTAGCCTATTTTAATCAAATTTCTCAAATTTTGAACATAGCAAGTGCAATTAACATTTTTCCCACGCTTATGGACCTAATTAGCAACTACTAGAAACCTCGAATCAAATTAAATTGTAACTTTTTTTCGGAAACCCTAGTTTGGCACTATTCATCATCTTCCCCAAGTGCCATTTTCATTTTCAAGCATTCAACAAGCATTTTAAACCATCAAACATATTCTATGAAGTCATTAGAGCATATAAGAATCAACGGAACAAGAATTAGACGACGGCAGTATGAGATCACAAAAATAATAATTCAAACTTTAATTGAATTTAATACAAAAATAGAATGCACCCTCACCTCTTTTGAAGATCAAATAATGGTCTTAAGGTCCTAAGGATGAAGCACAACCAATTTGGGAAGCAATGGAAGCAAGAATGAAGCAAGGAGTAATTTTTTTTTTTGAGAAGTTACTATTCCCGTAACTCTTTTTTGGCCATTTTTTTTGACCCCATTTTTTTTTTGTTTCTTGGCTTTTAATATTCTCATAAGATGGTCAAAGGGTAGGTCAAGAAAATAGGGTATTTTAGTAAGGGTAAATGGGTCATTTGGGTGATTAAATTTCAGCAAAATAAAATGCCAAAAATCTGAAAAAATCTGGAAAAATCCCGTTGGTACTATTCATCAGACATTTCGCGAATTTTTTCCCGTTGATCCCGATATGCAATGCACGTACAGTCAGGGGCTATAGTCCCCTAAAAATATGTAGTATTTTATAAAAATATAAAATACATGAAAAGAAATATTTGAATTTATGGAAATATAAAAAAAATAAAGTAATTAGCTAAATTATATCTAAGTTAACCATTTAATGAATGCAATTAGTGAAGTGTTGGGTTCGAGGTGTCACAGGTTCCAATAAGTAGAAGTTATCTTTTTGGCCCCAAATATGCCTTCTTTGTATTAGTACAAGAATGTGTCTATCTCCGAGGGAAATAGGTATAGAAGGAGTCTAGGTTCATTCTGCGACACAAGGCTTTTGTTGCTTAAAAAGCCGGTCCCCTTTTGATCAAGCTGACCTACCTCTATCACTAAACTAGACCAAATGACATCGTGTAATAAATCTTCGGGTGTTACATAGTATTAAGGTTCCGGCTGAGTTCTTACAATGGACGCCCCAATCAGAAATCTTACAAGGCCTAGTGTTGCTAGAGTATGCGTATTGGTTGATCTCTTGAATGATATGCCCAATCTTGGCTGGGGATAGGAAAGTTTGGGCGCTGACAATGAATCCTTTCCGAGAATCCTCCGAAGTCTGGCTCATTCTGTCGTATGAGAGGACACAACCTAGATGAATGCAAAGCCAGACCTGTTCTAAATAAAAGCTAAGAACCTTTGCAGGATGATGCTACAAACCCTAATAGAGCCAACGAGAAAGCAGTTGCAGGCCAGGATGAGACATCGAAAGCGACTGAGAGGGTAAAGCCAATCACACAAACAGATCAAAACTAAAAATCAAGACCAATGAGTGATTGGGAGGTTTTCGGTTGCACCTATTCTGGATGAGCATGAAGTGCAACGAGTTAATGCTGCTATAAATGAGGAAGAAGCCAATGTTCTTGATAATAATAATCAGAAAGGCGAGATGGAAGGTGGTGTTGAATATCTACATCTGCGATCACGTACTTCATTGACTCCTTTGTTGGCTGGTCCGGCATAGGAACAAGAAAGAGATCTCTTGTTGGTACAGGTTTGTCCCTCCTTCCTTTGTAACCGATGGTATAGCCCTAAAGACTGCTTCTAGTGGGTAAATGTGATTATATAAAGATTCACTCCCATGGTTCCTAGCCAGCCAACTGGAACAACTTGACTAGGAGATGAAGAGGGCAGAGATTGTAGCTAACACTATCTCGACTCCTTGCCTTGCTCAATGCTTCTCCATCAATTACAACGGGAAGGGAAGCAAAAAAATTAAAGCGCTAACTCCTTAGCACAAGCGTTAAGCGATAATAATTCCTCGTGGAAAGTCTTTTTTTAGTACTTGTTAGCGTCCCTTCCCCCCTTTCTATTTACCCAGTCTACGAACTTGGCCTAATCTAACTGTCTTGGAAGGCCCTGAAAACACCGATGCAGTATAGTTTCATAGTATAGGATGGCTTTTACTAGAACTTCTTCACTCAATTATCAAGATTAGAGAACAACGCCCGTCCCTGCCCCTTTCTCTAATTATAAGGCAAGCCGAGAAACAGATCCCAGCTTAGAAAGCGAGGCTGGTATTGGTTCAGAAGCAAGCCTCGGAACCCACATCAGTACTTCCAAGCTTAAAGCCCTTGGAGCTCGTTTATGAATCTTTTGTTTGAACTGTGAACCCTACTGTATCGACTTACTCATCTTGATCAGGTGACCTGGTTGAGTCTGGTCTCGAAGCATCATTGTTCGAAAAGTATAGTATCCCGTTAGGAAGTCTCATCAGGAGGGGGGCGAGGCATCAATCGTTTTAGTCTCGCTTTCGTCCATGCTTTCATTCTCATGGATATCTGGCTTGAACCGCTCATTTAGTGCCCTTGCTCATTGATATATGGCGTATAAATGAGAAGCTTAGCTTGTTTACTTAGTTAGCTCGATATGTTCTTTATTATTATTATAAAAATAAGAAAAAGAAGAAAACAGATAAATCTCTTGATCTCGGAGAAGAATAATCTTTCTAACATCAACACTTGGACTTCGGTACATTAGGCATAGAAGGAAGGATTCTAAACCTGGTTAGAAAACAATATGTTCTTGGTTTAGGACGAAGGGAAATGGTCGGTTCTAAACTAGAGAGAGATCATGAAGCCGGGACTACCTAAAAGCATCATGCAGGTCATCTTGCCAAAAGTATATAGTTGATCATCCTGGTACAGAAAAAAGAAGAAAGGACAGTCGTTTAAGACGAGCAACAAGCTCAATTGACAACAAGTTTAGAACAATTGAATATGGGTACAGAACAAAAAGAAGATTCCGTTCCTAGTCTTGGCTGCTCAGTGTGATACAAATTCAGACAGATCAGGAGAACGAGAGAGATGTTGGTCTTGCAAGGCGTGGGTCTTGCCTAAAAAGAATATACTAATACTTTATTTTCCTTATGGTCAATCTGTTTCACTCCTTAGCACAAGTGCTAAGTGATAATAATCCATTTCTTAATTAGTATTGTATTAGTTTAGACAATTAATGCTTTCGCGCTATTACTCGCATTAATTAGTCTATAGCAGCATTTACTAATACTAATAAAAGCTTTCTAAAGCTCAATCCCTTGCTTGTTGCTCCAACTTAGGCGCAGGGGCTCTAGAGCCGTTTTCGTGGGCTGCTATGATAGTTGTAGCGCGCGTTAGCTTTTCAAATATAATATCAAGGGACTTTATCATGATCTTACAAATCTACAACTCTCTTTAATGAGTGAGACTCTACCCAGATCTAAAGAATTCGCCAAAGAGCCGTCTTCTAACTAGGAGAGTCAGTAAGCTACCAAAAGCGAAGCTTTTGGCTCCTCATTTGAATTACCAATTCCTCTTTTTCGTTCTACTTAGGTGGAGCAATCCGAACTCTCGACATAATATAAAAGAGGTTTTTATTCCTGTGTAGACACCTCAACAAACTCATGTGGACACTCCTCAGACTGAGGATAATCTCTCAAATACACATTAAAATGTTAACCCGTTCTTATTTTCTTTTCTAATTCCTCTCAATGAAATTTGCCATGTTGCACTAAGGTTCTTGCGGATGTATGCATGCGGTATGGGAACACTTTGGGGATCTGACTATAACTATGAAACATAACTCCCCTCATCATGGTCTTTTATCAGTTCATCTTCAGTCACTCCAGTAATATCATCTTTTACCTCTATTTCGAGGTATAGATTGAAATCAATATATGCCCGACTCATCAGGCGATTTTCCTATATTTCATCGGCTATTATTCCAAGATTCTCACTTTCTTGTTTGTCTGGTGTACTCAAAATCTCCCTGACTCGATCAATAGCTTGGTTTATTCGGTGTGGCTCGTCGGCGAGTAGCCTTTTTTCCTCTTCCTTTAATTCATGGACGAGGTTGTAAATGGCATCATCATAAAAGGTGATTTTATCCCCCTTTTTATCAAGGTCAAACAAATCGGAGTCCGGGTACTTGAATCCCGCTTTATAGGCTGCTGCCCTTCCCCATCCAATTCCTGAAATATTTCCTCTTGGTTAATGGAAGGGGGAAAGAGAAATTTGGAGATAAATCCATTGGCTGAGAATCCATAAACAGATAGAGGGATGAGATGAGATCTAAAAATGGTTCGAAAGTATGAGTTACTGAAAAAAGTTTAAAAAGAAGGAGTCGCCACAAATAGCCAACAATAAAGTGAAAAATCACTACACAAATTCGCTCAAGGATCCTTTTTTTTCATGTGAGATTATTTCATTTCTTTCATTATCAGAGAGGGGCCCCTTAGGGAGCGGGGCTTATTTATTGAAAAAAGGCTGAGTTTCCTGATTTCTAGCCTGACAGCCACCCGTGCTCCGAGACGAAGTCTGTTAATGCAATCCCCAAGAGTATTTTGCCAGAGAGATCGCAAAAGCCCTTGACGGCCTTTGTTCCCTCGCCACATCCTCTGCGCTTATCCCGAGTGGATCGAAAGTTTGATTCTTTGAAGGTGCAAACCAGTCCCTCGCCACCTAGTTAAGGGGTTCGTTACAATACTCACAGAGACTACTGACTTGATGAGTGCTGCATATATGAGCAAGGAAGATTTTTAGCCCCAACGACAAATGAACCTACGACTGGAGCATTTTCGCGAAGTAGCCCGCTTCCCACAATAGGGAAATTCCTCGCACATAATTAAGGGAGCCATTGAAAGGTGACTAAAACACTAGAAATGACGACTACCTGAGCTAATGACAGAGGCAAGAACACTTTCCGACCAAGTCCCATTAATTGATCATAACGATATCTTGGAAATGCTGCACGGACTCATATATAAAGGAACAGAAACATAATCACCTTGATACTAAACCAAATCGAGCCCGGGATCTTCTTGGAAATGGGAATATCTAGGATAGGCGGCCAACCTCCTGGAGAGAGTGATCTGCATAGACTAGGTGAGTAAGGATGTAGCTCCGTGGACCGCTCGTTAGGCCTGATAGGTGGAGGTATCACACCCTTCTCAAAGGAAACGTACGTGACATTCTCGCATCATCCGGCTCCGTCCTGGAATCAGGACCGTCCCTTTTCTTTGACCAACGAATCCTCAAACTAACCTGTCCTCCGTAGTCCATTCATCTCCCTATCAGTCGAGCATCTTCAATCCTCTCCCGTTGGTCAAGCGTCTTCAAACCTCGATAAGCGGTTTTTTCATTTATTCATTGATTGATTCAAGGTAGCTTTAGCTTGCTTTCAAGCCCAAGCACTAGCAGCGGTAGAAGCTAGTCACCAGAAGTGAACTTATGGGCCGAAAAGCCTTTTTTATGTCAAAAGCCCCAAAACTAGCTAACTTATAGTAGACAACTAAGGCAAGCCTACTCAACTAATCTCATAAGTAAAAGCCTGTTCGCATCGCAATTAATAGAAAAAAACAAAGACGACTAGACTAATGTATAGCTTTGTTGTTCAGATCTTGACCGGATCCGAGCTTCCCAAGCTCTATGCTGTTAGGGAACTCTACAAGGGTCTTATCACCTTCTTGATTGACTATACTTGAGTCTTTGGAGTACTTTGGGATTATATTCCGCACCAAGGATTTGTGCTTGTGGGCCAGGGTGAATATTGCAGTTCAGCGGATCTGGTGGTCGACACTCGTTCAGACTTGGTAAAAGTTGTCGCGGCACCTATAGGATGACAAATGACTTATTGCGATGCCCACAGACCAATTTACGATGTCTCTATCACTTACGTTCGTCAAGCAGACCACGTGGATTGGCCAGGGTCTTCTTCGGCTAATGAGACCCTGATCCTGAAGCCTTCAGAGCATTTTTTTGATAGGCACCTCTATTTGTATAGGGAATTCGCTGTTGATAGATCTTATCCAATGTCCCTCTCCTTCCCCCTTAGCCTTCCGCCCTGCGGGAGTATACAATAACAACTTCTGAGCATAAGTGCCCGATCGTGAGACTGCCTGTTGAACGTCCGATAGTATCTTGCTCCGACCTGAGCTATGCAACAACAAGATCCCTCTTGATTCTTGCCAGATATGCTTGACAGTCCCCCATAATACGCTCACTTGGGGACTTCTTATTCCAGCTGTTCCAAGAGTCTCCGCTAGTTGAACTACGTCCAATAGACTCCCTGTTCCGCTCATCCCCTTGGTCAGTTGTTTGATCAGGATACTACTACCTAGGTTACTAAACTTAGAATGGATGGCGGAGCGTAGGTAGCAAGCAGTTATATAGATACGGTGTTTTACCTGTAGATGCTTCTCCAGCTCTCGCAAGAATTGTATGGGAGTTGTCCTCGGAGGAACTTCCCAAATGACCGTACCGAGGAATTCTACCGTACTCCGTTCAGCTATTGTTCTTGATCCGACAAAGTCTATCCAAAAGTTCAGGTTGGATTGTAGGAAGTCGGCGATACGTTTTTGTATTTCAATGAGAAGCTATACGGCAGCGACGATTCCCAGTAGGAAGTCGTCAGAATATCATACGTAACAATTCCTTATTATGTAATGGGTTTTTAAGGGGGCCAACTTACGGGCCAGGCCTCTCTCTGACCTGATAACTAGTATCGCCTCCCGGCCCAGCTCTATCAGCAGGCCCCTTCTTTTGCAATATTTAAAAAAGTCTCTCATGGCCCAATTATTATTATAGCCTTCTCCACCATAGAATTCAGCCTTCGGGGT